>OY987255.1:46135071-46503223 GCA_963920725.1 Rhamphomyia laevipes | reverse complement strand
AGTAATCGCATACAAAGTCGAAAGCAGACGTTTAAAACTAATCGCATACAAAGTCAAAAGTAGTTCACTAAAAGTAATCGCATTCAAAGTCAAAAGTAGTTCCCTAAAAGTAATCGCATTCAAAGTCAAAAGTATTTCACTAAAAGTAATGCCATTATTTTTAGACGTTTAAAAGTAATCGCATACAAAGTCAAAAGCAGACGTTTAAAAGTAATCGCATACAAAGTCAAAAGTAGTTCAATAAAAGTAATGCCATTATTTTTAGACGTTTAAAAGTAATCGCATTCAAAGTCAAAAGTAGCGCCGCTTAATTCACTAAAAGTAATGGCATAATTTTTAGACGTTTAAAAGTAATCGCATTAAAAGTCAAAATTAGTTCGCTAAAAGCAATCCCATGATTTTTAGACGTTTGCAAGTAATCGCATACAAAGTCAAAAGTAGCGCCGCATAATTCGCTAAAAGTAATGGCATGATTTTTAGACGTTTATGCAAAATTTTAAGCGCGAGAAGCAAAACGATTTTATGATCTGCAAAAGATTTTTCATCATTAAACATTTTCATTACCGTTAATTGGCTCAAATGTTTTTAACTCAGGTCTTTTTTAAAGTTTTTGGAAAATTGATCGCAGAAAATATAAAGCAAGAAAATTCATAGTCAAGAAAAATTCATCGCACAAAATTGATCGCTGGGAAAATTCGTCGCAGGAAATTTCATCGCTGAAAATTAATCGCTGAAAAAATTTATAGCCAAGAAAAATTCATTGCAGAAAATTAATCATGAGGAAAATTCGTCGCACAAAATTAATCGCTGAAAAAATTTATCGCAGGAAATTTCATTGCAGAAAATTAATCGCTAGGAAAATTTATCGCAAGAAAAATTCGTAGCCAAGAAAAAGTCATAGCAGAAAATTAATCGTTAGCAAAATTCGTGCAAGTAAATTTCATCGCTAAAAATTGATCGCTAGGAAAATTCATCGCAAGAAAACTTTATACCCATAAAAAATTAATCGCAGAAAATTAATCGTTAGGAAAATTCAACGCAAGAAAACTTCATCGCTGAAAATTAATCGCTAGGAAAATTCATCACAAGAAAATCCTTCGCAAGAAAACTTCATACCCATAAAATATTCATCGCAAAAAATTAATCACTAAGAAAATTCATCGCCAAGAAAAATTCATTGTAGAAAATTAATCACTAGGAAAATTCGTCTCAGGAAATTTCATTGCAGAAAATCCATCGTAAGAAAAATTCGTAGCCAAGAAAAAATCATAGCTGAAAATTAATCGTTATCAAAATTCGTACAAGTAAATTTCATCACGGAAAATTAATCGTTAGGAAAATTCATCGCAGCAAAACTTCATCGCTGAAAATTAATCGCTAGGAAAACTCATCACAAGAAAATACTTCGCAAGAAAACTTCATACCCATAAAAAATTCCTCGCAGAAAATTCATCGCAAGAAAATCCTTTGCAAGGAAAATAAAATTCATTAAATAGTATGAAACGCGGATTATAAATGCAATAATAACATAATTTGAAGTGTGATGGATAGAAAATAAAAAAAAATATTGGAATTTCTTATAAAATATTATATAGTTTAGTATAAATTCCAGAATCTTTCCTGAAACTTATATTTTAATAAATTGAATAAAAAACAAACACTTCAAAACTTTATTTTAATATAAATTTACTTTTATTTAATCTTAACTTTTTATTACAACCATTTAAGTTTTATTTTTTAGACCGAACTGTTTGACGACTTTTTCAGAATTGATGTTTTTCTAATTCTAAATTAAAAAGAAGCTTAAAGATAATTATTTCATAATGCATAATTGTACATAAAAACATTTTAATTATGCATTGGAAAATTGTCAGATAAAAAGACGCTTAATCTGCAAAATTCCTGAGAACGGATTTTTGATACTTATTTAATAAAAGCCTGAGAACGGAATTTTGATAATTATTTAATTTAATAATTATTTAGAATTTTGATAAATGTAACTTAAATAAAGTTGCATTAGAAAAATATATTTATATCGCGATAAGTGTCTTATTACTATGTGACAATATATTTAGTTTTATTGAAAAACAATCAATTTTATAAAGAAGTATCAATAAGTTTACAAAAATATATGAATGTACTTTATACAGGCTCATGAATCTGGTGAAAGTGCTAATTTAAGATCAACAGATATATCGCGTAACTAATCTTAGTAACAAATTTATTTGAAAACGGGTAAAACTTACTTTAAATGATTTTTTGAACTTATAACATTTTCCTATGAAATTTCAGAATGATAAATAAAAATATTATACTTTGAGGATTCGGATTTATATTTTAATTTTGGATTCATTATGCAGGCCATCGAAATTGTTATTAATGAAATAATGTATTATGCTTAATAATTAATAATAATTATTGGATTAAATTTAGGAAGTAAAAAAAATTAAACTTGAACTTAAGCATAAATATTTGGTTTTTCAGTAATAATGAATTATTAATTGATGAACTAACAAATTTAATTGAGAAAAATAAAATATTTATCTTTAAAATTATTTGCGATAGGCTATCAAATTTACGTTAATAATAATTTCTTATTACTTAATTAATAAAATTAACAAAAATCAGGATTTTAATAAAATATATTTATAATTAAATTCTTTGCCGCATCATATTATTGTTCCGATAATAATTGATTTGACAAAAAACGAATTCATTCCCGTTAAATTATAATTAAATCGCTAAAATTGATAGTTTAAAAACTTAAGTAATGACTTATGCGAAATTTAAAAGTAAGAAAAAAACAATATATAATGCACCAATTCAATTTATGGACTCATAAAATTCATAAAACTTCTGGAAAAGTAAAAAAATTAGAACAATTTAGATCATGTTATAATATATTATTCTTAGCCTGAAGTGAAAAAAAAATGAATATTACGCTTAAGTATAAATTTCAGACTACGGGACAAAACCATTTAATTCAGAATTTCAAAAAAAGTTACTTCGCTTAAGCCAAGTTCAATGACAATCGAATATTTTAGCTAAAACATCTAACACGATCTGAATGTAATATTTTATACAATTCTACATTGATCTACCAAGCCAAATTACTAAAATTAATTGCGGGCCAAAAAAAGGGTTGCCAGGAAATTTAGAATTAATTGTAAAACTACTTGAAATTCTGAATGGATAAAAAATCTTATTATAATACAATTGTCAAATGTAAAAGTAGCAGAACATATTCGATAAAAACGCTTTTCTGACAAACTATAAATCATGACTTAAATGCTTTTGCCCCTCAGCCGGAGAAATATTTTTAATAGAAAATTAATGCAATGTCAATTTTTTTATTTTCAATATTTTATACGAATTAATTTCAATAATTTATATGAAATGTGCAAAAATGAATAAAATGTTCATTATTTTATATGGAGTATGGAATTTATTTTTAATATTTCACCCATTTCATTTGACCATTTCAACTGAATCCGAATTAATTGACCCTTAAAATTCTCAAAACTTTTGGAAAAGTAAAAAAAAAATCCATTTTGATCATGCTATATATTAGCCTTAGCCGGAAGTAAAAAAACATTTAAAATTACGCTTAAGTATAAATCTCAGACTACGGGGCAAAACCATTTAATTCAGAATTTCAAAAAAATACTTCGCCTAATCCAAGTTCAATGACAATCGAATATTTTAGCTAAAACATCTAACTCGATCTGAATGTAATATTTTATACAATTCTACATTGATCAACCAAGCCAAATTACTAAAATTAATTGCGGACCAAAAAAGGGTTGTCATGAAGTTTAGAATTAATTGTAAAACTTGAAATTCTGAATGGATAAAAAATCTTAATATAATCTTATTATAATACAATTGTCAAATGTAAAAGTAGCAGAACATATTTGATAAAATTAGACGATATATTAGCCTTAGTAACGATTCGTGTGGTGACGAGCACATAGATTTGCGCAAGTTACGTGCCGTGGTGAGCGTTACAAAAAAAAATAATAACAAATTTACTTTTGTTTTCTATATAAAATTTAATAGTAATAATAATAATATATTTAATGTTTTACAATAAAGTTTCGACCGAACTGTTTGAGTTTCTTAAATCAACTGACTAATTTTATTTTATATAAATTTTTATAACTGACAATCTTACAGTTTAAAGTAAATCATATTTCATATATTTTCACACCAAAATGTTGTGTTGACAAATTTTAATTATTTTTATCATAATGAAATACAATATGATTTCCTTTAATAGTTTTTAAATTCTTGAGAAAATATATATTTTTTTTTATATTTGAATTTGATACATTAGATAAAAATATTTTAATATAATAACAAAATAAAACTTAATTTGAAATATTTAATGTTGAGGGTTTGGCAGAACCCGTAACTTCTCCCCCCTTAGATGAAAGCGATGGCCAAAGAGATGTATTGGCTGTTGATTTCGAAGCGGTGGTATTAGCTTGTTTTTCATTGACTTCAGGTTGATTAATTACAATTTTTGGTGAAAACTGATGATCATTTCTATCTTTGCGTTTTCTCACTATAATTATTATGATTATGATGATGGTAATTCCAATGATTGTTGTTGTGCTTGCTGCAGTATAAGTTATAATTTTATTGTTGCTCTGCACCCAATTGATCTGTTGCATGTTTTCCAGCGAAAGATTTTGTAGTTTTTTCATTGTTAAATTTTTGCTAATACTTTGAACTACAACTTCTTCAAGTGTTGTTGACAAAATTTTTGTGTTATCCCAAAATGATATTTCATTATTAAGATATCTAATCTGATTGATTTCAATGAAACAATTTACAAATTTAATCAATGCCATTTTTATTTCTATATCTTTTTTTGTGCAATCAGTCTTTAACTTGATTTCATTTTCACCAACAATTAAAAGATTTCCGTTTTCCAACTGTTTAATATAATTTTCTTCATCGACTTCTATGAAATTGCATGTAGCTTTTAAGTGCATTAGCAATTTGGTAATGCATTTTTCATGAACGTTGTTTTCCAAATTAGCAATTTTACAAAAATATTCATCATTGATGTTTAAACAAGGCTCGTCAAAAAATTGGTGTTCATGTTCGTTCAGCAATATGTAAGAAAATGGATTGTTTATTAGTAAGGTATTATTTATAGGAAGATTAATAATTTTATGATATGTAAATTTTTGTGGGATAAATTTTGGAACAGTAATGATAAAAATAATATTATTGTCTTTATATAAAACATGAAGTCCAAGAAGTTGATAAATATTTTCTTCAGACTTCAGGTTTATTTGGTTTTCTTCAAAAACCTTATGGACATATTCTAATTCATCTGAGCTAAGGATATGTTTAGACAATATATTTAATTTAGCGAATGTCATAGCTTCTGTAATTTCCATTAAATGATTTTGTAAGAAATCCATATCAAATATAATTTGAAAGAAATATTGTTCAAATACAAAACTGTGCCCAAGCTGATTTACTTGATTATCAATCTTTTTTTCGAATTGATTAATATGGTTTTCTATTAACATTTGCTGATCGTTAATATGGTCGGTTATATTTTTGAATCTCTGAATCATTTTTTCATTTAACTTAATTTGATTATTTATTTGATTATTGATATTAATTTGATTTGTTTTTAAGTTTTCTAAATGGTCATTAATATTTATCAAGTCTTGATTATCAAGGTTTCCAGTAATTGCATTAATTACAGATCCCAAGAAGTTAATCGCGCCCCTTTTTGACCTAATTTTGGGTTTAATACCAGAAAGTGTTGAAACAAGTTTATTGTATTTATGTGTAAGTGTAATTTCCATATGTTTATTTTCCCTTAAGTTAAAGTTTATTCTATCAATATTATTTTTAATGAGGCTAATATTTTCTTCGTAATTTGTAATATTAACAATGTGCAATATTTTATTGTAACCATCATAAATTCTGGCTGGACCATTTTCTATCGCGAGTAAACCTTGGTTTTCACTAATCGACTGAATTTTCATCCATTGCCCGAGAACAATCTGCAGGGTCCTGAAATGTACGATAGTTTTTAATATTTTGTTTATGAATGGCTCTATCTTTAGTAAGAATTTTAATTTTTTGATTTTTTAAATTTTTATAAGGTAAAAATGTCTTGAATAATTTATTTCTATTTTTATCTTTTTCATATACAATTCCTCCCTCAGTTATTTCTGGTGGGTTTACCCTATTTTCATTACGTTTTTTAATAATTTGATTTTTTTGTTTTTCATTGTTAATATAAATAATATTTTTTAATAAATCGTAGTTTTTAACATGTTCATTTAAATAGTCATGTTTATTATTTACTGAATTTGGAAATGGATTATTTTTGTAATAATGACCAGTAATAGCTTCAAATGGAGTCATTTTTATACTTGAATGGATTGAATTATTATACGTGATAAGTGCTTCATTAATGATTTCTGAAATTGGTTTAGATTTGTTTTGATTGAAAATAATTCTGATAATTTCTGTGAACGTAGAATGAAACCGTTCTACTGGTGAATTTCCGGTAGAATTTTTTGCACACGAAAAATGATGTTGTATATTATATAATTTTAAGAAATCTGTGAAAAGAGAAGATTTGAACTCTAATCCATTATCAGAAATAATCTTTTTTGGTACACCATGGTGTGAAAAATAATGTTTAAGCACTTCAATTAGATTAGCGCTATTCCTATTATTTAAAATATAGGCTGCAGCAAATCTTGAAAATTTATCCAATATTGTTAAAATCTTTTCTTTGTTGACTGAATATATGTCAACATGAAGTATTTCTAAAGGTTCTTTTGGACTTTCAGTTAATTCGAATTTCAATGGTTTAGTCGACCTATCATATTTACAAGTAGTACAAACTTCGCAATTATTTATAACTTTCAAAATTAAATTTTTCATTTTTGGGAAATAATATTTTCTTTTAAGTTTTAAAAATGTTTCATTTACTCCCCTATGATTAGATTTTACGTGGTAATCACGAATTAAAGCTTCTTGTTTATCTCTTTCGGAGATATTCTCTAAATTTTCAATACATCTAATTAATTTAATTTTTGCGTTTACGAAATACTTCGAATAAACGTCCTGAACTTTTCTAAAAACATCATCTGTAGTAAAAACAGCAGTTACTTTCTTTGTTTGGGTATAATCCCTTATAATTTCAAAAATTTCATCTTCAACAAGATTACTATTAATTTTAAAATTAAATACTTTTTTTGTTTTAAACAAAATTTTTAATTTAGATTGAAACTTATTAATATTTTCACCTTTCTCAATAATTAATTGTCTAGAAAATTCGTTTAAAGGTCTTTCTGAAGTATATATACCTTCTTCGTAATTTTCACGTGCTGAATGTATAGTTTCTAATGAACAATCATCGAAATTTTCATTTATATTAATTTCGGCTCTAGAAAGTGCATCAGCGTTTGTATTTAAAGTACCTTTTTTATATACGACTTCGTAATTAAATTCCTCTAATCTAAGTCGCCAACGAACCAGTTTTGAATTTGGTTCTTTTAATGAAAATAGCCATGTTAATGGTCTATGGTCTGTTACAATTTGGAATTTTCTTCCGAAAATGTATGGTCTAAAATATTTGGTTGCATAAACAATTGCAAGTAGTTCTTTCTCAGTCGTACTATAATTTTGTTCTGATTTTGAAAGTGTTCTACTAGCGAAACATACCGGTTTATCGCTTCCTATAGGTCCTTTCAAAACAAACGGTTTTGAAAAGTCCGGATATTGTAATATTGGTTCATTACATAACAGAGTCTTGCAATTTTCGAAACTACTGATATAATTATCATTTAAAATTATTTTGTTTCCTTTTCTTAAACATTCTGTCATAGGTTTTGTAATTTTGGAAAAGTCTTTGACAAATTTTCTATAATAACCGAGAAGTCCTAAAAATGATTTAATTTGCTTCGGGGTTTTTGGAATAGGAAAATTTTTTATTGCTGATATTTTATCTGGGTTTGGTTTTACTCCCTCTGGTGTAATAACATGACCAAGAAAGGAAACTTCTTTTCGAAGGAATTCAGATTTATCTAAGTTTAACTTTAAATTTGCAGATTTAAGTCTATCAAAAATTATTTCTAGATTTAACAAATGTTGCTCTAATGACGTGGAAAATACTATTATATCGTCCATGTAAACTAAACAAATATTTCCAATGAGTTCTCTTAAAACGTTGTCCATGACCCTCTGAAAGGTGGACGGGGCATTTTTTAAACCAAAAGGCATTCGAATATACTCATAATGCCCGTGATCTACGGTGAACGCCGTTTTTTCGATATCATTTGGATGTACTTCAATTTGATTAAAACCTGAAGCTAGATCAAGTGTTGAATAATACATACTTTTCCCAAGTTTGTCTAATATTTCATGAATATTAGGAATAGGATATTTATCATCAATAGTTTTCTCGTTTAACTTTCTATAGTCAGTGACGAGTCTCCATTTCTGGTTTCCACTGGCATCCAATTTTTTTGGAACAATCCAGATCGGAGAAGACCATGGCGAAAAACTATGACGTATTATACCCTGATCCAAGTATTCCTGAATTTGTTTTTTCACCTCTTCCTTGTGAATTTCAGGATACCTATAGGATTTGGTATAAATAGGACTATCATCTTTAGTTTTAATTTTATGTTTAATAACATTTGAAAAGCTTAGTTTTTGACCTTCTTGGTAAAAGATATCATAATAATTTTTACATAATTTGAAAATTTTGGATTTTTCCTCTTTATTAAGATGGTCTGTTCTTAATAAATTAGGAATGTTTTTATTAAGATTTTGTTCATTATTTGAACAGAAATTATAGTTATGAATTTCACAAAATTCTTCATTGTGTAAATTCTTAACTTGAATTGCATGATTTATAATAAGTTTTTGGTCATTATCAGAATAATTAACGATTTCTAATAAAGAGTACCAACTATCAGATTTTGCTATTCCATCTAAAATTTCTAAATTTTTGTTTATTTTTATATTTTCTACTATTATATCACCATTTTCAATACTAACTGGAAATTTAGCAATATATTTACTTTTAGCTGGAATTATATAATTTTCAGATATTTTATTAGGTTCAAAATTTAACTTAATTTTAACATTTTCTGATTCTAAAATAGATTTTTTAAAATTTATATTCATTTCTAACTTTTTCATAATTTCTAGGCCTAGAAGACCGTCAAAATAATCATGAAATTTGAATACTAAAAAATTTAATTTTGATTTAGTATTAAGTTCTGATAATCCATTTAAAGTTATTATTTTATTAGTTTTTTGTATATTGTTTAAGCTTTTAATTTCAATCGTTTTAATAGTTTTTTCTTTTTCTGGATTTATTATTCCAGGATTTATAAATGATTTATTACTACCAGTGTCTACTAAAAATTTTAAAGGTTTACCTATAATTGATTTTACAATAATATAAGGTAAATGATTATTAAAAAAATTATTTAATTCTACTTGAGTTTTTCCGAGGCTTTTACTCAAAAATTTTTATTTTTCTTCTTAGTACCCGTATTTTTTTCAACCTGTTTTTCGACTTGATCTTGTTCAATATTAAATAATTCTTCAGAATAAAATGTAGGATCTACTCTACCAGTATTATTATTATTATTAATGAAATTTTTCCTACTTTGATTACTATTATAGTTAGGATTTTTTCGAGTTGTGTAACCACTAGATGTATCCATTGGTACAGCTCTACTAACAACTGAATTTGTTTTTTGGAAATGAGGTTTATTTGGAATAAAATTTGTATTAACAGGATTTGAGTTTCTTGGAATAAAATTCGTATTAAAGTTTGAAGAATTTGAAATTAATTTTGAATTATTTGAATTAAAGTTTGAATAATTAGGAATTGATTTTATTTGATAATTTTTATTTTTAACAACTGAAATATTATTGTGATTAGGATATTTATGAAAATTTGATTTATAATATTTATTATTTTGTTCTTCAAGGCAGAACTTGAAAGCCTGAGTCAATGAATTTGGGCGCATGGCTCTAATTATTGACCCTAATGGTTCATTCAGACCAGTTAAAAATATATTAGCACTCATTTCTTTATAAAGATTACATTTTGATGTAATCACGTTTTCATTCTGTTCATTGATTTTAATATTATTGTTCATAGTTGCGAGAATTTCTATGACTTTTGAATAAAATATTTCAACTGTATCATTCCTTTGTTTTAATGAATGGATATCTTTAATGAGGCTAGTTTCATTCCTTTTATCAGAATAATGGGTAATTAAATTTTCCTTTATATTGTCCCATACAAGATTTGTACCATACATATTTAATACTTCGTTTGCTTCTCCAAGAATTTTATTTCGGATTGCCCTTAATATTATTCTGCCGTGAGAAGTTCCCGAAATTACATTTAATGCTGATAAAATTTCTTCAACATTTTCAATAAAATCAAATAAAAGTCTTGGATTACCATCGAAATTTGGTAAATCTTTAATCGCGTCAAGAATCCTTAAGTTATTCATAGCCTGAACAACATTTGGATTGTTATAGCCTTCTAAAATATTATTTACATTAGGCTGATTTTGTGCGATAGCAGGAGCTGGATTAAACTGACCGGTATTTAATTGAGAGATTAATTTCGGATCATTTGTTGCAAATTCCAAACTCATTTTGTCAATATCTAGTTCTAGTATATCAGCTTGAGTTTCAATTTTTTGGTTTATTAAATCACTTAACTTATTTTCAATTTCTAAATCACAATTTCCCGAATTATCTAAACAATCCTCAGTTTTTTTATTTTTATTACTATATGGATGAAAATTTTTTGACAATTTATTACTTTTATCAATGGACATTGGTATTGAATATTAAAAGGAATAGATTTCTTACAAAAGCTGACTAAATAAACATAATTTTTTTTGACTTACCCTAATAATATGATGATGATCTGGAACATTGAAGTCATTTGAAGATCTTTTTATAAATTTAACTTTTAGTATTATTCTTTTTCTTTTTATTATTATTCGAGTGATTACTAGCAGTCTCACTAGCAATAGTTGAATTTTGTGACTTGTTACACTCGAATTTTAATATTTAATGTTCTAGTTCGAAACCACTTTTTATTGTATTAATTATTATAATATTATAAATTATTTATTATTTTATTTATTTTATTTTTTTTTTTTTGTAAATGTTATTTAGTTTTAGTATTATTTTTTATTTTTAATACAAAACGATTTTTAAAATTTATTTTGTTTTAATATTATCTTTTCAATATAAAACATTTATTTTTTTTAAACTGTTATTTCGTTTAAGTATTATTTAATTTTTAATACAAAACGATTTGTAGGTAGTTTATCGACTGCGCCAGTTACGTGCCGTGGTGAGCGTTACAAAAAAAAATAATAACAAATTTACTTTTGTTTTCTATATAAAATTTAATAGTAATAATAATAATATATTTAATGTTTTACAATAAAGTTTCGACCGAACTGTTTGAGTTTCTTAAATCAACTGACTAATTTTATTTTATATAAATTTTTATAACTGACAATCTTACAGTTTAAAGGAAATCATATTTCATATATTTTCACACCAAAATGTTGTGTTGACAAATTTTAATTATTTTTATCATAATGAAATACAATATGATTTCCTTTAATAGTTTTTAAATTCTTGAGAAAATATATATTTTTTTTTATATTTGAATTTGATACATTAGATAAAAATATTTTAATATAATAACAAAATAAAACTTAATTTGAAATATTTAATGTTGAGGGTTTGGCAGAACCCGTAACTCGCATATTACCCGGTAACTCACAGGGGTAGTCCTTGTCACCTCACCATTACACAAAAACACTATGTGCTTTCTGGGTAATAAATAAAATTTGGACCTATACATATATACATATATTGATTTTGACTCTACTAATTAAATTTTTAAATTACACCGATTTACTACATAATAACTTTTTAAATGAAAATTAATATTCATTGAAACTTTTGCAATTTTAAATCAACCTGAAAATAATTTGGAAGTTATGTGGGTGTTATCCTTCCAGGCTAATATCCCTCCCTACGTGCGAAATCATAATTTACGCACCTACCATGATCATCCGTATTATTTACGACCGCCTATATATATATAAAATTCTAAGGATGATCCCTTAGTTTAGATTTATTTAATTATTATTTTATTTCATTTTACTATATGTTTTTTTTTATTATTATTATTATCAAAAGATTTTTCCATTTATCAAGATTCATCACCTATCTATATATTTTAACAAAACATATTTATTTTGTTAATAACCATAAAATCATAAATATGAGAAAAACAATCATATAATTTCAATATAATTCATTCATTTTTTTTTATGCGCCCGGTACACAATGACCAATTTTAGCTACTAAAAACAGAATAGGATATAAAATGTATTTATGTAGAGGTGCGATAGAGAGAGCAATGTCGTCCAAAAAAAAATTCCCCTTTTTTTTAGACGTCCAAATTCCGAAATAGGTTTTCCGAATTCGGATTTAGACGTCCAATTATAGCATAAGACGACCTATCTCGTCTAAAGGACGACGTACACAATGGCTATTTTTTTTATTTTAGTAAAAATAAAAAGAGATAGCAAGTAAAATATTTGTTAACGAAAGAATGAGATAGAAAATCCTAAATTTTTAGGTGGGAACTATAAAAATTATAGGAACTATTTGACATTCTGAAAACTCCGAAAAATCCTAAAATTATAAAATTTGTGTTGATTTTCAATTATATTATTTTTACGTCAATTAAAAAGTAAAAAAGTGAAAACATTTATAAACTGAAAATGAATCTTAATAAAAAACAATTAATTGCAATAAAAGAGGTATGTTTTTTTTTTGTATTTAAAATAAAATATATATAAAACTAAATTTTTATTCATAATTTTAGATAATGTTTTCAAGTAGTAGCAGTGATGAAGATTATGAACAAAATAATGAACCAAAAAAGAAAAGAAAAATGTGGATGCGTCCATACTACAAAAAGCGCTCTGAAACTGGAGCATACACATATATTTTCCAAACATTACGCGAATTAGGAGATGACGAACTGTTTTATTGCTACATGAGGATGAGTTGCTCTAAAGTAGAAGAACTGTTAACTTTAGTAGGACCAGCAATTAAAAAACAAACAGTTATTAGAGAACCAATAAACGAAAGTATGCGTCTAGTCATTACACTAAGGTAAAAATTAGTGAAAAAAAATAAAATTTTGATATTAATTACAAATTATATTTTAGGTACCTTGCTACTGGAGAATCACAAAGAAGTCTAGCACTAGCTTTCAAATGTTCACCTTCGGTGGTACATTTGATAATATCAGAAACAACAAAGGCTATTTCTGCAGCTCTGAAACCACAAGTATTTCCAAAAATAAATGAAGAGCTATATAAATATATTGCAAATGGTTTTCATACAAAATGGAATTTTCCAAATTGTTTAGGAGCAATTGACGGAAAACATATAACCATACAGGTATAATATTTATGTATATTCACAAATGACTTTACGAATTATAATTTTAGAAGCCAGACAACTCTGGATCTGAATTTTTTAATTATAAGAAAAGTTTTTCTATAGTGCTTATGGCTGTATGCGATCACAACTATAAATTCACTATGTGTGATATTGGTGCTGCTGGTCGCCAAAGTGATGGTGGTATATTCAGACATAGTACATTTGGAAAAATGTTTTATTTAAATTCACTACCGTAAGAACTTTAAAATATTTAAGTATTAAAATTTAATTTTTAATTAAAACGTGATTGTAGGATTCCAAAACCAACAGATATTGCTGAAGATTTCAAAAATGTACCATATGTTTTTGTTGTAGATGACGCATTTTCACTTGCAATAAATATGTTAAAACCATACAGTAAGCCAATGCTGACTATAAAAGAACGAATATTTAATTATCGTTTAAGTAGAGCAAGGCGAATAATAGAAAATTCATTTGGAATATTAAGTTCAAAATGGAGAATTTTTAAAGGAACTATTGTAGCTAAAGTGGAATTAGTTGAATCCATTATTCAATCATGTGTTTGTTTAGTTAGTTAGTTAGTTTAAAAGGATGGTAAATTAATTAATGGTTCATGGAGGTCAGAAAGTACGAATTTCATTCCTTTAGAAAAAGTAAATCAAAATTATTCAAATGCGGCAAAAGAATTAAGAAATAGATTTGCTGATTATTTTAGTGGAACTGGAAGCGTAGAGTGGCAGATGGACAAAATTTAAAAAAAAATTACTAAAAATATTCTTTGTAATTAATATCAAAATTTAATTGTAATTATATTTTATTCCTTTTTTTAAATTTTTTAATAATAAAATTAAATATAATTAATTGGATTCATTTATTGATAATGCTTCGTCAACAAGCTTCATTATGTCAGTCCTTAGCTTTCGTATTGCATTATTTGGTAATGTAGACATTTCTGCTACAAGCATGTTAGCAAATGATTGAAGTGCAGAACATGGTGGTGTAACTTCTGGCTCTTTGATGCGTTCAATTGATTCTACTAATCTTCTTTTCAATAGTAATTTTTCCTCAATTACATCGTCATTTAACCTTTTGTTAGTTCCTATTAAAAAAAAAATATTTTACTTAAATTTGTTAATTCTAATGACATTTTAATTTTATTTAAAAAAAAATCATTCCGAAAGAAAATATTTACTTTTGGTTTTTGGAGTCACAGCAGTTTTTTCTGGTGTTGATGTAGCTGATGGTTCATCTAAGGAAGAGTCTTCCAAATTGCAAAAAAACGATGTGCTGAAAAAAAAATATATATGTAACATATAATTGTTCATTTATTGTAAATAAAATATACTTTCGTGGTTTTATTTTATCATCCAAAAACGTCATAGGTTTTGTATAAGTAAATTCTTTTTTAATTGTTGCTCCTGACCCACTTGGTGCACCTTGTTTAGTTTTTGAATATGTTGATTTTAAATAATTCCAACGCTTTCTTACTATATTTATATTTTTTGGTGTAACTTCTACTTCTGCAAAACAATTTTATATTATTTAACAATTTTTTAATAAATAATTAAATAAATTACGTATTTCACTAAGCACATCTTGCCAAAGTGTGGGTCGGATGAGCTTGTTTTTGTAATTTTCGTGTTGAATATCCCAAAGTGGTGGTTTCGCCTTTACTGCTTCAATTAATAATTCTGAAATTACAAAAATATATTCAAATATATATACTCATATCTCGCTACACGGCCGCTTTTTACACAGCATTTTCGTCAACAGATTAGAACTGATTTAAACATTTAAATTTATATTTTTATTATGTATGTATATGGACATGATTTTATTTTAATTAAGAAAAAAATGCATTTTAAAATAAAAACTAAATTATTTAAAAAAATATGAGTTTGTATGTAAATAATTGATTCGTTACACAGCTTTTCACTTTACGACCAACATTTCCAGAACGTATCTATAGGCCGTAAAGCGAGGTATGAGTGTATAATATAAATATTTTTTTAAAAAATAATCATTACCATTTGCAAAACCACATTTCGTTGTCCAGCTATTTTCAATTTTTTTCAATTCAGTTCCATCAAATATATTATCTAAAAAAAATCAGTTTAATTAAAAAATATTATATATATTAAATTTATTTTACCATTTGAAACATCAGACTCACTCAAAAAAACATATTCTCCTATATTAGAATTATCATCTGTACAAGGTTTTTCTTTTTTACTATTTAAATTTGGAAGCCGAACATCATTAATAACTTTGGCTTTTCCTTCTGAAAAATATTTATTTAAAAATTTAATAAATAAATTACATTTAATATTTTTTAATTTTTATCTCACCTTTTTTTATATTTAATAAATTGAAATCCATTGCACACAAATATATATTTTATTTTCAGATACAAATTCAAATAAAACTTTTGGAAAAAAAAACGTATATATTTTCAACTGTCAATTGCCATAACATAAAAAATATATATTTTTATTTTATATATTCGCCAAGTATGAAATATAATTTATACATACTTATTATAGTTATTTTAATTATATTATTTATTATTTTCTTTATAATTTAATATAAAAGAAAAAATAAAAGAAAATTATTAATTTTTAAATCAATAAATAATAAAGATGAGTAATTTTGAACAAAACACTGTTAACATACTACGAGTTATCTGCTCCCCCTAGTTAACAGCTTTTTTTATATATATTTTAACTTAATTCTTCACACACACAAAAAAAAAAAAAAAACTTTTTACTTTTTAAATAAAATAAAATTAATATTTTCAAAATGTCAATTGCCATAAAAAATATTATTTTATATATTCCCCAAGTATAAAATATAATTTTCGGATGTCTAATTATAGCATAAGACGAGATAGGTCGTCTTATGCTATAATTGGACGTCTAAATCCGAATTCGGAAAACCCATTTCGGAATTTGGAAGTCTAAAAAAAAGGGGAAATTTTTTTTGGACGACATTGCTCTCTCTATCGCACCTCTACATAAATACATTTTATATCCTATTCTGTTTTTAGTAGCTAAAATTGGTCATTGTGTACCGGGCCCATAATGCTATAATTAGACATCCGAAAATTATATTTTATACTTGGGGAATATATAAAATATATATTTTTTATGGCAATTGACATTTTGAAAATATTAATTTTATTTTATTTAAAAAGTAAAAAGTTTTTTTTTTTGTGTATGAAGAATGAAGATAAAATATATATAAAAAAGCTGCTAACTAGGGGGAGCAGATAACTCGTAGTATGTTAACAGTGCTTTGTTCAAAATTGCTCATCTTTATTATTTATTGATTTTAAAATTAATAATTTTATATTTTTATTTCTTTTATATTAAATTATAAAGAAAATAATAAATAATATAATTAAAATAACTATAATAAGTATAAATATGCGTAATTACGAATCCAACCTATGTCGTACCAAATTTAATTGAAAACTGATAATAATTACTATATGGTGTAGAACATATGAAATATTCTTTGGAAACTAAGTTGCTCATATATTAGTTTCCCATGAAAACAATAAAGCTACCTGAAAGTTGGACACTTCAGCAGGACAATGCTGCAATATATACTATGCTAGGTACACAAAAAAAAATTAAATTAAGAAATATTCCCATAATGGCCTGCTGTTAGCCCGGATTTAAATCCGATGGAAAACCTATGGACCATTCTTAGCAAGGAAGTTTAAGAAATGGACGTCAATTTAATACTTTGAAGGAACTTAGGATCATCTTTCAAGAAGAATGGGTAAACATTGATATTTCTATTCTTCAATCACTCATCAATTCAATGCCACGTCGACTGATGGATGTTATTAACAACAAGGGAAGTCATACAAGCTATTAAAATATATGTTACTTATTATAATTATTTTATCAATGAAGAAAATAAATGAATTTTAATTTTTGTTCTATATAAGTGTTTCCTTTGACCAATGAGAATAAATTGCAATAAATAAACATATAGGTACAATAAAAATTTACTGCACCGTAATATGTATCCACTTTTTATTGACAAATGTTCTGATGCAAATAAAAATAAAATAAGAGTTTCCCTATAAAATAAAACCAAAAAAATGTATTGTCCTATATAGCTATTTCGCACAGCATAGCAATTTTTTTACTAAGATTAATTTTCAGTTTTAACTTTTTTACTTTTTAATTAATGTAAAAATAATATAATAGAAAATCCAAACAAATTTTATAATTTTGTAGGCTAGGATTTTTTCGGAGTTTTCAGAATGTCAAATAGTTCCTATAATTTTTATAGTTCCCACCTAAAAATTAAGGATTTTCTATCTCATTTTTTCGTAAACAAAAATCTTACTTGCTATCTCTTTTTATTTTTACTAAAATAAAAAAATTAGTCATTGTGTACGTCGTCCTTTATTCATTTTCTTAAATTCAATTTTTAATATATTTAATTTGTTCTATCAAATAATATAATTGTTATAATTTATTTATTTTTGAATTTTCTTATGCTAATTATTTTGTACCCGTGGTCGTAATATTTTATATTTTATTTAATTATTCGAACAATAGAATAAAAACAGCTGACACAATTTATAGAACAATTGATTAATTTTTTCTATATTGAGCTACTGACATTTAATATTTAAAAAATGTCTACTACAATTATAAGATTTTAACTATTTATATATTTATTTAATTTATACTATCTGTGATATAATTACACTATCTGTGATATAATTGTGATATTTTTTTTATATATATTATGAATTAAAATTGTAATAATTTGATAATTTGTTTAATTAAATTTTTGTGAACTTTTAATATATTTTTTTTATATGTTTATAATAAATAAGTTTGATCACTCACCGAGTTTTATTAATTACTTGTTCTTTTGTTCACCTTGCAGTTTTGTGCACAAAGCTCCAATGATGTGTAATATTTTATATTTTTTTTTATTGGCTAAAATTGAATATTTATTTATTTAATTAGATATTAAAAGTTCACCAAAATAGTTTGGAATAACTATTGATATTTTAATGATAATTGATAATATATTAAAATTTATATTTCATAAATGTTATCTGGTGTTTCTCCTATCAAATTTTAAGCTTTTTTTTTTGGTTTTTCTGAGGATGTTCTATTTTTGTTTTTTTGTTCGATTTATGTTGAATATCATTAATTTATTTGTTCTCGAAAATTTGGTTGAATATTTTTACCAATGATGATCAGGATTTTGTTGATATTTTTGGATTTACTTATTAAATTTCAAAATCTATTAAATAGATCTGGACGTGTATTATTTCTATATTGATTTTTTTGTTAAATTATTTATTTTATTTAAATTCATTTAACAACTTACCGGCCGTTTTACAATTTCTGATTTATTTTATTTTAGTTATGGTTTTCTTTTTTTCACCATTTATATTTTATTTAAAATAAAATCTTTTACTTTTTTATATAATCCTTGGATTTTTCACTAGCTTCTAGATCGAGAACTGGGTACAAAATGGACGAGTTTCCTTTTTCCTTTTATTTTTGCCCTAAATTTAATTCGCCCTTTTTCAAATTAACTACTACCAATATACGTGTTACCTTACAGGTGATATTTCTATTGGAGTTAATCTAATTTACGGGGTAAGCTTTTATTTATTTTTTTAATCAAACTTGTCGTTTTGATAAGTTTGATATCATAGATTTAATAATATGAATTTGAATATACAGGATAAATGTTACAGGATAAATGTAGATTAAATGAGTAATTCTTTATTTCTACATTTAAATTAAATCTAATATTTTTTGTTTTTATTTCTATCTACTAACTAAATGTTAGGTCTAAATTTTATATAACAAACGTGGGGCTCGTCTCATGACCCATAATCAAGAGATCTCATGCTCTATCTACTTTCTATCATTTTTACCATTTTATATTTAAATCTTATCAATTAATTGTATACTAAAAATATAGGTATTTTGTATATTTATTTTAAGTTATTGTTTTAAGTCAGTCGCATGAAAAATTCCTATAAATTTTCCTGCAGTATCTTCTATTTCATACAATTTCTTACCAATTTTGGATCTAATTCTACATTTGCGATATCTGGGATGTAATTTTCTATTAAAATGCTTTGTGGCGTCTCTTAAAAGATGATTCTTACAATATATTTCCTGTCCAGGTAAATAATTTATATCTCTTGCGCGTTTATTATATTGCTTTGAATATTTTTCATGAGCGTTCTGAATATTTTTAATAACCTTTGACCGTATTAGTTGTAATGTATCGGATTTATCGATAACAGATATATTTTCATTTATACTATCTAATTTTCGTAAAATATCATACGTCGACGCGTTAGATACATAAGAACTACCAAATAATATTGAATATGGAGTACATTTTGTACTTTCCGATACCGAACTATTTATTGCTGAAGCTATAGTACTCAAATTTAAATTCCAATCCCTCTGATCGGATTTTAAATAAGCTTGAATACCAGATATGATGGTACGATTTTGTCTTTCAGCAGCATTACTTTGCGGAGCATAAAAACCAGTTTTTATGTGTGTTATATTATACGCTGTTAACAATGAATTGAATATTTTTCCCGTAAATTGCTTACCATTGTCAGAAGTAATGATTTCTGGTACCCCAAAAACTTCAAAAATTTCTTCTTTAAGATATTTTGTACATGCATCAGCGGTTGCATTCCGCATTGCTTTCAATCTAATAAATTTCGATAATTGATCCAATACAATCAATACAAAACACATACCGTCCTTGCTCCTAGGATAAGGTCCTAAAAAATCTATATAAATCCTCTGAAATATTCTATCTACATGTATTAATTTTCCCATTGTTGGTCTCGTTATAATATTTGATGGTTTAATTATTTTACACGTTTCACACGAAGATACAATATTTTGAACTTGTATTGCCATTTTTGGCCAGAAGAATTTCTCACGCAATCTTTTCAAAGTTTTAGCTATACCACCATGACTAGCTTGTGGTGGGACATGAGCATTTAAAATTAAGTTTTCTGTCAAACCGCTGGGAACCCATAATTTCCAAATAAGATCATCGTGAATTGCATTACTGACATTTTTTATATATGTATCCGTCAGATACTTTTATATCTGGAAATTTTTCTGGTGTTTCTAATACTAAATTTTTAAATTCTAAATAATCACCTGAGCTAAATAATATCGAGTTCAAATCTACGTCAGGTTGAAGTGGTACAATTGGGCTTAACGCGTCCATAAAAGCTCTAGAAAGTGCGTCAGGTACTACCATTTTATTTGCTTTTCGATGTTCGATGGTAAAAGAATGTCCTTGAAGTTTAAGACTCCAACGTGCTAATCTACCCGTCAAGTCTTTGGTATTCATTAACCATTGCAAAGCTGCATGGTCTGTTACCACCTTAAAATTTGTACCTTCAACATAACATCTAAAATGTTTTATGCTCTGAATAACAGCTAATAATTCGATTTCTGATATTGAATAATTTCGTTGAGCTTGGTTTAATTTCGCCGAATAATAAGCTATAACCTTTTCCTGACCATCGTTATCGATTTGGTACAAAACACTACCTAAACCCCTAGTACTAGCATCACTTTGAATTATAAATTCTTTCGAAAAATCTGGGTTTGCGAGAATTGGTGCAGATGTTAGTGCAATTTTCAATTTTTCAAACGAATTTTGGGCTTCTATTGTCCAAATTGGTTTCTTTTTACCAGACAAATTTTTCAAACACTCAGTTATTGGTGCTGCTATTATTGAGAAATCTTTCACAAAACGTCTATACCAACTTGCCATCCCGATAAGTCTACGTATTTGCTTAGCAGTAACTGCTGTTGGAAAATTTTTAATCGCTTCCACTTTTGAAAAATCTGTTTGTGAAAACCCATTACCTATAATATAGCCTAAATATTTTATTTCCATTCTACAAAACTTCGATTTATCTATATTTATAGTTAATTTAGCTGTACTCAATCTATCAGCTACTATATTTAATAATTCTAAGTGAGAATCAAAGTCTGGTGAAACAACGAGCAAATCATCTAGATATACGAATACTCTATGTCTTAAGTTCGATGGAATTACTTTCATCATTAACCGTTCCAATCGTTGTGCTGCATTTTTTAAACCAAAACACATTCTCGTATATCTAAATAATCCTTTACCAGGCACAAAGAATGAGGTTTTATCTCTAGAATTTTCTTCTAATGGTACTTGCCAAAATGCATCTTTTAAATCGATTGACGAAATATATTTTTTATCTTGTAACCGACTTAAAAGAGAAGCTACGTGGGGCATACCAGTACAATCGAATTTAGTTATAGCATTTAATTTTCTAGCATCTAAACATAATCTATCCTTTCCCGGTTTTTCAACTAAAACTATAGGTGAACTCCATTCTGAATTTGACGGTTCTATAACACCTAACGATATCATCCTATCTATTTCTTTGTATATTTTAAATTCTTTAGCAGGTGAAACAGGGTATGGTTTACTTTGTACTGGTGGTGCATCACCAGTTTCAATTATATGTGATTCTAAATCAGTTTTTCCTAGTTTATCACCATTAGAAGCTACAGTTGGAAATCGTGCTTTTATCGCTTCCAATTGATGTAATTATTTTGGCGATAAGTTATGACTATTATCTTTAATTTCTATATTAAGTTTTATTCATTTCTATCTCACTGATTAAACCAGGTGCTAACTTAAATTCTTCCAGAAATCTATACCGACGTAACATTTCTGACTGAGTTTTGGTATTACATAAAAAGATACATTTTTACTATAATTATTATATTTTACAGGTAATTTTACAATACCAATAATTTCTTGTTCTGTATCGTCCGCTGTTTTTACTGTTCCCGAAAATTTTTGAATTTCAACTTTAATTGAATTCAAAAAATTAACAGCATCACGACCTAGGCAACTTATGCCAGCTCCACTGTCTAATAAACCTAGAACAGTTTCGCCTAAAATTTCCACTGAACAATAAATTCTTGGATCTTGTTCTTTCTCCAAAACAGAAATTTCAAGATTTTTTTTCTGGGTTTTACGCTTCATAAATCTATCGCGGGCTTTACTATTTTTGATTTTTATAATATCACGTTTATCTTTAGACTCCAAAATATCTACACTAAATATTTTGTCACGTGTTTTTATGTAATTTTGCCATCGCTCATGTAGACTTGGTATATTTTTACTGATTGGTATATTTTTTTGATTATCTGGTTGTTTTAAAATATTAAATGATACATTTTTATCTGAAAGATACTCTGAATACTTTGGTTGAACTTTATTTGAATCTACTGGACTTTCGATTTGAAAATGTTGGCTATATGGTTGTGGTAAATTTGCAATAGATACATTAGTATCTATAAGATACTTTGAGGAATTTACTTCAGAACTATCGAACTTTAAGTGTATATTGTTATCTGTACTATTTATTTTAAGTAACTGAATTCTATTTTTATTTAAATTGTCTATATCTAATAGTAATTCTTGATTTAATACTAGATTTTGTGTTTTATGGTAATCATAATTTACATTTTGCTCTGATTGTTTCCCGGGTTGTGCTCTACTACTGAACGAGATTCCCGGAAATTCTCGTTCTGAGTACCGTTTTCCGCGTTGCAATCAGGACATTCATCTGAATAAATCCCTTGTTTGCCACAATAAAAACAAAAACGTTTTATTGGTCTTATTTTACAATATAAAAATGAATGACCGTAATTTAAACAATTATAGCATTTGATTTTGCTGTAATCACGCTTTTTATATAAATTTTTATTTAATTCTTCCACTATCGGTTCTGTTTCACTTTCTGAAGCATAACCAATTTCATTAATTTTTCTAGAAAAAATCATTTTTTTCTATCTCTTTCTCTTTTGATTTTTTTTTGTTCCTGATCTGTACAAAAATTGTAAAAATCGTCTATATCGCGGAAATTTTTAGTACAAGCTACATTATACATTCATTCATTAAGATTTTCAATAATTATTTCCATAAATTCTCTATCAGAAGGATATTCATCCAACTGATGCCTTAAATTTGTTACAGAAATATAGAAATTTTCGAACGATTCTTTTTCTCCCTGCTCTCTTTCATTTATTTCCCTCCAAACTTCCCTATCAGATTTATAAGACCGAAATCTATTATTAAGCACCTTTTTTAAATTGTCGCCAATTTGAATCAGGATTTTTTTTACTATATTGCCAGTACCACTCCTTAGCGTTTCCTGACAGTAATCTGAAAATATTTGCATTGACATGATCAGAGCTAACACCCTGTTTACTCATCATAGTATCTACTCTTAATAAAAAATCTTTAACTGTTATTTTCTTTCTATCGCCGTCGAAATTTATACCCCAACTATCGATAGGACTTTTAAAGTTATCATAACTCTGATACGTTCGATTCTGAATGGATTGACGACTATGATTCAAATTTCTATTAGTTCTACCAGAATTGCAAGGTTCAGAAATCGTGTCATCTGAACTAATTTCAGATTCTGATTCATTATTAATTACTTTATTTTTGGGTTTTGAATTTTGATTCACTACAATATTCTCGATTTCTTTACGTAAATCATCTAATGTTATTGATGTTGATATATTTGGAGTAATGCCACTACGAGATACTATGTTTTCGTTAACCGTACGCGATACGTTTTGTATTGGTTGCTTACTAACCGCTCCCTGATTTTTTTGTAAATTAGCTTTAGATTTTTCTAAATTAATTTCATTCGTATTCGTACTTGGAATTTCGTTTGCTAATTTATTTAAAATTTGTGTTTGTGTATTAACTACAGTCGTAATTTGTTGGAAATTATTTTGAATGTCTTGTATTGTGCTTGCTTGTCCCGATACATGTTTCATTAATTCAGCAAACGAAGCACCTATTTTAGATTCTAATAAATTTTGGTAGTCTATTTTTTCTAATCTATAACTATATCCCTAAATTTAGAAATAATTTGTTTTGGTTCAAATAGAAAATCATTGGTTGGTAATGTGAAATCTGTTTGTTTAGTAATATTAACATTACTTGTTGCATTTTCTGTTGTTTCTAACATTTCATCTAAATCTACAAGTGTATTTTGTTTATCACTAATGTTCTATGTTATTGAACTCATACCATCAATTGCATTACTATCATTTGATGTGTTCATTATATCTTTTTTTTTTATTATTATTTTCCGATAGAGAATAATTTTTATTTACTACTTTTTGATTAGAATGTCTAACATTTGTATTTGAATGAAAAACATTTTTATTTGATGGTGTAAACTCACGAGATTCGCCGAAAGTATTTGTATCTTGATTGTATTTTACATTATTTTGAGCTTGTTTTCGGGTATAATGACTATTATCCCTATTCAATTGATTTATTTTATTTTTACCACCCGTTTCGTTTTTCTTACTATCATTTTTATCTTGTTCCATTTTAGAAAGTAATAAAAAACGAATATGTGTATTGTAACAAATAATTCAATAACTATATTATAATATTTTTATATCGCGTAATATTTATCAAAATTACTTTTAACTTTATAATTTAAAATTTATTTATTTAAATTGACTTTATCATGAAATAAAGGTGATGAATATTGATGTGAATGGTTATATATTTATTTAAATTGATGTTTTTTATTTTTATAATATATCTATTTATTTTTAAATCTTTTGATAATACATATAGTTGAATGTATCTACGTAAATTTTTGTTTTTCAGTTTGATTTGAATAAGATGTTAAATCATATTTATTTATTTTTTTGTTTTGTTAAAACATTTCTATATAAATTCTGATGACTACAAAAATGAGGCTTTGCCTTTTAATTTTTGAGTCTACCTAGAACTCGGAAAAGAAATATATTCTTAACTTTAATAAAATGTTATTATGCAACATTTAAAAATTATTTATATTCAATAATTTATTTTTAAGGCGGCGTTCAAAACATTTTACCAAATACTATTAAAAAAAAAAATTATTTTGATGATAATAAATAACAATGTCTATTTCTATTATATACTATCTAATAGGTGTTTAATTGTTTTAATTGCATATCTTGATGACAACAAAAATCTGACTTAGTCAATTACTTTTATGTCTACCTAGTTTGAAATTCAAATTATTTTTTTATTTTTTTAATTTGATTTTGAAATACCAAACATAACATACAAAAAAACTAATTTTATAAATTTTTAGAATTAGGGTTATCTAATACCATTTCGAATTTTATAATTTTAGCAAATTTTCAAAGAATATCTTTTTTTCATTAACTTTATACAAAATTATTTAAACTTTCTTATGTGTAAAAGTGTATTATTTAAATTTAAAATTATATTAACATCGATAATATAATGTAATTTAAAATTGTATCTTTTTTTTCATCAGATGTACTACAAACTTTAATATTATTTTCTTTAATCAATTGTAGCATTCATTTTATGCTCCTTTGATCATCGCTTTCTTAGTCTACGTTGGGCGCCATTTTATGTAACGATTCGTGTGGTGACGAGCACATAGATTTGCGCATATTACCCGGTAACTCACGGGGGTGGTCCTTGTCACCTCACCATTACACAAAAACACTATGTGCTTTCTTAGGTAATAAATAAAATTTGGACCTATACATATATACATATATTGATTTTGACTCTACTAATTAAATTTTTAAATTACACCGATTTACTACATAATAACTTTTTAAATGAAAATTAATATTCATTGAAACTTTTGCAATTTTAAATCAACCTGAAAATAATTTGGAAGTTATGTGGGTGTTATCCTTCCAGGCTAATATCCCTCCCTACGTGCGAAATCATAATTTACGCACCTACCATGATCATCCGTATTATTTACGACCGCCTATATATATATAAAATTCTAAGGATGATCCCTTAATTTAGATTTATTTAATTATTATTTTATTTCATTTTACTATATGTTTTTTTTATTATTATTATTATCAAAAGATTTTTCCATTTATCAAGATTCATCACCTATCTATATATATTTTAACAAAACATATTTATTTTGTTAATAACCATAAAATCATAAATATGAGAAAAACAATCATATAATTTCAATATAATTAATTCATTTTTTTTTTATTCATTTTCTTAAATTCAATTTTTAATATATTTAATTTGTTCTATCAAATAATATAATTGTTATAATTTATTTATTTTTGAATTTTCTTATGCTAATTATTTTGTACCCGTGGTCGTATTAATCAAAATATTTTATATTTTATTTAATTATTCGAACAATAGAATAAAAACAGCTGACACAATTTATAGAACAATTGATTAATTTTTTCTATATTGAGCTACTGACATTTAATATTTAAAAAATGTCTACTACAATTATAAGATTTTAACTATTTATATATTTATTTAATTTATACTATCTGTGATATAATTACACTATCTGTGATATAATTACACTATCTGTGATATAATTGTGATATTTTTTTTATATATATTATGAATTAAAATTGTAATAATTTGATAATTTGTTTAATTAAATTTTTGTGAACTTTTAATATATTTTTTTTATATGTTTATAATAAATAAGTTTGATCACTCACCGAGTTTTATTAATTACTTGTTCTTTTGTTCACTTTGCAGTTTTGTGCACAAAGCTCCAATGATGTGTAATATTTTATATTTTTTTTATTGGCTAAAAATGAATATTTATTTATTTAATTAGATATTAAAAGTTCACCAAAATAGTTTGGAATAACTATTGATATTTTAATGATAATTGATAATATATTAAAATTTATATTTTATAAATTTTATCTGGTGTTTCTCCTATCAAATTTTAAGCTATTTTGTTGGTTTTTCTGAGGATGTTCTATTTTTGTTTTTTTGTTCGATTTATGTTAATATCATTAATTTATTTGTTCTCGATCATGAGCAGGAAAATTTGGTTGAATATTTTTACCAATGATGATCAGGATTTTGTTGATATTTTTGGATTTACTTATTAAATTTCAAAATCTATTAAATAGATCTGGCACGTGTATTATTTCTATATTGATGATATTTTTTTGTTAAATTATTTATTTTATTTAAATTCATTTAACAACTTACCGGCCGTTTTACAATTTCTGATTTATTTTATTTTAGTTATGGTTTTCTTTTTTTCACCATTTATATTTTATTTAAAATAAAATCTTTTACTTTTTTATATAATCCTTGGATTTTTCACTAGCTTCTAGATCGAGAACTGGGTACAAAATTGACGAGTTTCCTTTTTCCTTTTATTTTTGCCCTAAATTTAATTCGCCCTTTTTCAAATTAACTACTACCAATATACGTGTTACCTTACAGGTGATATTTCTATTGGAGTTAATCTACTCTACGGGGTAAGCTTTTATTTATTTTTTTAATCAAACTTGTCGTTTTGATAAGTTTGATATCATAGATTTAATAATATGAATATGAATATACAAATTCATTTATATTTTCATATTTGAAAATTCATTTAAATTTTTATATTTATATTAAAATAATTAACTTGAAATTTTGGATTTGGTTACACCTTAGCCGGAAGTAAAAAAACATTTAAAATTATGCTTAAGTATAAATATTTTTAATCTAAACTTAATGCGTTCACAAATGAAAGAAATGTTTATAATTTTGTATGGAGTATGGAATTTATTTTCGTCAATTTTCGAAGAATTACTCATTTCATTCATATAAACTATTAAAATGTTCAAAAATGAGCAAAATGCTCGCTATTTTGTATGGGGTAGGTATTTATTTTCAATATTTTGCCCATTTGCAAAGAATTATTTAATTCATATAAACTATTAAAATGTGCAAAAATGAACAAAATGTACATTATTTTGTATGGGGTATGGGATTTATTTTCAATATTTTACTCATTTGCGAAAAATTACTTTATTCATATAAACTATTAAAATGTTCAAAAATGAGCAAAATGTGAGTTATTTTGTATGGGGTAGGAATTTATTTTCAATATTTTACCCATTTGCGAAGAATTACTTAATTCATATAAACTATTAAAATGTGCAAAAATGAACAAAATGTACATTATTTTGTATGGGGTATGGGATTTATTTTCAATATTTTGCACATTTACGAAGAATTACTTATTTCATATAAACTATTAAAATGCACAAAAATGAGCAAAATGTGCATTATTTTGTATGCGCTATGGATTTTATTTCCTATATTTTGACCTTTTTAATTAATTATCTGGTTATGCAAAAGTTTAAACGTGAAAAAACAATATTAGTGCACGTGCATCCGAATCAATTCATTGACCCTTGAAATACCAAAACTTTTGGAAAAGTAAATCAATGTAGATCATATTACATTATTATTCTTGACCGCAAGTAGAAAAAAAATTTGCAATTATAATTAAGTATAAATATTTTTAATTAAATTAAAGCGGTGTCGAATTTCATTAAGGTGAAAATTGCTTAATAATTAATGTGCAAAAATTCTTAAAATGCTTATTTATTTGTATGCAGTATAGAATTAATTTTCAATATTTTGCTCATTATTTTTGCTCATTTTCTTTGGGCTAGAACATATATAAATGCACTACTAACCAATATTATTATTGGATAATTAGTATTATATTTTAATTAGTTAGAAGATTGTGATTGGTTAAGGCTCCTGACATTTGTTTGTTACAAATGGCGTCCGAGCAGGGACCTGAAGTAAAAATGTTTTAACATATACATTCGTTACAAATGGCGCCCGATTTTAATAACCTTTTAACAATAATTGAATTATTTCTAACAAACCAATATTATATTTGGCTAAAAATAAAAATGTTTAACATACATTCATTACACACTAAATTATTTTGGAAAGACCATATAAATGCAATTAAAGGGAAAGCAATTAGAAATTTAAACCTTCTAAAAATTCTTTCAAATTATCGTTATGGATCTGATAGAAAAATGTTATTAAGGATTCTGGAGATGATAATTCTTCCAATTATCGATTATGCATCAGTAATATATACTACTGCCTCGGCTACATTACTTCAATCATTAGACTCTATCCTTAATTCAGGGATATATCTAGCTACTAAACAAGTCCTATTTCTAGTATAATAGTAGATTCAGGAATGCTACCTCTGAATTTAAGAAGGGAAAAGCAACTTATTTCATATGGTATAAAAGTCTTATCATTTGACAACCATCCATTAATTAACAAAATAAAAGATATTAATATTTATAATAAATTAAAAATAAAACCTATAACCTTTCCATGTTAGAGCCAAAAATAGTTTAGATAGCAATAATATTCCATATATTTTACCATTTCATACCACAAAGTTTTCAAAATTTCCTTCCTGCCTAATAAAAAATATAAATGTAGATCTAACATTACAGAAATATCAAATTGACAATACATCATCGCAAGTCTATTTACAATTATTTAATAATAAAATTCATACAAATTATAAATATTATGAACATATATATACTGATGGATCTTTATATCAAAATAAAACAGGATGCGCTTTTAAACATAATAATAAAATTAAAAAATATCATATTTTTCAACACTCTAGTATTTTTTCAGCAGAATTATTCGCTATTTACAAATCAGTTAAATATGCTTGCAAAAATATTAATAATAATAAAATTTTAATCTGTTCAGATTCACTTAGCGCTATTCAAGCAATTTCTAAAATCTATCCTGTGCACCCAATTGCTATTGATATAAAGGACATCATATATAAAAACCCGGCAAAAAATTACTTTAATGTGGATTCCGAGTCATGTTGGTATATATAATAATGAAATAGTTGACAAACTCGCTAGGGAATCAATATCGGAACCATTATATAATTCATATAAATTCATATATGAGCCGTTCAGTAGCCAATGTGATTAAGTCCACTTATTGAAATTTTTCAAATTTTGGTAAATTCTAATAAATAAAATTTATTCTATTAGAAATTACCAAAATTAGTAAAATTTCAATAAGTGGACTTATTTATTTATTTATTTCACCAAAACAAGGTACAAACTTAAATCTATATAGATTACATTGATTATTTATTAATTTTTAAATATATAACTACATATATAAAAAAAAAAATTAAAAAAATTACTTTAATAAAATAAAATATAAGTACATTATTTGTGACTAGAAATTAATTTATATACATATATATAAAGATAATATAAATAATATTGCAAATGATTATACAAATATTTAAAATTATACTTTATTATTAAAATTACATTATTAAATAAATACATTGTTTATTCATAATTATAAATGTAAGCATTACCCAACGCTAAGGGAGCGTATAAGATTAGACTTGAAAATGTTTTTTGATATGTCAGAGGCGTAATTACTGCAGTGTGTGTTGAAAGTTATGCAGCACCTGTTAATCGGTTCATTCTTGGCATATTCTTTCATGTGCGGATATGTTTTTAAGAGGCTGGTATGTCTTGTACTTCTGACTACATCATTAAATTTGATTCAATTTACTATAGAAGTCACGTCAATATTACCCTTCAATACGTCAAATGTAAAACACGAGGTGAGCACTATACGCCTTGTAGAAAGCGGAATGATATTAATTATTTTAAGTCTATCTGAGTAACTTGGTAAATTAGTAAAATCATTTGGATTATATAAGTCACGCAATGCAAATAATAAAAATTGTTTTTGAATAGATTCTATTCTGTCAGTATGTATTTGAAAGAACGGATTCCAGATAGGACATGCGTATTCAAGAATCGGACGGACGAGAGCACTGAATAATGATTTAGTAACCCAAACATTATTAAATTCTTTAGCTCTTCTTTTAATGAACCCAACCATTTTTTTTTGCTTTAGAAATTATTTGGTCTATGTGGCTAGTAAAGCTAAGTTTCACGTCTAACAAAATACCTAAGTCACTAATTTGATTAGCACGATGGAGCGGTGTACCATTAATATGGTAGTTATGCAGCAAAGTTGTATTTTTACGAGAGAAACTAATCACGTGATATTTTTTAACATTTAGGTTTAATTTATTAGCAATACACCAGTTTTCTAGGTCCTGAAGTTTATTTTGAAAGAAGCTAGCGTCAGACAAATTAGCAATAATTTTATATAATTTTAAGTCATCTGCATAAAAAAGGTGTGCTATGTCACCAAGAATTTCCGAAAGATCCTTAATGAAGATGTTAAACAGAAGGGGTCCTAAGTGACTACCTTGAGGAACTCCTGATGTGACATTAATAGCAGATGATATTAGTCCTTGAAATCTCACGAATTGAGTTCTATTATTAAGATATGAAAAAATCCAGTTTAATATAGGCCCAGTAATTCCAATAGAGTTCATTTTAGTTTTTAAAATGTTGTGGTCAACACTATCGAAAGCTTTGCTAAAGTCAGGGTACACAGCATCTATCTGGTGGCCCTTTTCCATATTACATAGAATGTCGGAAGTAAACAGCATTAGGTTGGTGGTAGTGGAGCGACCTTTTCTGAAACCATGCTGCTGTTCATTTAAAAGTGGATTAATTATAGTGGAAATTTTGTCACAGACCAATTTTTCAAAAAAATTTCACCTTAACTCATATTTTTAGACAAGTCCAGCGCAACATACATAGTAATTTTGTAACTACTCGAACTCCAAATATAGTAAAATATTTTTTAAAAAAATGCTAAAACTGAAATTCAAATATTATTTTTCTGTTTTGTCTAAAAAATAATTGAAAATTCTTGAAATCTGTTCCCTCTGTCTCAACCCTCAACTACCCGCTTCTAAATAAATATTTTTGGTTTTCGCTGAGAATTTTTTTTTTTTATTTTTATATTCTCTAAAAAAAATTTAAAAAAATGCTTTTTTCATTTCATAATTGAAAAAAAAGCTTTCATAATTTGTTGAAAAATCCATCCTATATTACGCGGTTTTAGAACACTATCCTACATCTTATAGTGATTGTCTTTGGTATAACTAAAGCAGAATCGGAAAGAGTCTTTTAAAACAATCCAAACAAGATAGACGTGTTTTATTTAATTTATTACATTAGATAAAAGATACTTTTTAAATCGACAAATCCGAACTTACAACACACACAATGTCATTCCAGCAATCTCAAAATTATATGGTTTATATATTATGAAAGCTATAACTAAAGCAGAATCGGAAAGAGTCTTTTAAAACAATCCAAACAAGATAGACGTGTTTTATTTAATTTATTACATTAGATAAAAGATACTTTTTAAATCGACAAATCCGAACTTACAACACACACAATGTCATTCCAGCAATCTCAAAATTATATGGTTTATATATATAAACATATTTTAAGTATAAAGCTACAGTCACATACTTACGACAAATTAAGTACCGACAAGTTAAGTAAAGTAGCCTTTCGATTCGTTAAGTAGACTGGTCACATAGCTATCGATCGCAATCGCAAGTAACTGCCAAAAATATTTTAGAGGGATATCGAAAATTTGGTTTCTGTGAATATATTGTTTTGAATTCATTAATTTAAAGTGAATTATAAAATCGGTAAATTTATTTAGATGATCAAAATCAGCTGATGAAAACCAAAATATTTACTAATTGTAATTGACTAAAAAACAGAAGTGTTCTTGCAATATTTCTCTTAATTATGTTTAAAAATTCAAAACAATCTTTAATGTTCTTACATAGATTATTTTGTAGTACAAAGAATTCAAATACAACAACTGATCTACTATCCGAAAGAATTGGTCTGATAACATCATCCATTAAAAAACTGAAGTATGAAACAAAAGTACCACAACAGCCAATAAATTCGTATTTTGAAGATAACACAACACCACCCGAAATTGATAGCAAGACTATTCAATTATTAGAAAGATTATACCTTGTTGATTTAGATAACAAAGAAGCTTTTTGAAATTTTGGTAATTTAGATTTAGAACATGTAGAAATGATTCCAATTAAAGCTTTACTACTTGAAAATCAACCAAAATTTAATTTAAATGATGACCGATTGAAATATGTGTAGAAACTGCTGTTTTAAGTATAATTTTAATTAAGCAATTGAAAATTTGTATTAAATATTTTTTTGTTACAGGTATTTTATTTGATACAATTGAGGAAACTAAACATGATAAAATTTTAATACAAAGAAAAATTGCTCCGTATCAATGCAGTTTATTTTGTATAACTGAAGGTAGTTATTTTGTTTTTTGGTAACATATTTAAATTTATCTAAATTTTAATAATTTTATTATAGCCGAAAAACTTTTGATAGAGCTTGGAGATTTGGCTAATCATTTAGATAGAACATGTTATTAAAAAATCGGGTATAACAATTTTAAATTTACAAAAATGTTTTATAAATAATAAGAAAACGTTACAAAATGAAATAACAGAAATGGATAAAATTGGTGTACCATATTCAATAATTTTAGAATCTTGTTTACAAAATGGTTTAATGAAATTAAGATATCGTGGTACAACTGTTTCAGAATTAATTCATATAACTGATGTGCCTGAATATTTATAAAAATATTTAATAATTGAATATATTTTTGTAGAAAACAAATTACAAAATTAATTTTTTTTTTTGTATAAACACAGAAAATCACTCTTAAAAAACGTACTTTTAATTTCAAATTTTACATAAAATCGCATAAATATTGTCTTACATTAAATCCAACAACTTTACCAATATTAATAATAAATTGTAATCCGACAGTACAATGTAATCGAGCTGAATCTTCAACAACATTACTTTCACCCGATACAAATGTTAAAAACTTCAAATGTACTAAACTTGATATTTGTGCTAATAAATTACATGTTAAACCAACTTTTTCATCTAAAATTGAATAGAATATAGCCAGAAAGCGATCAATTGTAAATGATTTTGGACCCAGTAGACATTTTATCTTGAACCTAAGATCAATAGAAAAATAAAAATAAATTATGTACCAATATATACATTAAATAACCTTAGCATTAGCATTAATAGTTTGTAGTCTTTTCTTTGTTTATTACTGCTTTTAACGAATAAACGTTTATCATCTTTTGGTGCATTGTGACTAGCCAAGAAATATGCAATCAAAAGAAATTTTGCATAATATGGTAGTTCTAAAGATTGTACTAATCGTTTAATACTTTGATTAGCTTCAATATTTTGAAAAATTTTGATCTACATATTCCTTTGACTACAAAATAAAAATATATTTTACATTATATAAGTCATTTTTAAAATTTATATAGTTTACATCTAAAGAATTATCAGTTCTCATATAAACTGACGATAATGCTGTTTTTAAAGGACCAGATATATTACGCCATAATTTTGTAACATAATTACTATCAATTGTACCATTACTGGATCACAATAAATATCAAAGCAATTTCTAGAAATCATCCATAATTCTGGCAATGCAAGATAAAATACATTTAAAAATATATTTAAATAGTTATCATAGAATTCTTTAATTTAAAGTGAATTTTAATTTTAAATTTTAAATTGTAAAAAAAAAAAACTATTGTATGAAAACACCGAAACTATAAAATTTTTTGACAAAAGTCAAATTGAAATTATCTGTCAAAAAGTTTGGAAAAGTGGAATCGCAAAAGTAGAAATCAATTCAACTTTCTCGATTCAATTCGTTTCGAATAGCACTATGTGGTGACTGACCAATCGATTTTTCATACAAATTATATGAAGACGTCAAAATGGCTACTTTACTTAACTTGTCGGAAGTATGTGACACCCACTTAACTTGCGGTTTACACTGACTTTTTCTTGGACAGAACATATGTTCTGTCCACGAAATGTCAAGTGTAAACCAGACAAAACTTCTGTCTCAAAAGAAAAATCACGATTTTTCTCTAGACAACTTTTCAGATTTTTTTGTAGATTTCAAATTGACATTTGTTAATTTGCAAATGGCGATATATGTAAGATTTGCTCCTGAAATTTAACATTTAATTACTTTGCGGTGATTATTTGAGCGAAAAAAATAGTTTACTACTAAATAAATAAAAGATATATGTTATTGAGGTGTGAACAACTATATTATTCAAAATAGTTTTAATTTAATATTTTTATAGCTAATTGCTTTCTTGTTGAGGACATGATTTCAAATAAAATGTTAGACAGATGTGTCTGACATCAAATAGCCAGCGTGTTTTTTTTACCTGTCAAAAAATCTTTCAGACAGAAAAGTCTTACATTTCTATCAGACATTTATGGCTAGTGTAATCACAGCATAACTTGCGGTTTACAATAGACTTTTTCTTAGACAGAACATATGTTCTGTCTACGAAATGTCAACTGTAAACCAGACAGAACTTCTGTCTCGACAGAAAAACACGATTTTTCTCTAGACAACTTTTCAGATTTTTTTGAAATTTGTTTATTTGCAATTGGCGATATTTGATAAAAATATAAAATTTGCTCTTGAAATTTAAAATTTAATTACTGTTAATTACTTTGCGGTGATTATTTAAGTGTCCAAATTAGTTTACTACTAAATAAATAAAAATATATATCATATTGAGGTGTGAACAACTATATTATTCAAAATATTTATATTTTAATATTTTTATAGCTAATTGCTTTCTTGTGGACGACATGATTAAAAATGAAATGTTACTTGCGGTTTACACTAGACTTTTTCTTGGACAGAACATATGTTCTGTCTACAAATGTCAAGTGTAAACTAGACAGAACTTCTGTCTCCAAAGAAAAATCACGATTTTTCTCTAGACAACTTTTCAGATTTTTTTTGACATTTGTTAATTTGCAAATGGCGATATTTGATAAAAATTTAAGATTTGTCCTGAAATTTAATTTTTTTTTAGTTTGCGGTGATTATTTGAGCAAAAAAATTAATTTACTACTAAATAACATATATATTACTGAGGTGTGAGCAACTATATTATTCAAAATATTTTAATATTTTTATAGCTAATTGCTTTCTTGTTGACGACATGATTAAAAATGAAATGTTAGACAGAAATTGTGGCGCCTGACCTGTCAGATAAAAATTTAGTTTGTTTTTACTTAAGTATTAAAATATTAATTTTTAATTATTATATTGTATAAATTATTCTGGAAAGATTAAAAATCGATTAACAAAGTATTAAATATTATCATCCATTGAAGTTTCTCATTAATAGTATCAACAAAATTTTAATCAGCATATAAAGTTTTTGCAATTCTATCATAACCTAGCAAGACACTTTTTTCATATCATCGAAAATTGTCATCGCAGAAATTGCAAACTCATCGTGATACATCAAATATAACAGAAATTAAATAACATCATCAGAAAGATCACCATCATTATCCAGTATATCTTTTTATTATATTCAACTAATAATTTAAATCATTTTTTAGGCATAAAGCTAAGGTTCAAGTTCCATAACATACTACTAAGTTTTATCATAATTTATCGTAATGGAAACTATTATTCCTGTAATCAACTCTGAAACTTGTAAGACCTTAATAGAACTCATGAGAGAAGAATTAAATAATTTAAAAGTCGAGTTAAGAAGTGAGTTGAAAAGTGATTTTGATAACAGTATTCAAGCTGCAGTAAAAGAAATTACAATTAATAATAATCAGAACAGTGAAGACATCTAAGCATTGAAAAATAAAGTAAAATCGCTTGAAAGCACTGTTAAAAAAGAAGATATAACGATTGAAATATTAGAGAAGCAAGGTAGAAAAAATAATTTGCTGGTATACAACATCAAAGAAATTGATAAAGAAAAAGTAGTTGATATAATATTAAAATTTGTCACAGGTAGATTAAAAGTACCATTAACAGTACAAGATATCAATTCCGTTAAAAGAGTTGGTAAAATTGATCCCGATAAAGTGAAAAATAGACCTATATGTGAGTGAGCTTAGTTTCGTTTTAAAAAAAAACAAGAAATTTTGAACAATAAAGCTGAATTAAGCGGTACAGACTGGTCCATAAAAAGTGACTGTACTGTTAAACAAAGAGATGCTCGTGCTAGACAAGTAAAAGCAGCAAAGGTATTAGAAAATCAAAGAAAAAAAGTTATTATCAAAAACAACAAGCTTTTAGTTGATTGTGAAGTGATTGATCTTGAGAAAATTGAGAGTAATATATATTTAACATCAGAAGATATTCATAACAATAACTCAAAAAGAGTGGGATCACCCATTGATGATAAAGAAGATATTAATAATAAAGTTCATAAAAATAATAAGCTAAAACAAAGATCAATTAGTAATACTAGAAGCAGAAAAAACTCGATCAATTCAAAACATTTATTTTAGTAATTTTAGTAATTGAGTATCTAATCCATATTCATCATTCCATCTCTAACGTAAGCCTACATCTACCCGTAATCAAGAAGATGGGGACCCACGAGGGAGACCGATAACGTGTCGGATCAGCGAACACAAGCATATAGAAGATATATGTTAGTATAAACCAAGAGTGAAAAACACAATTAAATTAAAACATAAATAAAAGTATATCTTTCGTCTATATGCTTGAATTCTTGCACTTTCTCCACATGCTGAGAAAATATTTACTATCCGCAGTGGATTAAGCTCTGATGTTTCCAACACCGAAAACAAACACATATTAGTAAATATTAGATACCTACTACTTAATACAAGCAGTGAAAATAACGTATATAAACATTTTTATAAAAAAAAAAAAAAAAACAACAACATTGAATTGACAAGTTACCACTTGCATTGGGCTTCTCGTTCTGAAAAGAACGATACTACTTCCCTCCGCCGTCACCTGGCAATCCAAAATAGTATAAAAAAATAAAAAATAATAAAAAATAAAATATATTAATAGAAAATTTAAAATATATTGAAAAATAAGAATAAATTCAAAATTGGAATTGAGTTGACCAGCTACCACTTGCATTGGGCTTCTCGTTCTGAAAAGAACGATACTACTTCCCTCCGCCGTCACCTGCCAATTCAATTTTACGTCCAAGAAAAAGAAAACAAAAAAAATATATACAAAGGTATAAATTAAAAAATATAACAATATAATTTAATATTAAAAAAATATTAGTGAAAATCATGCAAAATGCAATTGTCGCAAAAAAAAAATATACAAAAGAAACAGAATAACCAGGCAACCGCAGGTTCAGCTGTTCTGAAAAGAACGGTAGCCCCCACAGGGACCTGGAAGTTCATAAAAATGAAGAAAAAAAAAAAAAAATATTAAAATTAAAAATCAATTAAAACGAAAGCATGCTAATTTTTAGCAATTAGTCAACATGCTAGAGTCATTCAACTGACATAATAAAGACACACTAGGCTCGCATTTCGTGTAACTATACAACAATCTTTTCAGAGTGAGCTTGCTACAGTTATAATCGAAGTGGTTTGCAATAGCATTAACTTCACGTAGCATTCTTGTGAACGGCTCATTATAACCGTAGTCCGTGCGATGATTATTTAATCGGAAAAGAGGGAAAGATCTTAGAGAGCGCGCATTGACGTTTATATTAATGTTATCTAAGAATGTTGGGCACTCTATTAATCCCGAAATGACCTGTTGCACAAATAAAATGTCAGCCACTTCACGACGTTTTTCAAGGGATTGCATGTTGATGAGCTTAAGACGATCGCGGTATGGGGTTAAGTTGTAAGTATCTACCCAGTGTAGGCCCCGTAAAGCAAAACGGATAGATTCGATTAATATGAACAGCATGGTATGGTGACCATACTTGACTAGCATATTCGAGCAGAGGTCTTACTATGGTTATGTAAAGGGATTTTGTGACATACGGGTCGCGGAATTCCTTGGACCACCGCTTTACAAAACCTAGCGCTGAGTTAGCCCTATTTACAATACTATCGTAGTGGGATCTGAAATTAAGCTCACCATCGCAGATAACACCCAAATCCCGAAGGGTCGGAACTCGACAAACGATCTCATGATTGAGTAGTTAAGCAAAGCGGGTTCTACTCCAGCTTTTAACAAACCCTTCGTTTTGTTGTTCAGTTGGTTTGTGTATGTGATGGTTTGTTTCCTTGGTGTATTGGATGGTTTGTGTTCGTGATGTGTATTGGATTTTGTGTCTGTGGTTTGTGTCCGTAATGTGTATTGGATTTTGTGTCTGTGGTTTTTGTGTTCATAACATTTTTGTGTTAGATAATTTTTAAATCAGATACTTTCTTGGTTTCTAGCATTTTATGGCCAATGCTGATACGATGATATCGTTTGAAGATCTTCAAACAATTGCTGAATTTGATCTTGATTGTGAATCATCATCTTCATTAGATAAGATAAATAAGTTTTTATATGAATATAATAATTTTTTACTTGAGGAACATAAAGAAAAATTTAAAAATTATCGAAAGTTATTGATGAAATTATATAATGATGATGAAATAATACTGTCAATACATGGATATCACTTCTCAAGCTGTTTGTGGTCTTCTGATAATGCTACATCCGGTTCTGATACTTGTCTCTGTATTGATTTAAAGTTCTATGAGGGGGAATGTTTAAAGCTTATGAAATTATATTTGAGATTATCTTCTAGAAAAAATAATTATAATTAGTCGTTTTTGATCATTTAACAAAGCAATGGGGGATCAATATATAAAAGATTTTTTGGAAAAATACAATACTATTCTTCTAAGTGAACACCAAGATTTAATCATTGATTTTTATATAAGATTTCCAAATAACACAAACAAATGTGAGCAAATAAAATGTGAATGTACACATACATGTGCATGTGTTATTGAATATTTAAGACAGTGTCAAATTATGAAATTAATGGCTTACTATAAATATCTAGATAAATCCATATAAATTAATAAATAGTAACAAATTAATAGAGCCACAGTGAAGATGTTTTGGTGTGAAAATATCCGTCATGGTCATAGATATTGTGTCTGCTGTAGAAAATGGAAATCATTCAAAATAGTATATATTAAATATTTGGGTTCTATAGTAGAGATTTGGGTAACACCTGAAAATGGTGAAAGGGTTTTATTATTATTTATAAGAAATGGTGAAACCAGCATATCTTAACTGGGATGTTAAATTTCTTGAATGGCAGCATGTGAAAATCGAAGTTATGGGTGGGGACATAGGAATCGTTGGTGAAATAACTAATACACCTAGGAAATATGAAAACAAAATAAATAAGTTTCCAATGGATTGTCCATTCATATTGGGAGAAGATTGGGAGCAGATTGCAAAGAACAAATCAGAACAAGAAATAGAATCATTATCTCTTACTACATCTGTATATAGGAGAATAGAAGAAATTGAACCTAATAAAAATTTTGAATTGCAAGATAGACTTACTAAAGCATTTGAATATTTAGAGAGTGTAAAAAAATCTTATGAATATGATGGAGAATATTCACTGAAACCGCAAATTATTGGTTTAATAGATAAATTAAATACAATTCAAATAATTTACAATAAAAATGTAAACAATTCTACTGTAGAAGATGATGTTTTACGTTTATTAATATTAGTGGAAGATTACAAAGATGTTTATCAAGAGTACTTACAAAAACAACGATTGTAATAATAATATTACTTAAACAATGATCTAGGAATAACAAAAAATATTTCATTCTGCAGATAAACCTTGAAGAGTTAACTTGAATTCAATCAATTAAATATGAAGAAGTTTTCACCTATCACTATTTTCAGCTTACTATTTATTAGAATTTATGCGGCTCCTATTATTGCTCCTACTATTGCATTAACTGATGAAAATAATGGAAATGCTACATTTAATGTTATACTTCCTAGTAATGAATTAATTCAAGTAACCCTATCAATAAAACTAATGAAACATGTAAACCCCCCCGATGAATTACTTGATATAATAACATCATCAATCAAACCAACAACAACAACAGCATCAAATGAGCAAACATTACAATCAGAAGAATCAGATAAAAAATATGTTACCGTTGAAGAAGCGATTGAAGGATTTAGACGTGATTTAATTAAAAAAGAAAAAGAAATTGCTGGTTTTATCGAAAGTGAAAATATATTCTATCGTCATTTTCAATTGGAGCATAGTGATGAAGAAAAAATCAAAATACGATGTTCATATGACAGCAATTTTAAAAAACGAACGTTGAAAATAAATTGCCTTGAATATATGGAAATTGAAAGTCAAAGAATTTTGAGTAATGGTGAAATGGAAAAGTTTACAAATTATGATACATCCTATAGATCAGAATTGGTGATAATCGATGTGAATAAATTGAAACAAACATATTACATGGAAATATCTTAAACATGTATATTATTGTTTAAACATAATAATAATTATTAATATGAGTCAGAAGATGTGGAATTATGATTAGAGTTTTCGAACGTATTTCTTAAATTATGGTTATTGTTTGTATTCAACCATGGCTCAATGAGTGAGTTCATTCAAATTATAATATATAAAATTTATTTCAAAATATAGGCAGCTAGGCTCCGGTTCAACACTCTACCGGGGCCATGGTTGAATTTTTTTTTAAATTTATATATTAATTAAAACTATTATTTGAAATTGTGAAATAATTTAATTTTATTGAATAAAAGAAAATATGTTTTTATTTTAGAATTTCTGTTTTATTTATCCATGAGTTATGTTGACTTGAAAAACCAAGCCATTTTACAAATACTTTATCTTTGTTTGTTTTTAAAAAAATTTCAATCAGATACATATTATTATGTTTTACTTTATAATTCATAGAATCCTCCTTGAATAGGTTGACCTTGATAATCTTCAAGTAAGTATGTTATGGGATAGGTATTTTGAATTTTACATATTTTAAAAATTTCTGTTGTCCAATTTGGTGTGTAACCTTTTTCAAAAACATGCTTGTATTTACATATGCGAACATTATAACCAATTTTATATTTGCCTGCTGTAAATTGTTTTATATGTGAATACACAGTTGAAGGTAAATATTTAGAATTTTCTTTTGTAACATCATATGGTCGCATTTTTATTGTTCTATGTTTTTTATGATTATATTCATTAATTAGTTCTTTTAATATATGAATCCATTTATAAGAGCCATTCAAACTAAAGTTTTTCCACATCATATTTTTCAAAGTCCTATTAAAACGTTCAACTATTGATGCTTTTAATGAACTGTATGTAGAATAATGATTAATGTGATTTTTTTGCATTAAATCTTGAAATATTTTATTAAAGAATTCAGTTCCATCATCTGTTTGAATATTTTTGGGTTTTCTTCCAGCTTTGAATATTGTATTCATTGCTTTAGTCACCTCTTTAGCAGTTTTGTTTTTAATTGGAATTGCCCAAGCAAATTTTGAAAATGTATCAATTACTGTTAAAAGATATCGATGGTTTTTATTAGATTTCGCATATACACCCATTTCAACTAAATCAGCTTGCCAATGGTCATCAAAACCTTTAATAATAACACGTCGTCTGTGAAAATTTTTTCGAGCTGGTCTATGTAATTCGTTAACAACATCATTCTTACTCATTTTGATGTAAAATGATTACTATACTATTAGTTTTTTTTATATATATTTTGATGAACTTCACTCATACTTTGGTTCAGTATTAATTTTAAAAGGTTTAGTAATAATTGTATTGTTTTCATCAGTCTTTTTCGCATCTGATATTGTTTTTATATGATTAAATACAAAAGTTTCAAATGTTTCATATTTTTCTAGCAAAGCTTTTTGTTCTTTTTGTAAAACATCTAATACAAGCTTAACCTTTTTTTCAATTATATCATCAATATAGCCTTTTGTTGCAGCATCATTTTTGCGAGCTGGTTGGTGAAGGTTAACAATTCGTTTATTTTGTACGTCATAGTCATTTTTCTCATCCAATATAAATCCAATTCCATAAGGTCCTGTGGGCCCCATAGGTCCAACTGGTCCAATTTGTCCTTCAGGTCCAATAGGTCCTACTGGCCCAGCAGGTCCTACTAGTCCTCGTAAAGGTTTTCTGACTGGTTGACCAGTACGACCAAACTTATCAATAGGCATATTTACAAATGATGTGATTTCTCTAAAATATCTTCTTTTTATTGTATAATATTAGCCTCTCTCAACTCTTCCAAAATACAAATAATTTCATTATTATGATTATTATGACCAGCTTTTTGGGAACCTACTAACAACTGCAATCTATCAACTAGCTCATTTGGATCATCCCAGTAAACATAATCAAGCTTTCTTTTAGAAACTTTCATCATAAGACCCTTACCTAATGCTGATTTTGTTGATGATGATGACGATGTCTTTCGAGTATTATACTGATGTGGAAATAATTTTTTAATTATAGAATTATATTTATTACCACTATTTCCTCGGATTTGTTGATTTGAATCAAATTTGCGTCTATGTGCATTGGTTTCTATTAATATTTTTTTATATGTGTTTAAGTCTCCATCAGTATATTTAGTTGAATCTGGATTTTTCATAAATATTAACTCTTGCAATCCAATTGTGCTTTTATATGAACTTTTATCAATAATTATTTCATTTTGGTTTACTTCTATTTCTTTATTACCAATTTTCCATTCAGCAGAACTTTGATCAAAATATGGACCAAAAGTTTTATCAAAAATTTTCGGTATAGAAGTAGTAGATTCAAATATTTTAGTATATTTTGATATAGTATTAGGTTTCTCAATTAAATGTTTTGTAGATGTTGGGGTTAATAAATATTTTAGTGAAAATTTTTTAGGAGTAGATGTATGAAATAAAGTATTTGATCCATCTACACTATCATCATCATCATCATCAGAATCAGTTTTGTTTGATTGTTTTATACTAGAAACATCATCATAAAATCTTGATTGCTTCTCTTTTTTAATTGCACCAATTGATTTTTCTTGTTTTATTTCAGGATAAATTGATTTTTGTTCAATTGCTTTTGCAACGTTTTTTAGTGGCAATGTAATTGGTTTAAAATGTTCTTCTAATACATGTTCTGCATCCATCTGGCCAGTTTTTAAAGCTCGATATTTTCTTTTTACTGCTTTACTAGTCTTAATAATATCTTTTATAATTTTCTCATTCATATTCAATTAATCTGTTTAGTTGTTGAGCTGTTAATCTGTTTAGCTGTTAAGCTGTTTAGCTGTTGAACTGTTCTGATTATATATGTTATGATTAATCTATATAACAAAATTCATCAAACCCTCTACGATAACAACCATTTTGTTTTTCACTATCCCTATCTATAACTAAAAAACCATATTTTTTTCCCCAACAATTAAGACACATTTCATGAAATTGTACGAATGTCATATCATTGCTGACATGATCTGTATAAATATGTCTTAGATTCATATCATCCTGCTTAAAAATTATTAAAAAGTTTGCATTATCTCGTATGAGATGTTTTGAATATGGGTATAAGATTGACATAAGTAAAAACTATCAATATTATTGTGACGACCCATACAAAAATATTTCCGAATATTATTTTGTCTATCACATGCGACATCATCAAAAATAAATATAGAATGTGATTTTGCTTCTTCAGGTGGAATTATATCACTGTTATTAGAATAAGTATAGTATCCGAGTTCTGGAATAGTTGCCATAACTTGATTAAGAAACTCATATTTTGGTTGGTGTAGAGACTTAGAATATATGTAAATATTTTCAAACTTCAATCCATTGGGTTGTTCTAATAAGCTTAATATGACATTTGTTTTTCCACAATTAGATGGACCCACTATTAGTCCTCGTATACTATTTGGTAATAGTTCACCATGTTTTTTTGTTTTACAGCAGTTTCCTTTTATTTTTATATCTAAATTATTTACAGGTAAAGATTTGTGTTGTTTAATGAATTTCATCTTGACTACTGATAAATTTTCATAAGTTTTAAATTTATATATTGAAATATTAAAACAAAACATTAATCATTCATAATAAGTTAATCTATCCATAATGATTGATTATAATAAAATTAATATCAGTCAAGAAAAAGCTGTTAAAGGAAAAGGTCTTCTAAATAAAATTATAAATAAGTTGCCATTTGAATTACATTTACCCGGTGGTTATCAATATTGTGGACCTGGTACAAAATTACAAAAAAGATTAGACAGAGGTGATCCTGGTATAAACCCATTAGATGCAGCTTGTAAAGAGCATGATATAGAATATTCTAAATTTAAAAATATCAAAGATCGACACATTGCCGATAAAGATTTAGCAGAAAAAGCTTGGAAACGTGTGCTTGCTAAAGATTCTAATTTCTTAGAACGAACGCGCGCTTTATTAGTAACAAACACCATGAAAGCTAAAATTAAATTAGGAATGGGTGTAAAAAAACATATGAAATTTAATAAAACTAAAAAAACTGTTAAGTTATTTCAAAAAGCTGTAAAAGATGCTAAAAATGCTATAAAATTACAAAAACCTAGTAACAATAACGATGCTATAAAATTAGCCCTTCACACTGCTAAAAATGTGATTAAGCGACGAAGAGTTATATCACCTAGAATTATTTCAGTACCTAAAACTGGTGGAGTCATACCATTTCTAGTACCTCTTTTTGCAGGATTATCAGCTGTTGGAGCATTGTCTGGTGGTGTAACTGGTATAGTTAAAGCGATAAAGGATGTAAAGAATGCTAAAAATGAATTAATTGAGAATAAACGTCATAATCAAACAATGGAAAGTATAGCTATGGGTAAAGGTTTATATCTCAAACCATACAAAACAGGTTTAGGGCTGTATTTGAATCCAAAACCAAAAAACTAATAGAAATCCTACCCAAGAGAGCCTTGGGTATTATGCTAAATTTATACCACATTTTCGTGGAGTGTTTATGTGTGATAGTTTACCTATAAAAGCACTAAATAAAGTGAGCGGTATTGTTAATTTGGATAATTCATCAGGTTCTGGTACTCATTGGGTAGCATACAATAAAAATAAAAATAATGTAACATATTTTGATAGCTTTGGAAACTTGCAGCCACCTATTGAATTAATTAAATATTTAGGTTATAATTTGCAGTATAACTACAACTCTTACCAAAACTATAATACAATAATATGTGGCCATCTATGTTTAGCTTTCTTAAACCAACTATTAAAATAATGAATAAAAAGAACTGTTTAAAATAAATTAGTTCATTGTTTCTTTACTAATAATGTCATTCACATTAACATTTACTGGTAATGAATCCATATTAACTACAGATTATTTTCCACCTTTAGAATTAGGTGATGATTATGTTTGTGGTCTTGTTGAATTAGTTACTTATAATTCTATACCAAATATTGACATTCACAACAATATATTACAAATAGATGATAAAATAATTGAATTTCCTATATGCTCATATGAAATTGATGATATAGATTCATATTTACAAAGTGCTGTTGATTTATTATATGATGGTGCTGAATATATTCAACTAATCGCTAACAATAACACAATGAAATGTCAAATAATGAGTTCTAAACATATTTATTTTGATACTTCAAATTCATTGGGAAAGCTTCTTGGTTTCAGTAAACGAAAATTGATTCCTAATGAATGGCATTTTTCGGATCTACCAGTAAATATATCAAATGTCAACACTATACATGTTCAGTGTAATATAATACAGGGATCATATATGAATAATAAGCAAGTGCATATATTACATGAATTTTGTCCAGAAGTTAGTCCAGGTTATAAAATAAATGAAGTTCCTAGAAAAGTGATCTATTTACCATTGAATACTGACCGAATAAGTTCTATCACATTAAGGCTAGTTGACCAAGACAATAACTTAATAAATTTTAGAGGGGAAACTTTAACTATTCGACTTCACTTAAAACGTTGAAATGCTTGTGTATAATTTAAATAAATATCAGCAAAAAAGTAAAATAAATATCAATACATCAAAAGGAGTGAACCGGTTAAGACCTAAAAGTGGCGGACAGCTTAAAAAACTTTTAACACCAGCTAATAAATTTTTTTTAAAATCTCTTGGATTAAAATTAAAATGAATGAAATATTAGATATTTCTCAAAATATTAACTATGATGAAAGTATTTCAAAAATTGAATATCATAGCTATTCACCATTTCAACAATCTTTTAAAAACTGTGATATCATTCAAATATTAATACAGCATCAGAATCTCAATGTATTACCGTGTGAAAGTTATATATATATAGAAGGAGCACTTACAACAGAGGCTGGTTTACTTTCAACTACTGCTTGTTTAGCCAATAACACTATTGCACATCTATTTGATGATATTCGTTATGAATTAAATGGTGTAGAAATTGATACTACTCGTAGACTAGGCTTTTCATCTACACTGAAAAATTATATTTCTTTTAATAAAAATGAAAGTATAAAAGCAAATAACGCCGCTTGGAATATTGAAAAAGATTTAAATTTATATAAAGGATTTTTTAATTTTTGCGTACCGTTAAAACTGCTGAAGATTATAAGAAAATTATAATTAATGCTAAACATGAGCTTATTCTAACCAGATCAAAAGATGATAGTAATGCAATTATTAATACAAATGAAAATGAAAAAGTCAAAATTGATATTTTTAAAATCCAGTGGAAAATTCCACACATAATCGTTACGGATAGTATAAAACTTTCACAATTAAAATTTATAGATAAAAATAAACCAATAAAAATGAGCTTTCGCAGTTGGGATATGTATGAATACCCAATATTACCACAAACAACAAGTCATATATGGACTGTAAAAACAACAAATCAAATAGAAAAACCACGCTATATAATTTTTGCATTACAAACGGATAAACGAGGTCTATTTACAAAAGATGCCAACACCTTTAATCATTGCAATATAACAGATTTTAAAATATTTTTAAATTCAGATGTATTTCCATATGAAGATTTAAATCTCAACTTTGAAAAAGGTTATTATAGCATCTTATATGATATGTATGCTAAGTTTCAGCAGTCGTATTATAATAGAACAGGTCAACCATTACTATCTAGTAATGACTTTCTAGATAAAGGATCTATCATTGTTATTGATTGTTCTTATCAAAATGAAGTAATAAAAGCAGGACCTGTGCGGATGTTAGAATTGAGTTTAAAGCTTCAAAAAATATACCACAGAAAACAACAGCATTTTGCTTATTACTGCATGATAGAATAGTTGAATACAATCCATTGACCAGCGAAGTTAAAAAATTAACATAAATGAGTATAATTGTTGACTTACAAGGTTTTCGTATTGAATGAAATAAATTTTCACTGAAAGAAATTGTTGTATTAATTAATGAAGAACCATTTTATTGTGAAAAGCGAATTTAAGTTTAATAAATTTAAATATTAATACTTGTCACCAACACATTACAACACAATCCTGTTCTTTACAAAATATTTATCTGTTAAAAGAATTTTTGAAATATCAATAAAACAATATTTCTACATTTTATTATTATAGTGTTTTTATTCAATATTATTTATTCTAAAATGTCCCCATGGTAAAGTATCTGTCGATTGATTTATAGGACATCTTTTATCGTCATTAAAACTTAAAGCTATTTTCTTTTGACTTATGGTGTATACATTATGTGCTTCAGAAGCTATTCTACATTGTCTTCTACTTATTGAACAATTATTTTGTAAACAGTTTAAATAATCATTAAAATCTATTGTCTGCTGTAAAACTGACTTTTTTAAACCCTTAGCTTTCTTAAAAACATCAATATTATTAATTCTAATACTATACATTTTTGACTTTAATCCAATAAACTCAGTCATTATTTCACCATTGTTCTCATCCTTCATTAAACCAGGAATTTTTTTATTTGCTTGAGGTATATTGTATCTGTTGTTATAAGGATAGTCACTGGTGTCAAAATATTTAATATCTGTTTTGATTATATCATAAATATCATAACATTTAATTTCATATATTAATGAATCAGTATCAGTATACAACAGCTTAATGTTATTAGTCATTTTATTTTTAATATACTGATAATGAAAATCATATAATTTGTTCTTAGAAATATCTAAAATTGCCATTCCTATATAAATTGGCTTATTCATTACTACTTGTGTTTTTAGCATTTCAATTGCAACCAAATTTTCATCAAAAATTGTTCTGCTATGAAAATTTGGTTTAGCTATCATCACTTTAGCTCCATATCTACCATTCCATTTTGTAACTAATTTAATAATGCTATGTTTTCGCACATTTTCAATAGTTTTTCCAAAAACTGCATTATTCATTAATTTAAATAAGTTTTTTTCATGATCGTTTTTTGCAACCGTTCTCATTGATGTATTAAGCTCTATGTATGGTTTTATCCATGGTTTTTGTTGAAATTGTAGTATACGATGAATTTTGTTTAGAAGTAATCCATTTCTTAAACATTGTTGCTATGATAAATAATGTATAACATAACGTTTTTTTGGCAACAATGTTGTTAATAATTTTTTTGTTTTACCACCTGGTGGAATATCATGTGATGGGCAAAATGGTAGATCACTGTGATAGTCATGAATTTCTTCAGGATAATCAAGGTCTACTTCTAAAATATAGCCAATTTCTGAATCACTTCTAATCAAAGATAAATCAAATTTTTTAATATTGCATTCATTTAACCATTTAAAATTACATATTGGCAAATGTTGTGACATAGCCCAACCATATAAGTTGTTAATATCAAAATACATTAAATATTTTGAATCCTGTTTAGCATCATAGTTTTCCATGTATTTATTATTGGCTTTGCTGTATTTATTAGAGCATTGGCTTACACCTCCTCTTATACCTCGTTCAATAAACAGCAGCATGTCAATATCAGTTAATAACTCCAATTTAATTTTAGTATATTTTAACATGGCATCCCACGTAAAACCAGGTAAAGTGTAATAATTTGCAGGATCTAAACTGTAAGTTTTCATACAACATTTACGAAAGTTTTCGAACACATCTGTTTTAAGGTACAAATCTGAATATTCTGCAATATTTTTAATATTAAATCGATCCCATACATTTTTGGCATGAATATAGTCTTCTTCTGATATTTCTCGATCGTTTAATTTACTGTAAAATTGTTCTTTTGCTGGCAATTTGGAATAAGACATTTTCTCCCATGAATCAATAAAATCGTATGGAAAAAACCCTTTTCTTATCAATAAAGTGAATTTATCATTATTTAGATTTGACCATTCCTTTTTTGTTGTAATAAGATCTTCTTTGGAAAGATAAGATACCAGTTTATCCAATGATGTTGCCAGAAAATGATAAGAATCAATAAATTTGAATTTAATATTACTTCCATTAATATTTTTTGTAAATGATATATATTTTTCCTTGGTTATCGGTAAAAGATTTACTGATCCTTCAAATGTATTGGCTATTGCAGATATGATAAAATGTGCGTCATAACCTGATAAATTATGAAATATTACCGGTATACTACGAGAACATATATAATTGATGTTACAAGTACTATGTGCTGCTCCTCGAAATTTTCCTGTTAAATGACAATGATCTTTAACCTTTACATCATCTACCGAGAAAATCTCATCGCATATATGACATAAGGATGCATTATCATATTCTGCTTCTTCTAATGAATTTAATGATATCATTGGTTTAATATCATTATATATATTTTCAATGTCTTCACCAATTTTTTGTAATTCCTTGGCAAACCATATATGACAATCTTTTCCATGGTTTGATTTGTAATAGGACTTGTTGTCATTATATGCACATTTAAAATAATAGCCAATACTATAGGCTTTATGCTGTTGATACTTATACGTATTCAATCCACCATCATTCTGAAGAGGCAATAATATTGATTCCAAATCAGCGTATATACAAAATGGAACTTCCAGTTTATAGTGGTAGTTTTTAAAATAAACCCATTTTTTTTCATCAGTTGGTAAAATAATACGACAATTATTTTTCTCCTCACAATCAATTGTATGTGTTTTTAATAAATTATCATTTTTAAAATAATGGAGACATCTATCACAAATAATCTTCTTACAGTTGTTTTTAGAAAGTGTTGAACTTACTAACCGAGATAGGTTCTTAATCCAACAATAATGGTATTTGTTATCCTCATCTTCATCAATATCCTCATTATCAACATCATCATCATTATTATCATCATCATCATCATATTCATTATATTTATATTCATCTTGGAACATCAATAAATTGACATACTTCTCATGTTTGTGTTTTGTTAAGCGCAGTGGAATTGTGAAAAAATGATTTTTCTTTTTTTCTAATATAAATACATTTATTGAAATTTTATTATTTGCTTCAAATTTTGTAATATTTTTAATAGAGACTGGAAATTTTATACCATCCATATTTAAAACTGATGAATAATGAGGATAACTATTCACTCTTTCAGAATGTATATTTGAAGGATAAAGTGCTGACGCAACTGCCCATGCAAAACATTTGTTATCAATGTTTTCAATATTAATGCATCCTTTCTTAGAACTTATTTCTTTTGGAAGTAGTATGTAAGTTGATCCATAAAACCGTTTATTTTTATTAATATTTATAACCAAATTGACCACTTTGTGTAAACTCCATCCACTATCCCGCTCTTGAAAATCTTGGAGTTTACTTATAAGTGGTTCTCTTATATTTTCAATAAAATATTGTCTTACACAGTGCTGCCAGATTAACAGATTTATCTGTTTTTAACAGATTTTTGACAATTTTTTATCATTTAAACAGATAAAAATATATTACAAAAAAAAAACAGATTTTGTCTGAAAACTTGACTTTTGTCAGATTTTTAGCAGATTTTAATTTTTGTAACATTTTTAAGCTCGAATTTTTATAAACTTGCGGAATTTTTTCAAAAATGGGTACAAAAACCACAAATATCGATTTTCTGATATCGATTTTTTTAAAATCGATTTTCGTTAAACAATCATTTTCTCTGTTGGGCATTTGCAATGATTGCACCAATAAATGTAATTAAAAAAAAATATATATCTATTTCAAACTTAATAGTTTACTTTCCCAATATTATTAATAAAAATGAATACCAAGATATTGATAACGAATGGAGGGAAGTTCGGTTATTTAATTTTGATCAATTAAATTTGAATGAAAAAGCGGATATAGATCATTTTTGGTATACAATTTTTGAAATGAAGCGTGGTGATGGTAACTTATGTTTTCCAAATTTGATGAAATTAATTATGGCAATTTTAACTATTCCTGTAGTAACGGCGAATGTGGAACGTATTTTTTCTCAAATAAATTTGAACAAAACTAAAATACTTCGTCAACTTTAAGTGGAATATTGTTAACTAAAGATTACATGAAAAAAAGTGGTAAAAATTGTACCAATTTTGAAATCAATGAAAATATGCAAAGTTATTTTAATAATGAAATGTATAAGAAATCTGCTTAAAATTTGATTAACAGTGGTAAATATTTTTTAATATTTTCAAAAAAAATTATGGTTTTGCCTGCACTCTGTATATATGTGTAGCGATCACGCTACAAAATAAGAAAGTATTGATTGTGTGGGTGTTAGAATAGCAATATTGTCGGATGATTTTGTGTTGCAAAAATTTAATAAACGATATTATTAATTTTTACTAATCAGCCTAGAAACAGAACATTCAGTCATCATAATTTTTTAATATTTTCCAAAAAAATTATGGTTTTGCCTGCACTCTGTATATATGTGTAGCGATCACGCTACAAAATAAGAAAGTATTGATTGTGTGGGTGTTAGAATAGCAATATTGTCGGATGATTTTGTGTTGCAAAAATTTAATAAACGATATTATTAATTTTTACTAATCAGCCTAGAAACAGAACATTCAGTCATCATAATTTTTTAATATTTTCCAAAAAAATTATGGTTTTGCCTGCACTCTGTATATATGTGTAGCGATCACGCTACAAAATAAGAAAGTATTGATTGTGTGGGTGTTAGAATAGCAATATTGTCGGATGATTTTGTGTTGCAAAAATTTAATAAACGATATTATTAATTTTTACTAATCAGCCTAGAAACAGAACATTCAGTCATCATAATTTTTTAATATTTTCCAAAAAAATTATGGTTTTGCCTACACTCTGTATATATGTGTAGCGATCACGCTACAAAATTAGAAAGTATTGATTGTGTGGGTGTTAGAATAGCAATATTGTCGGATGATTTTGTGTTGCAAAAATTTAATAAACGATATTATTAATTTTTAATTAATATAAAAAATAATTATCTCGTTATCAGTCAAGAGAGTAAAGTCAAGTTAAAATTAAAATTAAAGAAAAAAACTTGTTTCTATTATTTTTCAAAATCATAGGTATTCCCTATAATTCTTTTATTTTATTTAAAAGTATAATCAATAGTTTCCAAAAATTTCTTATATAGATACACATTTTGTAATGAACAACATTCTTTGCCTGCTGCTATACCTTTATGTTGAAGACAACTGTTAACAGAATACTGATTTTTTAAATTGTTTAAATTAGGACAGTCAAAATTTTCTATGTCATGAGTACAATAGTTATCCAAGTACCCAATTAACTCATTAATCCAAAATATTTTTTGTTGTCCTTTAAGATATATATCTTTGCCTGATAAATTGATTTCCTCCATATATTTAATTACATTTATCAATTTATCTGATCCAGTATTCCAATGTATACCATGATGATTGTGATATAACCAACTATTTGGATTTTGATTATCAAGAGGTAATTTATGAAACATTAATGATTTTTCAATAATAAAATGTTTGCATTTAAATGATTCAAATGGTGTTTCATTGCTAAGTATTGCAATCTCTTTTAAAATGAATTTGTTACGTTTACCAATAAAACCTTGCAAATCAATTATTGCACTCATTTTTTCTTTTTTAATACTTGACTTATCAATATGTTATATTCAACTAAAGTAATATATATATGTATATATATATATGTACAACCACAAACCACAGACACAAAATCAAATACGCATCACGGACACAAAATCCAATACACATCACGGACACAAACCACAGACACATCACGAACACAAACCATCCAATACACCAAGGAAACAAACCATCACATACACAAACCAACTAAACAACAAAACGAAGGGTTTGTTAAAAGCTGGAGTAGAACCCGCTTTGCTTAACTACTTGATTGATGAAGTAATCCCGTGAAAAGGATCGAGAACGTTTACGAGAATAACATAGTGCTAAACAAGATAAATTAATTGGTGAAACTATATCACCAGCATTAGCTTAGTGGTCACTATTCCATTGGTTGAAAATCTGGCTTGACCCGGCGCGATAAAGGACAATGAGTAGTATATATATAAAAAATAAAATAAAATGAGGAAGGCAACGGGAAACCACCTCATTATCCCTATCCCTAGTAAAACATCATTGAAAAACAACAAAAACAACAACAGAAACAACATTAATATGAAAGACAGTAAAATCAACAATAACAATACTTGGAATGTTAGAAGCAGGTAAATTACAGAATTTAGAATTAGAAAAGTCTAGATTAAAATTAGATATCATCGGCATAAGTGAGTCCCACTGGAAGGGCAGTGGTGAAGTTAATACGATGATGAATTACTTCATATATTCTGGAACTGATGATGAACATAGAAAAGGTGTTGGTTTTCTAATATCAAAGAAATACTAAAACAACATTACAAGTATAGTACGGAAATCTGATAGAGTTTTATTAATACAGTTAAAATCTAAAAAAAATCTAGTTAATTTAATCTAAGTCTATGCACCAACGTCCGCCTGTGATGATAATATAATAGATGAATTTTATGGTGAATTGGACCCCTCCGGGATCTCTGCCTTATGCCGGAACTCTACGAGCTCTTGGGATCGTAGACGGACGGTAGACTAAAGAGATCCAGCACTAAAGCCAAGATGTGAAAGACACCATGTTGATGGCTGCATGATATCAGGTGCTTAAAAGTGGTATCGCTAACGGTCTCCTTGGGGCACCAGACGCCATTGTAACCAGCCTTGCGTCCGTAAGGGAGCTCTGCGAACGTGGACGTTATATTTCTCGCCTTACTCGTGGGATCCAAAATGAACACAAACACAACAAAATCATTTATTGTTTTTGTTGTGTTTGTGTTCATTTTGGATCCCACGAGTAAATTCAAGTTTAAACGAAACGGCAATGAACACGGACATGATTAGTACAATTGAACAACCAGTTGACGATGTGGAGACATTAACAACATATGTCGAAGAAGACTTATTGTTAACGCCACCACAAACTGTCAAAGAAATGAATGCCCTTCCTTCTTCCTCATCCGTAAAGGAGAATAAGTCTGGAGCTGAGGAGAAGCTTCCAAGCGACATTCATAACCAGGGACAATGCGAACCAGTTATTGATGAAGCTGAAGAAGCCCTCCGAAAGCTACAGTTAAGGAAGAATTACGAATACTTTTCCGGTGCATCTAAAAGACGCATTAGAGCTCTGGTGTGCCAGAAAGGTATGTCCACTGAAGAGGCCAGAAAAGCTGAACGTGCTAGGCTTTCTCAGCTTATATGTCCAGTTGTTGCTGTTACATCTGGTAAAGATGCGGCCAACAAGAGAAGCAGATCTGATGGTAGTACACCTGAGTAATATCTGCAGAAGTCAGAAAGCCGGTAAAGGATCAGAGACCTAGGATCAATCCTAAACCGAGCACTTCGAAAGTAGTAGGCAGGTTGCTAACTCCGAGCATCAGTGAACTGGCAGAGAAGAGCATTAACAACAGCTCTACACCAGTTTCCGCATCGGTACCGTTCATGGATGTAGTTTCTAAGCAAAGAGTTGCCATTACTAATGCTTTTCATCCAGTTGAAACTCTCACCACTGAACAACTAGAAAATCTGAAAGTTGCACTGTTGGACGAGATCGACATTATCGAAGATAATGGGCCACATCCTCAATTTTCTACGCAATCCAACAAGTCAGAAGGCTAGCTTACAATTTTCTGTAACAACAATGAGACTAGAGATTGGCTTATCTCTATTGAGTCTACTTTTAAGCCGTGGGAAGGTGCTGTTTTAAAAATTATGGACGGAGACAAAATGCCCAAATCCATTATTTGCAAAGCTTTTGTGCCCTTATCACCAGCAGGAGTTATGTCAGGCTGAAAAAGCAAAACGTCAATCTTGACACAAAATTATGGCGCATCATTAAGGCCATGCCAGAGAGCAATGGTGGACAGACCTTTATTTTTGCGGTGGATGGGGCATCGGAGGCTGTACTTGAAAATCTGCATTACAGACTGTTTCTTAACTTTGCTCCCATTCACATCAGATCGATCAACGGCAAAACAAAAAATTCACCAGCAGTTGCTGAAGGGAGTCAGAATGCCCCACCTGTAACTGTATCGTCGGCTACAGTACGTAGCGTTAGATCGGTTCCCAGACCAACCAGCAAAAAGCAGTCGACTAAAGTAACCAAGAAGAGTGTGTCCAGCGCTAAAAAACCAGATCACCAGGTTAAAGCTAGTGTCTCGGTTGGAGGCACTAGCTGCAAAAAGTAAGTTGTATGGGTATCTGCAGGTGCATACAGATTAATTTACATCATGCCAAAGCTGCTATGGCAGTATTGGCTAGTAGATTTAATAGGGATCACCTGAATATTGCTCTTATTCAGGAGCCTTATGCTTTTAAGGACCAAATAAGAGGTTTACCCAAAGGTGAGTTACTCTATAATTCTTATCCCCAGGGCCGGAATATTATTTAAAAAAGGTCTTAATTACTTTCCAATTTCAGGTTTTTGTAAAAAGGACCTAGTTGCAGCTCTAATCGAGCCACACACCGAGAGAGGTAAGATAGAGGTTGTTATCTGCTCAGCTTACTTCCCGGGTGAGTTATCTGATCCAATTTCAGATGACCTGAAGGACCTTGTGAACTTCTGCAAGGCAAACAACAAGCAGCTCATTTTAGGTGGAGATGCAAATGCTCACCACACTATCTGGGGCAGCTCAAATATAAACAACAGAGGTGAGTGCTTAGTTAAATATATTATTAATAATAGCCTAGAATTAAAATATAGGCGCAATAAGCCGACATTTATAACCAAAATTAGGCAGGAAGTCTTAGATATCACACTATGCACTTCCTTCATTAGTAACAAAATCACTGACTGGCATGTTTCGCAAGAAACCTCGATGTCAGATCATTAACACATTAGATTTAACATCCAATCTAATATATCCATATCTGAGACATTCGGGCCGCCAAGATTAACTGACTGGAATTCCTACACGGAGTACGTTAAAGATACATTGGATGATTACAAACAAATGTCAAAGATATAGATTCTCTTGAATTAGTTTCTACCAAACTCAGGGACTCCATTATATCTGCCTACCATCAGTCTAGTTCAGAGAGTATACTCAATAGCAACCGCAAGGTTCAGGTGGAACAGCAAACTTTCTAATCTGAGATCTCAAACTAGAAAACTTTTTAACAAAGCTAAAACCACTGGTGGCTGGGAACCCTATAAAAAGTCCCTAACCGAATACAATCTTGAAATTAGAAGAGCTAAGAGAATGTCTTGGAAAAAGTACTGTGGGGAACTAAAGATTGGCTTGATGGAATACCCTGATGGCTCGGTTACAAAGAATTGTAGAGAGACGCTAAAACTCCTAGCGGATCCTCACTTTCCAGATTCTACTAACACAGATACAACTGATGACCCCACTCAGTCTGTATCTAACTTTATTAGACCAGCCACTGAAGACTGGAGGCTTGCCACCAAAATCTTCACTGCTAATAAAGTTAAATGGGCAATTGACTCCTTCAAGCCCTACAAATCCCCTGGAGATGATGGGATCTTCCCTGTCCTACTCCAAAAGGGTTTTGATATTGTTCTCCCCACTATTCTAAAAATCTTTAGAACTAGTCATGCGTGGGGCTATATTCCCAGCGGCTTGAGAACGGTTAAAGTGACGTATATACCAAAAGCAGGGAAAAAATCATGTGCCCAGCCTAAATCTTTTCGTCCAATTAGCCTCATATCTTTTCTTCAAAAAACTATGGAGAAAATATTAGATAGACATATCTAATGCTTTTTAGCAATCCACTTCACAAAAACCAATATGCTTATCTACCCGGTAAATCTACCACTCACGCGCTACAAAATCTAGTGGGGAAGATTGAAAAATCTCTCTCGATCAAGGAACAAGCCCTGTGCTCCTTCCTAGATATAATACATCTTTTGACTGTATTTCAAAATCTATCATCCGAAAGGGGGTAGATCCTAACACCTGCAAATGGATTGACTCCATGTTGAAATGCAGAATCATTAAGTCCACTCTAGCGGAAGAAACCTTAAAGGTTTTGGTCGCTAAGGGCTGTCCTCAAGGAGGGGTGCTATCACCTATCCTGTGGTCCATTGTAGTCGATGAACTTTTAGTCAAACTGGATAAAGCCGGCATTGACACTCAAGGCTACGCTGATGATATAGCCATAATCGTCAGGGGTAAATATAACAGCACAATCTCAGAAATCATGCAACATGCTTTCAATTTAGTTGAAGCATGGTGCATAGAGACAGGTTTGAAAATCAATCCCAAGAAAAGCACCATGGTGCTCTTCACCAAGAGCAGATCCAGGGAAAACTTTATTATACCTACACTCTTTGGTGAATCTATTGACCTCAGTAAAGAAGTCAAATTTCTAGGTATTATCCTCGACGATAAACTCAAGTGGAACTTAGATAAGGTCATTAACAAAGCTAGAATAGCTCTGTGGACCTGTAAAAGTCTAATAGGGCATAACTGGGGTCTTCAGCCCAAAATTGCACATTGGCTTTATACTTCGGTTGTCAGACCAATCATAACCTATGCCGCTCCTGTCTGGTGGCTAAAAACTGAACAAAAAACCACTCAGTTAAAGCTACAAAAAATTCAAAGAATGGCATGACTAGGGATTACTGGGGCTATGCGCACCACACCCTCTAGTGCACTTGAGGTACTGCTTGACTTACCTCCACTGCATCTTCAAATACAGAAAGAAGCGAGAATAGCCAACTACAAGCTCATCACGGGTGAATCACCGCATGACTGTTAGCTAGTTGACTCCTGCATTCATGCAGATCTGTGCAAAGACCCAATCCTAAGCATTCCGTTTTCGGATAATATGCTAGTTAGATACAACTTTGAAAAGCCTTTTAAAATACTTATTCCAAATAGGCAGGACTGGGCCCTTAACCCACCTAAATTTGATCCTAACTCCTTAACCTGGTACACAGACGGCTCCAAAACTAACCACGGAGTAGGAACTGGTGTATATGGTAAACAATCCAAAGTGAGCATCTCTGTCAGTCTCACTAAAGACTCTAGCGTTTTTCAAGCTGAAGTTCATGCTATAGAGCTCTGTATCCGTGAAAATCTCAGATTGGGCTACTCAAACCGCAAGATTTTCATTCTCTCGGATAGCAAAGCTGCCATCTTGGCCCTGCACTCATACCAATTTAAATCTAAACTGGTATGGGATCGTCTACAAGTTCTAAAAAAACTCGCCAACCGTAACGTTGTTACACTGGTCAGGGTCCCTGGACACACTGGTATTCCGGGCAATGAAGCAGCTGACCTTCTCGCTAGAGAAGGATCTGAGGCCAAATTTATACAACCTATACCTTTTTGTGGCATCCCGCTCAGCACGGCTAAAACAGCCATAAATAAATGGCTATTAATTACAAGGGAAAAATTCTGGCAAGAAACCCCAGGGTGTATTCACGCCAAAAACTTTATCCCGTCTCCTTCAAGGAAAAGAACTATTGAGCTTTTATCTTTTAATAGAAATCAAGTTCGTCTCCTAACAAATTTCCTCACAGGACACTATCAACTGAATTACCATCTCAGTAAGTTTTACAGGTCCTTACCGTCTACTTGCAGAATATGCAACGATGATGAGGAAACAGCTTCCCACTTCCTTTGCGAATGTGCAGGACTGTCTTTTAAGAGATTTCAATCTCTTGGTCACTGGTTCCCCACACCTTTGGATATCTCATCCAGCCCACTTAAGAATATTCTCAAATTCATTAATAGTTTGAGCTTCTCTAGTGAGCTCTAAAATTTAAGGGTACTACAATAGATCTATCATTGGTCGCAGTGGTGCTTGGGTCTTCTTGCCCAGCCCTTTTCTGTTTCTAATTCTAAAAAAATTCTAATGATGAATTGGAAGAATTGCTAAATGAAACAAAAAAAGAAGATGTTACAATCCTTAGATAATGGAACTAAGGATGTAGTACCTAGAAAAAAAATTGAAGATTTTTACGCATACTATTGCACTCACTTGCATATGTGTAAGTTTCTCCATTGACGTAGATTTATGGGGGCGGAATTAATGTATCAAAAACAAAAATGATATAATAATTTATTTAGTATGAATATTCTTCTATAATAAATGATAAGAAATTTAAAATAAATAAAAAAAATAATAATTATGGTTACGTTTTTTATATTTTCAATTTCCTTTCAATAAAATTAATTTTACTTAGATCTAATAGATTCTCTCTCTGAAATTTTCTTAGACATAAAGAAATACCTAGTATTGAGGTATTTTTCAATATTTTATTTAACTAATAATGGAAAATGATCAATTTGGACATGTGATCTGTTTGAAAATTGACTTCATTTTATTTAGACAATTTATTTGAATTTTTTTTAAATATTATGATCTTAAAATTGATATATCATTTTTTTCGAATCTCACTTTCAACCACTTTACATATTGAGAGGCGCCCGACGAAAATTATATAACCGCACGCCAATGCCGCTTTACCCACATTGATATGATTGGTTGAAATCAATCTTGTTTATGTAAACAAACAAAAAAAATCTAACAATTATTGTAGAAATTATTAATATTTATGACAAGAATAGACCTTACTTTTAAGGATTTACTTAAGATATTTTTAAAACATTCAGTTTATTAATTTTTTCACTAAAATATTTTCGGTTTTACAAATTTTCATCTAAAATTAAAAAAAAATTGACGTAAACAAACCGAATATCAGTGTGGAACTACAGAAGCAAAAAAACTAGATTTTTTTTAAAAATTATACCAGATGCTTAGGTTTTTTTAAAAAATGTATTGAAATAAATTTCTAGCTGTTACATTTTTAGGTATGTTGGCTACACTGAGCACATTTTTATCAGAGACAGAGACAACACTATTTCGCTTAAGTAGGGTACAGTCTTGAGGAGTGAAAGAGCAAAATAAAACAGAAAAATCTTCAAAATGAAATTCACTTTATAGTGTAAAAACAGCTACGTAGGGCATCCTTAGTTCCATTATCTAAGTTACAATCATCTAGGTAATATAGTTTGCAAATACGGTATTGGGACAAGAAATCTTAGAGGTAGCAGATTAATTGATTTTTGCATCGACAACGAATTAGTTATAAGCAATACAGGGTTCAACGAATTATTTATAAGCAATACATGGCCGAATAGGCGTTTGTATACTTGGACATCACCAAAAAATAATACTGATGCGATAATAAAGAATCAAATCGATTTAATTTTAATCAATAGTCGTTTTAGAAAATAAATTAGAGAAGCCAAGAATAAATTCTGGGAAACGCAGTGCTTAGAAATCAAAAATTTGGAAAAAAACATGATTATTTTAAATTACATAAAAAAATTAAATTGGCAACAAATAAGTAGTTCAGAAATAGTCATGGTGCTCTAAAAGATAAAAATGGCCGTATTATCGTCAATGGTTCAGATAAACTAAAGAGATGAAGAGAATATGTAATAGAACTATTCGATGACATTAGAGCTGATGTTCCGGTCTTTGAGAGTCACGATGGGCCAAGAATATTAGAGGACGAAGTCAGATCAGCCATTTCAAAATCAAAAAATCGATTAGCAACTTGTCCTGACAAAATTCCTAATGAAACTTTAAAATTATTGGATGATGATGGTATTAAGATACTTACCGACGTATTTAATAGAATTTATGAGGCTGGGGTAGTTCCTGATGACTGGCTAAAATCGACATTCACTCTTCTCCCAAAAAAAATAAGCCTTCTGAATGTGCTGACTTTCGTACCATCAGTTTGATGAGTCTCACTTTAAAAAAATTTCTCAAAATAAATCACGAAAGAATATATAGAAAGTTAGAAATCGATATAAGTGAGTCGCAATTTGGATTCAGGAAAACCTTAGGAACCAGAGACGCACTATTAACGTTTAATTCATTAATTCAACGATGTCGAGATATGAACGTCGAAGTTCATACTTATTTCATAGACTTCGAAAAAGCCTTCGATAAAGTCAAACATGACAAATTGGTGCAAATTCTTATTGGTAAAGGCTTAGATAGTAAAGATATTCGTATAATTGCTAATCTATATTGGAATCAATCAGTTGAAATTAAAGCCGAATATGGTATCACTGACAGCATCAGTATTAAAAAGGGAGTTAGACAGGAGTGCATACTACAACCACTCTTGTTTAATGCGTATGGGGAGAAATTTTTAAAGAATCCATCAATGAGCTAGATTTTGGTATCAAAATTAATGGTGAACTTATAAATGTGATTAAATTTGCTGATGCTGCAGTCTTATTAGCTGAAAATGCAGATGATTTAAGTAATATGCTGGAGAAATTGAATTTGAGTTGTGAAAAGTATGGCCTAAAGATGGATATAAAAAAAAAATACATGGTGATTGGCAAAAGTCCGAATATTCAACATAAATTAACATTGAGGAACGTAGTATGTAGTTGAAAGGGTGCAAAAAATAAAATATCTAGGCACAATTATAGAATCCAATGCTACAAATAAAATAGAAGTAAGTTCTAGAATAGAACAAGCGAGTTCAACTTTCAGGAAAATGTCAAATTTATGCTGTAAGAGTGAGGTAAGCTTAATGGTTCAAACAAGCTCGACTGACGACGGACGCAAAGGACGGACAATATTTCGGTGAAGCAAACTCGACGGATGAGACGGACTACATATTCTTCAATGACAGTGTATAAACAATTTTTTTTTGTAAACAAAAACTATGTACTTATACTTTAAATTAATTTTTCACAACTTATAATTCACTCAAAAAAATTTTGGAATGTCAAATAAATTTATTTTAATTCAAAATTTTGAAAAGTACCTATTTTATATCCGTCGTGTCCGTCGAAAGTTGAAATCGATCGAACTTTTGCGTCTTGCGTCCGTCGTGTACTTTGCTCACTTTCATATATTCCTATACATTTCAACTTTTTTTCGACATTTGAATCCGTCTCCGTTGCGTCCGTCGCGTCGAGCTTGTTTGAGGGGTAACATTAAAAATTTATGCTTAAGTGTTATGTTTGGCCAATTCTTCTGTATAGCGTGAAAGCTTGTACATTAAGTAAGAATGAAATGAAGAAAATTGAAGCATTCGAACTTTGGACTTACAGAAGAATATTGAAAATATCATGGAGAGAGCACGTCACCAATATAGAAGTAATGAAGCGAATTAAAGCAGAAAAATATTTATTATTCAACATAAAAAACAAAACTCAGCTATTTAGGACATATTATGCGAAATAATAAAAACCGACTCCTTCAACTAGCACTCCAGAGAAAAATAGCAGGTAGAAGAAGCAGAGGTCGTAAAAGAATTTCGTGGTTAGAGAATCTAGCAGATTGGTTTGGTATGCCTACCATCGAGCTACTTAGAAAAGTAAAATCTAAAGACCATATACGAGCAATGATGACCAACCTCCGGAACGGAGTGGTACACTAAGAAGAAGACAGAAATGTCTAACATCAAATAGCCAGCGTGTTTTTTTTACCTGTCAAAAAAATCTTTCAGACAGAAAAGTCTAGCATTTCTATCAGACATTTATGGATAGTGCAATTACACGCGTTAGACAGAAATGTCTGACAAAAAATAGCCAGCGTGTTTTTTTTATCTGTCAAAAAAATCTGTTAGACAGAATACTCTAACATTTCAGTCAGATATTTATATCTAGTGTAAAGTGTAATCACAGCGTTAATGTCATCACAGTTTGTGGTTGCAGGGGTTTTTATATAAATTTGTAAATAAAATAATGTAAGGACGTATTCAACAAAAAGTTATAAAAACAGAAAAATTAACTGCCGGTCTATCTGTGTATTTCAGACTTTTTACGGAGAAAGTTCAATTTTATTGCTAGAACCACAATTTATTCTTTTTAATAAAATGGCAAATAGTAAACCGGCTAATAATCAACTAAATGACTACAAAAAGTCTTTAAAGGTTAGTGTCTTTGTTTTATAATTGTAATTATTTATTTTGTTGAATAATTATTTAAAAAATATAAAATTACAAATTATGTATTGATATTTTGGACCTTGGACCGCTAACTGAACTAACCCACAATTATAATTAATAAAAGTTATCTTGTATAAAGAAAATAGCCAAAAATAGATCTGACGAATTCAATAAATAATGTTTACACGTTAAATTGCGCTTCAAAATTGTATGAGTACAGTACGTCGAGTTTAATATAAAAACATTTTTTTTAAAACATTCCAATTTAATAATTTTAATATAAACTTAGTAACATTTTTAAAATAATTATTTATAAATTTTTTTCCTAACATTTTACAAGGAAATTTGACAACTGAAGAATTTATTTTTAAATAATAGTTTATGTATATTGCTAAATTTTTTAAAAAATCAGAATAAATACCTAATTAGTATTGAGTTATGCAATGACTGGTAAAATGCAATCTTTTTTTTGCTTTTATTATCGTGTTTTAATTAACATTTCCAATGAAGTGTTATTTGGAATTCATAGGATTGTAAATTAATTTTGAAGTATATAGCTTAATATTAGAATTTTTAAATGTTAATCGATAGTCAGTTAATTCATTTTTTTTTTAATTATTAAATATATGTACATACATATTCTTTTCAATGAAGTTAGTAAATATTTTATATAATTTTTATTAGAGAAAGAATTTATTATATGTGTTATTGGAATTAATGGTGTCAGTTCAATGACCTTTTCAGGTACAAGAGCGAGCTATTTCAAATTCCAAGTTTCACAATTTGTCTTGTGTTCATGTTGGTGATATTGATTCAATATATTCATTAAAGTGTCCACAGAATATATATATATATATATATATATATATTAATTAAGATTTAGTTTAGTAGATGAATGCCATTTTAGACAATCTTCCAGCATTACATAAAGGCATTTACATTTTATGAATATTATATTAGATTAGCGCTTTCTAAATATAAATTATTATATAAATTGCAGTAATATTTTGATTTAATCATCAAAGTTTACTTTAAGTTATAATATAAATATAGGTATTTTTAATATAAATTTAATTTGATGAGCATCAGAACTTTTCTGCGAATATTCAGCAAAATAAAAATTAAATAAATAAAATTGATATCAAAGTTTAAAATTGAATTTCTTTATGGGCTTTATTTATTTCACCACAAATAATTATATAATGACTTCTTCAGTTTAAAGTTTCTTTTCTATATAGGTATAAAAAGTTATGTAGTATATAGTACACAAACTAGTTTTACTACTTTCTTGTTGAAATGTTTAATATCTAGTATCTCTCTAAGGAACTTGTTTTTAATAATGGAAATAATATAGTCATTTTTTAACAACATTTTTTAATCTTTAATTTTTAATCTTATCTTGAATAAGAAATACATAATGTACACAAATAAACTAATATTAAAATATTCAAGACCAAGAAATCAAGTATAAGATGTTTTTAATTTATTTTAATTTAAGTTAATTTCATTTAATAATTTTATAATTTTACTTTGTTTGATAATTTCAAATATTGTATGTATTTTAAATTTGATTCAGATAAAATAATGTGGTTTGAAAGTAAGTAAAAATTTATTTTTTAGTTAAGAAATAAAATTTAAAAAAAATATTTATGTGGTTAATCAGTAAGATAAGAGCTGTTCAAAGTATATATTTTTTTGTTGCTAGTATATAATATATATTAGGTGTTGTTTCTTATATTTTTTATCTCATTATAATATTCATATATATATATATATATAAAAAAAAGTATGTATATATAATTTACATGATCACATGTATGTGATAGATGGGAAAGTTAATATATCGTTTATTTATTTTTTTAATTATATTTACAGGGTGAACCACCAGTAGTGACAACAAGTCATGGTGCACCTATTGGTGTTCGTGATGCTTCACAAACAGTCGGTCCTAATGGTCCAATACTATTACAAGATGTCAATCTTGTAGATGAGTTATCACATTTTGATCGTGAACGTATACCAGAACGTGTTGTTCATGCTAAAGGTGCTGGAGCATTTGGTTATTTTGAGTTAACCCATGATATTTCTAAATTTTGTGCAGCAAAAGTTTTTAATGGTGTTGGTAAACGAACACCGATTGCTGTTCGATTCTCAACTGTTGGCGGTGAAAGTGGATCTGCTGATACTGTACGTGATCCACGTGGATTTGCTGTTAAATTTTACACTGAAGATGGTATCTGGGATTTAGTAGGAAATAATACACCGATTTTTTTCATTCGCGATCCTATACTATTTCCCAGTTTCATTCATACGCAGAAAAGAAATCCTCAAACACATTTAAAAGATCCTGATATGTTTTGGGATTTTATATCATTGCGACCGGAAACTACTCATCAAGTAAAGTTCTTATGTTATTCAGCTTTTATATATTGTTATTAATATTAATAAATTATTTTAAGGTATCATTTTTATTCTCTGATAGAGGAATTCCCGATGGATATCGTCATATGAATGGTTATGGATCACATACATTTAAGCTAATTAATGATAAGAATGAACCTGTATATTGTAAATTCCATTATAAAACTGATCAAAAAATTCAAAATCTTGATGTTAAAAAAGCAGATTTTTTAACCGGATCAGATCCCGATTATAGTATTCGAGATTTGTACAATGCTATAGCAAAGGGTGATTTTCCAAGTTGGACTTTCTACATTCAAGTTATGACTTTCGAACAAGCTAAAACATTTAAATACAATCCATTTGATTTAACGAAAGTATGGCCTCATAAAGAGTATCCGTTGATTCAAGTTGGAAAAATGGTTTTAGATCGAAATCCAAATAACTATTTTGCTGAAGTTGAACAGATTGCATTTAGTCCAGCCCATTTGATACCTGGTATTGAAGCGTCTCCTGATAAGATGTTACAAGGTAGGTTGTTCTCTTATTCCGACACACATCGTCATCGTTTGGGTGCAAATTATTTACAATTACCAGTTAATTGCCCGTACAGGGTAACTACAAAAAATTATCAACGTGATGGACCAATGACATTTACTGATAATCAAGGTGGTGCACCAAATTATTTTCCAAATTCTTTCTGTGGCCCAGTAGAATGTCCACGGGCTAAACGGCTTAATCCATCCATTCCAATTGGTGGTGACATTGATCGTTATAGCAGTGGTGATACTGAAGATAATTTTGGACAAGTTAATGATTTTTGGAATATGTTAAATACTGATGAAAGGAAACGTCTTGTTTCTAATATTGCAGGGCATTTGTGTAATGCATCTGATTTTATTCAAGAGCGTGCTGTATCTAATTTTGGTAAAGTACACTCTGATTTTGGAAAACAACTTGCAGAAGCATTGCATTTATGCAAAACATCCAAGATATAAATATTTTGGAATATTTTTTTATATATAAAATATATTTTTTTTTTTCATTTTAAAATGTTATTGGGTGCGTATTTATTACAATAATTTTTATAATGTTTACAGCTTTTAACTTATAAATATTTTTGAAATTACTGTTATACATAATATATGTTTGTTTTATTAACATACTACAATATAAAATTTAAATCTGACATCCTTGGGAAAGGCTTGTTTCTTAAAACAAAAAATAAAAAGTTCCGTAACATATAGTTCCAAATAAAAGGTATCGTAACATTTTATTACTTTGTAACTAGTAAGATATTAGCCATATGCACAAACCACTTGCAATGTCTTTATGTTGTTAAAGTCGAATTAATTGGAATTGTTAAATAACTTTTGCAAATAAATTCATATTAATTGTCTGTTGTTTAAAAACTTGACATTGACACCAATTGCAATTAGAAAATTTACAATTTTTTGTTTATATCTAATAATTTTAGAATTGGTATAATAAAAATGCTACATCGTGAACAATTGCGATAGTCTGTTGTTCTGTTTTAGTTGATATATTGTTGCAAAAATGGATATTCTCTACAATAACTATGAAAGAAACTCCAAACTCAAGTACATAAAAATTCTAAGAGTATGAAATATCTAAAGATGTTGATCATTTTTCCTCAAAAAATCAGAATAAATTTCATAGAAGATTGCCCAAATGCTGAATTAAAATTATATATGCTAACAAATGCACTGTTAGCATTATTATCATTTGTTTAAAAATGCATTTACAAATAATTCGTATAAATTATTTAAATTTGTTTCTATTGTAAATACAAAATCATACTTCTTCGGGATGACACACTCGGCAAAGAAGTAAAAAAATAAATTGTGATTTAATGAATTTATTTATTTATTTAACGCACGAATTAAAATAATTTCAATTATATCTACGTTATACATATTTTACAAAAGAAATAATAATAAATTAAATTAGTATATTCTCGAATAACGCTTCTTCTATAAAATAATAACTTAGATTTAATTATTTTGTAACAAGTAATTATAATAATATAATAATAATAATAATAATTGCATCAATTCAAAAGTTTTAACAATTATATAAATTTCTTTCCATTTTCATGATAGTTATACATTACTAATTAAATTTAAATAAAATTCAATAAAGTATAATACATTATATAATATAAAATGAAAAAATAAAAATTGCAATTAATTAATTAAAAAAAAATAGTTTATAATATATAAAAATGGTGTGTATAATGATTGTAATAGCCTTTCTCAGGAACCACACATCACAGGAAGCTGCAATTTTCATCATAGATTAGGATTTTAGCAGTTTGGGTTTTTGTTTTGGTTTGAAGTCACTATGTGGCGTTGTTGTCAAAATATAACGGTTTTTTTGTTTCTCAGTAACGAAGCATCCCACTGAAGCGCATAAGCCTTATGTGTCCCTTATTCGTAAGGGATGACAGTCACCTTATCCGTCCATAACAAATACATTAGTCATGTCCGCTTAGCATAAGGTAAGGTATACACATAAGGGACATGTCAGGTTACAGCGGAATTTTTATGAAACTTTATCATTGCTAACAGATGGCACTTTTTAAATTATTTTATTTTCCACCATTGATCCACCATTTTTATTTCGGTTTAATAAATAAAAAAAAAACATTCTCAAAAATTTTCTTTTTAAATGTTTATTTAGTTTTGTTAAATACATATTATATAAAATAAATTTATATTTAAATTTTCTATCTGATTTCCTGTTGAATTTATTTCCTTCATAATATTTTGAGTTCTCTCTTTTTTAGCTAATCTTCCACAATGTGTCTTTGAAAAATGTTCTGCCATTTTTTCTATAAATATTAAAACATTAAATTAACACAATTTTTTTTTTACAATTTATGTTGTAGGAAAAAATGTAGAAACAAAACCTCACCTTTATTAATTATAAAAATTTATCAGAACGTAATAAAACAATACTTAATTGTTTATTACTTAATTATATTTTACACAAGCCAAGCACAAAATGAAATTTAAAAATGGCCAAAATGAAATGACACGTACAATTACAAAAAATAATTTTAATATCTATAATATACCGTCAGATTTCATACCAAAATCTCAATTTTTAATTCACAGTGTTACCACCAGCTATCGCATGTTAAGTTTATATAGAAAAATTGCATTTCTTACGAATAAGGGACCCGTCATCCACTTCAAAAAACTCAGTGGGATCTTAGGAATTTCAGATTTTAACCATAGGTTTGTTTAATTCATTTTAATTTTTAAATATATGTACATATTCTTTTCAATTAAGTTTGTAAATATTTTATATAATTTTTATTAGAGAAAGAATTTATTACATGTGTTATTGGAATTAATGGTGTCTCTTCAATGACCTTTTCAGGTACAAGAGGGAGCTATTTCAAATTCCAAGTTTCACAATTTGTCTTGTGTTCATGTTGGTGATATTGATTCAATATATTCATTAAAGTGTCCATAGAATATATATATATTAAGATTTAGTTTAGTAGATGAATGCCATTTTAGACAAAGCTTCCAGCATTACATAAAGGCGTTTACATTTTATGAATATTATATTAGATTAGCGCTTTCTAAATATAAATTATTATATAAATTGATTTAATCATCAAAGTTTACTTTAAGTTATTTTTAATATAAATTTAATTTGATAAATAAAATTGATATCAAAGTTTAAAATTGAATTTCTTTATGGGCTTTATTTATTTCACCACAAATAATTATATAATTTAAAGTTTCTTTTCTATATAAGTATAAAAAGTTATGTAGTATATAGTACACAAACTAGTTTTACTGCTTTCTTGTTGAAATGTTTAATATCTAGCATCTCTCTAAGGAACTTGTTTTTAATATATGGAAATAATATAGTCATTTTTTAACAACATTTTTTAATCTTTAATTTTTAATCTTATCTTGAATAAGAAATACATAATGTACACAAATAAACTAATATTAAAATATTCAAGACCAAGAAATCAAGTATAAGATGTTTTTAATTTATTGTAATTTAAGTTAATTTCATTTAATAATTTTATAATTTTACTTTGATAATTTCAAATATAGTATGTATTTTAAATTTGATTCAGATAAAATAATGTGGTTTGAAAGTAAGTAAAAATGTTATTTTTTTTAGTGTTGTTTCTTATATTTTTTATCTCATTATAATATTCATATATATTATATATATATATATATAAAAAAAAAAATATATATAATTTACATGATCACATGTATGTGATAGATGGGAAAGTTAATATATCGTTTATTTATTTTTTTAATTATATTTACAGGGTGAACCACCAGTAGTGACAACAAGTCATGGTGCACCTATTGGTGTTCGTGATGCTTCACAAACAGTCGGTCCTAATGGTCCAATACTATTACAAGATGTCAATCTTGTAGATGAGTTATCACATTTTGATCGTGAACGTATACCAGAACGTGTTGTTCATGCTAAAGGTGCTGGAGCATTTGGTTATTTTGAGTTAACCCATGATATTTCTAAATTTTGTGCAGCAAAAGTTTTTAATGGTGTTGGTAAACGAACACCGATTGCTGTTCGATTCTCAACTGTTGGCGGTGAAAGTGGATCTGCTGATACTGTACGTGATCCACGTGGATTTGCTGTTAAATTTTACACTGAAGATGGTATCTGGGATTTAGTAGGAAATAATACACCGATTTTTTTCATTCGCGATCCTATACTATTTCCCAGTTTCATTCATACGCAGAAAAGAAATCCTCAAACACATTTAAAAGATCCTGATATGTTTTGGGATTTTATATCATTGCGAACGGAAACTACTCATCAAGTAAAGTTCTTATGTTATTCAGCTTTTATATATTGTTATTAATATTAATAAATTATTTTAAGGTATCATTTTTATTCTCTGATAGAGGAATTCCCGATGGATATCGTCATATGAAGCTAATTAATGATAAGAATGAACCTGTATATTGTAAATTCCATTATAAAACTGATCAAAAAATTCAAAATCTTGATGTTAAAAAAGCAGATATTTTAACCGGATCAGATCCCGATTATAGTATTCGAGATTTGTACAATGCTATAGCAAAGGGTGATTTTCCAAGTTGGACTTTCTACATTCAAGTTATGACTTTCGAACAAGCTAAAACATTTAAATACAATCCATTTGATTTAACGAAAGTATGGCCTCATAAAGAGTATCCGTTGATTCAAGTTGGAAAAATGGTTTTAGATCGAAATCCAAATAACTATTTTGCTGAAGTTGAACAGATTGCATTTAGTCCAGCCCATTTGATACCTGGTATTGAAGCGTCTCCTGATAAGATGTTACAAGGTAGGTTGTTCTCTTATTCCGACACACATCGTCATCGTTTGGGTGCAAATTATTTACAATTACCAGTTAATTGCCCGTACAGGGTAACTACAAAAAATTATCAACGTGATGGACCAATGACATTTACTGATAATCAAGGTGGTGCACCAAATTATTTTCCAAATTCTTTCTGTGGCCCAGTAGAATGTCCACGGGCTAAACGGCTTAATCCATCCATTCCAATTAGTGGTGACATTGATCGTTATAGCAGTGGTGATACTGAAGATAATTTTGGACAAGTTAATGATTTTTGGAATATGTTAAATACTGATGAAAGGAAACGTCTTGTTTCTAATATTGCAGGGCATTTGTGTAATGCATCTGATTTTATTCAAGAGCGTGCTGTATCTAATTTTGGTAAAGTACACTCTGATTTTGGAAAACAACTTGCAGAAGCATTGCATTTATGCAAAACATCCAAGATATAAATATTTTGGAATATTTTTTTATATATAAAATATTTTTTTTTTTCATTTTAAAATGTTATTGGGTGCGTATTTATTACAATAATTTTTATAATGTTTACAGCTTTTAACTTATAAATATTTTTGAAATTACTGTTATACATAATATATGTTTGTTTTATTAACATACTACAATTTAAAATTTAAATCTGACATCCTTGGGAAAGGCTTGTTTCTTAAAACAAAAAATAAAAAGTTCCGTAACATATAGTTCCAAATAAAAGTTATCGTAACATTTTATTACTTTGTAACTAGTAAGATATTAGCCTTATGCACAAACCAATTGCAATGTCTTTATGTTGTTAAAGTCGAATTAATTGGAATTGTTAAATAACTTTTGCAAATAAATTCATATTAATTGTCTGTTGTTTAAAAACTTGACATTGACACCAATTGCAATTAGAAAATTTACAATTTTTTGTTTATATCTAATAATTTTAGAATTGGTATAATAAAAATGCTACATCGTGAACAATTGCGATAGTCTGTTGTTCTGTTTTAGTTGATATATTGTTGCAAAAATGGATATTCTCTACAATAACTATGAAAGAAACTCCAAACTCAAGTACATAAAAATTCTAAGAGTATGAAATATCTAAAGATGTTGATCATTTTTCCTCAAAAAATCAGAATAAATTTCATAGAAGATTGCCCAAATGCTGAATTAAAATTATATATGCTAACAAATGCACTGTTAGCATTATTATCATTTGTTTAAAAATGCATTCACAAATAATTCGTATAAATTATTTAAATTTGTTTCTATTGTAAATACAAAATCATACTTCTTCGGGATGACACACTCGGCAAAGAAGTAAAAAAATAAATTGTGATTTAATGAATTTATTTATTTATTTAACGCACGAATTAAAATAATTTCAATTATATCTACGTTATACATATTTTACAAAAGAAATAATAAATTAAATTAGTATATTCTCGAATAACGCTTCTTCTATAAAATAATAACTTAGATTTAATTATTTTGTAACAAGTAATTATATAATAATAATAATAATTGCATCAATTCAAAAGTTTTAACAATTATATAAATTTCTTTCCATTTTCATGATAGCTATACATTACTAATTAAATTTAAATAAAATTCAATAAAGTATAATACATTATATAATATAAAATGAAAAAATAAAAATTGCAATTAATTAATTAAAAAAAAATAGTTTATAATATATAAAAATGGTGTGTATAATGATTGTAATAGCCTTTCTCAGGAACCACACATCACAGGAAGCTGCAATTTTCATCATAGATTAGGATTTTAGCAGTTTGGGTTTTTGTTTTGGTTTGAAGTCACTAGGTGGCGTTGTTGTCAAAATATAGCGGTTTTTTTGTTTCTCAGTAACGAAGCATCCCACTGAAGCGCATAAGCCTTATGTATCCCTTATTCGTAAGGGATGACAGTCACCTTATCCGTCCATAACAAATACATTAGTCATGTCCGCTTAGCATAAGGTAAGGTATACACATAAGGGACATGTCAGGTTACAGCGGAATTTTTATGAAACTTTATCATTGCTAACAGATGGCACTTTTTAAATTATTTTATTTTCCACCATTGATCCACCATTTTTATTTCGGTTTAATAAATAAAAAAAAAACATTCTCAAAAATTTTCTTTTTAAATGTTTATTTAGTTTTGTTAAATACATATTATATAAAATAAATTTATATTTAAATTTTCTATCTGATTTCCTGTTGAATTTATTTCCTTCATAATATTTTGAGTTCTCTCTTTTTTAGCTAATCTTCCACAATGTGTCTTTGAAAAATGTTCTGCCATTTTTTCTATAAATATTAAAACATTAAATTAACACAATTTTTTTTTTACAATTTATGTTGTAGGAAAAAATGTAGAAACAAAACCTCACCTTTATTAATTATAAAAATTTATCAGAACGTAATAAAACAATACTTAATTGTTTATTACTTAATTATATTTTACACAAGCCAAGCACAAAATGAAATTTAAAAATGGCCAAAATGAAATGACACGTACAATTACAAAAAATAATTTTAATATCTATAATATACCGTCAGATTTCATACCAAAATCTCAATTTTTAATTCACAGTGTTACCACCAGCTATCGCATGTTAAGTTTATATAGAAAAATTGCATTTCTTACGAATAAGGGACCCGTCATCCACTTCAAAAAACTCAGTGGGATCTTAGGAATTTCAGATTTTAACCATAGGTTTGTTTAATTCATTTTAATTTTTAAATATATGTACATATTCTTTTCAATTAAGTTTGTAAATATTTTATATAATTTTTATTAGAGAAAGAATTTATTACATGTGTTATTGGAATTAATGGTGTCTCTTCAATGACCTTTTCAGGTACAAGAGGGAGCTATTTCAAATTCCAAGTTTCACAATTTGTCTTGTGTTCATGTTGGTGATATTGATTCAATATATTCATTAAAGTGTCCATAGAATATATATATATTAAGATTTAGTTTAGTAGATGAATGCCATTTTAGACAAAGCTTCCAGCATTACATAAAGGCGTTTACATTTTATGAATATTATATTAGATTAGCGCTTTCTAAATATAAATTATTATATAAATTGATTTAATCATCAAAGTTTACTTTAAGTTATTTTTAATATAAATTTAATTTGATAAATAAAATTGATATCAAAGTTTAAAATTGAATTTCTTTATGGGCTTTATTTATTTCACCACAAATAATTATATAATTTAAAGTTTCTTTTCTATATAGGTATAAAAAGTTATGTAGTATATAGTACACAAACTAGTTTTACTGCTTTCTTGTTGAAATGTTTAATATCTAGCATCTCTCTAAGGAACTTGTTTTTAATATATGGAAATAATATAGTCATTTTTTAACAACATTTTTTAATCTTTAATTTTTAATCTTATCTTGAATAAGAAATACATAATGTACACAAATAAACTAATATTAAAATATTCAAGACCAAGAAATCAAGTATAAGATGTTTTTAATTTATTGTAATTTAAGTTAATTTCATTTAATAATTTTATAATTTTACTTTGATAATTTCAAATATAGTATGTATTTTAAATTTGATTCAGATAAAATAATGTGGTTTGAAAGTAAGTAAAAATGTTATTTTTTTTAGTGTTGTTTCTTATATTTTTTATCTCATTATAATATTCATATATATTATATATATATATATATATAAAAAAAAATATATATAATTTACATGATCACATGTATGTGATAGATGGGAAAGTTAATATATCGTTTATTTATTTTTTTAATTATATTTACAGGGTGAACCACCAGTAGTGACAACAAGTCATGGTGCACCTATTGGTGTTCGTGATGCTTCACAAACAGTCGGTCCTAATGGTCCAATACTATTACAAGATGTCAATCTTGTAGATGAGTTATCACATTTTGATCGTGAACGTATACCAGAACGTGTTGTTCATGCTAAAGGTGCTGGAGCATTTGGTTATTTTGAGTTAACCCATGATATTTCTAAATTTTGTGCAGCAAAAGTTTTTAATGGTGTTGGTAAACGAACACCGATTGCTGTTCGATTCTCAACTGTTGGCGGTGAAAGTGGATCTGCTGATACTGTACGTGATCCACGTGTATTTGCTGTTAAATTTTACACTGAAGATGGTATCTGGGATTTAGTAGGAAATAATACACCGATTTTTTTCATTCGCGATCCTATACTATTTCCCAGTTTCATTCATACGCAGAAAAGAAATCCTCAAACACATTTAAAAGATCCTGATATGTTTTGGGATTTTATATCATTGCGAACGGAAACTACTCATCAAGTAAAGTTCTTATGTTATTCAGCTTTTATATATTGTTATTAATATTAATAAATTATTTTAAGGTATCATTTTTATTCTCTGATAGAGGAATTCCCGATGGATATCGTCATATGAAGCTAATTAATGATAAGAATGAACCTGTATATTGTAAATTCCATTATAAAACTGATCAAAAAATTCAAAATCTTGATGTTAAAAAAGCAGATATTTTAACCGGATCAGATCCCGATTATAGTATTCGAGATTTGTACAATGCTATAGCAAAGGGTGATTTTCCAAGTTGGACTTTCTACATTCAAGTTATGACTTTCGAACAAGCTAAAACATTTAAATACAATCCATTTGATTTAACGAAAGTATGGCCTCATAAAGAGTATCCGTTGATTCAAGTTGGAAAAATGGTTTTAGATCGAAATCCAAATAACTATTTTGCTGAAGTTGAACAGATTGCATTTAGTCCAGCCCATTTGATACCTGGTATTGAAGCGTCTCCTGATAAGATGTTACAAGGTAGGTTGTTCTCTTATTCCGACACACATCGTCATCGTTTGGGTGCAAATTATTTACAATTACCAGTTAATTGCCCGTACAGGGTAACTACAAAAAATTATCAACGTGATGGACCAATGACATTTACTGATAATCAAGGTGGTGCACCAAATTATTTTCCAAATTCTTTCTGTGGCCCAGTAGAATGTCCACGGGCTAAACGGCTTAATCCATCCATTCCAATTAGTGGTGACATTGATCGTTATAGCAGTGGTGATACTGAAGATAATTTTGGACAAGTTAATGATTTTTGGAATATGTTAAATACTGATGAAAGGAAACGTCTTGTTTCTAATATTGCAGGGCATTTGTGTAATGCATCTGATTTTATTCAAGAGCGTGCTGTATCTAATTTTGGTAAAGTACACTCTGATTTTGGAAAACAACTTGCAGAAGCATTGCATTTATGCAAAACATCTAAGATATAAATATTTTGGAATATTTTTTTATATATAAAATATTTTTTTTTTTCATTTTAAAATGTTATTGGGTGCGTATTTATTACAATAATTTTTATAATGTTTACAGCTTTTAACTTATAAATATTTTTGAAATTACTGTTATACATAATATATGTTTGTTTTATTAACATACTACAATTTAAAATTTAAATCTGACATCCTTGGGAAAGGCTTGTTTCTTAAAACAAAAAATAAAAAGTTCCGTAACATATAGTTCCAAATAAAAGTTATCGTAACATTTTATTACTTTGTAACTAGTAAGATATTAGCCTTATGCACAAACCAATTGCAATGTCTTTATGTTGTTAAAGTCGAATTAATTGGAATTGTTAAATAACTTTTGCAAATAAATTCATATTAATTGTCTGTTGTTTAAAAACTTGACATTGACACCAATTGCAATTAGAAAATTTACAATTTTTTGTTTATATCTAATAATTTTAGAATTGGTATAATAAAAATGCTACATCGTGAACAATTGCGATAGTTTGTTGTTCTGTTTTAGTTGATATATTGTTGCAAAAATGGATATTCTCTACAATAACTATGAAAGAAACTCCAAACTCAAGTATACATAAAAATTCTAAGAGTATGAAATATCTAAAGATGTTGATCATTTTTCCTCAAAAAATCAGAATAAATTTCATAGAAGATTGCCCAAATGCTGAATTAAAATTATATATGCTAACAAATGCACTGTTAGCATTATTATCATTTGTTTAAAAATGCATTTACAAATAATTCGTATAAATTATTTAAATTTGTTTCTATTGTAAATACAAAATCATACTTCTTCGGGATGACACGCTCGGCAAAGAAGTAAAAAAATAAATTGTGATTTAATGAATTTATTTATTTATTTAACGCACGAATTAAAATAATTTCAATTATATCTACGTTATACATATTTTACAAAAGAAATAATAATAAATTAAATTAGTATATTCTCGAATAACGCTTCTTCTATAAAATAATAACTTAGATTTAATTATTTTGTAACAAGTAATTATAATAATATAATAATAATAATAATAATTGCATCAATTCAAAAGTTTTAACAATTATATAAATTTCTTTCCATTTTCATGATAGTTATACATTACTAATTAAATTTAAATAAAATTCAATAAAGTATAATACATTATATAATATAAAATGAAAAAATAAAAATTGCAATTAATTAATTAAAAAAAAATAGTTTATAATATATAAAAATGGTGTGTATAATGATTGTAATAGCCTTTCTCAGGAACCACACATCACAGGAAGTTGCAATTTTCATCATAGATTAGGATTTTAGCGGTTTGGGTTTTTGTTTTGGTTTGAAGTCACTAGGTGGCGTTGTTGTCAAAATATAACGGTATTTTTGTTTCTCAGTAACGAACACGGTAGTTCAACTTCGAAGAAAATAAGAAAATGGTTTATAAAATTGACATTATTTCCGATTTCAATTTCAGGGAGCGCTAGTGTCGTTTTTAGTGTCATTTTAGCAATTTTTTTATCAATTTTATATTTGAGGTTATGCTTATGATCATCAAAAAAATGAAAGTATCTAACTGCGTGCAAGTTTTAAACCAAACTGTTGCGAATATCATGTCATACGTTATTAATATGTGTAAGTTATATATAATTTTCATTTATAGATTAAAAATTTAAAATAACTATCCATTTTTTTAGCTACACCATTGAATGCTACTACTCCATGTTTAAATAAAGATGCTATGGACACGTCATTTTGTATTTTGTTCTTAGATCGTTTATTTGATTCTATGAATGAATGGATATATGCCAGCACCTCAACGTGGCAAGGGATTACGAGGACCATTTGGAAAAATTCAACAAAAATTTTGGGATGAAGAAGCAAAGCCAATTTTAAAAAGCATGCATTTTAAAAAAGGCGAAAAAACTTTCAATCCTCCATGCATAAAAATTTTTTTAAAAAACATGGACAATTTCAACGAAATTGAAAAAAGACTGCGATTGGATGGTGTAAAATATATATATTTGAGAAATTTTAACCAGGATCCGCTTGAAATTTTTTTTGGATCAGTGCGGTCATTAAATTATAGGAATGTTAATCCTAACATCTCCCAATTTATAAGTAATTATAAAACTTTATTAATAAATAATATTAGTTCCTCCCACTCTGTGGGCGGAAATTGTATGCAAGATAATAATTTAGTCTTAATTGATAATTTAAAAAAATTTATTTTAAATGAAGTGCAAGTGCATGAAACATTAGAGTTAAAATATTTAGAAACACAAACTTTAAATACATTAAATACATCATCATTAAATACATCATCTTCATTAAACTTATCATTATCACAAGTGCAAATTACACTTGAAAAATTTTTGTAAAAAAAGGAAAATAAATAAAATAAAAAATTTGCTATAAATTATTTTCTTTATTTATTTTTATTTATAATTTTATAATTAAAAAAAAAAAAAAAAAAAAGGGTTGTGGGCATTATGGGAGAAAAAAAAAATAAAAGAATAGGGTTGGGAGTGAAAAAAATAATAATAGGGTCATGAAAAATTTAGTTCCCATTTCAATTTCTATGTAAGAGTGGCGCTGTTATTTTTATTTGAGAGTTGGCGATCTATTAAGTATATATTATCTATGGTAACGAAGCATCCCACTGAAGCGCATAAGCCTTATGTATCCCTTATTCGTAAGGGATGACAGTCACCTTATCCGTCCATAACAAATACATTAGTCATGTCCGCTTAGCATAAGGTATACACATAAGGGACATGTCAGGTTACAGCGGAGTTTTTATGAAACTTTATCATTGCTAACCGATGGCACTTTTTAAATTATTTTATTTTCCACCATTGATCCACCATTTTTATTTCGGTTTAATAAATAAAAAAAAAACATATTCTCAAAAATTTTCTTTTTAAATGTTTATTTAGTTTTGTTAAATACATATTATATAAAATAAATTTACATTTAAATTTTCTATCTGATTTCCTGTTGAATTTATTTCCTTCATAATATTTTGAGTTCTTTCTTTTTTAGCTAATCTTCCACAATGTGTCTTTGAAAAATGTTCTGCCATTTTTTCTATAAATATTAAAACATTAAATTAACAAATTTTTTTTTTACAATTTATGTTGTAGGAAAAAATGTAGAAACAAAACCTCACCTTTATTAATTATAAAAATTTATCAGAACGTAATAAAACAATACTTAATTGTTTATTACTTAATTATATTTTACACAAGCCAAGCACAAAATGAAATTTAAAAATGGCCAAAATGAAATGACACGTATACAATTACAAAAAATAATTTTAATATCTATAATATACCGTCAGATTTCATTGCAAAATCTCAATTTTTAATTCACAGTGTTACCACCAGCTATCGCATGTTAAGTTTATATAGAAAAATTGCATTTCTTACGAATAAGGGACCCGTCATCCACTTCGAAAAACTCAGTGGGATCTTAGGAATTTCAGATTTTAACCATAGGTTTGTTTAATTCATTTTAATTTTTAAATATATGTACATATTATTTTCAATTAAGTTTGTAAATATTTTATATAATTTTTATTAGAGAAAGAATTTATTATATGTGTTATTGGAATTAATGGTGTCTGTTCAATGACCTTTTCAGGTACAAGAGCGAGCTATTTCAAATTCCAAGTTTCACAATTTGTCTTAATTGTGAAACTTATTATAAATTATTATATAAATTGATTTAATCATCAAAGTTTACTTTAAGTTATAATATAAATATAGGTATTTTTAATATAAATTTAATTTGATAAATAAAATTGATATCAAAGTTTAAAATTGAATTTCTTTATGGGCTTTATTTATTTCACCACAAATAATTATATAATGACTTCTTCAGTTTAAAGTTTCTTTTCTATATAGGTATAAAAAGTTATGTAGTATATAGTACACAAACTAGTTTTACTGCTTTCTTGTTGAAATGTTTAATATCTAGCATCTCTCTAAGGAACTTGTTTTTAATATATGGAAATAATATAGTCATTTTTTAACAACATTTTTTAATCTTTAATTTTTAATCTTATCTTGAATAAGAAATACATAATGTACACAAATAAACTAATATTAAAATATTCAAGACCAAGAAATCAAGTATAAGATGTTTTTAATTTATTGTAATTTAAGTTAATTTCATTTAATAATTTTATAATTTTACTTTGATAATTTCAAATATAGTATGTATTTTAAATTTGATTCAGATAAAATAATGTGGTTTGAAAGTAAGTAAAAATGTATTTTTTAGTTAAGAAATAAAATTTTAAAAAAATATTTATGTGGTTAATCAGTAAGATAAGAGCTGTTCAAAGTATATATTTTTTTGTTGCTAGCATATAATATATATTAGGTGTTGTTTCTTATATTTTTTATCTCATTATAATATTCATATATATTATATATGTATATATATAAAAAAAAATATATATAATTTACATGATCACATGTATGTGATAGATGGGAAAGTTAATATATCGTTTATTTATTTTTTTAATTATATTTACAGGGTGAACCACCAGTAGTGACAACAAGTCATGGTGCACCTATTGGTGTTCGTGATGCTTCACAAACAGTCGGTCCTAATGATCCAATACTATTACAAGATGTCAATCTTGTAGATGAGTTATCACATTTTGATCGTGAACGTATACCAGAACGTGTTGTTCATGCTAAAGGTGCTGGAGCATTTGGTTATTTTGAGTTAACCCATGATATTTCTAAATTTTGTGCAGCAAAAGTTTTTAATGGTGTTGGTAAACGAACACCGATTGCTGTTCGATTCTCAACTGTTGGCGGTGAAAGTGGATCTGCTGATACTGTACGTGATCCACGTTGATTTGCTGTTAAATTTTACACTGAAGATGGTATCTGGGATTTAGTAGGAAATAATACACCGATTTTTTTCATTCGCGATCCTATACTATTTCCCAGTTTCATTCATACGCAGAAAAGAAATCCTCAAACACATTTAAAAGATCCTGATATGTTTTGGGATTTTATATCATTGCGACCGGAAACTACTCATCAAGTAAAGTTCTTATGTTATTCAGCTTTTATATATTGTTATTAATATTAATAAATTATTTTAAGGTATCATTTTTATTCTCTGATAGAGGAATTCCCGATGGATATCGTCATATGAATGGTTATGGATCACATACATTTAAGCTAATTAATGATAAGAATGAACCTGTATATTGTAAATTCCATTATAAAACTGATCAAAAAATTCAAAATCTTGATGTTAAAAAAGCAGATATTTTAACCGGATCAGATCCCGATTATAGTATTCGAGATTTGTACAATGCTATAGCAAAGGGTGATTTCCAAGTTGGACTTTCTACATTCAAGTTATGACTTTCGAACAAGCTAAAACATTTAAATACAATGCATTTGATTTAACGAAAGTATGGCCTCATAAAGAGTATCCGTTGATTTAAGTTGGAAAAATGGTTTTAGATCGAAATCCAAATAACTATTTTGCTGAAGTTGAACAGATTGCATTTAGTCCAGCCCATTTGATACCTGGTATTGAAGCGTCTCCTGATAAGATGTTACAAGGTAGGTTGTTCTCTTATTCCGACACACATCGTCATCGTTTGGGTGCAAATTATTTACAATTACCAGTTAATTGCCCGTACAGGGTAACTACAAAAAATTATCAACGTAATGGACCAATGACATTTATGACATTTAATCAAGGTGGTGCACCAAATTATTTTCCAAATTCTTTCTGTGGCCCAGTAGAATGTCCACGGGCTAAACGGCTTAATCCATCCATTCCAATTAGTGGTGACATTGATCGTTATAGCAGTGGTTATACTGCAGATAATTTTGGACAATGATTTTTGGAATATGTTAAATACTGATGAAAGGAAACGTCTTGTTTCTAATATTGCAGAGCATTTGTGTAATGCATCTGATTTTATTCAAGAGCGTGCTGTATCTAATTTTGGTAAAGTACACTCTGATTTTGGAAAACAACTTGCAGAAGCATTGCATTTATGCAAAACATCCAAGATATAAATATTTTGGAATATTTTTTTATATATAAAATATTTTTTTTTTCATTTTAAAATGTTATTGGGTGCGTATTTATTACAATAATTTTTATAATGTTTACAGCTTTTAACTTATAAATATTTTTGAAATTACTGTTATACATAATATATGTTTGTTTTATTAACATACTACAATTTAAAATTTAAATCTGACATCCTTGGGAAAGGCTTGTTTCTTAAAACAAAAAATAAAAAGTTCCGTAACATATAGTTCCAAATAAAAGTTATCGTAACATTTTATTACTTTGTAACTAGTAAGATATTAGCCTTATGCACAAACCAATTGCAATGTCTTTATGTTGTTAAAGTCGAATTAATTGGAATTGTTAAATAACTTTTGCAAATAAATTCATATTAATTGTCTATTGTTTAAAAACTTGACATTGACACCAATTGCAATTAGAAAATTTACAATTTTTTGTTTATATCTAATAATTTTAGAATTGGTATAATAAAAATGCTACATCGTGAACAATTGCGATAGTTTGTTGTTCTGTTTTAGTTGATATATTGTTGCAAAAATGGATATTCTCTACAATAACTATGAAAGAAACTCCAAACTCAAGTACATAAAAATTCTAAGAGTATGAAATATCTAAAGATGTTGATCATTTTTCCTCAAAAAATCAGAATAAATTTCATAGAAGATTGCCCAAATGCTGAATTAAAATTATATATGCTAACAAATGCACTGTTAGCATTATTATCATTTGTTTAAAAATGCATTTACAAATAATTCGTATAAATTATTTAAATTTGTTTCTATTGTAAATACAAAATCATACTTCTTCGGGATGACACACTCGGCAAAGAAGTAAAAAAATAAATTGTGATTTAATGAATTTATTTATTTATTTAACGCACGAATTAAAATAATTTCAATTATATCTACGTTATACATATTTTACAAAAGAAATAATAATAAATTAAATTAGTATATTCTCGAATAACGCTTCTTCTATAAAATAATAACTTAGATTTAATTATTTTGTAACAAGTAATTATAATAATATAATAATAATTGCATCAATTCAAAAGTTTTAACAATTATATAAATTTCTTTCCATTTTCTTGATAGTTATACATTACTAATTAAATTTAAATAAAATTCAATAAAGTATAATACATTATATAATATAAAATGAAAAAATAAAAATTGCAATTAATTAATTAAAAAAAAATAGTTTATAATATATAAAAATGGTGTGTATAATGATTGTAATAGCCTTTCTCAGGAACCACACATCACAGGAAGCTGCAATTTTCATCATAGATTAGGATTTTAGCGGTTTGGGTTTTTGTTTTGGTTTGAAGTCACTAGGTGGCGTTGTTGTCAAAATATAACGGTTTTTTTGTTTCTCAGTAACGAAGCATCCCACTGAAGCGCATAAGCCTTATGTATCCCTTATTCGTAAGGGATGACAGTCACCTTATCCGTCCATAACAAATACATTAGTCATGTCCGCTTAGCATAAGGTATACACATAAGGGACATGTCAGGTTACAGCGGAATTTTTATGAAACTTTATCATTGCTAACCGATGGCACTTTTTAAATTATTTTATTTTCCACCATTGATCCACCATTTTTATTTCGGTTTAATAAATAATAAAAAAACATATTCTCAAAAATTTTCTTTTTAAATGTTTATTTAGTTTTGTTAAATACATATTATATAAAATAAATTTACGTTTAAATTTTCTATCTGATTTCCTGTTGAATTTATTTCCTTCATAATATTTTGAGTTCTTTCTTTTTTAGCTAATCTTCCACAATGTGTCTTTGAAAAATGTTCTGCCATTTTTTCTATAAATATTAAAACATTAAATTAACACAATTTTTTTTTTACAATTTATGTTGTAGGAAAAAATGTAGAAACAAAACCTCACCTTTATTAATTATAAAAATTTATCAGAACGTAATAAAACAATACTTAATTGTTTATTACTTAATTATATTTTACACAAGCCAAGCACAAAATGAAATTTAAAAATGGCCAAAATGAAATGACACGTATACAATTACAAAAAATAATTTTAATATCTATAATATACCGTCAGATTTCATACCAAAATCTCAATTTTTAATTCACAGTGTTACCACGAGCTATCGCATGTTAAGTTTATATAGAAAAATTGCATTTCTTACGAATAAGGGACCCGTCATCCACTTCAAAAAACTCAGTGGGATCTTAGGAATTTCAGATTTTAACCATAGGTTTGTTTAATTCATTTTAATTTTTAAATATATGTACATATTCTTTTCAATGAAGTTTGTAAATATTTTATATAATTTTTATTAGAGAAAGAATTTATTATATGTGTTATTGGAATTAATGGTGTCTGTTCAATTACCTTTTCAGGTACAAGAGCGAGCTATTTCAAATTCCAAGTTTCACAATTTGTCTTGTGTTCATGTTGGTGATATTGATTCAATATATTCATTAAAGTGTCCATAGAATATATATATATATATATATATATATATATATATATATATATATATATATATATATATATATATATATATATTAAGATTTAGTTTAGTAGATGAATGCCATTTTAGACAAAGCTTCCAGCATTACATAAAGGCGTTTACATTTTATGAATATTATATTAGATTAGCGCTTTCTAAATATAAATTATTATATAAATTGATTTAATCATCAAAGTTTACTTTAAGTTATAATATAAATATAGGTATTACGACAAAGAATCTCTAATGTTGCCAAAATAGGTGGTACAAAAAGAATAAAATGGGATTGCGACAAACTTAAAAATATTAATATCAAAAAACAATTTCAAGATGCTATCAGAATCCAACTAGAAACACCGCTGGAGAATGTGGAATCTGTAAACGAAGAATGGCAACAAATAGAAAATAGTATAATAACAGCAGCTAGAGAAGTAATAGGTACAAAAACCATTGAAAGAAATGCTGATTGGTTTGACAGCGAATGTGCTGCAGCAATCGAGGAAAAAAATCAGGCAAGGGCAAAGATAATTCAAACTAACACCAGAAGTAATAGAAGCATATATATAGAAAAAAGAAAAATAGCAACGAAATTATGTAGACAGAGAAAGAGATTAGCAATGAAAACCAAAATAGTGAAAATTCAGGAGGAGCAAGACTGTAACAACACACGACAGTTCTATGAAAAAGTGAGAAAAGAGTCAAAAGGATATCAACCTCGACTAAACGCTATTAAAGATAAAAATAATAAAATATTGTCAGAAGAAGAAATGATAGTTAAAAGATGGGCGGAATATTACAAGGAATTACTCAACGTGACACAAATGCCAACGAACGACAGCATAGATGAGGTGATGTATACCGCGGATCCTGAAACTCCAAGCCCAACTATAGAAGAAACTCAGAATGCAATCGATAAATTAAAAAACAACAAAGCACCAGGTGAAGATAAGATTACTGCTGAACTACTAAAACACGGTGGTGCAACTATGGTACATAAGATTCATCGGATTATTTGTAAAATATGGAGCAACGAAGTTATGCCAGATAGTTGGAATATTGGTTTACTTTGTCCAATTCATAAAAAGGGTGATAAATTAATATGTGAAAACTATAGAGGAATAACTTTGCTGAATTGTATATATAAAGTCTTATCAAACATAATTTACGAACGTTTAAAAACGACATACGAAGAACAGATCGGTGAATATCAGTGTGGATTTAGGAGCCAGAGATCGACTATCGACCAAGTTTTTCTGGTGAAGCAAACTATGGAGAAAACATACGAATATAATGTAGATCTGCACATAATGTTTATCGATTTCAAACAAGCTTTTGATAGCATAACCAGAATAGAAATTCCGAAAGCGTTTTCAATGTTGGGCGTACCAAATAAACTGTCAAACCTGGTCATGATGACGATGAAACATTCCGCAAGCAAAGTGTTAGTACAAGGTGTCGTTTCAGGTAAATTCAATATAAACAGTGGCGTACGGCAAGGGGATGCACTGTCATCTATAATTTTTAATATGCTGTTGCATTATGCAATTAGAAATATTGATAAAGGGGGGAGTGTCTTCAATAAACTCTACCAAATTGTAGCTTACGCAGATGACATAGCAATTATAGCGAGAAATTATAACGCTATGGTTGACATATATAAGAATCTAAAAAAAGAAACGGCGAAAGTCGGCTTAAGGATAAACGGTCCCAAAACTAAATATTTAAAAACGTCAAGAAGCGAGGCGAGAAGAAAACCTGAAAATATTGTAATTGATGACGATAACATCGAAGGAGTTGCAAATTTTAAGTATCTTGGTGTTTTATTATGTAATAGTAATAGTATCCAAAGTTGTGTACGAGAAAGAATTCAAGCTGCAAATAAATGCTATTACGCTCATATTAAATTAATGAAATCGAAACTGTTAGCGCGGACAACTAAGCTCAAAATATATCAAACTTTAATACGACCAATAGCAACGTATGGGTGCGAAGTATGGACGCTGACGAGCGCTGAAGAAAATATGCTTCGAGTATTTGAACGGAAAATACTTCGTAAAATTTTTGGCGCAATCCGGATGGAAAATGGTGAATATCGAAGAAGATACAACGCAGAACTAAATGAATTAATAGCAAATAATGATATAGTTAAATACATAAAATCTCAAAGATTGCGATGGGCAGGACATGTAGTAAGGATGTCAGAAAGTAGGCCGCAGCATAAAATTTTTATTACAAAACCCCTACTAACAAGAGGAAGAGGTAGACCAAAGAATAGATGGGAAGACAGCGTCGAAAGTGACGCTAGAAAATTACAAGCCAGAAATTGGAACACCGATGCTAAGGATAGAGTTAAATGGAGGCAAATTGTGGAGAAGGCTAAAGCTCACCCAGGGCTGTAACGCTATAAGAAGAAGAAGAGGTATTTTTAATATAAATTTAATTTGATAAATAAAATTGATATCAAAGTTTAAAATTGAATTTCTTTATGGGCTTTATTTATTTCACCACAAATAATTATATAATGACTTCTTCAGTTTAAAGTTTCTTTTCTATATAGGTATAAAAAGTTATGTAGTATATAGTACACAAACTAGTTTTACTGCTTTCTTGTTGAAATGTTTAATATCTAGCATTTCTCTAAGGAACTTGTTTTTAATATATGGAAATAATATAGTCATTTTTTAACAACATTTTTTAATCTTTAATTTTTAATCTTATCTTGAGTAAGAAATACATAATGTACACAAATAAACTAATATTAAAATATTCAAGACCAAGAAATCAAGTATAAGATGTTTTTAATTTATTGTAATTTAAGTTAATTTCATTTAATAATTTTATAATTTTACTTTGATAATTTCAAATATAGTATGTATTTTAAATTTGATTCAGATAAAATAATGTGGTTTGAAAGTAAGTAAAAATGTATTTTTTAGTTAAGAAATAAAATTTTAAAAAAACATTTATGTGGTTAATCAGTAAGATAAGAGCTGTTCAAAGTATATATTTTTTTGTTGCTAGCATATAATATATATTAGGTGTTGTTTCTTATATTTTTTATCTCATTATAATATTCATATTGAAAAGGCTTGTTATATTTATTTGGTTCTTTTTATTTAAGTTTATATATATAAAAAAATTAGAAAAAAACTAACACATTCTTGTTTTTTAAAAAAATATTCAAAATTAATTTTATTTATACTGTTTTATATTTATTCATTTACAGTTTATTTTCACTTAAATTTATTTTAATCAAACAAAAAAAAATTCAAATGTTCATGATATTTACATAAAAAAAAAAATTACCAAGTTATTATTAAAAAGAATAAAAAAAAAAATATGTTAACGGCCGGATATAACTTGTCCATAAAACGGCCAAGATAAAATCGTCCAATTAAAATATTTCTGTTTTTCCTTTTAAAGATCAAATTCTTAAGAGCCACAAAAGACCAACAAGTTGTTCATTGAGTGTCTACAAAAGAACTGATCCTTTCAAAAATCAAAAATAATAATTAAATTCTGTAACATATAATTGTTTCCATCTCGAAATAAAAACATAATTCTTTCCATTTTAGTTCTGGAAATATAATTCCATTCCGAACTGGACAACAGCATACTTGGAAATTCTTATAAAAATTATAAAATATAAATTTGGAAAACATTAAATAATACATAATTGTCAAAATATTAAATTAGGTTAAGTTGAATTGTTATTATTTAATTGTTCGCGTGCTTTATTCTCCCCCTCTGGCGCAGACATCGCCCCGATGATGCGACAGGAACTTCTGGTGTTGCAGTCTTCCTCTTTTCTTGATTTCTTGTATAGGTTTTGGAGAATTGATTTGCGATCCAAGGTAAAGCGTAAGTGACGAAGCATGGTATGTACCTAATGGTGTGTCTAAATCATCTTTATTTGCTATCTCATAACTAGATGAACCTTTTTTCTTTATTATTACATAAGGACCATCTCTTTTGGGAACAAATTTTGATGTTATACCTTTTGATGCTTTACTCAGAACATGAGTTGTGACTAATACTTGACTCCCTATTGTATAATCTGGCTGTTCTCGTCTATGTTTATCAGCATATGTTTTGTTTCGGTCTTGTGTTGCTTCAGTCGTTTCTTTAGCTTTTTCGAGCGTATTTACAAGCTTCTGAAGATGCGGTGTAATTTGTGCGATGAAGTTTTCAGATTGAACTATAGCTTTCAGGTCATGATTGATATCATCAGGTGTTCTCAAATCTCTTCCAAACATTAAATAAGCTGCTGAGTAACCTGTACTTTGACATTTCGCGGAATTCATTGCAAACCTTATTGACGGTAGATGATTACACCAATTTCTATGCTCGTTTCCAACTAATATTGCTAATTGAGTTTTTAAATCTCTATTTTTCCGTTCAACGGGGTTGGCTTCAGGATGATATACCGGAGTAAAACTTTGTTGTATTCCAAGGCAATAAGTTAGACATTGCATAATGGCAGATATAAACTGCGTTCCATTATCACTAATTAAACGACGTGGTAAACCAAATCTCAAAAATATTTCGTTAAGCAGGGTAACTGCACAGTTTTCTGCTGTTGCCTCTTTAAGTGGAAAAATTTCTGTCCACCGGCTTGCTAAATCTTCGACTATAAGAATCCATTGGAACCCATTTTCTGTCAAAGGTAGTGGTCCAAATAGATCCACGGCGACAACCTCAAAGCGTTGCTTACTAATTATTGATTGTTGTAGTCCAGCTGGTTTTATATTACTTGCTTTATACCTGTGGCATTCGATACACTTCTTCACATAGTTACTTATTTCTATCCTCATTCCAGGCCAAAAATATCGATTTACTATCCTAGCGATTGTGCGATCTGTTCCATAATGTCCTGAAATTGGATCATCATGGTAATGTTTGATAATTGCTTGTCTTTCATTTTCTGGTATTACTAGTTGACTTTCTTCAGTATCAGCATCTGGTGAGTAGCGAAATAATACACCATCGTTCAATAGGTAACCTCTTGAAGTCCAACGTAATATATTTTCATCATCATTTTCAAATGATTGTATGATATTTTTTAATTCAGGATCTCCTAGCTGTTCTTCTCGAATTTGTCGAGCCCCTTTTGAAGGAAAATTGACTTGAGTATTGCAGATCTGGCATGAAGTTTCACAATTTAGTTTCTCTGGACATGGAGGTCTAGACAGTGTATCTGCAACTGCATTTGTTCTCCCTGGAGTATATCCAATTTTAATATTGAAAGGCTGCAGTAATAATGCCCATCTGGCAAGTCTACCAGTTGGAGATTTTAAAGTCATCAACCATTTTAATGGTTGATGATCTGTCAATAACGTAACTTCCGATCCTTCAATGTAGCCACGAAATTTGTTAACAGCCAATACAATAGCCAATGCTTCTCGTTCAGTGGTAGAATAATTTTTCTCTGCTTCACTTAATAACCGGCTGGCATATTCTAGTGGGTGTTCTTGTTCTCCCTCCCCCTGGAGGAGAACTGCGCCAACAGCGTAATTACTAGCATCCGTCTTGATAATAAAAGGTTAATTTTCTTTAACTTGCTGTAAGATAGGAGCTGTTGTTAAACGCCTTTTTAATTCTATAAACGAATTCTGCTGTTCATCAGTCCATTTCCAAACTGCATTTTTCTTAGTTAGATTGCTAAGTGGCCTATATATTTTCACAAAATCCGGTATAAATCTCCTATACCAAGAACAGGTTTGCAGAAAAGAAAGAACTTGCTTCACAGTTTTCGGTGCTGATCTCTCCTGAATTGCTGCTGTCTTTTCTGGGTCTACCTGGATACCATCAGTGCTAATAATATGTCCAAGATATTTAACACTGTTGCAACAGAATTTACATTTTTGCCTCTGAGCACGCAGACCATATTTTAAAAGTTGTTGGAACACTCTACGTAAATCATCTATATGTTTATCAAAAGTCTCTGAACAAATGATGATGTCATCAAGATAAGCTAATATGAAAATATCAGGCAGAGTATTTCTAAAGCGATCTATCAACCGTTGAAACGTTGCTGGAGCATTTCGGAGACCAAACGGCATCCTCTTGAATTTATACATCCCAAATGGAGTAATGAAACCAGTTTTGTCTTGATCATTTTTATCCACTTCAATTTGCCAATATCCTGTTCGTAAGTCAAGAGTTGACATAAATCGTGTACTTTTGGCAGCGTGAATGAGGTCATCTATCCTAGGTAACGGATACCTGTCCGGGATGGTAATTGCGTTCAAACGTCTATAATCTATACAGATTCTTATAGTGCCATCTTTTTTAGGCACCATTACCACTGGAGCAGCCCATCCAGAATCACATTCTGTTATAATGCCATCACTTAACATTTTCTGTAGCTCATTTTTAAGTTGTAATTTTTTAATTGGAGACAACCTATATGGTGTAGTGGCAATTGCTTCTTCTGTTGTGGTTTTAATTTTATGAATGGCGTATGGTGATGGATTTTCATTTTTTTCAAACACAAGTTTCTCTTCTAACAACAGATCATTTAGTTGCTGTCGTTCTGTGGCATTAATTACAATAGCTTCATCTTCTCTTATAAATACTTCAGCAGCAAGAATTTTAAAATAATTATCATAATACCAATCCATATTTTCAGGAACCGAATCACCAAAAATAGCTTGAATTGCATTTGGTGAATAGTCATTTTCTATTCGGTCTGGAGTACTATGAATTGGAGTAATGTTGCCTTTACAATCAACCCATTTTACAAAAGATGACACTTCTGTTAAAACTTCCTCACCTGGAGATATAATAGATTGACTACTTTTTAATATTTTATTTGCTGGAGTAATATTTCCCATATTTTCTTTATTATCATTAGGAACTATGTCATCTTCATCAGATATTATTTTAGTAGCGTTTATACGAACTGCTTGTGAAAGTTTGAAATCAAATATTTTTGATCAGCAAAATTCCACGTCCTTTGTCCCAAATTCATAACAATTGCAGCTTGTTCCAGAAAATCTACTCCGATTAGAGTTCGGTTATTTGTTGCTTCCGGAAAAGAAATAAATCGAATTGGTTTTAAACGATTACCAATAATTATATCCACAATTGTAGTATAAACCTTTGATTTTTTACAAATACCATCTGCAAGGGTGACATCAGCATTTACTTCTTGGAACTTATAACCTTTTGATTTCAAATTTTTAAACAAACTTGAACTGGCTACGCTAGTTCGAGCAGCAGTATCCATATATGCTTCACCAATAAATCCACAAATTTGTACTTGAACGGTTGGAACATCTCTCCCAATATTTAAAGTGTTCAATACATTAAAATCTAAAACTGTTGGAGAACTAGCTTTATTATTATTACATTGTGGACAATTTGATTTGGTAAATCCTGGTTTCTTGCATACCCAACAATGAAGTGTTTCGCGTACTATAGGTATTGAAACTGGTACTGAATTTTGTTTAGCATCTTTATTTATTTTTTTGTAACATGTTTCAATACTATGCCCTTGTTTTCGACAAAAGTTACAACGTTTATCATTTTTTTGTTGATTTGTTGGAATTACTTTCTTCTCTTCATTTTCAGATATTAATAGCTCAATTCTTCGTGCTTCTTCTAACAACTTTTGAAAAGTACCGACATCATCTCTGCTAACTTTTTCACGAATATTTATACTTAAAAGTCCATACACTAAATCAATTTGTATTTTTTCATCAATTTTATCAGGTATTTGTGATAGTAGATTCCGTTTTTTTGAAATAAAAATATCAGTCGGTTCATTTTTCAATTGTTTTTCACTAAAAATTTCTGAATATATACGCCATTCTGGTTTGGCAGGTGAAAAAGCACTACGCAATAGTTGAAGGGCTTGTGCAAATGTTGTTGCTTCCGCTTTGACTCCTTGCCACCATGAAGCTGCAAAATCTTCAAGCAATAGTGGTAATCCTCTAATTGCATCTGCATCAGATATTTTCTCAATATCTTTAAACACACTAATAGCAGTTATAAACTCTTCTAATTTTATACGGTCACGTTTACCATTGTATCGTACTGTACAATTAGCGAACGTCGACTTTTCAGCATTATTGCTATTAGCAATTGTTTCTATTAACTGTTCTGCACTAAATGTCGCCATTTTGCTTTTATGATTTGCCAAAATTGATCTATTCCGAAGAATATGTAATGGTTGAATATTTTCACTAATGATTGCTATTTTTCTTTAACAAATCCTTATATTTTAAAATGTTTATTGTTTTTTTTTATTTCTCTAAATGTTTTTTCTATATAAATATATTCACTTATAAAGCCACTAAGTTGGGCGCCAATGAAAAGGCTTGTTATATTTATTTGGTTCTTTTTATTTAAGTTTATATATATAAAAAAATTAGAAAAAAACTAACACATTCTTGTTTTTTAAAAAAATATTCAAAATTAATTTTATTTATACTGTTTTATATTTATTCATTTACAGTTTATTTTTACTTAAATTTATTTTAATCAAACAAAAAAAAATTCAAATGTTCATGATATTTACATAAAAAAAAAATTACCAAGTAATTATTAAAAAGAATAAAAAAAAAATATTTTAACGGCCGGATATAACTTGTCCATAAAACGGCCAAGATAAAATCGTCCAATTAAAATATTTCTGTTTTTCCTTTTAAAGATCAAATTCTTAAGAGCCACAAAAGACCAACAAGTTGTTCATTGAGTGTCTACAAAAGAACTGATCCTTTCAAAAATCAAAAATAATAATTAAATTCTGTAACATATAATTGTTTCCATCTCGAAATAAAAACATAATTCTTTCCATTTTAGTTCTGGAAATATAATTCCATTCCGAACTGGACAACATCATACTTGGAAATTCTTATAAAAATTATAAAATATAAATTTGGAAAACATTATATAATACATAATTATTAGTGATGTGCGAATTCGTTACTTTCAGGTAATCATCGGTACTCGATACTTTTTTCATAGTAATCAATACGAAGTATTCGTTACTTTATGATTACTTTTCATTTCAGATGACATTTGAAATTATCCATACATGAAAAGTAATCATATGTGTATTGTATTTTGGCGTGACTGACTACAACTTCAGTTCAGTTACACACAATACAATACACGTATGAAGAAGCGAAAAATTTACTCAATACTCACACTCATTTTGAGTAATCAGATGAAAAAAGTAATCAAATAATGAAAAATGAAATGAATAATTTTCTGTTGGTTTGGAAATTTTGTTAACTACAATACTACAATTTTAATTTGGGTTTCATATTAAATGAAAAGTAATCATACAAGGACCGAATACTTTTGAGTATAAGTAATCAGTACTCATTCATTCTTCAAGTAACGAATACTTTGGTATTCGGTACTCAATTTTTGCACATCACTAATAATTATCAAAATATTAAATTAGGTTAAGTTGAATTGTTATTATTTAATTGTTCGCGTGCTTCATATATATATATATATAAAAAAAATATATATAATTTACATGATCACATGTATGTGATAGATGGGAAAGTTAATATATCGTTTATTTATTTTTTTAATTATATTTACAGGGTGAACCACCAGTAGTGACAACAAGTCATGGTGCACCTATTGGTGTTCGTGATGCTTCACAAACAGTCGGTCCTAATGGTCCAATACTATTACAAGATGTCAATCTTGTAGATGAGTTATCACATTTTGATCGTGAACGTATACCAGAACGTGTTGTTCATGCTAAAGGTGCTGGAGCATTTGGTTATTTTGAGTTAACCCATGATATTTCTAAATTTTGTGCAGCAAAAGTTTTTAATGGTGTTGGTAAACGAACACCGATTGCTGTTCGATTCTCAACTGTTGGCGGTGAAAGTGTATCTGCTGATACTGTACGTGATCCACTTGGATTTGCTGTTAAATTTTACACTGAAGATGGTATCTGGGATTTAGTAGGAAAAAATACACCGATTTTTTTCATTCGCGATCCTATAGAAAAGAAATCCTCAAACACATTTAAAAGATCCTGATATGTTTTGGGATTTTATATCATTGCGACCGGAAACTACTCATCAAGTAAAGTTCTTATGTTATTCAGCTTTTATATATTGTTATTAATATTTATAAATTATTTTAAGGTATCATTTTTATTCTCTGATAGAGGAATTCCCGATGGATATCGTCATATGAATGGTTATGGATCACATACATTTAAGCTAATTAATGATAAGAATGAACCTGTATATTGTAAATTCCATTATTAAACTGATCAAAAAATTCAAAATCTTGATGTTAAAAAAGCAGATATTTTAACCGGATCAGATCCCGATTATAGTATTCGAGATTTGTACAATGCTATAGCAAAGGGTGATTTTCCAAGTTGGACTTTCTACACTCAAGTTATGACTTTCGAACAAGCTAAAACATTTAAATACAATCCATTTGATTTAACGAAAGTATGGCCTCATAAAGAGTATCCGTTGATTCAAGTTGGAAAAATGGTTTTAGATCGAAATCCAAATAACTATTTTGCTGAAGTTGAACAGATTGCATTTAGTCCAGCCCATTTGATACCTGGTATTGAAGCGTCTCCTGATAAGATGTTACAAGGTAGGTTGTTCTCTTATTCCGACACACATCGTCATCGTTTGGGTGCAAATTATTTACAATTACCAGTTAATTGCCCGTACAGGGTAACTACAAAAAATTATCAACGTGATGGACCAATGACATTTACTGATAATCAAGGTGGTGCACCAAATTATTTTCCAAATTCTTTCTGTGGCCCAGTAAAATGTCCAAGGGCTAAACGGCTTAATCCATCCATTCCAATTAGTGGTGACATTGATCGTTATAGCAGTGGTGATACTGAAGATAATTTTGGACAAGTTAATGATTTTTGGAATATGTTAAATACTGATGAAAGGAAACGTCTTGTTTCTAATATTGCAGGGCATTTGTGTAATGCATCTGATTTTATTCAAGAGCGTGCTGTATCTAATTTTGTTAAAGTACACTCTGATTTTGGAAAACAACTTGCAGAAGCATTGCATTTATGCAAAACATCCAAGATATAAATATTTTGGAATATTTTTTTATATATAAAATATTTTTTTTTTTTCATTTTAAAATGTTATTGGGTGCGTATTTATTACAATAATTTTTATAATGTTTACAGCTTTTAACTTATAAATATTTTTGAAATTACTGTTATACATAATATATGTTTGTTTTATTAACATACTACAATTTAAAATTTAAATCTGACATCCTTGGGAAAGGCTTGTTTCTTAAAACAAAAAATAAAAAGTTCCGTAACATATAGTTCCAAATAAAAGTTATCGTAACATTTTATTACTTTGTAACTAGTAAGATATTAGCCTTATGCACAAACCACTTGCAATGTCTTTATGTTGTTAAAGTCGAATTAATTGGAATTGTTAAATAACTTTTGCAAATAAATTCATATTAATTGTCTGTTGTTTAAAAACTTGACATTGACACCAATTGCAATTAGAAAATTTACAATTTTTTGTTTATATCTAATAATTTTAGAATTGGTATAATAAAAATGCTACATCGTGAACAATTGCGATAGTTTGTTGTTCTGTTTTAGTTGATATATTGTTGCAAAAATGGATATTCTCTACAATAACTATGAAAGAAACTCCAAACTCAAGTACATAAAAATTCTAAGAGTATGAAATATCTAAAGATGTTGATCATTTTTCCTCAAAAAATCAGAATAAATTTCATAGAAGATTGCCCAAATGCTGAATTAAAATTATATATGCTAACAAATGCACTGTTAGCATTATTATCATTTGTTTAAAAATGCATTTACAAATAATTCGTATAAATTATTTAAATTTGTTTCTATTGTAAATACAAAATCATACTTCTTCGGGATGACACACTCGGCAAAGAAGTAAAAAAATAAATTGTGATTTAATGAATTTATTTATTTATTTAACGCACGAATTAAAATAATTTCAATTATATCTACGTTATACATATTTTACAAAAGAAATAATAATAAATTAAATTAGTATATTCTCGAATAACGCTTCTTCTATAAAATAATAACTTAGATTTAATTATTTTGTAACAAGTAATTATAATAATATAATAATAATAATAATTGCATCAATTCAAAAGTTTTAACAATTATATAAATTTCTTTCCATTTTCTTGATAGTTATACATTACTAATTAAATTTAAATAAAATTCAATAAAGTATAATACATTATATAATATAAAATGAAAAAATAAAAATTGCAATTAATTAATTAAAAAAAAATAGTTTATAATATATAAAAATGGTGTGTATAATGATTGTAATAGCCTTTCTCAGGAACCACACATCACAGGAAGCTGCAATTTTCATCATAGATTAGGATTTTAGCGGTTTGGGTTTTTGTTTTGGTTTGAAGTCACTAGGTGGCGTTGTTGTCAAAATATAACGGTTTTTTTGTTTCTCAGTAACGAAGCATCCCACTGAAGCGCATAAGCCTTATGTATCCCTTATTCGTAAGGGATGACAGTCACCTTATCCGTCCATAACAAATACATTAGTCATGTCCGCTTAGCATAAGGTATACACATAAGGGACATGTCAGGTTACAGCTGAATTTTTATGAAACTTTATCATTGCTAACCGATGGCACTTTTTAAATTATTTTATTTTCCACCATTGATCCACCATTTTTATTTCGGTTTAATAAATAAAAAAAAAAACATTCTCAAAAATTTTCTTTTTAAATGTTTATTTAGTTTTGTTAAATACATATTATATAAAATAAATTTACATTTAAATTTTCTATCTGATTTCCTGTTGAATTTATTTCCTTCATAATATTTTGAGTTCTTTCTTTTTTAGCTAATCTTCCACAATGTGTTTTTGAAAAATGTTCTGCCATTTTTTCTATAAATATTAAAACATTAAATTAACACAATTTTTTTTTTACAATTTATGTTGTAGGAAAAAATGTAGAAATAAAACCTCACCTTTATTAATTATAAAAATTTATCAGAACGTAATAAAACAATACTTAATTGTTTATTACTTAATTATATTTTACACAAGCCAAGCACAAAATGAAATTTAAAAATGGCCAAAATGAAATGACACGTACAATTACAAAAAATAATTTTAATATCTATAATATACCGTCAGATTTCATACCAAAATCTCAATTTTTAATTCACAGTGTTACCACCAGCTATCGCATGTTAAGTTTATATAGAAAAATTGCATTTCTTACGAATAAGGGACCCGTCATCCACTTCAAAAAACTCAGTGGGATCTTAGGAATTTCAGATTTTAACCATAGGTTTGTTTAATTCATTTTAATTTTTAAATATATGTACAAATTATTTACAATTACCAGTTAATTGCCCGTACAAGGTAACTACAAAAAATTATCAACGTGATGGACCAATGACATTTACTGATAATCAAGGTGGTGCACCAAATTATTTTCCAAATTCTTTCTGTGGCCCAGTAAAATGTCCACGGGCTAAACGGCTTAATCCATCCATTCCAATTAGTGGTGACATTGATCGTTATAGCAGTGGTGATACTGAAGATAATTTTGGACAAGTTAATGATTTTTGGAATATGTTAAATACTGATGAAAGGAAACGTCTTGTTTCTAATATTGCAGGGCATTTGTGTAATGCATCTGATTTTATTCAAGAGCGTGCTGTATCTAATTTTGTTAAAGTACACTCTGATTTTGGAAAACAACTTGCAGAAGCATTGCATTTATGCAAAACATCCAAGATATAAATATTTTGGAATATTTTTTTATATATAAAATATTTTTTTTTTTTCATTTTAAAATGTTATTGGGTGCGTATTTATTACAATAATTTTTATAATGTTTACAGCTTTTAACTTATAAATATTTTTGAAATTACTGTTATACATAATATATGTTTGTTTTATTAACATACTACAATTTAAAATTTAAATCTGACATCCTTGGGAAAGGCTTGTTTCTTAAAACAAAAAATAAAAAGTTCCGTAACATATAGTTCCAAATAAAAGTTATCGTAACATTTTATTACTTTGTAACTAGTAAGATATTAGCCTTATGCACAAACCACTTGCAATGTCTTTATGTTGTTAAAGTCGAATTAATTGGAATTGTTAAATAACTTTTGCAAATAAATTCATATTAATTGTCTGTTGTTTAAAAACTTGACATTGACACCAATTGCAATTAGAAAATTTACAATTTTTTGTTTATATCTAATAATTTTAGAATTGGTATAATAAAAATGCTACATCGTGAAAATTGCGATAGTTTGTTGTTCTGTTTTAGTTGATATATTGTTGCAAAAATGGATATTCTCTACAATAACTATGAAAGAAACTCCAAACTCAAGTACATAAAAATTCTAAGAGTATGAAATATCTAAAGATGTTGATCATTTTTCCTCAAAAAATCAGAATAAATTTCATAGAAGATTGCCCAAATGCTGAATTAAAATTATATATGCTAACAAATGCACTGTTAGCATTATTATCATTTGTTTAAAAATGCATTTACAAATAATTCGTATAAATTATTTAAATTTGTTTCTATTGTAAATACAAAATCATACTTCTTCGGGATGACACACTCGGCAAAGAAGTAAAAAAATAAATTGTGATTTAATGAATTTATTTATTTATTTAATGCACGAATTAAAATAATTTCAATTATATCTACGTTATACATATTTTACAAAAGAAATAATAATAAATTAAATTAGTATATTCTCGAATAACGCTTCTTCTATAAAATAATAACTTAGATTTAATTATTTTGTAACAAGTAATTATAATAATATAATAATAATAATAATTGCATCAATTCAAAAGTTTTAACAATTATATAAATTTCTTTCCATTTTCTTGATAGTTATACATTACTAATTAAATTTAAATAAAATTCAATAAAGTATAATACATTATATAATATAAAATGAAAAAATAAAAATTGCAATTAATTAATTAAAAAAAAATAGTTTATAATATATAAAAATGGTGTGTATAATGATTGTAATAGCCTTTCTCAGGAACCACACATCACAGGAAGCTGCAATTTTCATCATAGATTAGGATTTTAGCGGTTTGGGTTTTTGTTTTGGTTTGAAGTCACTAGGTGGCGTTGTTGTCAAAATATAACGGTTTTTTTGTTTCTCAGTAACGAAGCATCCCACTGAAGCGCATAAGCCTTATGTATCCCTTATTCGTAAGGGATGACAGTCACCTTATCCGTCCATAACAAATACATTAGTCATGTCCGCTTAGCATAAGGTATACACATAAGGGACATGTCAGGTTACAGCTGAATTTTTATGAAACTTTATCATTGCTAACCGATGGGACTTTTTAAATTATTTTATTTTCCACCATTGATCCACCATTTTTATTTCGGTTTAATAAATAAAAAAAAAACATATTCTCAAAAATTTTCTTTTTAAATGTTTATTTAGTTTTGTTAAATACATATTATATAAAATAAATTTACATTTAAATTTTCTATCTGATTTCCTGTTGAATTTATTTCCTTCATAATATTTTGAGTTCTTTCTTTTTTAGCTAATCTTCCACAATGTGTTTTTGAAAAATGTTCTGCCATTTTTTCTATAAATATTAAAACATTAAATTAACACAATTTTTTTTTTACAATTTATGTTGTAGGAAAAAATGTAGAAATAAAACCTCACCTTTATTAATTATAAAAATTTATCAGAACATAATAAAACAATACTTAATTGTTTATTACTTAATTATATTTTACACAAGCCAAGCACAAAATGAAATTTAAAAATGGCCAAATTGAATGACACGTACAATTATAAAAAATAATTTTAATATCTATAATATACCGTCAGATTTCATACCAAAATCTCAATTTTTAATTCACAGTGTTACCACCAGCTATCGCATGTTAAGTTTATATAGAAAAATTTCATTTCTTACGAATAAGGGACCCGTCATCCACTTCAAAAAACTCAGTGGGATCTTAGGAATTTCAGATTTTAACCATAGGTTTGTTTAATTCATTTTAATTTTTAAATATATGTACATATTCTTTTCTATGAAGTTTGTAAATATTTTATATAATTTTTATTAGAGAAAGAATTTATTATATTTGAAAAGTTATATTGATTTAAATACTGAAATGAGAATTAAATCTAAAAATGATTTCGAAAAAAATTTATATAAATTAATTATAAACGCAATATTCAGTAAAACAATGGAAAATGTAAGAAATTATAGAATTGTGAAATTATTAACAAAATGGAATGGGCGATATGGAGCAAACTCATTAATATCTAAACCTACGTTTCACAGTTCAAAAATATTTGAATCAAATTTAGTTGCAATTGAACTAAATAAAACAGAAATCTATATGAGCAAACCGATTTATGTTGGATTTAGCATTTTAGATATATCAAAATCATGTGTTTACGATTTTCATTATAATTATATGCTTGAAAAATTTAAACTTGATTGTAAAATTATGTATACTGATACTGATTCACTAATTTACGAAATAAAATGTGATGATATATATAAAGTTATAAAATCAGATATTCATAAATTTGATACGAGTGATTACCTACCAAATAATGAATATGGAATAGAATTAGTCAACAAAAAAAACCTGGTATAATGAAAAATGAAAACGATGGAAAAATAATGACTGAATTCGTTGGTTTAAGATCAAAAATGTATTCAATTAGAGTTAATGGAGAAGATGCGTTTAAGAAAGCAAAGGGTATTAAAAGTTCTGTTGTTAAAAAATCTATATTTTTTTAAGATTACTTAGATTGTTTGGAATCCAAAATAATATTAAGATGCAAACAGAATAATATAATATCACGTAAACATGTAGTCTATTCATTAAAACAAAATAAAACTGCTTTAAGTGCAAATGATGATAAGAGGAATATAAAACCATATATTTTATAACAAATAAAATGATTAAATAAAACAAAATTTAGTATTTCAAATTAAAAAAAATATTATTTTATTTTATGTAAATGTATATTCAATAGTTTCTAAAAATTTCTTATATAGATAAACATTTTGTAATGAACAACATTCTTTTCCTACTGCTATTCCATTATGCTGTAGTTTAGTTTAATTTTTTAACTTCGCTTGTAAGTGGATTATATTCAACTATTCTATCGTTAATTAATAAGCAAAAAGCTGTTGTTTTATCGGGAATATTTTCAGAACTTTTAAACTCAATTCTTACATCAACAGGCCCTGTTTTAATCAATTCATTTTGATGTGAACAATCTACCACAATAATCGTTCCAAGTGCAAGAAATCCTTGATTACCGAGTAATGGTTGACTAGTTTTATTATAATACGATTGTTGAAATTTAGCATACATATCATACAGATTTGCTTATTGACCTTTTTTAAAATCTATGTTTAAATTATCATATGGAAAAACTTCAGAATTCAAAAACTACATAGTTTTCACAGTCCATACATGACTTGTTGTCTGAGGTAAAATTTGGTATTCATACATATCCCAACTACGAAAGCTCATTTTAATTGGTATACCTTTATCAATAAACTTTAATAATGATAGCTTTGAACTGTCTGCTACAAGTATATGTGGAACCTTCCATTGAACTTTAAATATATCAAGTTTAACTTTTTCATCTGCTTTTGTGCTTACAATTGCATTATTATCATCTCTAGCTCTGGTAATTGGAATTAATGGTGTCTGTTCAATGACCTTTTCAGGTACAAGAGCGAGCTATTTCAAATTCCAAGTTTCACAATTTGTCTTGTGTTCATGTTGGTGATATTGATTCAATATATTCATTAAAGTGTCCATAGAATATATATATATATATATATATATATATATATATATATATATATATATATATATATATATATATTAAGATTTAAGGCTTCCCCAAACCAGCGGGTTTTTTTATACATACAAATTTTTTCCGCAAAAAAAACGCGGCAAGCAGCGTTTTTTTGTAAAAATCGCAACAAATGTCAAATTTTTTTTTTTTTGTTGTCGATTAAAAAAATATTTTTTTGATTTTGTTTGAAATAAAAATGGAGAAATTGGATAAAATGGAAAAATGGATTGAAACAATTAAGAAATATCAAATTTTATATGATCTATCCAATAAAGAATATAAAAATATTCGTAAAAAAGACAAAATTATGGGACTATATACGATAATACAATATTAACAATTTTTTGAAATTTTTATTAATTAATATTTTTGTAAAAAACTACAACAAACTTCGATGTAACTTCAAAATAAATATGTCAAGTTATGACTTATGACATATTTATTTTGAAATTTAAGAGCGAATTTTCGCCGCTTCGGTGTGGCCTAATATGCGATATTCGCGCGAAATCCGCGCGTTTTTTTTATTCGCGCCGCTGCCGCAAAAAAAACGCGCCGGTTTGGGGAAGCCTTTAGTTTAGTAGATGAATGCCATTTTAGACAAAGCTTCCAGCATTACATAAAGGCGTTTACATTTTATGAATATTATATTAGATTAGCGCTTTCTAAATATAAATTATTATATAAATTGATTTAATCATCAAAGTTTACTTTAAGTTATAATATAAATATAGGTATTTTTAATATAAATTTAATTTGATAAATAAAATTGATATCAAAGTTTAAAATTGAATTTCTTTATGGGCTTTATTTATTTCACCACAAATAATTATATAATGACTTCTTCAGTTTAAAGTTTCTTTTCTATATAGGTATAAAAAGTTATGTAGTATATAGTACACAAACTAGTTTTACTGCTTTCTTGTTGAAATGTTTAATATCTAGCATCTCTCTAAGGAACTTGTTTTTAATATATGGAAATAATAGTCATTTTTTAACAACATTTTTTAATCTTTAATTTTTAATCTTATCTTGAATAAGAAATACATAATGTACACAAATAAACTAATATTAAAATATTCAAGACCAAGAAATCAAGTATAAGATGTTTTTAATTTATTGTAATTTAAGTTAATTTCATTTAATAATTTTATAATTTTACTTTGATAATTTCAAATATAGTATGTATTTTAAATTTGATTCAGATAAAATAATGTGGTTTGAAAGTAAGTAAAAATGTATTTTTTTAGTTAAGAAATAAAATTTTAAAAAAATATTTATGTGGTTAATCAGTAAGATAAGAGCTGTTCAAAGTATATATTTTTTTGTTGCTAGCATATAATATATATTAGGTGTTGTTTCTTATCTCATTATAATATTCATATATATTATATATATATATATATATATATATATAAAAAAATATATATATAATTTACATGATCACATGTATGTGATAGATGGGAAAGTTAATATATCGTTTATTTATTTTTTTAATTATATTTACAGGGTGAACCACCAGTAGTGACAACAAGTCATGGTGCACCTATTGGTGTTCGTGATGCTTCAAAAACAGTCGGTCCTAATGGTCCAATACTATTACAAGATGTCAATCTTGTAGATGAGTTATCACATTTTGATCGTGAACGTATACCAGAACGTGTTGTTCATGCTAAAGGTGCTGGAGCATTTGGTTATTTTGAGTTAACCCATGATATTTCTAAATTTTGTGCAGCAAAAGTTTTTAATGGTGTTGGTAAACGAACACCGATTGCTGTTCGATTCTCAACTGTTGGCGGTGAAAGTGGATCTGCTGATACTGTACGTGATCCACGTGGATTTGCTGTTAAATTTTACACTGAAGATGGTATCTGGGATTTAGTAGGAAATAATACACCGATTTTTTTCATTCGCGATCCTATACTATTTCCCAGTTTCATTCATACGCAGAAAAGAAATCCTCAAACACATTTAAAAGATCCTGATATATTTTGGGATTTTATATCATTGCGACCGGAAACTACTCATCAAGTAAAGTTCTTATGTTATTCAGCTTTTATATATTGTTATTAATATTAATAAATTATTTTAAGGTATCATTTTTATTCTCTGATAGAGGAATTCCCGATGACTATCGTCATATGAATGGTTATGGATCACATACATTTAAGCTAATTAATGATAAGAATGAACCTGTATATTGTAAATTCCATTATAAAACTGATCAAAAAATTCAAAATCTTGATGTTAAAAAAGCAGATATTTTAACCGGATCAGATCACGATTATAGTATTCGAGATTTGTACAATGCCATAGCAAAGGGTGATTTTCCAAGTTGGACTTTCTACATTCAAGTTATGACTTTCGAACAAGCTAAAACATTTAAATACAATCCATTTGATTTAACGAAAGTATGGCCTCATAAAGAGTATCCGTTGATTCAAGTTGGAAAAATGGTTTTAGATCGTAATCCAAATAACTATTTTGCTGAAGTTGAACAGATTACATTTAGTCCAGCCCATTTGATACCTGGTATTGAAGCGTATCCTGATAAGATGTTACAAGGTAGGTTGTTCTCTTATTCCGACACACATCGTCATCGTTTGGGTGCAAATTATTTACAATTACCAGTTAATTTGTTAATTGCCCGTACAGGGTAACTACAAAAAATTATCAACGTGATGGACCAATGACATTTACTGATAATCAAGGTGGTGCACCTAATTATTTTCCAAATTCTTTCTGTGGCCCAGTAGAATGTCCACGGGCTAAACGGCTTAATCCATCCATTCCAATTAGTGGTGACATTGATCGTTATAGCAGTGGTGATACTGAAGATAATTTTGGACAAGTTAATGATTTTTGGAATATGTTAAATACTGATGAAAGGAAACGTCTTGTTTCTAATATTGCAGGGCATTTGTGTAATGCATCTGATTTTATTCAAGAGCGTGCTGTATCTAATTTTGGTAAAGTACACTCTGATTTTGGAAAACAACTTGCAGAAGCATTGCATTTATGCAAAACATCCAAGATATAAATATTTTGGAATATTTTTTTATGTATAAAATATTTTTTTTTTTTCATTTTAAAATGTTATTGGGTGCGTATTTATTACAATAATTTTTATAATGTTTACAGCTTTTAACTTATAAATATTTTTGAAATTACTGTTATACATAATATATGTTTGTTTTATTAACATACTACAATTTAAAATTTAAATCTGACATCCTTGGGAAAGGCTTGTTTCTTAAAACAAAAAATAAAAAGTTCCGTAACATATAGTTCCAAATAAAAGTTATCGTAACATTTTATTACTTTGTAACTAGTAAGATATTAGCCTTATTCACAAACCACTTGCAATGTCTTTATGTTGTTAAAGTCGAATTAATTGGAATTGTTAAATAACTTTTGCAAATAAATTCAAATTAATTGTCTGTTGTTTAAAAACTTGACATTGACACCAATTGCAATTAGAAAATTTACAATTTTTTGTTTATATCTAATAATTTTAGAATTGGTATAATAAAAATGCTACATCGTGAACAATTGCGATAGTTTGTTGTTCTGTTTTAGTTGATATATTGTTGCAAAAATGGATATTCTCTACAATAACTATGAAAGAAACTCCAAACTCAAGTACATAAAAATTCTAAGAGTATGAAATATCTAAAGATGTTGATCATTTTTCCTCAAAAAATCAGAATAAATTTCATAGAAGATTGCCCAAATGCTGAATTAAAATTATATATGCTAACAAATGCATTGTTAGCATTATTATCATTTGTTTAAAAATGCATTTACAAATAATTCGTATAAATTATTTAAATTTGTTTCTATTGTAAATACAAAATCATACTTCTTCGGGATGACACACTCGGCAAAGAAGTAAAAAAATAAATTGTGATTTAATGAATTTATTTATTAATTTAACGCACGAATTAAAATAATTTCAATTATATCTACGTTATATATATTTTACAAAAGAAATAATAATAAATTAAATTAATATATTCTCGAATAACGCTTCTTCTATAAAATAATAACTTAGATTTAATTATTTTGTAACAAGTAATTATAATAATATAATAATAATAATAATAATTGCATCAATTCAAAAGTTTTAACAATTTTATAAATTTCTTTCCATTTTCATGATAGTTATACATTATTAATTAAATTTAAATAAAATTCAATAAAGTATAATACATTATATAATATAAAATGAAAAAATAAAAATTGCAATTAATTAATTAAAAAAAATTGTTTAACTTTGAAGTAATAACAAAATAGATAATGACATTCAATTGCCAAAAGGGACAACAGACGAATATACCATTAGGTTAGTAATATAAATATATTTTGTTGAATAGGGTTTTAACAAAATATTAATTGAAAAAATAGTGTCCAAAAAAGAGAATATATATATATATATATATATATATATATATATATATATATATATATATATATATGTATCTAATATATAAAAATGGTGTGTATAATGATTGTAATAGCCTTTCTCAGGAACCACACATCACAGGAAGCTGAAATTTTCACCATAGATTAGGATTTTAGCGGTTTGGGTTTTTGTTTTGGTTTGAAGTCACTAGGAGGCGTTGTTGTCAAAATATAACGGTTTTTTTGTTTCTCAGTAACGAAGCATCTTAGGAATTTCAGATTTTAACCATAGGTTTGTTTCGTTGCTATTTGGGTTTTTGTGAAATTTCGACCCGATATGTGGCGCTGTTTCCAAGATATAACGGTTTTTTTGTTTCTCATTAACGAAGCATCTTAGGAACTTCAGATTTTAATCATAGGTTGTGTTTAATATTAAAATCTAGATATAAGTTTCTTAAAATTAAAATTGTCTATAAATTTCATTCCCACGAATTAAATAAAATATTTAAATATGTTTTTTCCACAAAATAAAGATATTATAAAAATTAGCTTTTTAAGCAAAAACGTATAAGAATGTTCTCATGAAATTTAAGTAATTAGAATATTATTTGTAATAAGAATATCATTTATTAATAATTTTTATATAAAAATATTTGTAATTTGAAGATTTACCTTAAATTAATTTTTTATTAGAATATTTATTAAATATAATTTTGTCAATTTAAGCACATATTTTGTGTGAACAAAAATAATTTAATTATTAATAATAATAATTTGAGAAATTAAATCGTGGGAAATGTAACAAATTAAGTCAAAATTTATCATATAAATAAGCTGCAATTTCGATAAATAAATCAGTCTATAATCAGGACTTCAAGTGTGTTTTAATTATTCTAAATCTTTTTAGTCTGCTCTAGTGATTTTAATTAGAGCTGTTTAAAACCATAGCCAATAATCATCATATATAATTTCTATCTGGTACTCAAATAGAAATATATATAAAATATAATTCAACATAGAGAATACCAGTTTATTCCTATACATTTTGGTGACCCCGACGTGATATCCATATTTCTAGTTAAGCGTTCTTAACCATAAACAAAGGTACTATGGATTCACTAATTAATGAACAGAAAGCTTTGGCGAAGCAAATCGAAAGGATGCATATCAACTTTACAAAAGATGGAGCAGCCAGGAAAACTCAGATTTATTTGGAAACGAGACTTAACCGATTGGAAGATCTATGGCAAACATTTGAAGACCGAGTCGGACTCATTGAGAAAACATATCGTGAAAGTAATCCAACTGCAGAATACTTCACAAATTTAATTCATAATAAAGCAGAAGACATTTATGAAGCTCTTAGAGCAAAATTAGATAACGCTCTTCTAGCAGTGGAACAACGAAACGACGCTAAGTCAAGTTCAAATTCAAACTTAACTCCAGCCTCAGTTCCAGCTGTTAATGTTAATAATTTATTAAATATGCAAAATGCATACTTTAACGCATTAGACCATCTTCTAAAACGTACAATAGAAGAGCTGAAGACAGTACAGTCTCCAGAATTTTACCATGTTAAACGTAAAGCCATCGAAGGGTACTGGTCTTCAGTATGGGCGACTCATAGCAGTTTAGCTGCTGAAGGGAACAATCAGTTGGAAGACAAATTTTTAAATTTTCAAGATCAGACACAAGATATTATTGTTCTCCTCATGAATCGAGTTGGTGAAGACAATAAATCAAACAACAACAACATGCTAAAGTTACCAAAAATTACTTTACCATCATTCAATGGCGATTATCTTGCATGGACTCAATTTCGTGATTTGTTTCTACAACTGATCCACAATCAAAATATGGGTAACTCACAAAAAATGTTTTACCTTAAAAGCCATTTAACCGGCGAAGCCAGCAAACTCATTCAACACCTCCAAGTATCCAGCAGTAATTATCAAATTGGTTGGGATATTTTGAAGACACGATACAACAATCAGCGATTATTAGTTTCAGCTTGGCTTAATAAATTATTATCGCAATCAACTATCCACTTTGAATCATCAGAAGCAATAAAACGGCTGCATGATACTACAAATGAATGCTTGCTGGCATTAAAAAATATAAACATTGATACAACGTTATGGGATCCTATCCTGTTGCACATTCTTGTACAGAAACTAGATAAAGATTCACATAGACTTTATGAGCAATCGCTAGAAGCACCAAAGCAATGTCAAACACTAGCAGATCTCATGGAATTCTTAGAAAATCGATTTCAAATGATGGAAGCTTACACAGGAACCCAACAGAAAAGAGTACATAAAATCCCAAACAAAACTTCAGGAGTCGTTGTTACGAAACAAAATGAAACATGTCTATGTTGCAAGGCCATGGGACATAAAATATTTAAATGTCAAATATTTCTAAAAAAGACTCCCACAAACCGATTAAAATTTGCAAAGGAACATCAAATATGTATCAATTGCTTGAAAACTGGACACACCAGTACAAAATGCCTATCTCGGTCTTGCTTCAAATGTTCCAGCAAGCATAACACGCTGTTACATTTAGAAAAAGAACCCAATAGTGCAACAAACTCAACATTTTCTCACAAGATGGCTCAAGAAAATAGTTCACAATCTGCAAATGTCCATCCAAGAAGAGAAACACCAACAGAATCAGCAGCTGCTACCTCCCTGGCAACACAAACTACAAACAATAGTAATAATCCAAAATCATATGTGTTCTTAGGTACAGCAATGATAAATGTATCAAAGCAGGATGGGCAAACCATACAATGCAGGGCCATTCTTGATTCAGGCTCGCAACTGAACTTCATCTCAAAAAGAATTTCGAAGCAGCTAGAAGTGACTAGCAACAATAACGAAATCAACATTTCTGGAATCGGAGACACCGAATCATCCACTCACAAAAAAACAAATGTAAGAATTACTTCTACAAATGGTGAATTCAGTTTCAATATAGAAGCATATATACTACCACAAATTACCGCGCAACAACCAAGCCGGTACATAGATATCAATTCATGGCCTCTTCCAAGCAATATTGAAATGGCCGACCCTGAATTCCACAAGCCAAAACGAATCGACATGCTATTAGGAGCAGAACTGTTCTGCGATTTATGTCAAGGCAAACAAATTAAATTAAATTAAAATCTTCCAACATTACAAGAAACGAAATTTGGATGGGTTGTACTTGGACGAGCTAATAATATTACAACAGAACGATATTTCTGTGGTATCAGCATATCACTGGAAGCGCAACTCCGCAAATTTTGGGAGCTAGAGCATAATGAACCAGCATGCATAAAAATGAGTCCTCAGCAATTGGCCTGTGAAGAGCATTTTCAAAAAACAGTCTCCAGAAATACAAAAGGGAGATTCGTAGTGGAATTGCCATTTTTAGATTCAGTAAATAAACTTGGAAAATCATATGAAATTGCTCATCGCCGATTTCTCAGTCTAGAGAAAAGATTATCAAAAAATGAAAAATTAAAAACAAGCTATTCTGAATTTATAAAAGAATATCTTGCACTTGGACAAATGGAACTCGTCGAACGGCAAAATTTATTACCAATTCATTATTTTCTGCCGCATCACTGCGTACTACGCCCAAGCAGCACAACCACAAAGCTAAGAGTGGTGTTCGACGGATCATGCAAAACCGAAACAAATATCTCGCTCAACGATCTCATGCATACCGGCCCCACTGTCCAAGATGATCTCTTTTCAATCATGCTACAATTTAGGCTACCAAAATACGTATTCACTGCCGACATTAGTAAAATGTACCGGCAGATTTTGGTAAACGAAAGAGATCAGAATCTACAATTAATACTATGGCGTGAAAATCCAAACGAATATCTAAAAATTTACAGACTTCGTACAGTTACATACGGAACAAGGTCGGGTCCGTATTTAGCAACCAGATGTCTCAATAAATTAGCAGATGACGAAGAAAAACAATTTCCATTAGGTGCAAAAGTTCTCAAGGAATGCTTCTACGTCGACGATTTAATGACTGGCAGCAACAATTTACAAGAAGCTTTAGAAATGCAACGGCAAATTCAGGCGCTGCTCTCCACAGCAGGATTTGAACTAAGAAAATGGTGCGGCAATAATGAAAAATTGTTAGCTACTATTCCGACAAAACACCGAGCGGCAATTTTTAATTTTGATGAAAAAAATTGTGACACAATAACAACGTTAGGACTTGCTTGGAATCCAGCAACTGATGAATTTGCCATCAATACACATTTAAATGAAAAGACAACGAAGTTAACAAAGCGAACGATCTTAGCCGATGTCGCAAGAATTTTTGATCCACTAGGGCTCGTTAGTCCAGTAATTGCACTTGCAAAAATTTTCATACAACAATTATGGATTTTGAAATTGGATTGGGATACAGAAATACCGTTAGAACTTCACACGAAATGGTTAAACTACAGATCACAACTAAAGCTTTTGGAAAAACTCCGTATCAAACGACATATAATGATAAGCAGCAATGTTCATAATGTCCAGCTTCATGCTTTTTCAGACGCAAGTCAAAAGGCATATGGTACGTGCATATACATAAGATCCAGTGATCATCAAGGGAACGTTATAGTACAATTGCTATGTTCAAAATAACGAGTCGCACCGGTTAAAACTATATCGTTACCTAGATTAGAGCTATGTGCCGCAACATTAATGGCGACACTGGTTAACCGCATAAGCAATATTTTAAAAATAAACATCAACTCTATCAAGTACTGGACTGATTCCACCATTGTTTTATCCTGGATCAACTCTACAACAGTCAACCAAGAAACGTTTGTAGCTAATCGAGTGTCAACGATTCAACAATGCACAAAAATAGAAGATTGGAACCACATATCGACAAAAGAGAATCCGGCAGATCTGATATCTAGAGGAGTGTTTCCAGAACAGATAATGAGATCTACCTTTTGGTTTAACGGACCAAATTTTCTAAAACAATCACCGGAACATTGGCAAAGGCAATTCAATTCAAATATAACGACCATAGCTCCAGAAGATATGGAACCTGATGACATCGTTAATATGATTGATCACAAAAATTCATTTCAACGACTTCATGAAACAATGGGATTTGTCATTAGATTTACGCAAAATTGTAGAAATCCTCAAAATAAAAAACTGTCATCAAAACCAGATGCCATCGAACTAGATGAAGCTTTAAAACAAATAATTAAATCAACTCAAAAAATCGATTTTAAAGCTGATTTCAAACAGTTGACAAAGTCTGGGACAGTTTCGAGAACAAGCAAACTTTCTTGTCTCACACCATTTATTCATGATGGTATCATCAGAGTTGGAGGGCGATTGCACGCTTCATCTTTAACTGATCAGTCAAAACATCCAATGGTTGTGAACAGCTCAAATTTAATAATTCGAATGTTAGTAGAGCGAATCCATTTTACTCATCTTCATGCTGGTCCAACAGCGCTACTCGCAACTATACGACAAAGATTCTGGCCGCTGCAAGGTAGAGAGCTAGTTCGAAATATAGTTCACAACTGTGTACGATGTGCTCATGTAAAACCACTACATATCAATCAACTTATGGGTAATTTGCCACCTGAAAGAGTTCAACCATCCAGACCATTTACAAATGTCGGTGTAGATTTTTGTGGCCCATTTCAAATCCACTATGATGTAAGAGGTAAACGTCCTACAAAAGCATATCTAGCAGTATTTGTTGGATTCGCGACAAAGGCAGTGCACATAGAACTAGTAACTAATTTAACAACAGCAGCATTCATTGGAGCACTCAAGCGTTTTATAGCACGGCGAGGATGTCCACTAAAAATCTTTTGCGACAATGCTACAAACTTCATTGGCGCTAAATCAGAACTACAAGATCTTCATTCTTTATTTCAAAGTAAGGAATTGAAAGATACTGTTGTCGAAACCTGTTCGCAGCGGGGAATCCAGTGGTGCCCGATACCACCAAGATCACCACACTTCGGCGGACTATGGGAAGCTGCCGTGAAATCAGCAAAATATCATCTGAAAAGAATTTTAACTTCAGCACGATTAACATCGGAAGAATTAAATACTGTGGTAACAGAAGTTGAAGCAGTATTAAACTCAAGACCGCTAACTCCTATGTCAGCTGATCCCAATGATTTGGAAGCACTAACGCCTGGACATTTCCTCATCGGACAACCATTAACTTCCATGCCAGATACACTTTCAGAACCAGCCAATTTAACGCTATTAAAAAGATGGGAACTGGTTAAATATTTAAAGAAAGAATTTTGGAGACGCTGGTCGACAGAATATTTACAAGAACTTCAAAATAGATATAAATGGAAAACAGAAGTCCCAAATATTAAAATCGGCACACTGGTTCTATTAAAAGAGGACAACTTGCCTCCCTTAAATTGGCGAATGGGACGGATCATCAAAGTTATCAAAGGATCTGACAATTTAGTACGAGTTGTGGAACTAAAAACATCCACAGGAATCACGAAACGAGCAATACAAAAAATTTGTCCTTTGCCAGTCATAACAGATTATCCACCAAGTTCTAATAACTTAGACACGAAAGAAGAAAAAATTCGTTCTGCTGCTAGCAAATTAAAGGAAATATCAAATTCCGTTAACTCGAAGCCATTTAAAATAACGACACCTAGTTCAGTTGCCGTTCAAACACCAGAAAATTATAAACGAAAAATCAATGAAGCACCAACAAAACCACCATCAAAGAAGCCAGCAAAGATCAGCTCAACCTTGCTAAATTTATTACTAATAATAGGTCTTGCAATGCCAATCAAATGCCAAGACATAAAACAAGAACAAGTTGAAATTATTAAATTCACCAATCAACCAGGAATATACTTTGAAGAACTAGGCCCAGTTAATTTAATTAATAATGATTGGACTATTTTCGTTTACTTTAATATGACAACTTACTGGCAAGAAGTGAGTAATATTCGCAAATGTTTAAAAAGGTTGAAATTTTTGTGTTCAACAGCAACAAACACCGACAAGGTTCTATGTGATGGTATTCTTGATCAATTACAGCAGCAATTTCGAAAGGTTAAGCAAACCAATGACATAATTTCTAATCAACATAGTATATCAAAACGTAATAAACGATCTCCGCTAAATATAATAGGCAACATCGCTCACGCTCTTTTTGGTGTTCTAGATCAGGACGATGCTTTAAACATAGAACATTCAATTATGGAAGCCAAGGGAAATGAACAACATCTTCTTAAGCTAATCCAAAATCAATCGTCAATCATTGAATCAACATACAATATAATGAAACAAAATGAAGTTGATACAAATAATAAATTAAATCTTATTGAAACTCATATGATAAAACTATACAATGATATAGTAAATATGACTAAGGAGACGCAAACAATGCAGCAAGTTGCTAGTCTGACATCACTTACAATGTTAATATTATCAAACTATCAAGAAACTCAAAATACAATATTAGATGTACTAACAGATTTTCATCATGAAAGGATTAATCCTTTGGTCTTAAGTCCAAAGCAACTGCGGGAAGAATTAAAAACTATTCAACACATACATACCTACAAATGTTTTAATTCCAGGACAAAATACCGATGATATAATCACAACATATAAATTAATGAGTGCCAAGGCACGAATTACTGATAGCATTTTAATATTTCAGATCACAATTCCGTTGCTAAATCGAGAACAATTCCAACTATTCAAGGCTATTCCACTACCAACAAAAAGAGGTAATCAACTGATATATATTGAGCCATCAGCACCATATCTAGCTATCAACCTACATAGAGATCTATTTTATTCTATGAATGAGAAAGAAAGAGAAAACTGCTACATTCTTCAAAATGGACGAAACATATGCAAGCAAAATCATCCCATCTTCACAACAGCTTCTACCAACAATCATTGTGAAATGAGTCTTTTTAATCATAATTCTGTGCTATCTCCATTATGCAACATTAAAGCAATCAAAGAAGGCAGAGTATGGATTCAACTAAGTCATCCAAACCATTGGATTTTTGCATTTGATAAGGAATACACATTAAACATTGTTTGCAATTCAAAGGTAATCAGCAAAACAATATCTGGAGAAGGTTTATTAAAATTAACACCGAACTGTGCTATTAAACAACCTGGCATGACAATTAATGCTCATAACGTTTATTCCAGCCATATCCACAATGCATTTATTCCAACTATTAATTTGAATGAAATATCTAAATTGGAAAAATCTTCAAGTATTCAGAAAATTACTCATCCAAGTATATTGGCAGAAAATCATCTCGTAAAAGAAGATGACATTTTGAAAGGTCTCAAAGATCTGAAAAAACAAGAAGTGCTACCGAATGAAGTCTCACTTCATGATATTCATCAATATTCTGTCGGATACATAAGCTTGGGCCTCATTTTAACAGTCATCATCATAATTATTTTGAAACTAAGAAAATCTGCAAATCCATTACCACCAGAAATTACTACACCACTCTCTTCACTAAATAATGAAATAAGAGAATCCAAGGAATCTATGGTTTGAAAATCACTCTCCGTATTTTCAACGCGGGGAGAATGTTTAATATTAAAATCTAGATATAAGTTTCTTAAAATTAAAATTGTCTATAAATTTCATTCCCACGAATTAAATAAAATATTTAAATATGTTTTTTCCACAAAATAAAGATATTATAAAAATTAGCTTTTTAAGCAAAAACGTATAAGAATGTTCTCATGAAATTTAAGTAATTAGAATATTATTTGTAATAAGAATATCATTTATTAATAATTTTTATATAAAAATATTTGTAATTTGAAGATTTACCTTAAATTAATTTTTTATTAGAATATTTATTAAATATAATTTTGTCAATTTAAGCACATATTTTGTGTGAACAAAAATAATTTAATTATTAATAATAATAATTTGAGAAATTAAATCGTGGGAAATGTAACAAATTAAGTCAAAATTTATCATATAAATAAGCTGCAATTTCGATAAATAAATCAGTCTATAATCAGGACTTCAAGTGTGTTTTAATTATTCTAAATCTTTTTAGTCTGCTCTAGTGATTTTAATTAGAGCTGTTTAAAACCATAGCCAATAATCATCATATATAATTTCTATCTGGTACTCAAATAGAAATATATATAAAATATAATTCAACATAGAGAATACCAGTTTATTCCTATACAGGTAGGTTTCCTTACTATTTGGGTTTTTGTGAAATTTCGACCCGATAGGTGGTGCTGTTTTCAAGATATCCTCTAAGAAATTTAGCGTGCCTTTTTTGGCGTTCGGAAAGTTTACGGAACATAAAGGGCGTCACGTTTGCGGAAAGTTCTATGAGAAAAGATGCAGTTTTCTTGCCGTTTTCCTAACATTTTTTTTAAATAAAATAAAATTTATAATTAATCGTGAAAAAACGTTATTACATAGTGATTTTTATTAATTTACCCAAAATAACTGTTAATAACAAATTAATTAAAGTGAAATTACGATTAAAATATTCAAACTAATGAAAATGCAACATGTAATATAAAAAAAAATTCAAACATGGCCAAAATACTGCAAACATGTCGCATTATAGTTTGGGACGAATGCACAATGGCTCATAAACATTCATTGGAGTCATTGAATCGAACATTAAAAGATTTCAAGAACAACACAAATATTTTTGGTGGAACCTTAATTTTACTTTCTGGGGATTTCAGACAAACACTACCCGTTATGCCACGATCAACATATGCTGATGAAATAAACGCATGCCTTAAATCTTCACCTTTATGGCAAACAGTAATACCAATGAAATTAACCATAAATATGCGTGTACGTATCCAAAACGATCCTACAGCTGATTTATTTTCTGAACAATTGCTTGACATTTGGAAATGGTATAATTGCTGCTGATCAAATAACCCTTAGATGCTTAGATAATGGAATTAAGGATGTAGTACCTAGAAAAAAAATTGAACATTTTTACGCATACTATTGCACTCACTTGTATATGTGTAAGTTTCTCCATTGACGTAGATTTATGGGGGCGGAATAGGGGCATTGTCACTGCTAATAGAAAAACAATTAATGTATCAAAAACAAAAATGATATAATAATTTATTTAGTATGAATATTCTTCTATAATAAATGATAAGAAATTTAAAATAAATAAAAAAAATAATAATTATTGTTACGTTTTTTATATTTTCAATTTCCTTTCAATAAATTAATTTTGTGAACTTAGATCTAATAGATTCTCTCTCTGAAATTTTCTTAGACATAAAGAAATACCTAGTATTGAGGTATTTTTCAATATTTTATTTAACTAATAATGGAAAATGATCAATTTGGACATGTGATCTGTTTGAAAATTGACTTCATTTAATTTAGACAATTTATTTGATTTTTTTTTAAATATTGTGATCTTAAAATTGATATATCATTTTTTTCGAGAAAATGTTCGAAAGCTCGAATCTCACTTTCAACCACTTTACATATTGAGTGGCGCCCGCCGAAAATTATATAACCGCACGCCAATGCCGCTGTACCCACATTGATATGATTGGTTGAAATCAATCTTGTTTATGTAAACAAAAAAAAATAATCTAACAATTATTGTAGAAATTATTAATATTTCTGACAAGAATAGACCTTACTTTTAAGGATTTACTTAAGATATTTTTAAAACATTCAGTTTATTAATTTTTTCACTAAAATATTTTCGGTTCTACAAATTTTCATCTAAAATTAAAAAAAAATTGATGTAAACAAACCGAATATCAGTGTGGAACTACAGAAGCAAAAAAACTAGATTTTTTTAAAAAATTATACCAGATGCTTAGGTTTTTTAAAAAAATGTATTGAAATAAATTTCTAGCTGTTACATTTTTAGGTATGTTGGCTACACTGAGCACATTTTTATCAGAGACAGAGACAACACTATTTCGCTTAAGTATGGTACAGTCTTGAGGAGTGAAAGAGCAAAATAAAACAGAAAAATCTTCAAAATGAAATTCACTTTATAGTGTAAAAACAGCTACGTAGGGCATCCTTAGTTCCATTATCTAAGAAATAACCAAAGAAATCGAATTTCCACAAAATTTTTGTACAATTGTTAATTCTCGGGAAGAACTAATAACAAATGTATATCCAAACATTCTACAAAACTATAAGCAAATTCAATGGTTAAAAAATCGTGCAATTTTAGCGCCCAAAAATATTGATGTAGAATTTTTGAATCTAAAAATTCAAGATATGTTGGATACAGAAACAATGTCTTTTAAATCACTCGATACTGTCACTGAAGAAAGTGAAGCAGTTAATTATCCAACGGAATTTTTAAATTCCATAAATATACCAGGTTTGCCACCACATCATTTGCAATTAAAAATTGGTTCTCCAATTATTTTATTGCGCAATATTCAATTACCCAAATTGTGTAACGGAACTCGCTTGGTAATTAAAAAAATCTGATTTTTATAATTTTTTTTCCAATATAGAAAAATTTATTTTTCAAAACAAAAATATTTACTACCTCATGCGTGACGTAGTTGCGCTGTACATGTCAACAACAAAAAAAACTCGGGAATATGTTACCTTGTTAACTCTATATACCTGTACCTTGGATAATATATATATATCTTAGATATATACTTAAATACACGGGGTGCAATCTTAAAACAAATTATTTTATAAAATTAAAATTAGTTTCTCATCCAATACCTGCAGCGCTAGTTTCGTTTTATATTTTGAAGTTATGTTACACAACATTTGGCAATTGCCAGTTTGAAAAATTTGTTTGAATATATTGTTTTGAAAACGTTTGTGATGCTGGAAAAATACAAATAATCAAACAATTCCATTTAATTTTCAAACAATTTTAACATTATTAAGTTCGATAAAAAAAAATAATAAAAATTATATTTTTATACTTTTATTATTTATATATTAATTTGTATTTGAAATTCTAACCTTAATTTTCTAATTGGGTTTTTTTGTCGATACAATACAATAACATCACGTCTAACATCAAATTAGTATTATTTAATAATTAAATATATATATATATTTTTTCTATTTGGAGAAATGCAAAATAAAATAACATATGGTTCGATGCGATGTGAGCCAAGTGAATACTTTTCGTATTTATGTTACTATATGTTAGGTGATTCGGGAGCAAAAGATGAAATTGAAGTTAAGGCTGCACAAAAGTTGAGTGAACATTTTGAAGTAATTGTACAAACATCAGCGTATCCATCACTCTTAGATCATTCTATGAAAATATTTAGATCATTAGATCATTCTATGAAAATGTAATTATAATTTATATATATAAAAAATATTTTTACTAATTATTTTCTTTGATTTAGAACTTTAATAATCATTCAAGGATGATGTAGTAACCCATGCACCACCCATGCACCTCTGGAATGTTAAGCTTAATGGAATTATGTCCTAAAGAAGTAGCAAATTTACGAGAAAAATTACTAGTTATGCTGCACGACAGATTTTTGCAAGGACAATTGTTATAAGAAAAATTAATAAAATAAAAATTTAACATAAATTACTTTATTTTATTTATTTTTATTTATAATTTAAAAAAAAAGAAAAAAGAATAGGGTTATGGGAGAGAAATATGAATGTTAGAAATGTTTTAAAATTAAATGTTATTGTTCTTTTATTTGTATTTTTACAGCATCACAAACGTTTTCAAAACAATATATTCAAACAAATTTTTCAAAATGGCAAATGGCAAATGTCAAAGGTTGTGTAACATATACCCCTATGATAGAAGTCGACTCGACTCTCGCCTCGTCTCGACTTTGACAATTTGGTATGATAGAAGTCGCCCAAACACTCGCCGGCAAGAGTTTTAGCGAATATTCGGTATGATGGAAGTCGCTCTCGACTCGCTTTTTGGCGACTACAGTCGCCGTTTTATTCGACCAGAAATTTTTGGGCGACTCTAGTACAAATTTATATCAAAAAAAGTTTGAATTTTTTTTAAAATGATTTTTAAGTTATTTTAAAAAATTTATATTGAATTTTAAATAAATATTGAGTGAGATTTTATAGTTTTTTATAGATTTTTTTTTGTTAAATATTAAATTTTAAAATATGTAAGTGTAATTATAAAAAATACATAAAAATATTTATATAAAAAAATATATTTTTAAAATTTTCAAATTATTTTATTTGAAATATGATTGAATATGAATAATTCTATGCTGCTCATTTTTAAACTTTATTGTTTAATAGCAAAATACAACAAAATTTGAAAACTAATATATTAAATTTTTTTTTAATTTATATTTGTTTAACACAAATTTCTTAACAATAATATATTGTAACACAGTTTTTTTATAAAAATTATTTTACTTTAAATTTAAATTCTACACCATAAAAATAAAATTCAAAAAATTTAAATAAAAAATTCAAAATTAATGTCAAAAACAGCTGTGCTGCCAATGAAGTAAAATAATAAGCATCGAGTTACCGTTTTCTTTAACATTCGACTCGCCTAATAGCGAGGCGACTTCAATCATACCAAATTAGTCGTCTGTCGAGCCGAGAGGCGACTAGCGAGGCGAGAGTCGAGTCGACTTCTATCATAGGGGCGATAGACTCAAAATATAAAACGACACTAGCGCTGCAGGAATTGCAAGAAAAAATAATATTATTTTTATAAAGGATTTTGTTTTTAGATTGCACGATTGCACCCCGTGATTATAACAATAAACAAAGATCAATTTGTCAAGCTTAGTACGCTAGTGAAATGAAGTGAAATTTTAACGCGACCTCCAAAGCTCTCCAAAGTCTCCGGTGAAATAGTCGTGAAAAAGTTGTGAAAAATAGACAGGTTAATTTGACATTTTGATAATTCAAATATTTTGATAATATTTTGATAATTCAAATGTTTGTTTATGTTTATAATTTTTTTAAAATTTAAATTTGACTTAAAAATCAAATTTGAGCAAATTTAAAAATCAAATTTAAATTATTGAAAAAAAAAAAAAAAATGTAAATGTCACAATTTCATCGTGAAATAATGTTCAGAACATTATTTCACGATGATAAATAATTGGAGACTTTTGCGCGCTATCTGTTGGTTGTTAAAAAAAGTAGGTTTTTTCACAACTTTTTCACGATGAACTGCGTACCACTTCAGCGAAATCAGAAGTGAAATTTCCCACTGAGTTTTTTGAAGTGGATGACGGATCCCTTATTCGTAAGAAATGCAATTTTTCCATATAAACTTAAAATGCGATAGCTGGTGGTAACACTGTGAATTAAAAATTGAGATTTTGGTATGACATCTGACGGTATATTATAGATATTAAAATTATTGGTCTCTGTCATTTCCAAATGAATTGCATTTTCGCCATTTTTAAATTTCATTTTGCGATTTGTGCTTGGCTTGTGTTTTGTGTATAGTAAATATTAAAAAATTCTTTTAAGTGATTAAAATATAATTAATTGATAAACAATTAAGTGTTTTATTAAATTTAAACATTATAAACAACTATATTAAGTGAGAAGATATAATTAAGTGATAAACAATTAAGTGTTGTATTAAATTTTATTAAAATAATTAATAAAGGTGAGATTTTGATATTGTTTTTACATTTTTTTCCTTAAATTACTTGTATATATTCTTTATATTCTATTGCTATTTCCATACATCTTATTTTTTTTCTAAATTTTTTGAATTTACTTTAGTTAAATTCAGTATTCCACAATTATTTTCATTTTTTCATTAGTTTTGGTGTTTCGTAAACCAATATTTTATTTTTTAGTTTCTAATCCGCATGTTGACTATTTACTACAATTATTGTAGATACATAAATTGTAAAAAAAAAAAAAATTTGTATTAATTATCAATAATTTAATCTTTAATATTTAGCAGAACATTTTTCAAAGAGACGTTGTCGAAGATTAGCTAAAAAACAAGGAACCAAAAATGTTATGGACGAAATAAATTTAACAGAAAATTAGACAGAACTAAACAATAAAATTTTGGAACACAAAGATGAAATCTTCGTTAATAACTTGGTAAATAATTTTTTATCTATCTATTTTCTATTTACAATGTCAAACTTTCATTTTTCAAAATTACATTAAAAAACCTAAAAACACAAATGAGAACATGGCAAAGTCAAAAATATTAATATCAAAATATTATGCTGTGTTCACACATTGTGTATTTAAATGCATGTTTACACAATGGTGATTACTTTATTTCAAAAAAATAAATCATTCCTTCTTTTCTTTTATTATATATTTTATTTATATATCTTTAGAAAATGTATATTATAGTCGCTTTGGTAGCTAAATTAATTCAATTTTTATTTTAATAGATATCATATTTGTCAAAATATCAACCGTCAGACAAATATATGTCGAATTCTGGCATCAGTTGTATCATGACGGATGAATTGATATCAATGTACAATTGGGATGGACAAAAAAAAACTACCAATGAAAGATTTGGCGATTTTTAAAAAAGTTATTTATGGTAAGAAATTATTTGTTATGTGACCTGTTATAGTTATTAGTTTGTAACCGGACAATTTTTGTTTTGCTTTTTTAATCTAATTAAAGTGAAAATTTTATTAAATTTTTTATTTCAATTGTAATTAATATTATTAAAAATAACTTTATCCTATAATATTAACAAAAAATACATAGGCTTTGAAACATAAAATTTTAAAAAAATATTTTATATTTGTTGAAATATGTGAAATTTTTCGCAGAAGTTATTTATATTAATATAAATTACAATTCAAATAAAACTTTTTAATAAAATGGTCACTTTTATTAGTAATAAAGCAAATGAAAATGTTAACCGTAAACCAATGATAGTTATAATTTTCACTTTTATAAAATACTATAAGATTTAAAAAATATTTATGTTTTCAATTGTATCTTGCAGAAGCTTGGAAATCGAAATATAGTACATACCAGGAGTACGAACTATGCATGAGAAAGCAAATTACTTCATCGCATAACCGGATGTACCAAAAAAAGAGTAAACAGCAGCAACAAAATAAAAAACGCAATCTACCAGTTTAAAAATAATATATATATTTATTTATTTATTTTTTTATATAATTTTAGTATTTAAAAAAAACTAAATAAACATTTAAAAAAAAAAATTTTTGAATATTTTTTATTTAGTAAACCGAAAAAAAATTGTGGAGCTTTTAAAATAAATCATAGATGGCGCTTTTAAAATAAAATAATTTAAAAAGTGCCATCTGTTATCAATGATAAAGTTTCATAAAAATTCATCTGTAACCTGACATGTCCCTTATGTGTATACCTTATGACCTTATGCTAAGCGGACATGACTAATGTATTTGTTATGGACGGATAAGGTGACTGTCATCCCTTACGAATAAGGGATACATAAGGCTTATGTAAGGCTTATGCGCTTCAGTGGGTTTTCATTTCTGATTTCACGATTTTAAATTTATATGAAAATTTCATTTCATTTGACTAGCGTACTAAGCTTTAATGAAAATGAGAATGAATTGCATTATCCAAGGATCGAATATTAAAAGTAAGCAATACTCTAGTATTTCATTATTGTAATAATTTTCTTATTTATTTTGTTTTTTAGTTTTTGCTAAAGCTATACATTCACTTGGAAAAATAGGTTCAGAATTATTTATTGATCCAAATGAAAATAGTTTATTCCTGAGATGTATTAATTATAATAAATCAGCCTTCGCTTCTTTTGCTTTCAATCAAAACTTTTTTTCTAACTATAGTGTAGAACTAAGTAATAGCGGATTAGGCAATTACGATGGAAAATGTAGAATATCTCTAAAAGCATGTTTTGGAATCTTCAAAAACATGAAAGAGGTATTGCAGAGGTGTAAATTAATATGTATATAAGTATTTATGAGAAATAATTCTGTCATAGGTTGAAACTTGCAAAATTTTAATGGATTCCGAAAAACTTTTAGTAGAGCTACACTGTAATTTGAATACTAAAAAGAATTATGTAATATCAATAGTAGACGTAGAAACTTTGCAATCTGCTCATAATTTTCCTGATAATGTTAGCAGGTTCTTTTTATAGTTTGTTCGGCATACTTAAGGCTTACATTCTAATTCTAGAGTATCAGCATCTCACAAAGTTTTTGCAGATATATCTAATAATTTCCAAATGGCTGAGGAAGAAATTACTCTCGAATTCAATTTTGATAGTTTAATAGTAAAAAATTACGTAGAGGGATCCCCATTGGATGCTAAATTTATGAGGTCACAATTAACATTAAAGTACGAAATTTAAATTGTCCAAATGTTCTTTTTATTTAAAGAAAATGTTTCAGACCCGATGAATTTACTACATATTCAGTGAAAGAAAAAGTTTCTATAACGTTTTGTTTAAGAGAATTTCGAGCATTATTAAATTTTGTTGAAAATATTAATTTGGGTTTGATATTTAAATTTTCAGAAGCTGGAAAGTATATATAAAAATAACTTCCTACTTTATATTATAAATGCAATATATAATCTTTTTTTTATAAAATTTTTAAGGCCAGCGTTATTTACGAGTGAAACCTTAGATGAGTTTGAAGCTAGTTTGTTACTTTCTACATTGTCACCAAATGATGTAGTGCTTTTAAACAGTTCAAATGTAAAGGATCGCATAGTTCCCGGAAACCAAACAGAAAAACAGTATCAAATCATTAGATGTGCTTTAGACAATCATGATAATGTATCTAGGAATGAAACGTCAAATGTCAATGAGCTAACACGTCATGAAAATGAATTAAGTTCTTGTGGAATTTCTACAACTTTACAAAATTCTCAGAACAATATTAGGGATATTATACCATATTCCAACGTCATTTGTAAACAAAAAACTCGTACTGTTTTTACACGATGTTTTGCTCCGAACAAAGACACAACTTTAAATAAAGTTTGCCGTTCCACAGTTCTCGCAGAAAGTTCTGATACAGAACAGTAATTTATACGTTGCAAGTTATAAAATGATATTAAAAAAAAACTATTGACACAAGCATGATTTTTATTATTGTGTCGGTGGTGTTAATTTTTTCTTTATTTTGTACAATAATCACTAATCAGATTTGGTTGCAATGTATGCAATTAACAATACAAAATTTTGTAACTTCCTTAAAATCGATTTTTTTTATAAATGTCACATTTTGTAGTTTCCAACAAATGTATTTGCTTTCTTTAATCATTCACATTGAGCAGCAAGTGTGGGTAATATTATTCATAATTATCGTAACAGTAATGTTCCTAATCAATTCTGATAATTTCAAATTTCGGGTGTAGATATACATATTTTTTTCTTTTTTCAATTTCGAATTAAATTGTGTGATTATTACATGTTACTAGATATGTATATGTACCTTTCCTTATTCCTATAAATACAAGCTTTATTTTATGAAACTAGGATTTCATAGTAACTTAAAATAGTCATCATACTAGGTATTAGTGGTATGTCTATTTTAAGTTAATATGAAATCCTAATTTTCATAAAATAAAGCTTTAAATTAATTTTATTAAATCTGTTCTTGCTTAATTTTAAAATTGATATTTAATATTTTAATTAATTTCTAAAACAAAGTATGAAAACAACTTATTGGTGCAGTTATCTAATAAATATTAATTGATATTAATTTAAAATTTAATTAATATTAATTGCTATACTAACTATATGTAGCCCTCATTATTGAAATCCAGTCTCCATAATTCAAAATATGTTAATGTTTATTTAAAATAAAAATTGTATAAGTCCTTTGTTAACAAATTACATAAAAAAACCAGAGTAATTTTCTGTTAATTCAATTAATTTCTTTATATTAATATTTTCATTAAATAGCATTTTGTTTTGGCTGAATTACATAAATAAGGGCCAGATTATTTTTCTGCTAATTCAACAATATTTTTTATATAGTATTTTCATTAAATGTCTTTCTTTTGACTAGGTACCCCAAATCAAAAAAAAATTAAACTCTGTCAACAATATAAAAATAGATTCCCCATCGAGAGCTTTCAGTTGATACCTAACTCGTCCATCAAAACCATACAAACTTTGAGACTACTTGGGCCGACCCATGATATCGACAGTTATTTGATATCGACATTTTCGATTTAACGTACCTATTCGTATTTGTACACTTAGCATTAGTTGTGTAAATTTTGTTTTCTTCGTCGTACTTATTTTTAAAAAAAATAATAAAAATTAATAAAAACGCAATTCAATTCATTTTTTATTTAATATAAATACCGCAAAATTATATATTTTAATTCATTTAATTAAAATATGTAATTTTTCGTACGAAACTAAAATAAAATAATTAAGTTTGAAATTTTATGTAATTTGAATTTAAGCAATTACATGGGAAACGAATTTGAAAAAATATATTATTGGATGTTTAACTTCTTATTCATATAATGAGTACCCCATATGTAGGATTTTTGAACTCCTGGGTAATTTCTTTAGATTCTTAATTTTTAATTACTATTATTTGACTTCTTTTATATTTATAGCAAAATATTACACAAATAATTATAAAAATTATAATTACAAATGACATATTAAAATAACTTATTACATTACTTTCCCTTTTGTATAAACCATTTCTTTTATTTATTTACTATTTTCTACTTGTTTCAAATATAAATTTTCTAAATTAAAATTTATATTTTCTAATTTATTACATTTTGGTAATATAACATCTTGTTTAAATTCTCATTAGAGAATTTTATATTATTTACTTCAATAGAACAATTATTAAATGAAATTAAATAGTTTTTATTTAATATATGTGGGATGACAGCACAGGTGACACACACTTTCTATCTTTCAGAAGTGTAATAGTCCGAGCAGAATCAACGCAGAATACATACGCAGCCTACATAAGAAATGCCAAAAAAAGTTAAAATGTATGAAAATATATGAAACCGATTAAAACAAACGCAGCCTCATCGCAGAATCGAGAAAAAAGTTAACCAACTTTTAACTTTATCCGTAAGTACGCTGGTAAATGTCACATTAATAACAGGTAGAAAAATATTGTTAGTGTAAATTAGTAGGTTTTTCGCAGCAAAACTACTTTTGATTGTGTTCGGTAAATATTTTTTCTTATATTGGCTGCGTACGAATTTGATTCTGCTCGGGCTATTAGCTATCGGCTGCACCGGCGCATTCTCCCCGTTAAAGCAGTGCAACTTCACGCTGTGATTACACTAGCCATAAATTCCTGATAGAAATGTTAGACATATCTATCTGATATTTTTTTTTGACTATTTGATGTCTAACATTTCATTTTCGTCACCAAGAAAACAATTAGCTATAAAAATATTAAAATAAAAATATTTTGAATAATATAGTTGTTCACACATCAATAATATATATCTTTTATTTATTTAGTAGTTAACTAATTTTTACTCTCAAATAATCACCGCAAACTAATTAAATTTTAAATTTCAGGAGCAAATCTAACATTTTTATCAAATATCGCCATTTGCAAATTAACAAATGTCAAAAAAAATCTGAAACGTTGTCTAGAGAAAAATCGTGATTTTTCTGTCGCGACAGAAATCCTGTCTGGTTTACACATGACATTTCGTAGACAGAACATATGTTCTGTCTAAGAAAAAGTCTAGTGTAAACCACAAGTCACTTGTTGCGCATGGCCGACACGAGGAAATAAAAGGGGGTTTCCGGCAGCAGAAAAGTTCTCTTCAATTTTCGAAATAAAAGGGGGTTTCCGGCAGCAGAAAAGTTCTCTTCAAATTAAGAACTGTTTCGAATTATTGGCTTAAAATTATTAGTTAAAATTATTAGTTAAAATTATCTAAATTTAAAATTAAAAACTGTTTCGAATTAACATCGGTTAAAATTATTTTTTAAACTTATTGAATTTTTTTATATAATTTAAAATTGCTATTGAACTTGTTAAATTAAAAAACCTATTATTAAAAAATTGAATAAAAAGAAACTTTTATTAAATTTGAAAAAATTAAATTGTTGTGTAATCATATTTATTTATTAACCATCGTTCCCATTTGCATCCCACAAATATGTTTAATATTATTACAATTATTACTTAAAATCATATTATTTGCATTCTTAATTAAAACTAAACCAATATCTAATTCCATTATTTGCTGTTTCTTATTAGCATTTTTAGCACATTCTCTATATATATGTTATTTAAAAAATTAGAGATACAATTATTAATTTGTAGTTTTTAATTTATTTTTATATTTTTTTGGACTAAAGGTAGTATAATTTATTTTGATAAATAATAATATCAGAATTTTCAATAGCAAGTTCGAATTCGGTATTATGACTAATTTTATAATGAATAGCTTTTGTTTTACTAATTTCAGGAATTTCTATAAAATCCCTGTTTTTTATAAAATCTATAAAATCCCTGGTTTTTGACTTGCTAAGGAACTTCTAAGTTCTTGAATTTTAAATATATCTATTTCATAAGTATCGATTTCTTCAGGTGTAAGAATGGACCTACTCATAATTTGTTGTTTAGAAAAAAATAAAATTTTCTTGAATTTTTTCTATCTCTTCATTTAGAAGATTTATACTGGTTAGTATTTGAAAATGTTGTAATTGCTTTATTATTTTTCTGTCATCAGTAATAATTTTATTTAACAATTCATCTTTTTATTTATACTAGTTTGTAATAATTGAATTTTTTTTTAATTGAATATTTTATTTTTATTTGTTTATTAGAAATTTCTAGTAGATTTTCAATATTTTTATCTGTTTCTTTAAGAAGATTTTCTATTTCAATTTTATTTTCTTTGTCCATTGACTCTCCCTTTTAGTATATTTCGAAGTCTGATAATTTTGCGGGTGGACGACAAGTTCTTGCCGATGATCTTGTAGGTGCAGGACCTGTAGATTCAATGTTATTGTTATCTGGCAACAATGTTGTCCCAGGTGATGACGGATCTACTTGCTGTTGTGAAGACTCTGGTGTTGCTATGATGATTGGTGAAGATAATGTTGATTGCGACGATGTTGTTTGTGGCGATGTAGATAGTGACAGTGCTGATGGTGATGATGTTGATAGCAAGTTTGGTTGTGGAATTGGTGAATCTAGCATGAACGTGTCAACCAACGTTTCATATACGCGCTGTCTATTCTGATTTGCCCTATGCCGCATCTGGTTTACGTGAAATTTGAGTACTTTAGATCGAAAACTTAAATCATCTGGCCTAGTTTAGACCAAATAGTTTACATTACCCAATTGTTGCGTTACTGTACCAGGAACCCAAAATGATTTATTATTTTTATATTATATGTCACACAGCATCCCCTTTGCTAAATTTTCGTAACTTTGAACCGTGATTTTTGTTGTATTGAATTTCCATAGCAGTGTTTCGTTCGCGGACTTCAGGTGCTGTACGTTTCAGCAAATCAATATTTGTTTTTATTTTGCGATTTAGAAACATTTCGGCTGGAGATTTATATCCTGGAACATTACGGTTTGGTGCTGATCTATACGCTAGTAAAAATTCTTGTAGTTGTTCAGATAGTGTACCACATTCTCTAAGCTTTTTCAATGCTCTTTTGTGGGTGTCTACGAACCTCTTCGCTTGTCCATTTGACTGTGGGTGATACGGAGCGGTTGCTATATGGTTTATGTTCCAATTTGTGCAAAAAGTTTCAAATTCGTTTGACACAAACTGCGTGCCATTATCTGAAACGATTTTTGAAATGCGAAAAATAAGTTGATAATATTGTTAATATGGCTGATGACGTAATTGATTTTGTTGATACGATTTCTGGATATTTCGAAAATGCGTTAACTATTATCAGGTAAAAAAACATTTTGAGTGGACCAGCTATGTCCACATAAATTCTTTCCATTGGAGCTTGTGTGTTTGGCCACGAAAATAAATAATGTAGATTTAGTTGGTGATTTTGCTGCAGAAACGCAATTTTGTCAATTTTTTACATAGTATTCTATGTCTGCATCAATACCAAGCCAATATACATAGCTTCTAGAAATCGCTTTCATTTTTTTCGATTCCTAAATGTCCTTTGTGCAATTGTTTAATGATGCGTTTTTGGTAACTTGTTGGAATCACCAGCAATAATTGCATCCGTCTATAATTGAAATTAAATTTTTACGTAAGAAAAGACATTTTACCTTATTTGACATGTTCTTCGAATTCTTAGTCCATCCATTTGTTGAATGTTGGCATACTTCTTTTAATGTATTGTCTCTAGCTGTAGCCGCTTTTACCATGTTGTATGTGACAGGTAAGTGACTGATGGTTTGTTGACATACTTCTGATACATCATTTTCAACTGTACAAGTCACTGCAGCTACGACGAATTCTTCATTTGGACTTACGTTATTATTTAAGAGGCGTGATAACATATCGACATAACCAAATTCTTGAGTTGAAACATATTTTATGTCGAAATCATAAGCCATTAAGGTTATACACCATCGTTGAAGTCTATTTGCTGTATGTGTGGCGATACCTTTTTTTGACCCAAAAATTGCAAGTAATGGCTTTTGATCTGTTAGAAGTGTGAACTTCCTGCCATACGTCATCTTATGAAATTTGGTCACGGTGAACACTAAAGCTTCCTTCTCAATTTGGCTGTATTGCTTTTCAGCTGAATTTAGAACGTGTGATACATGATATATAGCTTTTTCTGAATTGTTAGACATTGTATGCGAAATTCTACCACCAATGCCAGCTGTTGATGCGTCGGCTGCTACAGTTATTGGCAATGATGGATCATAATGAGTTATTAAAAGATCAGACGTTAATAGCTTTTTAATTTTTTTAAAAGATTCTTGACATTTGTGTGACCAATGCCATTTAACATCTTTTTTAAGAAGTTCATCTAGTGGTGCTCTTAATTCGCGCATTTGTCTGATGAATTTGCCATAATAATTTATAGCACCAAGAAACGATAGTAGTTCGCTAATATTCGTTGGAGCTGGTAAATTGTTAATTGCTTCTGTTTTTGCTTTATCAGGTCTAATTCCGTGTTGATCGATAATATGTCCGAGAAATTTGTATTTTGGGCGAAAAATATGCATTTGTCAAAGTTTATGGTTAGACCATAATCAGAAAATCTTTGTAAGATTTTTAGCATAATTTCATAATTTTCTTCTATAGTTTTTATTGCTATGGACACATCATCTAAATATGGAGAACAATGTTGCATACCAGCTAAAAAAATTTCAATGGCTTGTTGAAAAGCGCCGGTTGCTGATTTCACACCAGGTGCCAACCTGTTGAATGCGTGAATTTGCTTAGTTTGATCATCAACTTCCATTTGCATATAAGCATCAGATAAGTCAATTTTTGAAAAAACTCTACAATTTGCCTTTCTTGCAAATATGTCATCTGGCAAAGGTAGCGGGTAACTATGCGGTTCTAGCTGATTGTTGAGACCAGTTGAATAGTTAGCGCAAATTCTAATTTTACCATTCGGTTTTTTTACCACCACTATGGGTGCTGCCCATTCTGAATAATTAATTGGTGATATTATACCAGCGTTTTCTAATCGATTGAGTTCATCATCAACTTGTGCTAATGATGCGTACGCCACTGTGCGTTTTGGCATAAATACTGGCACTACCCTTGGTTTTATTGCTAAACTTACTTTATATTTCGTGCAGTGACCCGGCTCATTCTTGAAAACGTCTGGGAATTTTTGTTTTATATCTTGAATTACTTGCGTTATATTTTCAAGGTTTATCGTGTTGCAAAATGACGTCAGTGGCTGTTCCCATAGATTGAATTTGTCAATTAAATCAATACCTTAAACATTCAAGTTGCTTAAATCAGTAACAAAAATTTTACTTTTTTAGTTGAAAATCTAATGCTAAGATCAGCATAAAATTCACCACAAAATTTGATCTGCTTGGATGATGCATCTTTTGCTATGTGGGTAGTAGTTGTTAATTCTGGCGAACCAATTTGTTTGTGTGTCAATCTCGAAATTATTGTGATATCAGACCCAGTGTCTAATTGTAATTTTATTGATTTCGAGTTAATTTTGATGTGTACAAATTTTCTTTTATCAGCTACTTTGTTGATCTTATTGACTGTATGAATTTTGTTTGATTTGGCAATTTCTTTTTTGCCTTTCTTGAATTTGTTGTGATATTTGCTTCCATATTTGTTTTTGTTGGTGGTGTTTGTACAAGAAAAGTAACCCTCTTTGTGGCCAGTCTTGCCACAATCTTTACACTTATGTTGTTTATACGAACAGTCTTGTACAAAATGCATACCACCACATTGCCAGCATGGAGTTTTTGGTACTTTAGATTTATTTTGCTCGAATTTGCTTTTGTTGCTGTTCGTAGATATTTGAATTTGATTGCTGTCTTTGTTCTCTATAAACCTCGAGTCGTTGGTTATGTTTATGAGTCTCTGAGCTTCTGCCACCAGCTTTTCAATTGTGTTTGGGGCATCAGTGCTTTCGGTGTCTAACAACGATAATAATTAAGTACGCAGATTTGATTCTTGGGGTGCCTGTAGTCCCATCACAAAGATTAAACATTTCAAATTATCTTTTGTGAAACCTTCGAATTTAAAATTTTCACATATACGATTTACTCGCGCACCATATGTTACCAGATCTTCGGAATTGTTTTTCGTCGTTTGAAAGCACTTATATCGAGAATTGAATGTTGTCTCTTGAACGTCAAATATTTTTGTAAGAGTCTTTATTGTGTCATTAAAAGTTAATTCAGTGGGCTTCTTTGGTAGTATGAAGTCGATGGATTTTGTCATGCGCTACTGAATTCAATTTGCGTAGCAACATGCGGCTTTTCGTTGCTTCGTCCAAGCTTTTGGCATCTTCATTGAAAAGGCTTTCATATCTGGCATACCACGTTGAAAATGTGCAGTTTATTTCTGGATCATAAATGAATTCTTTTATATTTTTGGATAGCGAGTCCATTACATTTTCTGCACTATTCACTTGTTGACTGCCGTTTCGTGAGCTGTTGTAATTTGTAATTATTTGCTCAAGACGTTTTATAGTTTCATGTTGCTGCCTTACAATCTCTTCTAACGTTAATGTCGCCGGCATTATTTTGTTTTAATTTATAGATTTCTCACCAGCGGTTATAATTATATAATTATTGAGCAATATGAAACTAATTTGCCAAAACTTTTATGACGGCAGCACGTACAATTTATCGATTTTTTTTTCTGGAAATTTTGTTGCTAAAATGAATGATGATTAGCAAAATACAATAAGATTAGAGATTTTTTTTTTTTTTTTAATTTATTTGCACGATGCTTCGGAAATTTCAGTTTTTTTTTTCTTGAAATCACTTTAATCCTCGTCGCCACTTTGTTACGTCCTTGGCGAGTGGTGTATTTAATTTATTATATTTAAAACGAAGGTTGCGTAACAAGATATTTTATATTTATTTATATACTATTAATTTATAAGAATAAGATTACAATGAATAAATTTATTTGTATGATATTATGATTGTTGACTCTTCACGTTGACATCCACTACCAGACAGACAGATCGACTCCCACGCACCACACGACATCCGGATTCGCCTTTTAGCCGAACGCGCTGTTTGGGTGCGTTTAGACAGATGTCTTAATCTGGAGTGTTGCCAACACTATTATTTCTCATAACATAAATTTACTTACTTCTTAATATCTTTTATTTCTTTATTTATTTAATAAGAAGCACAAGATTTATTTTAAACTCATATATTTAATTCTTTATTTAATTTTAATATTTCTATTATTACTTATTTATAATATAAACTTATGCTTAATCGAAATATGTCCTAACTATAACCGCGTCGCGAATCAACTACACGATATTACTTTGATTAATTTTTACTTCAATTATAAAATTGCACTCGGTCTTATTTATTTATTTCGTTCAATTACCTGTTGTAATGTTGGCACATCTAATGTCCAACGGTGACCAGGTCGCTGTACATGATGGAAATGTTAAATCTATAGTAGAACAGAACCCAAATATAGTTTACCAATAATCTTGGCGTTTATGCCTTGATGTTGTTAAAATGGCACAAGCTCTTTTAGTTTGGTATATTATAAATTGTTATATTCGTTACTTGGCATAGAAGCCTGTAAATTAAATAAAACAATGCTATTTGACTTTGAAAGTAAATTAGAAAGTAAAAGTCTTTATTTCAATTCCTCTTCTTTTATACCCTAAAATTACCCCTACTCTTATTTTAATTACAAATACTTTCTTAATACTAATTGTAAATATTTCCAATATTCTATATTAGTAATATTGGGCGATATTTGCTAACGCTAGCAATTTATATCCTTTAATATTGAATTCTTTAGAATTCAATATTTCTTAAGAATTTCTTTAATATATTTCGTATGCAGTTAGTATTGCACATGTAAATATATATATGTGCATATAAATAAATATACATATATATATATATTTACATTATCGCGACATATTTTAGGGTTCAATATTTTGGTCTTTTCGTTGTGTGGTATTTTCGTATGCTATACCGTAGTTTGTTATGTAAACAAAGTGTTTACAAAATAAAACTGACCTACGGTACCAAACACATGGATAAGCATATGTGTTTAGTGGCATACACCACACTGTTGTTAAATTAGTTATTAATTTGCTTAATTAAGATAATTGTTAATTAAGCATATTAATTTATTTCAAATAATATTAATAACGCTTATTAATTTATTTTACCATATTCAATATTATAAATTAATGTAATTAATACCTAAAATAATTACGTGTATTAAGGCTTCCCCAAACCAGAATTCGCGCGGAAATTCGCCTCATAGGCCACACAGACGCGGAAAAAAACGCGACTTAAACGTAAAAAAAAGTGTCATTAAATGAAAAAAATATTTGTAAACATAAAAGTTTTATTAAAGAAAAAAAAAAATATTAAAAGACGTATAATTTATAAGGTTTTAAATAAAGTAATTATAGGTTTTTAAAATTTACCTCAGTCAATCAAACAAATTCATAATAACTAATTATATAACGTAAACTTTTTTAAGAAACAAAATAAATTATAGTTGTAAAGTAAGCCAAATATCTCTAAAATATAATACCAGAATTGTAAATTTTTTTATATATTAGATTATATTATTGCAATAAATATTTATTATTATTATTAATAAAGAATCTTAAATTTATAAAAATATAAACTTTTCCATTTTAAAAAAAATTAATTAATATAAATATTTTTTTTAACTAGTTCTTAATTTAACAGCGACGACAATATGAATGACTAACTTGACAAATTTTCAATAATTTTTTTGACAGTTGTTGCGAAAATTCATGTAAAACGCTGCATGCAGCGTTTTTTTTGACAATTCTGGCGGAAAAAATCCCTATACAAAACGCGCGGAAAAATTCGCTGTAAATCGCGTTAGTGTGTGCATCCTCATAAGCCGACATGTAATTAAATTGTGTGGAAAAATTCGCACCGCGGTTGCAGAAAAATTCGCGTCGGTTTGGGGAAGGCTTTAAACAGGTAATTGAAGTTACGACCGACTAGAATTTTACACAACATCTCCCAATCCCTGAAGAAAAAGACCACTTTGTAAAAAGTGGACTTTTTCCTGAGACTGGGGTATAGTTGTTTTGATTTTTAATTAGTTACCAATTATTAAATAATTTATTCTTATATAATTAACCAGATTTTATGCTTTCTTTGCATAAATCCTAACTTATTCTAAAAAAAATTTGTTCTTCCTTTTTTTTCTAAAACTTAATTTATTTTGAAACAATGCTTTGTAATTCACAAGATTTTTATTTAATTTAAACAATTTTGATATTCTCGAAACTATTTTAATATCGTTTATTTATTTATTTATTTATTGCCTTATATATTTTTACATATTTATATTTATTAACAATTTCAAAAGTAGAGTTTTAGGAATGCCTTTCTTTTCAACTACTAATAACTTACTCTAGAATAGAATTTTATAATAGTTTTACTGTGTTTTAATTATATATATGATTTCTTAAGGAAAATGGCAAAAAAACCTTAAATATGATTTTTTTTTTGATTTTTTTCTATTAGGAACTAAAGATGCTTTTCTATTTCGAGTAAAAAATATAGCTTGAACTTTTTGACAATTTATTTTTATCTTCCATTTATAATAATATTTCTTTACTTCATTGAAAGCTTGTTCAAGATTAAATATAATGTCAGCAGGATTTTTTGCCGAAAAAAGTATAGCAATGTCATCCGCATACAAACCACTTTCACAATTTTTCAAAGACGGAAAGTCTGAAATATAAATGTTGTATAGTAATGGAGAAAGAACCGAACCTTGTGGTGTGTCAGCAACAATATCAAATATATTATGAAAATCCTAAAATTACGGAAATAGATTGGATTATTTGAATTTTCCCATTCCAAAAAAAATCGGTGTAGTAATATACCCCTCGTCGGATTCCACCTTGTCGCGGTGGTGGGGCTTAAGTAGGTCTGAGGAACCCTGAGGCGATGCCAGTAGGTGCAACCATGCTGGAACGGCGAAGGGCAACAGCGCAAACGACAGCGGTCAAGGGCTGCGCTGGAAAGGCTCAACCTTGGAAGTCCGTCTGCGCGGAAGGGGGTTATACTAGGTGATGGGAAACCACTGTCTGTCGGGCAGAAGCGGAAACAGAGAAGGGAGAAGTTGCGCGGCGCGGTACAGGGCGTGAAAGGTGGAGAACCGAGTGGTGCACGGGTGAATCCCAAAGGTGGAAACACCGCGTAAGCCGCTAGTGGATTGCCAGGTTCCACATCGGTCCACCCGGCCAAACCAGCAACTACTTGTTTTGCTCCTGCTGCGACAGGGGCCCGTGCGGTGTCAGGCGTTGCCATGTCAACCACATTAGGTTGGAAAATGGGGACAACTGATCCTGCACGGGCTCGTGTTGCAACAGAAGCAGCAAAAAAGAGAATCCGCTCGGATGATTCGGGAGAAGCAGGACCAACCAATAAGAAGGTAGTCCCTGAGCTATCAACTTATAGGGAAGGACCTGCTCCCAAATCAGACTTAGATCGTAGACCTGTCGCAAGACCGAAGGTCATCCCAACGGGTAAACGAACCCTGAGTTCCTATTCTCAGGTGGTCAGAGGAGTTGACATAACATCTTTCGAGATGGATGTCATCAACTCTGCAGCACCTGGGGGCAGGATCACTCGGGACAGACAGTCTATCATCAGGGAGGCATTGGAATCAGCTATAGACGCTGCTTTTATGTCAACCAGTAATGATCTGCCGGTTCGTATCCGTTGGAGTGGCTTTCGTGGCGATTTTTTCTGGGCAGTCTGTCTAGACAAGTTCTCGGTAGACTTCCTGGGGAAATTGATTAGCGAAGTAAAGTTGCCTTGGGATGACATCCGCTTACAGATGGTAAGCAAAGATGACATTCTAAAGCTAGGGAGAATTTATGCGAACCTTGGGGATCAAGAACGGGCAGGTAAAGTTCAAAAAGGTACACCACAGGGCGGCATTTTGTCACCCTTGCTTTGGATACTAGTCGTGAATGACCTCCTATTCGAACTCACAAGGCAGGGATACCTCGTCGTATGATACGCAGACGACCTGGTCATTCTCGTCACAAGCAAATTTGAATCGGAACTCTCTGGGTTAATGCAACCTGCACTGAATATTGTTAGCCAATGGGCAGACAACGGTGGGCTGAACATCAACCCGCTAATAACCGATATCTGTTTATTCTCATTGAGAAGGAAAACTCAACTCTTGAGTCTTCCCGTTATAAAAGGCACCCGGCTAGCACTAAAAACAAATGTTAAATATCTGGGCGTTATTTTAGACAAAAAATTGAACTGGAGATCGCACCTAGAAGAACGAGCTAAAAAAGCCTATAGGATTTTTGGCATGTGTCGGGGCGCGATGGGAAAGAAATGGGGACTACAACCGGATATGATTCGCTCGCTCTACCCCAGTGTCGTCCGCCCTACTCTTTTCTATGGATCTCTCGTCTGGTGGAAGGCGATTGAGAAACTCTCCAATCTTAAGTTGTTGGAAAAAGTTCAACGTTCTTGTTGCCTCATTATTACGAGCGCAATGAGAACAGCATCAACAGCAGCACTGGAAACCATTACGGCTATTCACCCAATTGGGATCCACATCAAAAAAGTTGCTGCGGGGGCTGCATTGAGACTTCACTTAAACCAGGCATGGACTCATGCAGGTTCTTCTGTACCTCATGAGTCTATCCTGGGATTTGTAAAATCCATCATACCCAATGTTGAGAAACCTAGCGATTCCCAGAAAGAAACCTTCCTGGAATCAAACGTAAAACTCAGTATCCCTTCTAGAGCTGATTGGAACACTGACATACCGACGGCTCCAAAATGGGAAACCTGACTGGCGCGGGAATGTACTGTGAGGAATTAAATCTAGAAAGGTCTATTCGCTTAGAAGATCACGCCACAGTCTTCCAAGCAGAGGTGGTGGCAATTAAAGAAATCTGTAACCACCTTCTATTAGAACGAACCACAGATAGGGACCTGACAATCTTCTCAGAAAGTAACCAAGAAATACCTGCGGCTCGACAAGAGCTCGGTATACCTGGGCACTGCGATCTTAACAGGTCACTCTATGTTGCGGGATCATGCCTACAAAATCCGGCGCTCTGAAGTGCACGTCTGTAGGGGGTGCGGTGAGGATAGAGAGACCATTGAACACTTCCTGTGTCATTGTCCCTGCCTCATGCACCTACGTTATAAATGCTTTGGTGCCTATCTCCTGAACGAACTGAGCGAAGCGGAGGTTCATGGATGGCAGCAAATCTGTAAATTCAGTAAAGATAGCGGATGGCTCACAACCGCCACGGCGGGAGTGACATGAACGTTCTTCGCACCGAGGGTTACAATGGGCCTAGTTCTGGCCTGAGTGCTTGAGTCCTTCACGGACTCCCCTCTTTCAATCCATCCATCCATCCATCCAATATACTAACGAAAACTAATTTAATTAATAATTGTATTTAAAATTGTTAATTAGAATATAAAAGGAAACTTACTATTACTATATTATACAAGTTCGCACAAAAAAACTATTATTATGATTTGATTATTATTCGATTTTATTTCTATCAGTGCATAATTTTGTTCTATTATTATGTACTCTTCTTAATTTACCATTTATCCTAATTAGGTACCTCGACCACTTCGTAAGGTCCTAACTAACCTAAACTGAGTTTATGATTTTTTATTTCATTTTTTAGTAAAACTTTCTCGTCTAAATTATATGTTACTGACTTTTCATTTAGGTCATTGTGTTTTTTTTTTCTACTTACTTTTTTTAAGTTTTTGTCAAGCTAAACGTCTAATAGTTTGCAATTTAAATTTTATTGTATACAGGTGTGGTGGCATCGATAAATAATTATAATGGTAATAAAGTATTACCACAAGAAAATCACACCACTAATATTTGAACAATAATCCGCTCAATTATTAATTACCGTTTAATCACGCCACTCGATTATATTCTAATAAATAATCGAATCATTAAAATTGATTGGTCATCGCGTCTCTGTATCAACCCAATTGAGTAATTAATTGTGTTGATATAGAGATGCGATAACAAAAATCTTGCACTTGATGATAAGAAGTCAAAGTAAGAAGTTCTATAATTATAATCGAGTTCCGGTAAAATAAAAAGTATTAAAAGTAGCAATTATAAAATAATATATTTTCGTTGCTTTAGATAAATAATAAAAACATAATTTAATGCAATAAATAATATTAAAACATAATTTTTATAATTTAAATATTATTTTTACAACTTAAAAAAAACATTTATACTTAAATAAAAAATAGACAGTACAATTAAATAAATTAAATTATAATAAGTTAAAAGGTGCATTTTTAATTCACAAACATTAAAGTAGGTACAGTACAATCACTATACTCTACACAGGCTCAGCAGCTCGATTCATAAAATTAGGTAGTGGGTCACAAAATCCATATAACACAAAAAATGTTGAAAATTTTGTAGCTTCATGTGGAGTGTGGTTATGGATAAATACAACTTATCAGAGTCACTATCAGAGTCCGAAAAACTACTTTCGTCGCAAGAAATTTCTTGATTCGATTCGTTTTGTAGTAACCTGGCCTTATGATTTCTAGTCAAAACATTTATTTTTACTGGTTGTTTTAATATGTTTTCTAGTTTTTCATCCGTTTCTTTTATAATGGGAATTCTGCTGAGCGCGCCTGCATTCCTGTTTTGTATTTTGTTTTCCAGGTTTGTATTCGATATGAAAATTATATTCCGCCAATCTAACTTTCCATCTAACTTTTCACGACCTTCGGGGTCTTTTTTATTATATTCGCTTATTTATTTATGCTTAATAAAAACATATTACAAAAAACTTAAATCTAAATAATACATATAACATAATTCAACAATTAAAGAAAGTTTTAGATATGATAATATAACACAATAGTGTCTTTGTCAAGTATTTAACTTAATTTAATTTGTATTATAGTAATATAAATTAAAATTATATTATTATATAATAGTTTGATATAAATTAAAAAAAATATAAATTAATAAAATGGATATGATATAATGATTACAAGAATTTATGAAATGGTTAAATTTTTTTGTGTTATGATATTTGTAAGAATAAGACTTTCTTGAGTTGCTCTTTCGTTAAAAAAATGTTAATATAATACTTATATTTATTAGTATTCATGAACAGTCTATTAAAGGGCTCATATTTCCTATAATTCGTAAGGTGATGGGAAAGAGTAAAAAATGTTTTCATAACGAAAACGTGTGCTAGTGTTAACATGGGAGATAACTTGTTCTTTAATATAAGATGAGTGTATTTTACCACTATAAATTAATACAATTGTGGTGTAATTAATTATAGTTCCGGAAATTATCTTTGAATTGAAAGTAAAACAATTAAAGCGAAGTTGTTCTGTTGAAGTCAGAATTTATTTTCAATTTTTATTTCTTAAAAGCTAAACATTAAACCTTAAAATCTAATATTTTATTATGTGGGAACATAATTAGTTTCACACGATTTTAATTTTGACAGTCAGCATTTATGCAAAATAAAGAAATATATTTAGTTACGCGAAGATTAAGTTAATTCAAAATATAGAAATATATTTAATTGCGCGAAGATTAAATACATGCTGATTAGATGTAAAATCGTGTGAATTAAAATTATTATATGACATATCTCTTCCCTCCTAAAAAAAGTTGGGGTTAGGAGTTTTTTTTTATTTTTAATTTTTTGTTTAGTTTCTTTAATTTATAACTTTAGTCCATTTTTATTTTATTTTATTAATAGTATGTGTTATTCTTTAGTAGCATTACATATAGGTTTTAATATATATTTTTTTTTTATTTTTTTTAACTTTCTTATGCACATTAATTTATACTTTTTTTTTTTAATTTTTTTTGTATTTTTACATGTAGTTTTTTTTTTTTAATTTTATCATATACCTTTTTTTTTACAGTAATTAGAATTTGTTTTATTATTACAAATAATTTATTTTTTAATTCTTTTAGTAGTAGTACCTTTTTTTATACATAGAATTTAATTTTATTTATATTTGTGTATAATATAACAATTTTTAAAGTAATATACAATTTTTTTTTATTTTTGTAGTAAGTAAAATTATTAGAAATCTTTTTTTGTAAATTTTATAATTCATATAATTAATTTTTTTAGTAGTAGTACTTTTTTTATAAATTTTTTATACCTTTTTTATAAAGTAATGCGATATTTTTTTTTTTTTGTATTTTTGTAGTATGCATAATTATTAGAAATAAAATTTTGTAAATTTTATAATATAGTATTAGTACCTTTTTATACATAGAATTTAATTTTATTTATATTTGTATGTAATAATTTTTAAAGTAATACATTTTTTTTTTTGTAGTGTTATTAGAGAATAATTTTATTTTATATTTTTTTGTGTTTTTTTTTTGTTTAATTTTATATTATATATTTTTTTTTTGTTTCTTTAACATATAGAACATATGATAGATTTGATTTCCAATGTAACATAATATAATTTATAAATTAATTATTTATTACATATTTATGTAGTTTCTTGATTTAAAAGATTAATTCTAGGGGTAGGTTGGGGTTGTACCGTAGTATCGGTAGGATTTGTATTAGCGAAATAATTAAATCTGCAATTTAGATTGAAAAATCTGCTAACTATCCAAAATATTATAGATATGATCAAAACTATAGTTATTATAGCGAAAGTAATTGTCATAACGTTCAAAGTTTTGTGAGTTTGTATTAATTGTTTTTCATTATCTATAATAGCATTAGAATTTTTTATATTCAAACCTAGTTCATCAAAATCAAAATTTTCCATATGTTTCATAGTCATGTTTTCTTTCTCTAGTGGGAATTCAATTTTAAATGGAACTACAATGGAACTGTTAAAAAAATAAGTTATTGGTTTACTTTCAATATTATGATGTTCAGTTTGTACGTTTATTTGAGCTGTGATTGCTTTACAATCTTCATTTAATCGAACTATGCCACTACCTGATAATTCCGTAGTAAAACTTTCATTCGGACAAATAACCTTGAAATTTGTGGTAGCAGGAATAACAAATAACCAAGAGCTGCTTTCAAGCAAACTGTACCATATTTCATGATTTGGTGAAAATATTTTAATATCGCAGTTTTGTGGACTTTTTTGACCAGAAATTAATCTTACTATACAATTATTTGAGATTTCGTTGTAAATTATGAAATTTTTTGTAGAAATATAAGAATGTTTGTCTATTTTAATGCATGTTTGAAATTCGCTTTCAGTTAAAAATACATATTTCCGTTGAATTTCATTTATGGCAACATATTTTTGATCTGTTTTAACGTAGAAATAGGGTTTCTTTTTAATTAATGCAGGCAAGATTGTTAGTTGAAATAAGTTATAAGTATCTGAAATTAGCGGAACAGTTAATTTTATCACGAGAGTATTCATAGAATAAATTGGTGGTTCGATTTTTGCAATTTTATTTAGTAGTGATAAATAAAAATTTGATAATTTAAATGGTAAATTATATTTACCTATTAATTCTAATTGTATTTCTTTTAAGGAATTTAATAATGGCGTTGACTGTAAAATATGCCTGTTAAATTGATTTAGCCTTGCTTCTTGAATAATGTCAAGTAATTAATTTTGTTTAGATAGGAGATGACTAATTGATATTGAAATTATTTGAGCTGAATCATCGAATTCCTCTTTCAAACATAGTGAGATTTTGAACACTATCATATAAGTTCACTATTTCTTTATGAATTGTTTCAAAATTACGATTAAGTTTTCGTGTTGTTTTATTGAATGAATTTACTAAGTGAGAAATTATTGTAGTTTGTGTGTTAAATAAATGTTTAAGGTTAACTTGGTTGCGTTCCAAATTTTTAAAATTTTCGTCAATAGCTTTGGTGTCCCGATCGTCCATCACACCAAAAAGCATATTGGCTACTTCCCCTACTACATCTAATAAGTGTCTTTTAAATAATCTCTGTTTGGTAAACTATTTTTCAATATATTCTTGTGTTCTTTTAACTTCAATAAGCGATGCATTTATTACTTTTATACTTATTTTGCAGTGGTCTAAAAAAAACTTACTTATTGCTAAATCCCGTAAAGGTTTTTATATATATATATTTTAAATTAAATTAGGATTAAAAGGAAAAGGTACAAAATTATTTTGTTATGTGTAAAATTTCTTTAATCTATTATTGTGAACTTTTTGAAGGTTTTTTCCAACCAAAATAGTAGTGTTCAATGGATTATTTATTTCTGTTACTAGGAAAGGACCTTTATACATAGATTGTAATTTAGATTTTCTAGCCTTATCAATTAGTAAATCATATTCTCCTACCACAAAAGAGGAAGGATTACTTTTTTTATCATAATATTGTTTTGATATATGTTTGCTACGATCTATATTATTTTTCGCTAACTGATAAGTTTTTTGTAATTTGTGTCGAAGTTGTAGAAAATAGTTTTCATGGTCATAAATTGGTGTTGGTAATCTTTTCATAGTAGAAGGTAATTATTTTGTACTAATATGCAGAGTATTATTATGTACGTGAACATATTGTCTCAACCAATCATCCCAATTATAAGGACAAGCTTCAGAAAAGTTTCTTAAGTATTCCACTAAAGGGCGATGTGTTCTTTCTAACACACCGTTAGACTCTGGATGATATGACGTAGTTTCTAATTTGTGAATTTTTAGAAATTTGCAAACCTTTTTGAAAAGTTCACTACAAAAATTAGCTCCGCGATCTGTATAAGTTGCTTATGAATTCGATATCTACTAATTATTTCATCATAGAATACCCTAGCCACTGTACCGGCTTCCATATCCTTGATAGGATAACAATCTACAAAACGCGTCAAATCATCTTCAAAAGTTAAAATATATTTATTGCCTTTTTCTGTTTCAATTAATGGACCAACTATATCCATAAAAACTTTATCAAATGGTAATTTAGATGTTTTAGTTATCATCATTGGCATGCGAGTATGTCGTTTTTGTTTATTTTTCTGATATTTTACGCATTTTTTAACATAATTTCGAATATCATTGAACATGTTTTTCCATTTGTAATACCTTTTAATTGGCAAATATGTTTTTAATGCACCTTGGTGACCACCAAGTGGATTATCGTGATATTCACCAAGAACGGTATTAATAGTTTTTGAATCTGTAATTACAGTACGTTTTTTATCATTTATATTTAAGAAATTATTACTTGATTCTTCTACGATTAGCTCTTCACCGCTAGAATCATCTGAGATACTATTTGAATTATTATCAGTATAATTTATATTTTTATCTGAAGAAGTCTGTAATTGAGTATTTTCATCAATTTTTTGATTTTGAGCACGAGTAAGAACAAAAGTTTTTGAATTAGATGGGTTATTATCAATTTGATTTTCTTCTGGAATTCTACTCAAGGCATCTGCAACTACATTTTCTTTACCTGGTCTATATTTAATATCAAAATCATATTCAGATAATTTAAATTTAAAATTTGCTAATCTTCCCGACTCGGTATTTATGTTAAAAATTTTTATTAAAGGCTTATGGTCTGTGTAAGTTGTAAAATGACGACCTAACAAATAAGATCTAAAGTTTTTTACAGCCCAAACTATTGCTAAACCCTCTCTTTCAATGGTAGAGTATCTACGTTCAGTTGGACTTAAAATTCTACTTGCAAAAGAGATAGGTGAATCGAGTCCGTTTATGTTTTGGGATAAAACAGCCCCCAAAGTTGAAGAACTAGCATCTGTAGAAAGAATAAATGGTTCCGAAAAATTTGGATAGATTATGATAGGTGGATTTGAAAGAGCAGTTTTTAATTTAATAAAGTTAGATTCACACTCAGACGACCGTATACATTTTTTATCTTTTTGAGTAATTTCCCGTAAAGGTTTTTCTAATGTAGCATAATTTTGAATATTTCTTCTGTAAAAGTTTGTCATACCTAGAAAAGATTGTATTTGTTTAACATTTGTAGGTCTTGGTATTTCTAAGATATTTTTACTTTATCAGGGTTAGGCAAAACTCCGTTTTCAGTTATTTTAAAACCAAGGTATACAACTTCACGTCGCAAAAAATTACATTTTTGTGGTTGAAGACGCAAATTAAAATATTTAATTCGTTCTAAAACTTCGATTAACTTTGTATTATGATCTTGCAGATTCTTACCGTAAATAACCACGTCGTTCGTCGTCTAAATAATCAAAGCATTTTATACCTTGAAGGCCGGACAAAATATAATTCATAAGACGTTGAAACGTCGCAGGCGCACCTTTTAAGCCAAATGACATACATTGAAACTAGTAGTGGCCTATATGGGTACTGAAAACAGTCTTTGGGCGATCCTTTTCCTCTATTAAAACTTGATGATAACCGCTTGCAAGGTCAAGGGTGGAAAAATACCTGCAGTTTCCAAGCTGATCCAGTATATCATCAATACGCGGTAAAGGAAACGCGTCACCAACTGTCTTTTCATTGAGTTTGCGGTAATCTACAACAACTCTATAATTTTGATATATCTTTTTAAAATTATTATTTTCATTATTTGCTGATTTATTTAATGAATAAACGTGTTTTTTTAGCGATTTGTTATTTAACGATTTAATATTAAAATTCGATAATATATCGAAATTTGCTTTTGGATTTTTTAAAATAATTTCTTTGTTATTAGTATTTGCTACGCTAATAATAACATTTCCATTTACTACTTTACAAAGGGTATTAGCAAGATGTTTTTCACAAGAAATTTTACCTGGAGTCTATCTTGCTAATAGATAGACTCCAGGTAAAATTTCTTGTGAAAAACATATTAAATCAGAGTTGTCAGGCCATGACGGGCAGGGCCATTTGACTACTACCTCGGAACGTGAAGGAATTGTAACATAAGTTTCATTTTCGATTTTTTTAGTTTCATTGTATTTTTGTTTCAGTGAATTTTCCGTATAATTATTATTTATTCCGTTTAATAATAGCTCTGAATCTGAAGGTAATGTGCTATTTTCTAAATTTAGTTTTTCGGTTGTTAGAGATTTTATCCCATGCGAGGGGTAAAAATCTCTTTCTTCAATATTATTTTTATCCATATAAATTAAACTTTGGAAGTTCTCAGAATTTCCTGGATTTGAAATACATTTATCCGAAATGTTTGATATATCAAAATTCTGTATTTTCATATTTTCATTATCATCAGAAATTAAACTTTTTGAGTTTTCAGAATTTCTTCGATATGATATGGAAATATTATTTAGAGATATATCTGAACTAGATTTATTAATATTTATTGGTAACTTTTCAGCAAGACATTGTGCGTTAGCATTCTTTACCGATAATAATCTTGAAGTTAAATGATTAGAAATATTGTTTTCGTACATTGAACTTTCAATTAAACACGATTCTTTAAATTTAATATTTGAATTATTACTAAAAGTTAATAATTTATTTGGACCTTCTATATTAGTATAAGAAAATAAAATTTCTTGTCCTAGTATACCTACACAATTTGGAATTGGTAGATTTTGTACAACATAAAAATTACATTCTATATTGGTGGATCTAAATGTATTGTGGCTTTAATGGATCCCAGAGTTGATCCATTAGAGAAAAATCCATTTATCTGTATAATATTTGTGTGATCAATTATAACATTTGTATTCAGTGCTGTTTGGGATATAAGATTAATATCTGAGCCCGTATCTATCAGAAATTTAGGATTTGGAATTTTACATATATTTAGAGGTATTTCAACAATACCATTTTGGTTAAATTGAAAATTTGAAGTTTTTTCTATATTTTTATTTAGTTTTTTATTGTCGGAAGAACAAATATTTTTTGCTGCATTCTCCCGACCAGTATTTAGTTTTTTCTTGGTTAGTTTTCTCCTCCCAACGTTTTTTTGTATAACAATCATCAATTTTATGACCAATTCTTAAACAAAAATCGCATTTTGGACGATTAGATTTGTAAGAATTTTCTCGTTTATTTTGTGAATATTTATTTTTGTTTTCCGCTACAAAAGTTACATTACGTTGTTGTAATAATTGTGGATAGTTTTGTACAATGTGTCCATAACCCTTACAATTTACGCAAAATCGCGTATTTTTTCGAATTCTACAATCTTCAAACGTATGATTGAATTTAGAACAATATTCACATTTAATTCTTGGTTTATGTTCCGTAAATCTATTAGTTTGATTTGAGTTCCAAATTGTAGATGGTAAATTTTGTGGAATTGGCTGAGTATATGATGAATTCTGACTGTATTGGGATTGCCAAGGGGCTTGGGAATAATTAATTATATTTGGAGATATATGTTGCTCTTGATATATATTTTGTGGGTAATAAACTGAATTAAGTGTATTACTTGTTGGTGGAAAATTATTTAACATATACATATTATTTGAAGAATTGGTTTCATCGATTTCAATTTTACGAATTTTATCGAGTATTTCTTGAAGACCGGTTTCCGAATTTTTTTGACACTTGAATTCTATTAGCAACCGAATCTTCTATAAATATAACGTCGTTTGTATTGTTTGTGCCTAAAATTTGTGAAATTTCTAAATCTGTATTACTTTTAGAATTTTCTATTATTATATTATTTTTTGGTGAAGAGGAAAGGTTAGGGATAAAAATATCAGATATTGACTTTAAATTATCTTTAAAATTTCTATGTTTTAATTGGAATTCAAATCTTTCACTTTCTGATTTTTTTAATAAATTATCACTACGTTCTAACACTTCACTTAAAATTTTATCTATTTGTCTATTTTCTCTAATTAAATTATATAAATTTCTATAATATCGCTTACCAGATCTTAATGTATATAATAATGATGTATTTGGTACTTCTTCTTCTTGTTGAACTTCTGGTTGATTTACTGCGACAGGTTCTTCAGGTTTCTCTAATCTTCTAGTTTCTTCCAATTTCTGACTTTCTGTTGCACTTTTGATGTTACTTGATGTTTCCTTCTTTTCCAAATTAATTTCCAGCACTAACTTATTTTTCGACATGAATTAAATAATTATATTTCAAAATTTGTCGGTATAATTATTTGTAATTTTCACCACAATTTAATAAATTTATAATTTATAAATTTATTGTCGGTATAATTATAAATGACATATTATAAATTTCAATAATTTCAATAATTTTTTTTTTTAAAAAAAAAAGGTTAATATACATGAAACTGTTTTTATTTCACTATAAAAACTGTTTTTATTTCACTACAAAAATCAATAATTTTTTTAAAAAAAGATAACATATATGAAACGGTTTTTATTTCACTATATTGTTTGTTATAAATTTACTTGTTATTAATTTATTTATTTAAAAAACAAGATTTATTTATTTTTTAAAACGTATTATGAAATTTGTATTTATTATTTTACACTATTTTATTTAAAAAAAAAAAATTGTCAGTATAAAATCTTTTTTTTTTCGAATTTTGTAAAACATATACTATTTATTAAGAAAAAATATCTTAAAATATAGTTTTTTTTTTGTATTTGACCTAACAGTATTTAACAAAAACTAAGTTTCACCGGCTGCGCCAAAATATGTGGTATAATTAATTATGGTTCCGGAAAATATCTTTGAATTGAAAGTAAAACAATTAAAGCGATGTTGTTCTGTTGAAGTCAGAATTTATTCTCAATTTTTATTTCTTAAATGCTAAACATTAAAACTTAAAATCTAATATTTTATTATGTGGGAACATAATTAGTTTCACACGATTTTAATTTTGACAGTCAGCATTTATGCAAAATAAAGAAATATATTTAGTTACGCGAAGATTAAGTAAATTCAAAATATAGAAATATATTTAATTACGCGAAGATTAAATAAATGCTGATTAGATGTAAAATCGTGTGAATTAAAATTATTAAAATAAAATTATTATATGACACAATAAAAACGATATCGGAAACTTCTCTTCTAGATTCTAAAGATTTTAATTGTAAAAGTACTAATCTACTTCTATACGGTGGTAATATTGTTGGATTAGCCCAAGGTAAGTTACGTAACGCGAATCTGATAATTTTTTTTTTGATCTGATTCTATTCTATTAATATTATCTTTGTTATTGGGCGACCAAACCTGACTTGCATATTCCAAGTTAGATCGAACAAGACTAGTGTATAAGGATTTGAGGACGTATGGGTCAGCAAACTCATTGGACCATATCTTAATGAAACCTAACATCAAGTTTGCTTTATTGACTATTACATCAAAGTGTTGTTTAAAAGTCAGTTTATCATCAAAAAGGACATCTAAGTCTTTAAATTGCGTAACCCGTTTAATATTTTTGGTTGTAAAAGTATAATTTGTGAACATTGGATTGGTGCGACGAGTGTAAGTTATTAAGGCACATTTTTCAATATTGAGCAATAAATTATTATATTTACACCATTTCTCGAAAGCGTTTAAATCGTCTTGAAGCTGAGTATTGTCGTTTGGTGTGCGAATTATCTTATAGATTTTTATATCATCTGCATATATGCCGATATTACTATTAACAATTATGGATGATACATCATCAATAGAGGCAATAAAAAATAACGGGCCAATATGACTACCCTGGGAACCCCTGAGTTAGCGTAGTACGGTTCAGATAAAGCAGATCTAAAGAGCACACTATAGCTTCTGTTAGATAGGTTGATAAAGTACATTTAATTAAAAAATTGGGAAAGCCTAGTTTTTTTAGTTTAAAAATGATGACGCTATGAGTAGGAGATCATGTCGGTATAAATTACGACAGTTTGGAATCCCGTTTTAACATTCTGTTAAGTTTGTAACAGTAAATTTACATTTCATAAATCCATGCTGGTTAGGACTTAATACGTCCGAACAGTGGCTGTAGATTGAGTCAGATTAAAAGTTCAAATAATTTTGGAGTTTTGCATTACGACAGTTTGGAATCCCGTTTTAACATTCTGTTAAGTTTGTAACAGTAAATTTACATTTCATAAATCCATGCTGGTTAGGACTTAATACGTCCGAACAGTGGCTGTAGATTGAGTCAGATTAAAAGTTAAAATAATTTTGGAGTTTTGCAATGGGCCGATAATTAATAATTTCACTTTTTGAGTCTTTTTTGTGTACTGGTCTAATATATGAATTTTTCCAGTAGTCATGAAATATTCCCAGCTTTAAAAATTGCTGGAACAAAATGCTTAATGGTATAGAGGGAGGTTCACAACAATTTTTTAATATAACTTCCGGTACATTATCTGGCGCAGGAAATGCGTCATTATTTAGTTCCAAATTCTTGTAAAACTAAATTCTTTATTGCTATTTATGTGAGGAAAATAAGCCTCATCTACCTCAAAAGAACTATTATATTAGGAACTAGAAAAGAAGTCTTTAAAATTATTTGAAATTATTGATGAATTATTTGAGACTTGGCCATTAAAAGACATGAAGTTAGGAGATTGGTCCGATTTTCTTTTAAAATTTACGAATTTCCAAAATGATATAGGATTATCTTTAAGTTTCGAAGCGACGTCTTTAATGGAATTATCATATTTTGTTTTAACTAGTGATTCAATTGTATTGAAAAAGTTAATGAAGTTATTATAAGTTTCATTATTCCTATTTTTTAAATACTTCCCCCAGGCTTTATTTTTTTGGTTTTTAGCTTCCTTAGTTCATGATTGAACCATGCTGGACTAGTTTCGAATCCTCTATCTCGAACATGGGATACATAAAACCATGTAGTAAGACCTCATAAAATTTACTTACTGCATCGTTAATGTCTAAGTTTTGAAATAATAAATTAAAATCTATAGATAATAAGTAGGCATTCAAGGATAAAAAATCTATTTTTGAAAAATTATATCGATAGGATATAATTGGTAATGTTTCTATAGGATTATTTTAACAGCAAGAGAAGCTAATTGGAGTATGAAATGCATCAATATTTACTAATGGCATATTGTTGTGAATGTAAGTAAGATTAATCCAATTGGAAGTAATAATAATAATAAATAAAAACTGATTTTTATTGTCTTATTAATATGATTATAAAAGTAAAGTTAGTTTTATTTTAATACATTGTATTATTAAAAAACAATTATTAGCAAATTAAAAATGAAAAAAACAATTTGTATATTAATTTATATTACTTAGATATATACTAATATTAATAATAACAAATATTTTAAATTTCATGTTTATTTTATGTTAACTAATAAGTGATTTTCAAACTTTTATAATATAAAATAAATAAGATAAAAAGTTAGAAAGCATTCTATATTTAAGAAAAAAATAGTAATGAATGCCCCATGGCCCCATCAAAATAAAATGTAGCTCTCAATTCATCATTAACTTTTTCCTAATTTACTAGTAAAAACTTCTAACTATATATTTTTGATTTTTAAATTATTATATCTTTACTTAAGAAATATGGTGGTTCACCCTGTCATAATTATTTATACATTAATTGATGGAAAAAAAAATAAACCAAACAAAACAAAATAATTTATCGCCATTTACTATGATAATTTTCAGTTTGAACGGCGCAGTAGTCATGCTTTTATAGCCTCCAACTATCAGGACTCGTTCAACTTACTTCTTATCCTCCCCAGCTTTGATATTAAATATTATTCAGCAGGCAACTGATTGCTAACGCTATGGTTTTTACAATTCCAGGACTCTACAAAATAAATTTTAAATTCCCACCGAGAGTTAGTTTTAATTAATTTTTTTCAATGAAATAGCTACTACGTTTATGGCACACATATTGCTGACCCCTGCCTACAATACGGGACTCATAAACATTAATGACCAATACCATAAAAAAAAATCCTATCCTAAATTTCAATAAACCAAAATACTAAAAAAAATACTAGACAAAATTTATTAATCATTCTTTTGCAAAACAAAACTACTTAGAAATTTATTAAAATAAAAAAAACTGCAGAGATTAAAAATCTCGAAACATTTTATTAATCTAGGCTACTAAATCAAAAACAATCCACTCAGTTCATCAACTATTAGCTGAGATAACTGCCACCGCTGAATCACGCTATGTTGCCTGCAGCCATATTGCTGGTGCCTAGTTTGAGGAGTTATCTAGCGATGGTACGCGTTTTGCCGACTAGAGCTCAGGGCCTGGGGTGGTTCTTGCTAAATAACGTCCTTTACCGTGTTATTACATTTTATGTCGTACCGGGGGTGGCCAGTAGTCTTGAGATACCACTTTTATGTAGCAACTACTGAGATAACCACGGGTTGGTTAAATAATACAGAAACTTTACCTTTACCTTTACTTTACTGATTAAAAAAAACTTAGAAAAAAAAATATGAAAATTTAAGATAGTATATAGACGTGGTTACTGATGAAGACAATCATCATATAAATACAAAAATAATTATTATGAACTCTAACTGGAACTAAAAAGAAATAAAATCGGAATCTAAATTTATAAATAACCACCCTATATTATGGCGCTAATCTATGACTATGGTGTTATGTCATAATGCTTTCATCACCCCCCCTTTTCAAATCACATACCTAATTGTATGTGATTCCTATACCAATTTTAGCAATCTTATATGGTCCCTTTATTTATTGTTACATATTTATATTTTACTACCAATGCATCATGTATACTTGGATATAATTATGATCAAGGATCACCACCAACAGGGATATTTTAGATCAACATCATGATAGAGATTATGTTAAAAAAAAGAAGTCAACAAATGTATATATTCAATATAATAATATAATATTTATTTCATTTTATTTGTCGCATTGTTTTATTTATTTCATTGTTTAAAAATTTTCAACTGTTTTACCATCATCTGGTATTGTATATTTCTATTAATTTATTTAATATTTAATTATTTAATATTTATTTTAAAAGAAACTATACATTAAGTATTTAATATTTATATAATCTACCAATTATTTATAAGCGAAAATCATATTATTTATTTACTATATATTATATTATTTATTAAATATTTATTTATTGAAATTACTATTTATTATAATAAAAAAAATGACCAAAATTAATCTAATTTATATATGATAAATTAACAAAAGCAAATTTCAAGTAATTATTTATTCACTTTTTGTATCAAGAAAAAAAAATGTATAACCATGTGTATGCGATAAAAATGTAAATTATATTTTATGTGTCAGCAACAACCAATTATTACTATATCATTTTAATTTGATATAATTATAATATAATTCTATTAATTGTTCTACTTTTATTTTATTTGAAATTTAAATATTTATTGAAATATAGTTTTAAATATATATATATATATATATATATATATATATATATATATATATATAATATAGGTGATTTTACATACCAAAAATTTTAGCTCCCACGAAACGATGAATGCGCATCCAAAGCTGCATGAAGTTTAGCTACAAATTTTAAATTATATATTTATATTATTTTAATACACTGTCTATGTCCGTCCGCTTTATTTTTTTTATATCTTTATATTTATTTTACGATACTACAAAAAAATTAAACTTAAACATTAATTACTTTTGAAATTTATCTTTGATTTTATCGAAATTTATAATATTACTTTCTTTTTTTTCTATTAATACAAAAAAACTAAAATTTTCAAAAAAAAACTAAATTTTGTATTCTACTATTTTTTCTTTTTAAATTAGAACTCTAAATAAGATATAATATACCCTCGTTTATTGGTTATAAACTTAACCAATATCAGTTTTTTTTTATATATAGATTTTTGCGGAATGGACATGTGCTTTGATTATAATATATGCACAATATATAAATAATTTTCTTCTCCTGTTCCTCTGGAAATGATGATGACTAATTTGGTTGATTCTATCGATGCAGGACTGTACTTTTAATTATTTTCGTACTCTTGGCGTACTTTTCGTATTATTCTCGTACTTTTGGTGTTCTTTTTATTAATATATATGTTGTAGATGTTCTTTATTTTATTTTCTGGAGCTTCTGATTATTACTCCAATCCTTTGTCTCACAGATTTTACAGCCTTTAATTTTCCGATTATATTTAATACTTTAATTATTTTAACAATTATTTATTTGGAACATAACGATTAATTATTTATTTTATTTTTATAATTCGTATTGGAAGAAAATAAATTGTATTAAATGCTTTTATGAATTTTAATTTTTACAAATTCTAAATACTTTTACGAATTTTAAATTTGGCTGTACAAATCGAGACGATGTTTTCTATCTCGAGCCCATTCGGAAAAAGAGGAAGTTTCCATCTCTCATTTTTGCATCCGGGCACATTTTTCAAGATCGTGCGTCGATGTTAAAAATACTTTCTTTTCTTATAATTAACAATGAAAGCATTCTTAATTTAATTTACTATATTTATTTTTAATTATTACCCTAGATGTCTCTTTGATCTTTTAATTGTTAATTATTCTAATTTTTAATTAACTATTTGTTGTAGGATTTTATTTTAACTAGTTATTCTAATTTATTATTAATTTATTATATTTCAAAATATGCTAACCATTAATTTAAAATAAGGTGGTATATTAAATAGTATAAATAGGTCTATATAAATCTAATCTATATTAAATGAAAGGTGAAATCTGCCACAATGTTTTAATAAAAAAATATTACAGACATTAAGATTATTTTTATAGTATAATTATATTTGTATATAAATTTTACCAAATTTTTTTTAAAAAAAATAGGTGGACAAAATTATCGCGATCGCTACAATTTATCATCAATTGTAATTCCTAAATATTTGAAAGAATCAACTATTTCGATTTTAAAGCAATCAGACGTACAGTCTAAACTTGCACAAAACAAAGATTCATTCATGAAGCTAATTGGATATTTTTTACAGTTCGGAGAGTCAAAATAAAAATCATAATCAATTTGTTTGACACCAGATATACTAAAAACATAATTTTGGTTTTACTGCTGATAATTAACTTATGAGCATCAAACCATTTTCTAAGTAATTCTAGATCATTATTAATGTCAGCTACTAGATTTAAAGGACTGACACAAGCATATGCGCAACCTAAATCATCAGCAAATGTAGTATTTTTAGATTTAAAAATTTGTTTCAATAATGAATTGATGAAAATTAAGAATAAAATTGGACCCAATACAGAACCTTGCGGAACGCGAATATTAATATTTTTAGTTATACTGTAGCTACTCAGGATTTTAACTCTTTGAGTCCTGCAGCTTAAATATGATGTAAAGCAGCTATGCATGAACCCCCTAAAACCAGCTTTATAAATTTTATCAACCAACAAATTATGGTTCACCATATCAAAGGCCTTTGTTATATCAACAAATAAAGCCGCAGTATACTTTTTATTATTTAAATCTTCGTAAACATTATTACAAAAATTTAGCAGAGCATCTTCAGTAGACTTGCCTTCACGAAAACCATATTGTTGACAAGAAAAAAAAATTATTTTTATTTAAGATCAAGTTGTCTGCCTTGATAATTTATTATTGAGGAAACTTGTTGTAGGTAATTTGAGTTGAAACCATCAATTATAATACATTCCAAATTGCAACTTGACTTGGGATCATAAAGGGTTCTTTATCATGTTGATACCAACGTAAATTAGGTAATCCCAAGTCAAGTTGATTCAAATCACTACAAACTATCATTTCATCGAGATTATTCAGTAAAGATGATATGTAATCAACAGTCTGAATTAGATTATTGTAAGTGGCTACGTCTGAATTTGGATGTATGTACCAGTTAATGATTTATTATTGAGTTCTATTTTTATTGCAATTATCTCAAGATCTGAAAATTGTGTTAGACATACCTCAATAAACCTGAAATTATTTTTTATTGCAATAAGTACCCTACCACATTTTGGTACGATTAGATTTACAGTGTTACTATACCCATCTTTCCTAAAAACAGTATAAGATTATCAAATAGCTCTAATGAATTGATAGAATGTTGTAAACAAGTTTCAGTTAATGCAAAAACATCAAAGTCCAAAGTTTTGGAGTTAACATATTTATACTTGAGAGGTTTTAGTGCGTAAACCTCTTACATTTTAGTAGTAAATTAGTAAATTTTTGGGTGGATTAATTGATACGGTACTAAGGGATAGATTTAAATTTTTGTAGTAGGATTTACCAGAATGGGGATTGTTTTTGAGGTAGGGGACGAAAAAAATGGTTGGTATTTTCACGAGATTTTTGCAGAAAGGAAATTCTCTTAGAATTAATGTGGGAAACGTATGAAGCAAAGCAAGATCACATTTTACCTGTTCAGCAGAAATATCGAAATGTTCATGATACTTAATATATAATTGTCGTAGAGAACCGATGTCAGTTGGAAGCCCTTCTTTTTGAATTCCGATCATAACATCCGTGTTTGTTTTGCCTTCTTTACAGACTGAATTTGATTTATTATATAGATAAGCTAGATAAAGTGTCACGTTGTTGTAAATGGTGTTATCTCTAAAACGACCTAAAAGGTAGTGATATTCAGAACACCTGGCAGAATTATAAGTTAATTTTACGATCGTGGTAATAGAGGATCTAGAAAAGATTTCTCTGAGTTGAATGATACATCGTTTGGTAGCTGAGAATTATTGTTTTGGTACTGAGAGATATCGTCGTAATTAGGACTATAAAAATGAGGAATGTCACTAACTGGTATTAGATGATTTAAGGTTGGTCCCTGTACGAATTTTATTATTTTTTTAAAATTATTTGAAGTTGATTTCATGAAAGTTGTATAAGATTTCTTACCATTATTATCATTACTAGTATAAGAAATATTAATATTCTCACCATTGATGTTATTAGTACAACTATTATTATTATGATTATTATTATTGTTGAATATTGGTAAATACTCCTATTCAATAATGTAAAGACGGCAACTCTAATGAGTTGACGTTTATATGAAAGCACATGTTCTAACATATAGAGTAGATTAATAAGTTGGTTGTAACGTGCAAGAAGCATAGTGAATGAAAATATAATTAATAAATAAATAATAAGTATTATTCAAATACGAAACTGTGTGTTTTATTTGAAGATACAACATGGCGCAGTCTTTATTTGTACCTCCGCAACCATTAAAGTTATCAGGAAATGTAGCTGATAACTGGGAAAAGTTCATAAATAAATTTAAAATTTATATGAAGGCATCAGATTTAAACGAAAAAGAATCTGATGTAAAAGCAGCCATCTTGTTCAACATCATAGGCGAAGATGCTTATGAAGTATTTAGAATTTTGATCTGGATGATGAAAGAAAAGAAGATTTTGATGAAATTATTGAAGCGTTCGAAAAATATTGTACGCCAAAGAAAAACGTGCTATATGAAAGGCATTTTTTTTTATAAAAGGAACCAGCAACGTGGTGAAAAATTTGATCAATTTCTTACTGATATAAGGAAATTATCAAAATCATGTGAATTTGGTACACAACAAGAAACAATGATAAGAGACAGAATTGTGGTTGGTATTATTGACAGCAAACTACAAGAACAATTAATAAAAGCAGGTGATCCAGATTTAGACAAAACAGCTGAATTGTACAGGTTAGCTGAAATTAACAAAAAACATTTTTATGAAATACAAGGTATTGAAAATTATAACGAAATAAAATTTGAAAAAAGAAATTATTATAATAATAATGTAAAATATGAAATTAAAAATAAAAATATTGTAAATGATAAAGTTAACCACACTTATAAGGTTTGTCATAAATGTAATTTGAAGCATGATATTAAAATGTCCAACGTATGGTAAAAATTTTTATAAGTGTGGAGTTGATAATCATTTTGCAAATTGTTGTAAATCAAAAATGAATTGTGTAAAAGAAATCAAAGTAGTAGATTCAATTAAAAATATGTATATTAATACAATAAAAAATAGTAATTTAAAAAATAATAATGAAATATCAAAAAATATTTGGTATCAAGAATTAGAAGTAGAAAATAGTGTTATTAAATTTAAATTAGACACAAGCTCAGATGTAAATTTATTGCCGTATAGTATTTATACAAGTTTTGTTAAAAAGCCAAAAATGTTTAAAATTGATAATAAATTATTGACTTATGGAGGCTTAGAAATTAAATGTTTAGGTAAAGTAGAATTAAAAGTAAAATTTAAAGGAAAAAATATAATTGAAAATTTTATTGTTGTTCCTGGAGATGTAACTCCAATATTGGTATGTAATACGAGTTTTTGAAATTAATAATGAAACTGAAATATTTATTAAAAATAACCAAGAAATATTTAATGGTCTTGGAAAATTTCCAGAAATAATTTATTTAGTCGTGAAAGATAGTATAGAACCTAAAAGTAGACCTCCTAGAAGATTACCAATTAAAAGAAAAGGAAAAGTTAAAATAGCGTTAGAAAATTTAACTAAAATGAGAATTATTGAAAAAGTTAACACACCACCAGATTGGTGTAGTAATTTAGTAGTGGTTGAAAAACCAAACGGTGGATTGAGATTATGTTTAGATCCAAAATATTTAAATGCAGATTTGAAAGCTGAACATTATATGATTCCAACATTAGAGAGTTGAGACATAAATTATATCAAGTAAAATATTTTAGTGTTAGATATTAAAGATGGATTTTATAAAGTTGAGTTATCTGAAGAGTCATCAAAATTATGTCCTTTTAGTACACCATTTGGTGTATATAAATTTAAAAGATTACCTCTTGGAATAAACGTTGCTACGGAATTATTTCAGAAACTAAATAAGAAATTTTTTGGTGATTTAAATGGTACGTCTGTTTATATAGATGATATATTAATAACGGGTAAAACTGAAAAAGAACATGCTTTGAATTTAAAGAAAGTTATAGAGAGAGCAAAAGAACGTAATGTGATATTTAACGTAAATAAATTACAATATAAAGTGAATGAAGTTATTTTCTTCGGGCATGTATTTAATGAATCGGGTATGAAAATTGATGATAATCGGACTAACGCAATTGTGCAAATGGAAAATCCAAAAACTAAAAAAGAGTTACAGAGGTTTTTGGGAATGATAAATTATATGCGTAGTTTTATTTCGAATTTATCTGAAATAACAGAGCCGGTAAGGCAATTATTGAAAAAAAATAATGAATTTTTATGGTTAAAAGTTCATTCTGAAACGGTAATTAAATTGAAAAAATTAATTACTGAAGCCATTACAGCCATTTGTCAGTGAAAAGAAAAGAATAATACAAACTGACAATTCAAAGTTCAAAGGTATTATTCTCATACAGGAAGGTAAACCAGTAGCGTATGCTTCACGGAGCCTGTAGGACACGGATATTAATTACGCACAGATAGAAAAACAGTTTTTAGCTGTAATTTTCGCATGTTCTAAATTGCATAATTTTCATTAATTGAAATTCACACTGATCATAAACCTTTGGTAAATATAATGAAAATGGAAATTAGTAAAATAAAATCGTCGAGATTACAACGTATGCGATTAAAATTATTAAATTATAATATAAATCTTAAGTACGTACCGGGCAAATAAATGCATGTAGCTGATCATTTATCAAGGTCATATTTAATGTGCCAATCAGCAGAAGAATTTTCTGAATTTAATGAAGTAGTACATAGTGTAAATATTTCAGAAAATAAATTGGTAATTTTTAAACAAGAAACTTTAAAAGATCCGGTTTTGTCTAAAATTTTGGAAATATATAAAAGTGGTTGGCCAAATTATAAATCAAAAATTAACGATTTAATAAAACCGTATTGAAAATTTAAAGAAAATATATTTTGTGAAGATAATTTAGTATTTTTGAATGAGCGCATAATAGTTCCAATAACTATGAGAGAAGAAATGTTAAAATTACTTCATGAAGCTCATATTGGCATAACGAAAACGAAACTTCGTGCTAGAAATATTATGTATTGGCCTGGAATAGATTCAGATATTGAAGACATGATAATGAGATGAAAAATTTGTAGAAAATTCTCAGCTTCAAATAGTCAGGAACCATTAATTCAACATAAAGCTCTATACTTACCATTTGAAAAAATTGGTTGTGATATATTAAATTTGAACAAAGTTGTACTCTAGCAACAATTGGCAAATCGCCGAGTTGTAGTTTGACCAATAGCATTAGCTTGGGTTACCAAGCTAATAGTTTGACCAATAGCATTAGCTTGGGTTACCTAGGGATAGAACATACGATCCACGGTATTAGTTGGATAATACAATATACGACGGGTGCCGGTATTCTATTAGTTAATACCATAGAAAGGAAGGTGCAGCAAGAAAGTATTTATGTGTATGGTATCAACATTAACCACCCATACCGGTATATACTTTACACAGTAAAGAATGGAATTATGAAATATATAATTCAAGTCCACGTTATCCACGTTCCAATGGTCAAGTAGAAAAATCAGTAAATATAGCTAAAATGTTAATTAAAAAATCTCGAGAAGAAGGAAAGGATTATAGATATGCACTATTAGAATATAGAAATCATCCGTTGCCAAGTTTAAATGCAAAAAAACGTTATGTTGTGTATATTAGCTTAGACGTGTTTGTTGCTAGCTCCGGTTTTAAATTATTTTTGCTGCTTTTTGCTCATCCATCACTTTTAAATTGTGTGGTTTCTGCTGGATCCAAAAATTGTTCCATTTCTATTGTCATCTCGTTTCCATAAAATCATAATTTTGTCATCATTAACAATTTGGCACCTGTTCAAAATTTTATTTATTTGCGCCTAAAACTCTGCAAATTGTAATAAAAATGGGTGATGAAGAAAGGAAACTCAGAAATCGAGTGGGAAGTAATAGCAACATTTTGAAGACTAGCATCGGTTCCAATTCTCCATCTCAGAATAGAGAAAATTATGAAAATGTTGTTAAATTAATCGAAAAATTAACAAAGAGATTTGATAATTTTGAACAAAAAATTGAAACTTTAATTGACAACAAATTAAAAAATCTGGAAGAGAGAATAAATTTAAATATTAATGAGGTGATGTGTTCCATGAAAGCTAATATTGATGCTTCGAATGATAAAATAACAACCATGGAGAATGAATTCAATTCCAAAGTCAGTTTTTTGGAGTGCAAGATCGAAGAACTAGCTAAATGTTCCATTACTGATCCCCAAATTGTTTCCGATGATGTTGAAATCCGAATTGACAATTTGGAAACACACTGTAGTGATTTGATCATTAATGGTATTCCTAAATTAAAAAATGAAAATTTATCTGAATTATTCAATTCAATTAGTGAAACCATAGAATTTAATGGTGATTCCAGTGTTTTTGCGTCCATTTTTCGAATTCCGAAGGGGGCTGTGATAGCTAAGTTTATGTGGCCATCTGTCCGAGATGAATTTTTCTTTAAATATATAAAGTTTAAACAATTAAATGTATCACATATTGGTTTTAATGATAATAGTAGGATATACATAAACGAGAGCTTATCAAGGAAAACAGCGGAATTAACTAAACTTGCAAACACTCTTAAAAAGGATGGGTGGATCTTTAAATATTACACACTTAAAGGACATCTTTATATTGTGAAAAAAGAAAATGATAAATCGATTAAAATAACATCAAAAAATCAATTAATTGCAAGTGAAAAACCTACAACTAATACGCCTAGAAAATCTTTTATTTCGGAGCCGGCTAATGATAATGATATTTCGTAATTTATGCATCGTATTTTTTTTATAATCATTTATTTTTATTATAATTCCTTTTTATTTTTAATTCTTAATTCAATAATGTCAATGCTCTCATATTTAATTTTAAATTTAGGTAAAGTAGTATGTTTGTTTAATATTTTCATTATTAGTGCTTTAAGTATGTTATTATGTTTACTATGGTCAATTTCACTCAAATATGTTTTAATATTAATTCTAAACTTTTATCTTAGAAATGGGGTGTTGTTAGTATGGTCTTGCAAGATTTATTTATCTGTCAAGCCATGTTATATTTATAATCATGGTTGATAATAGTAATAATGCTAATTATGGCAACAATATGGGTGTTCCTTCAAGAAACTTGTCAATTCCCAACATAATATTAAAATCTAGTCTAAAAAGAAAAGATGCGTTGAATATATGTCACGTTAATATACGAAGTTTGTTCCCAAAAATAGATGATATACGTAGTGCTGTTTTCAAATCCAATGTGCAAGTTCTAATGATTTCTGAAACCTGGTTAAATCCTGATATAACATCAGATATGGTTAAAATTTCAGGATACAAATTGTATAGAAATGACAGATCCGTTATTAATACTGATGGTAGCACAAAAATTGGTGGCGGTGTTTCTATTTATGTTAAATGTGGTATAGCAGTTAAAATCTTGTGTCAATCTTATCAAATTTATGGATTGGAATATTTATTTATTGAGTTAAAATTTGAACATGAAAGAATTTTATTAGGGTGTGTGTATTTTTGTAATCCATCAGTTGAAAGGTTGAAATATCTTAATGATGAACTAAAAAAACTTTCACCACAGTATGAGCATATTATAATTGGGGGTGACTTTAATATAAACATTCTGGACGATACTAATAATGTCAGACCTGCTTTCCTCAGATTGATTCAAGATTTTTCTTTAAAAATTTTGAATACATCTTTTGAAACAAGATTTGGCAAATCATCCTCGTCGTTAATAGATATGTTCATTATTAACTCTGATTTCTGTGATAAAGCTTCCAGTTTTGGGCAGGTTTCGTTACCTGGTTCAACTGATCATGATCTCATTTATTTTTCTTATAACGTTCCTATTAAAGTACCTACTACAGAAAAAGTAACTTATCGTGATTATAATAACTGTGATATTTACAATCTTTACTATGTAGCCAATATGTGTCCGTGGTATTTAATTTATGAAACATCAGATGTGAATGTTCAAATTTCTGTTTTTAACAATATTGTCCTTAAACTTTTTAATGAACATATACCGCTTCGTACTTTTAACAAAAATACTAACTACATACCCTATTTTAATGCTGAAATTAATAACGTAATAGCTGAACGTGATTCTGTTTATGAGCAGTGGAAATACACGAAAACCGAGGAAAGTTGGGCTAAATACACTAGTTTGAGAAATAAGACTACATTATTAATTCGTAAGGCCAAAAAAGCTCATTTTTCTAAAAAACTAGAAACTAATTTGTCATCCAAGAATTTCTGGACAAATGTTGCAAATTTAGGCATACACAATAAACAATCTTCAGATAATGTGGTTGATTTTGATATAAATGAACTAAATCAAATCTTTAGTGCAACACCAGTTAATGCAACTAGTATTAATGTAAGTGATGTAACTCCAGCTGATTCTTATATCAATACCAATTCTACTGAATTTTCCTTTCGGGGTATCTCAAAAAAAGAAGTTTATGATGCAATATTGCATATTAAATCAAAAGCAGTAGGTCCTGATGAGATTAACCTAAGATTTATCAAAATGATTCTTCCAATAGTATTACCGCACCTAGTTTTTATTTTTAACACTATTTTAACTACTTCCACCTACCCTAAGTGCTGGAAAGTAGCCAAAATCATACCAATTGCTAAAAAATCAAATCCATCAATAAATGATTTTCGCCCGATTAGTCTGCTCTGTAGTCTCTCTAAAGCATTTGAATATATCATGCACTGCCAAATCTGCAAGCATCTAGATTCAAATAATCTTCTATATAAGCATCAGTCTGGTTTTAGACGCAAACACAGCACAAAAACTGCCTTGTTAAATATTACTGATGATATATCCAATAAAATTGATAAAAAGCTTTGCACAATCCTCCTACTACTAGATTTTTCTAAAGCTTTTGACAGCATTAATCATCAGAAGTTATGCCTCAAGATAAGAAATAAATATAATTTTGAATATAATGCAGTTAAATTAATTTCGAGCTATTTAAATGATAGATTCCAATATGTTGCGTGTAATGGTATTGTATCTGCGTTGCTTCCAGTTTTATGTGGAGTTCCGCAAGGATCGATTTTAGGACCTTTATTGTTCTGTATGTTTATTGATGATCTGCCTGAATGTGTATCTGAAGCTATGTGTCATATTTATGCAGATGATACACAGATATATCTTAGCTGCCCTGTGGCTGAATTAGCGGCTAATATTGGCAAATTAAATGATGAGCTGGATTCGATTTCTTTCTGGGCTAGTATGAACGATCTCAAACTAAATGCTGCTAAATCTCAAGCAATTATTATTTTTTCCAAAAATATTAATACTAGTCATTTACCATCTCTTCGATTGAACAATAATATTATACCATACTACAATAAAGTTAAAAATCTTGGGGTGATCTTTAATAAGACATTATCTTGGTCAGATCATATTAATTCAATAGCCTGCAAAGTCTATACTGTCCTCCGTAAAATGTGGAAGTTTTCTAATAATATTCCTTTTGTTTCTAGGCGTAAATTGATCGTATCGTTGGTTGTCCCATATTTTCTATATTGTGATGTAGTATATTCGTCTATGAATGTTGGTGAAAGAAATAAACTTAATGTCCTGTTCAATTCTTGTACTAGATACGTTAATAATCGTAAAAAATTTGACAGAATCCATGATGTTAGTAAGACAATTTTAAACTGTATGTTTTTGGAGTATCTAAATTATCGTTATCTATGTTTTCTGCATAAGCTTATTCATTATAAATCACCACAATACCTAGCAGATAAACTAATTTTTGCAAGGTCTTCGAGAACGCATAATTTGGTTGTACCAAAACACAAAACGCATTCACGTCATTTGTCTTTCTTCGTCAATATAGTTTCCCAATGGAACAAACTACCTGATGCTATAAAATGTGTCACATCGCACAATAAGTTTTGCGAACTTTGCTTTCAACACTTTAGTACCATTTAGTAATTTAGTTATAAAATAATGTTTTTGTGTGAAATTGATCTAGTGTAAGTAATTTTTTTTCATTTCTATTTACTTTGTATACTTTTGTTTTAATATTGTTATATAAGTATAGTAAATTATTAATTTTAGTTTTATAAATATTTTAAATTTTATTAGCTTTGTAATATTAGTATGTATTTTAAATTTTAGTAATTATTTATTTTGCATATTTTTGTCTTAATATTGTTAAATAAGTATAGTAAAATTATTATTTTAGCTTTATAAATATTTTAAATTTTAGTATTTTTGATGAGAGCTTTTTGAACATATATCTAATGTATATACATGTTGTAGAGACTCAACGTCTCATTTGTATATCGAAATACACATTATTTATTTATTTATTTATAATCCTTCGCAAATTCTAATAAGTCATTATAGTGTAATATCATTATAGTGTTCAATATTATTGTTATCATCATAAATATTATCATTAAAATTATGATTATTATTATAATTATTTATATTATTATTAGTATTATCGTTATCGTAACTATTATTATTATTGGTAATACTATTGTTATTAATCATTTTAATATTTTGGTTATTATCGATATCAATGGTTTATGATCAGTGAATACAGTAAATTTACGTCCAAGTAAATATGTTCTATAATTCTAAATAGCCCAATAGTTGGCAAACATTTCCTTCTTTATGGTGGCATATAGTTTCTTTCCGCTTTACCCAATACTCTCCTGGCATAGGCGACTGGCCTATCTTCTCCCACCTCACCCTGTGAGAGAGCCCCTAATGCATAATTACACGCGTCAGTAGTTAGATTGAATATACGACATTTTCTTTGGTTTAGTTGAAAGTTAACATCATTCAACATGAACAACATCTACGACAGCTGTTTCAATGTCTTCGTCCAGCCAATCTCAATGCGTCAATGAGTCCAAATGTGTTTTTGGCGAATCAAAAATAACTTTTTTATGCCATTTAATTTTAATCTACGGCATTAAACCATTACCAGAAAATGTTCAAGCAGTAGCCTATGACTACAAAAGACCAACAAAACGATTTGAAACGTTTTCTTGCTACAGTTAATTTTTACAGGCGTTTCATGAAAGACACGGTAAAAAATCAAATGGTCGTACAAAAATTAATAAAAGGAAATATCAGAAATGATGGTACACTAATTTGTTTGAAACCTGAAGCTGAAGAAGCATTCAATGAATGCAAATATGATTTGGCGCAATCAACACTGCTGGCACATTCAGTACCCAATATTAAATTGACTTTGACAGTTGAATGCAGCAACGAAGCCGTAGGATCTGTGGTGCATCAAATAGTAAACGATGAGCCAAAGCCATTAGGTTTTTATTCGAAGAAATTGACAACTGTTCAAACGAAATATAGCACATATGATCGGGAATTGACTGCAATATTTCAAGGTGTAAAACACTTTCAATATTTACTTGATGGTAAACAGTTGGTGATCTACACCAATCACAAACCCCTCGAATACGCCTTGAAAAAGAAATCAGACAATTCAACAACACGTCAACTGCGCCAACTAGACTTCATCAACCAATTCTCAACTGATATTCAGTACATAGCTGGCAAAGACAACAAGGCTGCAGATTTCTTATCCCGGATCAATGAAATATCAGGGGAAATCGATTTTGGAAACATTGCTGACATGCAATCCGGGGATTCTGAACTGTTTTCGCTTCTTCAGGCAGTGAATCCAATTAGTTCATTAAATATAAAACAAAATCACATTACAAACAACAGGTGTTAAAACAACAACACACCTGGTGTCACAAAGATTTTTTTGGCCAACAACATGCTCATACAATGTGCCAATTTTGTAAAAACTTGTTCGAAATCCCAAAAAACTAAAATTACCAAACATGTAAAATCACTATTAATGAGATATGCACCGACAACTCAACTGTTTCAACGCATTAATGTGGATTTAATCGGGCCAATGCAACTACTACTACTACACATACTACTGCAGCTTTACAATTATCCACAGATTCACCAGATGACCAGAGATGTGCCCATACCTGACATGACAGCAGTAACGGTCGCCAAACATCTAATTTCAACATTGGTAGCAATATTTGGCGTACCGAAGAGAATAACAACCGATTTGGGAAGACAATCCGAGTCAACAAGCTACCATCCGCAGATAAATGGTATCATTACCATTTGGCACCCAATAACTTCTTTTATTTCCGAACATCAAAAATAAATTACGAGGTCAACGTTTTTCGGCACCTGAAGAAGCGTTCAAAATGCATTTGATGCGTTCAAAATGCATGTTTCAGAGGTACCTCAATCTGAGTGGCAAAATGGCTTCGAAAATTGGTTCAAACGGATGCAAAGTGTATTAATAATCGTGGAGAATATTTTGAAAACAATAAATCCATTTTCGATAGTAAATTTTTGTTTTTTTTACTATAATCCCGAAATATAAAAGGCAACCCTCGTTAATGACACAACATCAGCAACTCATAATGATGACACAACAACATCAGCAACTAATAATGATGACACCACAAGATCAGCGACTAATAATGATGATAGAACAAAATCAACGACTCACAATGATAACACAACAATGGCACGACCCACAACTTCAACAAGATCAGGCAGTGTAGTACATTTTTCTGCTCATCGTTGATAATAATAAACTAAAACATTTAATAATAAACTAAAACATTTTTATTTTCAGATTTAATTTAAACTTTATTTTCGAATTTTTTTGAAAAATTATTGTTGGGTTTTTTCCCTCAATTTTCTTCGACCGGAAATTGTTGATTTATCGAACTCGACCTAATATCTCTTTGGTTGATTTTGGTGCAAATACTTTGAAAGCATCTTCACACTCCTTATCATTTATACCATAAACGATATATGTAATCATCGAACGATTAAATGACGATTTAACCTCACCATTAAACCATAATCCAGCTGCACCCTGTAATTTTGCAACCGAAGCTAACAATTATAATTTTTCGTTAATATTATAAATAATCCGTAAATCTTCAAGTTTTGTTAACAACTTGTCAACTGATAAGGTTTTCGGATCGAATATTGGTATTATAATTATTTCATATATATCACGAACAGAAAAAATTATTTGTTGTACCACATCCCTATTAACCTCACCCTCACGACTAGTACGACGAAAATAATTATTTTGATTTAAATTTTCCATATCCGGCTCCTCATTCACCATTACTGGTTCCCTTATCATAATATCATCGTTGTATGATGACATCAATCGATTATAAATTCTCTAGTACATAACACCCTTTTTTCACAATCCCACTTCAAAACTGTAAAGTTAGCTTATTAAAGTTTCCTGAATGGTAATGAATTGGATAAACTACTAAATAAAAAAATATCTTTTTACTTTTTAATTATTTTTCTAAGAATTCTAGATTATTATTATTACGCTTAATTCGATTTTCGCAATAAATTCGCATCATTCGATTTTCGCAAAAAACAGATGCGAATTTCGCATCGTTTGGTACCGCGTAAGAAATTCGCATCGCCAAATAAAATATTCAATTTTGACATAAATGGATATGTCATTGGGACATTTAGGTTATTTTATAAAAAAAATTATTTTATTTATAAAATAAGTTGAATTTAAAAATATCAGACAATATGGACTGTTTAGCAGCAATATTATTAATGGAAAGTGATAGTGAAAATGATTCAGAAAGTATACCCGAATCAAAACGAAAAATGTGCATCAAAAGAAAATTTATTATATAGTTAAATCGATTCTAGGCTCGTTTATCGCAAGCAATTCATCGCGAAGGAATTCATCGCAAGCAATTCATCGTAATCAACTCATCGTAAGCAATTCATCGCAAGCAATTTATTATTATTTAATTATTTAACTCTGGTAGGCAGAACAATCGCGCGATTATTCTGGCTACCGAAGTTAAATAATTAAATAATAATAAATTGAGTTAAATATTCAAATAATGATAAATTAAACATAAAAATAGAACATTATTATTATTAACATATTATTAAAATAGAACATTTATTATTATAATAATAATAATATTTTATTATTATTATTATTCTTTTCCATAAAAATAGAACATATTCAGTGGCGGTTTGTGCTGTAAAATTCTGGGTGGGCTAATTTTTTTTTTAAATTAAGAAAAGACATTGTGGAGGTTTCCACTTTACCATGAGGTATTACACTCAAAGCGTTAGTGTCCAGTTTCCTCAACACAAAAAAAAATCGATTGGCTGATGTGGTCCTAATTCTTTTATTTTAACCTTAACCTCTAATGATGAAGATTTAAATGGATGCTCCAATAAGTAATCTATTTCATTCATCATTAGAGCATATATTTAAAAATTCATATATTAAGCAAAAAATAATATGAGAATTATATACAATATATAGCATTTTCCGATCAAATTAGGCTTTTTACACATCAAGATAGTCTTTTAAAAAATCAAATTAGTCTTTTTACAGTTCGAATTAGTCTTTTTAAATTTCAAGTTAGTCTTTTTAAATATCAAGTTAGTCTTTTTAAATTTCAAGTTAATATTTTTAAATTTCAAATTAGTCTTTTAAAAATAAAATTTCTATGTGTTTCAAACCTATTATTTCAGTAAAAACAAATAATATTATTTTTTTTAATTTTGTTCAAATTAAAATTTTATTAAGCGATAATATAATTTTAATATAATTCTTCGCCAGCAATAGCATCTGGTATTTTAGCGTCATATTTATAAAATAATTTCGACAATCCTGATCGGTCAATGTTGAAAAACCTTGTGCAATTGCATTTACCAAGTTATGGTCTCTTGGTACACTTAACAGCTGCCGAACAACACATTTACCTTTTGGGAAAAAAAAATTAAAAAATATCGTTAAGATTTTTGGGTGAATTTAAATGCTTCTTATTCATAAAATTTTAATTTGAACAAAATTAAAAAAATTAATATTATTTGTTTCTACTTAAATAATAGGTTTAAAACACAGAAATTTTAATTTTAAAAGACTAATTCGAAGTGTAAAAAGACTAATTTTAAATGTAAAAAGACTAATTTGAAATTTTAAAAGACTAACTTGAAATTTATAAAGACTAATTTGATTTTTTAAAAGACTATCTTTATATTTTTAAAGACTATCTATCTTTATGTGTAAAAAGACTAATTTGACCGGAAAATGCTATATATAATATGAAAACTATATTTATATGTAATATGAAAATTATAAATAAATATAATACATATATATACGTGTATAATATAAAAATATATATTATTTTAAAATTTAACTACAAAAATACAAAATACTAAATGCCTGGAAACTTCTGGTCACCGTAAAAACAGCAAAACAGCGGATAAAACTAGCAATAACACTTAAAATGAAATTTTTTTATAAATTATTTTATTACTAAACTTTATATCAAAAACTTCCTTTTTAATTTTCCGACAACCGCACCATTAAATTTAAATTAGAATTATGAAAAGCATTCAAATCTTTAAAACAATGCTATATACGATAATACATTACGTAATATTTTTTTTATACTTATGTATAGCAATAGTAAAATAAATATTCGCATACACGATATACGCGCTTGACTATATTCTTCTATTGCTTTTTCCTTTAATTTTTTTTTAACAGACAATGTATAAAAAAATAAGCATTATGCTGTTGGTTGGTTGGTTGGTTTGTAAGGGGTGACGGAATCAAGGTCCTTCGCGCACTTGAGCCTATTGGCCCGTTGTACCCCCCGTCGATGGCCGATTAAGTTTCAAGCACGTCGACCCATCCGACAGCTCTTACGAATGAGTTAATCTTAGCCGGCTTAAAGGTACCTGCTTCCATCAAGTCTGTCAAGAAATGATGATCAAGATGTTTTAACCGTTTATTATGTATCGCAGCACATTGGCATAGGAGGTGTTCTACAGTTTCATAAACTTCATCACACCCTCTGCAACAGGATTCTGCTGATAGACCTAACCGATAGGCATGTTTTCTCAGCAGAATATGTCCTGTTGCAATACCCGTGAAAAGTCTAATCTAATCGATGATTTGGTCATGGAAAGGATTTTATTCGTTTTCTTAGAATTAAGGTTTCCCCAGAATAGTTTGGTGTGTGTACACCCTACCGAGTTCTGCCATCTAAGAGAATGCGTTTCTTGTGCCCAGGTCGCAATTAAATATTTTGCGAGTTTTAGTGGGTAGCCAGTTGTTACAGTATCTATGGCAGTAGGATTTGAATTGGCTCCTTGACGTGCCAGTTCATCTGCCCTTTCGTTGCCTTCGATTGATCTATGACCGGGTGACCAGAGGAGTTTTACTATGTTTCGGCTTCCTAGTATATTAAGGTTTGTTTTACAAATCTTAACTAGCTTCGAGTCGGTAGAATTTTTCTCCAGAGCCATCAGCGCAGCTTGACTGTCTGAGCAGATGACCACTGTGTGTTCAATAAGGTTTTTATTGTTTAGAATTTCTACTGCTTTATTGATTGCAGCTAATTCTGCTTGAAAAATCGAGGTATGTTCTGCAAGGTTTAGACTTAGATTAATATCTAAGTCTGCCGAGTAGATACCCGCACCACAGCCTGTAATCATTTTAGACCCATCTGTGAAGATCGTAGTTCCGTTCCTTGGGATTGGATTACCATTTTCCCATTCTCTTCTCGACGGTATTCTTATTTTATATTTATTCCCGAAAGTAAGTTCCGCTATTTGTCTGTCACATTCTGAGTCAAGCTGACAACCTGCCGACCTGATTACCTCGAGAATATCACAATGCGGAACGTTAGGATTCGTTTTTTTCAAGAGTCCGTTAAGACTTAGCCGTAAAGCGGTATTGGCCGCTAATTTTTTCACATGTATATCTATCGGTTGTATATATAGAATTGCTTCAAGGGCATTTGTTGGTGAACTTTTCAGTGCACCTGTGATACCCATACAACACTGACGTTGTACCTTTTCATAAATCTTGTATTTTGTTACCGTTTCCATTGACTTCCACCACACTAATGCTCCATATGTAACTATTGGTCTAATTACACACGTGTAAATCCAGTGGATTATCTTTGGATTCAGACCCCATTTTTTACCTATCGCGCTTCTACAAGTCCAAAAGATTCTAATGTCTTTGGAAGCACGTTCGTTCAAATGTTGTTTCCAAAGGAGTTTTTTATCAAAAATTATACCAAGAAATTTAACCTGATCTACCATAGTTAGGGTGGTATTGCCAATTTTTGGGAGTATTAGGCTGGGACTCCTTCTTTTCCGAGTGAAAAGACAAAGCTCAGTTTTATCCGGGTTTACTTTTAGTCCGTTCTTTGTTGCCCAGCTAACAACAATGAATATCGCACTTTGCATAAGCTCGGTTAGCGTTGTCTCATATTTACCAGTGCCTAGAATCGCCAAGTCATCTGCATAACAGATGATATGGTATCCTGCTTCCGACAAATCGTGTAAGAGGTCATCGATGACAAGTAGCCATAAAAGAGGAGATAGAATGCCTCCTTGCGGAGTTCCATTCCCGGCATGTCCATTTCTTAACGAGCCACCGAAGTTTGCAGTTAATAATCTATTACGAAGCATGAAGCCTATCCAGTTCACAATTTTACTGTCTGCGCCTTTTCGGCTTAGACAACCAAGTATTGATTCTGAGTTAACATTATTAAAGGCACCTTCAATGTCAATGAACATTCCCAAAGTGGCGTTCTTTTGTATGAATGATTTTTCAATAATATATGTTATACTATGCAGAGCCGAATCAACAGACCTGCCTTTACAGTAGGCGTGTTGAAAAGAAGATAACGATGAAATTGGGATTGAGTTCCTCAATTCCGTTTCAATGATTCTTTCCATAGTTTTTAAAAGGAAAGAGGTCAGACTAATTGGCCTATATGCTTTTGCTGAAGCATAATTAGTTTTGCCGGGTTTAGGTATGAAAACTACCTTTGACTCTTGCCATATTTTAGGAATGTAGTTCAGGTCCAGACATGCGGTGTAAATTTTACACAATCTGTCTATTAGTGCTACATTCGCGTATTGCAGGAGGGCTTGGTAAATACCATTTATACCTGGTAATTTAAATGGTTTGAAGGACTTAATTGCCCAGCTAACCTTTTCCCGTGTGAATAGTTTAGCCGCATTCAATGTGGATTGTCTATAATCCCTTGAAAGTAAGTCACGATTCTCACTACGCGAATTGTCCAGGCATCCTGGAAAGTTAGATTCGAGTAGAATTGCAAGTGATTCTTCAGGTGAGTCACTTTTCCTACCGTCATCATATTCCAGAAGTTCTGGTTGTGTATGCGTTTTTGAGAGAATTTTCTTTAATCTAGCGCCTTCTGAAACATTTTCGATTTGTTCAGTGAAATTTTTCCATGATTCTCTCTGGGCTTTTCTACAAAGAAGTTTGTACTCACGTAGAGCAGATTTGTATTTGTCCCAGTTATCAACTGAATTGTAATTTTTTGCTCTGTTAAAGAGTCTCCTAACCTCCTTTCTAAAGTTTAGGATTGGACCCGTCATCCAGACTTGTTTCCTATTGTTCCTATCTTGCTTTTTTGGACATGCTGTCTCAAAAGCTCCTCTAAGTGAGGCTGTTAGGTTTCCGACTTCTAATTCAATATCTGTAACCCGATTAAGATTTTCCACAGGGGAAAAATTATTTAACCTATCATCTAACTCTTCCTTATACTGTTGCCAGTTTGTTTTGGAAGGATTTCTGAAGTCAATATTTTGGTTTGGGACTGATCCTAATTCAAAGCATATCCATGCATGATCCGAAAAGGATGGCTCGTCCGAGACTTGCCAATTTAGAACTCTATCATGGATATTCTTTGTGGCCAAGGTTAGGTCAATTACTTGTTTTCTAAGTTTGTTAATAAAGGTTGGTTTATTACCTTTATTGACAATATACAATTCACTACTAAGTAAAAATTATGCTGTTAATTTTTTTTCAGGAAAAATATTATGTACTAGGGAACTAGGGGCTACTGTTAAATAGTCCCTAACATTAAAGTAACAGAAGCAAAACAGTATAGAAACATATTTATAACATTTTTGCTGTAAAAAAAATCCAATAAATCATTTCTCTCAGAGAAATTTTTTTTTTTGTTTTGCTTTACACTTTACTATATAAATTTATTCTCGCCAATATACATACATAGAAGAAAATTTTCAATACAAAAAAAAAATGAAATCGTCGTTCATGCATTTCTTTCATGCATTTCTTTCAGAGATTTTTTTTTATTTTTGATTTACCATATAAATTATGGTATATGCATAGAAGAAAATTCTCAATACAAAAAAAATATATAAAATCGTCGTTCATGCATATGGAAAATAAATGTTTGTATACATAAATACATTTAATAAATGTTTATATTCAAATTTTTATTCTATAGACAGAGGAAACATATATGCAGTGGGCTACTATTTTTTAGCCCAACCGCGGTATATTAGAAAACAATACATATAAAAAAAGTTGCAAAGCAAATTTAATGTATTTTTCGGACTAAGTCCGCAAGAATTTTTTCGTTTTCTTTTCCTTAATTTCTATTACATAATTACTATATGAAAATACGTATATTTTATAGGGTAGGCAGACCAAATATCGTACATAATATGAAAATATTTTTTTTATATGATTTTTTTTTTTTTTTTTTTATTTTGGAAGATATTTTGTGGAGTTTAAATTAAGATTTCTTAGGGTGGGCTTAGCCCACCTAGCCCATTAGGACGAGCCGCTGTTGAACATATTATTATTAAGTGTATACAAAAATAAAATAAAAAAAATGAAAAAAGGTGCGATTAATAGGAATTAAGTTATTGACATCATCATACATTTTTGTGACCCTTCCAATATCAAAATTATGAGCCATGCTTCTCAAGAATATAACTGGTGGCAATTTTTTAAAATTTTCTATTGCGATAAACTTCACGATGAATATTTCCTTGCGATGAATTGTTTAGGATGTATAGCTTGCGATGAATTGCGGGCGATGAACTTTGCTATGAATTTGTTATTGCGATAAACTATCTGGATACCGTTAAATCTGATATATTTGATACATACATATATTATACCAAATAAAAAGTATTGAAAATATTTTGATAACAAATAATTTATGAAATTAAAGTCTTTTTATTCATACCTTTATAAAAAATTGCCGATTATCTAAAGTAGCATTTATATATATATTGGTTGAAATTAAAGATAAGTTAAAAACACCTCAGCGATCAACAGCTGTTCCACAAATAATAAAATTTGCGGCAACATTAAGATTTTTTGGCCGAAAGTGAATATCAGCATTTTATTATTCAAAGCATGAACATAGTATTGGCTCAGAAAACTATATCATATATTATTACTGAAGTTTGCAAGACCATTGAGAAGAAAATATGTCCAAAACTCATAATTCTCGCTATGTGAAACCAAGAAAAAAAGGATGCAAAAAGATGGTTTTTTGAAAAATGTGGTTTTCCAGGTATAATTGGAGCTATCGACGGTACACACATTCAAATTATACGCCCACTGCCCACATAAAGACGAGCATGTATATTTTAATAGCAATTCCCTGATAACAATATATAGTGGTGAAAAAGTACTTTATAAATACTGAATGGAATTAGAAAAACTCCTTCTCGTTCCAGTGAATTAAGATAGGCAATTTTTATTATATTATCGGCAAATATTGTCCCGACTTTGTGTGCCAAAAAACTGGCAACCCTACGCCCACATAAAGACGAGCATGTATATTTTAATAGCAATTCCCTGATAACAATATAGTGGTGAAAAAGTACTTTATAAATACTGAATGGAATTAGAAAAACTCCTTCTCGTTCCAGTGAATTAAGATAGGCAATCGGGAAAAAGGTCAGTAGTTTTCACTAATGTATTAGTCGTACAAAAATTAATAAAAGGAAATATCAGAAATGATGGTACACTAATTTGTTTGAAACCTGAAGCTGAAGAAGCATTCAATGAATGCAAATATGATTTGGCGCAATCAACACTGCTGGCACATCCAGTACCCAATATTAAATTGACTTTGACAGTTGAATGCAGCAACGAAGCCGTAGGATCTGTGGTGCATCAAATAGTAAACGATGAGCCAAAGCCATTAGGTTTTTATTCGAAGAAATTGACAACTGTTCAAACGAAATATAGCACATATGATCGGGAATTGACTGCAATATTTCAAGGTGTAAAACACTTTCAATATTTACTTGATGGTAAACAGTTGGTGATCTACACCAATCACAAACCCCTCGAATACGCCTTGAAAAAGAAATCAGACAATTCAACAACACGTCAACTGCGCCAACTAGACTTCATCAACCAATTCTCAACTGATATTCAGTACATAGCTGGCAAAGATAACAAGGCTGCAGATTTCTTATCCCGGATCAATGAAATATCAGGGGAAATCGATTTTGGAAACATTGCTGACATGCAATCCGGGGATTCTGAACTGTTTTCGCTTCTTCAGGCAGTGAATCCAATTAGTTCATTAAATATAAAACAAAATCACATTACAAACAACAGGTGTTAAAACAACAACACACCTGGTGTCACAAAGATTTTTTTGGCCAACAACATGCTCATACAATGTGCCAATTTTGTAAAAACTTGTTCGAAATCCCAAAAAACTAAAATTACCAAACATGTAAAATCACTATTAATGAGATATGCACCGACAACTCAACTGTTTCAACGCATTAATGTGGATTTAATCGGGCCAATGCAACTACTACTACTACACATACTACTGCAGCTTTACAATTATCCACAGATTCACCAGATGACCAGAGATGTGCCCATACCTGACATGACAGCAGTAACGGTCGCCAAACATCTAATTTCAACATTGGTAGCAATATTTGGCGTACCGAAGAGAATAACAACCGATTTGGGAAGACAATCCGAGTCAACAAGCTACCATCCGCAGATAAATGGTATCATTACCATTTGGCACCCAATAACTTCTTTTATTTCCGAACATCAAAAATAAATTACGAGGTCAACGTTTTTCGGCACCTGAAGAAGCGTTCAAAATGCATTTGATGCGTTCAAAATGCATGTTTCAGAGGTACCTCAATCTGAGTGGCAAAATGGCTTCGAAAATTGGTTCAAACGGATGCAAAGTGTATTAATAATCGTGGAGAATATTTTGAAAACAATAAATCCATTTTCGATAGTAAATTTTTGTTTTTTTTACTATAATCCCGAAATATAAAAGGCAACCCTCGTTAATGACACAACATCAGCAACTCATAATGATGACACAACAACATCAGCAACTAATAATGATGACACCACAAGATCAGCGACTAATAATGATGATAGAACAAAATCAACGACTCACAATGATAACACAACAATGGCACGATCCACAACTTCAACAAGATCAGGCAGTGTAGTACATTTTTCTGCTCATCGTTGATAATAATAAACTAAAACATTTAATAATAAACTAAAACATTTTTATTTTCAGATTTAATTTAAACTTTATTTTCGAATTTTTTTGAAAAATTATTGTTGGGTTTTTTCCCTCAATTTTCTTCGACCGGAAATTGTTGATTTATCGAACTCGACCTAATATCTCTTTGGTTGATTTTGGTGCAAATGCTTTGAAAGCATCTTCACACTCCTTATCATTTATACCATAAACGATATATGTAATCATCGAAAGATTAAATGACGATTTAACCTCACCATTAAACCATAATCCAGCTGCACCCTGTAATTTTGCAACCGAAGCTAACAATTATAATTTTTCGTTAATATTATAAATAATCCGTAAATCTTCAAGTTTTGTTAACAACTTGTCAACTGATAAGGTTTTCGGATCGAATATTGGTATTATAATTATTTCATATATATCACGAACAGAAAAAATTATTTGTTGTACCACATCCCTATTAACCTCACCCTCACGACTAGTACGACGAAAATAATTATTTTGATTTAAATTTTCCATATCCGTCTCCTCATTCACCATTACTGGTTCCCTTATCATAATATCATCGTTGTATGATGACATCAATCGATTATAAATTCTCTAGTACATAACACCCTTTTTTCACAATCCCACTTCAAAACTGTAAAGTTAGCTTATTAAAGTTTCCTGATAATGGTAATGAATTGGATAAACTACTAAATAAAAAAATATCTTTTTACTTTTTAATTATTTTTCTAAGAATTCTAGATTATTATTATTACGCTTCATTCGATTTTCGCAATAAATTCGCATCATTCGATTTTCGCAAAAAACAGATGCGAATTTCGCATCGTTTGGTACCGCGTAAGAAATTCGCATCGCCAAATAAAATATTCAATTTTGACATAAATGGATATGTCATTGGGACATTTAGGTTATTTTATAAAAAAAATTATTTTATTTATAAAATAAGTTGAATTTAAAAATATCAGACAATATGGACTGTTTAGCAGCAATATTATTAATGGAAAGTGATAGTGAAAATGATTCAGAAAGTATACCCGAATCAAAACGAAAAATGTGCATCAAAAGAAAATTTATTATATAGTTAAATCGATTCTAGGCTCGTTTATCGCAAGCAATTCATCGCGAAGGAATTCATCGCAAGCAATTCATCGTAATCAATTCATCGTAAGCAATTCATCGCAAGCAATTTATTATTATTTAATTATTTAACTCTGGTAGGCAGAACAATCGCGCGATTATTCTGGCTACCGAAGTTAAATAATTAAATAATAATAAATTGAGTTAAATATTCAAATAATGATAAATTAAACATAAAAATAGAACATTATTATTATTAACATATTATTAAAATAGAACATTTATTATTATAATAATAATAATATTTTATTATTATTATTATTCTTTTCCATAAAAATAGAACATATTCAGTGGCGGTTTGTGCTGTAAAATTCTGGGTGGGCTAATTTTTTTTTAAAATTAAGAAAAGACATTGTGGAGGTTTCCACTTTACCATGAGGTATTACACTCAAAGCGTTAGTGTCCAGTTTCCTCAACACAAAAAAAAAATCGATTGGCTGATGTGGTCCTAATTCTTTTATTTTAACCTTAACCTCTAATGATGAAGATTTAAATGGATGCTCCAATAAGTAATCTATTTCATTCATCATTAGAGCATATATTTAAAAATTCATATATTAAGCAAAAAATAATATGAGAATTATATACAATATATAGCATTTTCCGATCAAATTAGGCTTTTTACACATCAAGATAGTCTTTTAAAAAATCAAATTAGTCTTTTTACAGTTTGAATTAGTCTTTTTAAATTTCAAGTTAGTCTTTTTAAATATCAAGTTAGTCTTTTTAAATTTCAAGTTAATATTTTTAAATTTCAAATTAGTCTTTTAAAAATAAAATTTCTATGTGTTTCAAACCTATTATTTCAGTAAAAACAAATAATATTATTTTTTTTAATTTTGTTCAAATTAAAATTTTATTAAGCGATAATATAATTTTCATATAATTCTTCGCCAGCAATAGCATCTGGTATTTTAGCGTCATATTTATAAAATAATTTCGACAATCCTGATCGGTCAATGTTGAAAAACCTTGTGCAATTGCATTTACCAAGTTATGGTCTCTTGGTACACTTAACAGCTGCCGAACAACACATTTACCTTTTGGGGAAAAAAAATTAAAAAATATCGTTAAGATTTTTGGGTGAATTTAAATGCTTCTTATTCATAAAATTTTAATTTGAACAAAATTAAAAAAATTAATATTATTTGTTTCTACTTAAATAATAGGTTTAAAACACAAAAATTTTAATTTTAAAAGACTAATTCGAAGTGTAAAAAGACTAATTTTAAATGTAAAAAGACTAATTTGAAATTTTAAAAGACTAACTTGAAATTTATAAAGACTAATTTGATTTTTTAAAAGACTATCTTTATATTTTTAAAGACTATCTATCTTTATGTGTAAAAAGACTAATTTGACCGGAAAATGCTATATATAATATGAAAACTATATTTATATGTAATATGAAAATTATAAATAAATATAATACATATATATACGTGTATAATATAAAAATATATATTATTTTAAAATTTAACTACAAAAATACAAAATACTAAATGCCTGGAAACTTCTGGTCACCGTAAAAACAGCAAAACAGCGGATCAAACTAGCATTAACACTTAAAATGAAATTTTTTTATAAATTATTTTATTACTTAACTTTATATCAAAAACTTCCTTTTTAATTTTCCGACAACCGCACCATTAAATTCAAATTAGAATTATGAAAAGCATTCAAATCTTTAAAACAATGCTATATACGATAATACATTACGTAATATTTTTTTTATACTTATGTATAGCAATAGTAAAATAAATATTCGCATACACGATATACGCGCTTGACTATATTCTTCTATTGCTTTTTCCTTTAATTTTTTTTTAACAGACAATGTATAAAAAAATAAGCATTATGCTGTTGGTTGGTTGGTTGGTTTGTAAGGGGTGACGGAATCAAGGTCCTTCGCGCACTTGAGCCTATTGGCCCGTTGTACCCCCCGTCGATGGCCGATTAAGTTTCAAGCACGTCGACCCATCCGACAGCTCTTACGAATGAGTTAATCTTAGCCGGCTTAAAGGTACCTGCTTCCATCAAGTCTGTCAAGAAATGATGATCAAGATGTTTTAACCGTTTATTATGTATCGCAGCACATTGGCATAGGAGGTGTTCTACAGTTTCATCAACTTCATCACACCCTCTGCAACAGGATTCTGCTGATAGACCTAACCGATAGGCATGTTTTCTCAGCAGAATATGTCCTGTTGCAATACCCGTGAAAAGTCTAATCTAATCGATGATTTGATCATGGAAAGGATTTTATTCGTTTTCTTAGAATTAAGGTTTCCCCAGAATAGTTTGGTGTGTGTACACCCTACCGAGTTCTGCCATCTAAGAGAATGCGTTTCTTGTGCCCAGGTCGCAATTAAATATTTTGCGAGTTTTAGTGGGTAGCCAGTTGTTACAGTATCTATGGCAGTAGGATTTGAATTGGCTCCTTGACGTGCCAGTTCATCTGCCCTTTCGTTGCCTTCGATTGATCTATGACCGGGTGACCAGAGGAGTTTTACTATGTTTCGGCTTCCTAGTATATTAAGGTTTGTTTTACAAATCTTAACTAGCTTCGAGTCGGTAGAATTTTTCTCCAGAGCCATCAGCGCAGCTTGACTGTCTGAGCAGATGACCACTGTGTGTTCAATAAGGTTTTTATCGTTTAGAATTTCTACTGCTTTATTGATTGCAGCTAATTCTGCTTGAAAAATCGAGGTATGTTCTGCAAGGTTTAGACTTAGATTAATATCTAAGTCTGCCGAGTAGATACCCGCACCACAGCCTGTAATCATTTTAGACCCATCTGTGAAGATCGTAGTTCCGTTCCTTGGGATTGGATTACCATTTTCCCATTCTCTTCTCGACGGTATTTTTATTTTATATTTATTCCCGAAAGTAAGTTCCGCTATTTGTCTGTCACATTCTGAGTCAAGCTGACAACCTGCCGACCTGATTACCTCGAGAATATCACAATGCGGAACGTTAGGATTCGTTTTTTTCAAGAGTCCGTTAAGACTTAGCCGTAAAGCGGTATTGGCCGCTAATTTTTTCACATGTATATCTATCGGTTGTATATATAGAATTGCTTCAAGGGCATTTGTTGGTGAACTTTTCAGTGGACCTGTGATACCCATACAACACTGACGTTGTACCTTTTCATAAATCTTGTATTTTGTTACCGTTTCCATTGACTTCCACCACACTAATGCTCCATATGTAACTATTGGTCTAATTACACACGTGTAAATCCAGTGGATTATCTTTGGATTCAGACCCCATTTTTTACCTATCGCGCTTCTACAAGTCCAAAAGATTCTAATGTCTTTGGAAGCACGTTCGTTCAAATGTTGTTTCCAAAGGAGTTTTTTATCAAAAATTATACCAAGAAATTTAACCTGATCTACCATAGTTAGGGTGGTATTTCCAATTTTTGGGAGTATTAGGCTGGGATTCCTTCTTTTCCGAGTGAAAAGACAAAGCTCAGTTTTATCCGGGTTTACTTTTAGTCCGTTCTTTGTTGCCCAGCTAACAACAATGAATATCGCACTTTGCATAAGCTCGGTTAGCGTTGTCTCATATTTATCAGTGACTAGAATCGCCAAGTCATCTGCATAACAGATGATATGGTATCCTGCTTCCGACAAATCGTGTAAGAGGTCATCGATGACAAGTAGCCATAAAAGAGGAGATAGAATGCCTCCTTGCGGAGTTCCATTCCCGGCATGTCCATTTCTTAACGAGCCACCGAAGTTTGCAGTTAATAATTATTTAGAAACATGAAGCCTATCCAGTTCACAATTTTACTGTCTGCGCCTTTTCGGCTTAGACAACCAAGTATTGATTCTGAGTTAACATTATTAAAGGCACCTTCAATGTCAATGAACATTCCCAAAGTGGCGTTCTTTTGTATGAATGATTTTTCAATAATATATGTTATACTATGCAGAGCCGAATCAACAGACCTGCCTTTACAGTAGGCGTGTTGAAAAGAAGATAACGATGAAATTGGGATTGAGTTCCTCAATTCCGTTTCAATGATTCTTTCCATAGTTTTTAAAAGGAAAGAGGTCAGACTAATTGGCCTATATGCTTTTGCTGAAGCATAATTAGTTTTGCCGGGTTTAGGTATGAAAACTACCTTTGACTCTTGCCATATTTTAGGAATGTAGTTCAGGTCCAGACATGCGGTGTAAATTTTACACAATCTGTCTATTAGTGCTACATTCGCGTATTGCAGGAGGGCTGGGTAAATACCATTTATACCTGGTGATTTAAATGGTTTGAAGGACTTAATTGCCCAGCTAACCTTTTCCCGTGTGAATAGTTTAGCCGCATTCAATGTGGATTGTCTATAATCCCTTGAAAGTAAGTCACGATTCTCACTACGCGAATTGTCCAGGCATCCTGGAAAGTTAGATTCGAGTAGAATTGCAAGTGATTCTTCAGGTGAGTCACTTTTCCTACCGTCATCATATTCCAGAAGTTCTGGTTGTGTATGCGTTTTTGAGAGAATTTTCTTTAATCTAGCGCCTTCTGAAACATTTTCGATTTGTTCAGTGAAATTTTTCCATGATTCTCTCTGGGCTTTTCTACAAAGAAGTTTGTACTTACGTAGAGCAGATTTGTATTTGTCCCAGTTATCAACTGAATTGTAATTTTTTGCTCTGTTAAAGAGTCTCCTAACCTCCTTTCTAAAGTTTAGGATTGGACCCGTCATCCAGACTTGTTTCCTATTGTTCCTATCTTGCTTTTTTGGACATGCTGTCTCAAAAGCTCCTCTAAGTGAGGCTGTTAGGTTTCCGACTTCTAATTCAATATCTGTAACCCGATTAAGATTTTCCACAGGGGAAAAATTATTTAACCTATCATCTAACTCTTCCTTATACTGTTGCCAGTTTGTTTTGGAAGGATTTCTGAAGTCAATATTTTGGTTTGGGACTGATCCTAATTCAAAGCATATCCATGCATGATCCGAAAAGGATGGCTCGTCCGAGACTTGCCAATTTAGAACTCTATCATGGATATTCTTTGTGGCCAAGGTTAGGTCAATTACTTGTTTTCTAAGTTTGTTAATAAAGGTTGGTTTATTACCTTTATTGACAATATACAATTCACGACTAAGTAAAAATTATGCTGTTAATTTTTTTTCAGGAAAAATATTATGTACTAGGGAACTAGGGGCTACTGTTAAATAGTCCCTAACATTAAAGTAACAGAAGCAAAACAGTATAGAAACATATTTATAACATTTTTGCTGTAAAAAAAATCCAATAAATCATTTCTCTCAGAGAAATTTTTTTTTTTGTTTTGCTTTACACTTTACTATATAAATTTATTCTCGCCTATATACATACATAGAAGAAAATTTTCAATACAAAAAAAAAATGAAATCGTCGTTCATGCATTTCTTTCATGCATTTCTTTCAGAGATTTTTTTTTATTTTTGATTTACCATATAAATTATGGTATATGCATAGAAGAAAATTCTCAATACAAAAAAAATATATAAAATCGTCGTTCATGCATATGGAAAATAAATGTTTGTATACATAAATACATTTAATAAATGTTTATATTCAAATTTTTATTCTATAGACAGAGGAAACATATATGCAGTGGGCTACTATTTTTTAGCCCAACCGCGGTATATTAGAAAACAATACATATAAAAAAAGTTGCAAAGCAAATTTAATATATTTTTCGGACTAAGTCCGCAAGAATTTTTTCGTTTTCTTTTCCTTAATTTCTATTACATAATTACTATATGAAAATACGTATATTTTATAGGGTAGGCAGACCAAATATCGTACATAATATGAAAATATTTTTTTTATATGATTTTTTTTTTTTTTTTTATTTTGGAAGATATTTTGTGGAGTTTAAATTAAGATTTCTTAGGGTGGGCTTAGCCCACCTAGCCCATTAGGACGAGCCGCTGTTGAACATATTATTATTAAGTGTATACAAAAATAAAATAAAAAAAATGAAAAAAGGTGCGATTAATAGGAATTAAGTTATTGACATCATCATACATTTTTGTGACCCTTCCAATATCAAAATTATGAGCCATGCTTCTCAAGAATATAACTGGTGGCAATTTTTTAAAATTTTCTATTGCGATAAACTTCACGATGAATATTTCCTTGCGATGAATTGTTTAGGATGTATAGCTTGCGATGAATTGCGGGCGATGAACTTTGCTATGAATTTGTTATTGCGATAAACCAAAGACGCTCTAATATTAAGATGGACAGTAATATATTTTTACATTATTTTTCATTAAAAACTGGGGAGGGTCTTTAGCCAAAAAACAGCTTTGCAATAAATATGGTTTGAGAAGAATAATTATTATATATATGGTTTTGATATTAGATATTTCAATGTGCTTTTTAACACAAAATATTTTTTATTTTCGGTAAATTTTTTTCGTTATATATTTTTAGAAAGGGATAAAAAACATGTTAAGAAAGAGGAAAGAAATATAAAATATATTTTATAATATTGAACCATATATGCGTCTTTAACCTATATTGTTTCTTCTTGCATTTTTTGTTTTGTTTTTTTTTTTTTTTTTTTTTTTCACAAGAAATTTTCAAGGCCAACTTTTTCAATTTATTTTTGAAAAATTTAATTTTCATATTTTAGAATTTTAAGTTATTATGGAATCAATTAAGAGTGTTTTGTGACGGACTTTGAAGTAAAAAAAATTGATTTCAATTTGATTTGTTGAGGTTGGCACTCTATATGACTACATAGCACCCTGAAATTGTATGGGATTACTTAGGTGAAGAGGGTAAGGTGTAAGGTCTCGTTTGTAGTATCAAATTAAAACCCTTATTGGGCAGAGTATGAAATGAATCTGCAAAAATCATTAATTTTGGTAATATAAAACAAATATTTCTGATATTTAATATGAAAAACTGAAAATGCCATCACTATTTATGTATGTAAATATTTAATATTATGTAAAATATTACTAACTAACTACGAGTTATCTGGTACCCCTAATTTATATAAATTTGTATAAAGTTATAGAATTTGAATGTATGTATTGCAAAAATTTATTTGTGTATAGCGCGAAATAGTTTTCTATATTTATTTCATATTTCATTCAAGCTGCTAATTAGGGGTACCAGATAACTCGTAGTTAGTTAGTAATATTTTACATAATATTAAATATTTACATACATAAATAGTGATGGCATTTTCAGTTTTTCATATTAAATATCAGAAATATTTGTTTTATATTACCAAAATTAATGATTTTTGCAGATTCATTTCATACTCTGCCCAATAAGGGTTTTAATTTGATACTACAAACGAGACCTTACACCTTACCCTCTTCACCTAAGTAATCCCATACAATTTCAGGGTCCTATGTAGTCATATAGAGTGCCGACCTCAACAAATCAAATTGAAATCAATTTTTTTTACTTCAAAGTCCGTCACAAAACACTCTTAATTGATTCCATAATAACTTAAAATTCTAAAATATGAAAATTAAATTTTTCAAAAATAAATTGAAAAAGTTGGCCTTGAAAATTTCTTGTGAAAAAAAAAAAAAAAAAAAAAAAAAACAAAACAAAAAATGCAAGAAGAAACAATATAGGTTAAAGACGCATATATGGTTCAATATTATAAAATATATTTTATATTTCTTTCCTCTTTCTTAACATGTTTTTTATCCCTTTCTAAAAATATATAACGAAAAAAATTTACCGAAAATAAAAAATATTTTGTGTTAAAAAGCACATTGAAATATCTAATATCAAAACCATATATATAATAATTATTCTTCTCAAACCATATTTATTGCAAAGCTGTTTTTTGTGTAAAGCACCTCCCCAGTTTTTAATGAAAAATAATGTAAAAATATATTACTGGCCATCTTATTCATTATATAATTTTTGGATAAACTATCTGGATACCGTTAAATCTGATATATTTGATACATACATATATTATACCAAATAAAAAGTATTGAAAATATTTTGATTACAAATAATTTATGAAATTAAAGTCTTTTTATTCATACCTTTATAAAAAATTGCCGATTATCTAAAGTAGCATTTATATATATATTGGTTGAAATTAAAGATAAGTTAAAAACACCTCAGCGATCAACAGCTGTTCCACAAATAATAAAATTTGCGGCAACATTAAGATTTTTTGGCTGAAAGTGAATATCAGCATTTTATTATTCAAGGCATGAACATAGCATTGGCTCAGAAAACTATATCATATATTATTACTGAAGTTTGCAAGACCATTGAGAAGAAAATATGTCCGAAACTCATAATTCTCGCTATGTGAAACCAAGAAAAAAAGGATGCAAAAAGATGGTTTTTTGAAAAATGTGGTTTTCCAGGTATAATTGGAGCTGTTGACGGTACACACATTCAAATTATACGCCCACTGCCCACATAAAGACGAGCATGTATATTTTAATAGCAATTCCCTGATAACAATATATAGTGGTGAAAAAGTACTTTATAAATACTGAATGGAATTAGAAAAACTCCTTCTCGTTCCAGTGAATTAAGATAGGCAATTTTTATTATATTATCGGCAAATATTGTCCCGACTTTGTGTGCCAAAAAACTGGCAACCCTACGCCCACATAAAGACGAGCATGTATATTTTAATAGCAATTCCCTGATAACAATATAGTGGTGAAAAGGTACTTTATAAATACTGAATGGAATTAGAAAAACTCCTTCTCGTTCCAGTGAATTAAGATAGGCAATCGGGAAAAAGGTCAGTAGTTTTCACTAATACATACAAAAATAAAGTACTGACAAATTTCCCCTCTTCAATACTATTTCAATACTTTTAATGTGCATCCAAAAACTACTTTGAATGTACACCGAAAAAGTACTTTTAATATACATCGAAAAACTACTTTTAATGTAAATCCAAAAACTACTTTTAATATACATAGAAAAACTACTTTTAATGTACATTCAAGAAGTACTTTTCATGCATATCCAAGAAGTACTTTTAATGTACATTAAAGAAGTACTTTTAAAAGTACTTCTTGGATGTGTTTTTTAGGGCCTTTTTGTGGAATAAAAAATTTTTAAAATATTTTATTGATATGTATTTTTATTTATAAAATGTCTTCAGTTGTAGTATTATCTTTCTCCTTAATGTGCCTTTTTTTGTGGTGCTTATTATGGGATCTTATCAAGTTTTTTCTCAATTCAGCATCATACATAAGCTTCCAATTACATAACCGCATGCATCTAATAATAGAAAAGTATTATTATAAAATATGATAATTTTTAATAAACAATAACGTGACTTACTATATAAAATTGTTTTAAAAACTCCAATGCCTTAAGTTGGTTGAAATTTCACATTTGTACTCAGATATGTAATCACTGGACTCAGAATTTTCATCTATTTGCTGTTTTATTGAAATATAATCATTTTGGTGTTCTAATTCCATGCTTTCATAAGTATTTTCCCACAGCGGTAGAGAACTTTCGTCAACCTCAATATCTCTTGAATCCGCCACATTAGCTATTATATCCTGATATTTTCTGACATCTTCCTCAAATTGTCCTCCTAATTCGCTCATTTTATTTGCAAATGTTTTATTTCCATGTTGATTAACTAATATATAAATGATTTATATTTTTATATTTAACTTCATAAATTATATACTAATAAATACCAAGTGGAGTTTTTAATTAAAAGGAATATATAAATAAAATATGGGAATATGTATATATATAAATTAAAAAAAGAAAAAAATTATATAAATATATAATTTATACATATATTCAAATAAATTATAAAATATATATAAAATGTTATGGAACATTTTACTTACCAAAATGCATTATATTTTTTCCACTTTAAAATTCTAGAATATATTTAATTCACTGTTATTTTACACACAACATGTTTACTTTAACACAAACTACTTAAATTTATTAATTCTTTAAAGCAATATTTATAATTTTTTATCGAATTAAAAAACCGATGTTTAACGTTTTTTTAATATTAATTTCTCAACTTATTTTATCGACCTATCGAGACACTTTTACTTTATGGATAGACCATGTGGAAAAATGCGACGTAATTTTCAAATGAAAAAAGTAAATACTTTAAAAGTACTTTTAAACTATGGAAAAACTATAGAACAGAAGTAGTTTTAAAGTATGGAAACAATATTGAAAAAAGTACTTTTAAAATATATAAAAACTAATTCGCTGAAGTAGTTAAAGAGAGACAACACAACTCAGATATATTTTGTTTCGCGTAGAAATTAACACACACATAGTTAAAAAAAATTTATAATGTAATATACAAAAATTTTCAAATTTTTGACATTTTTTTTTACAGATGTGGTGGAAACTACTGAACTCATGTTATCAGGGAAACTGAGCACAGTATAAATGCGATGGTGGTAAGTTAGATTTTGTATAAAAGTTATATACCCTATTCTATTACATTTAATTTTAGATTTGTGATCACAATTTGAGGCTGTTACGGTAGTTCTTCACACGATTCACATATATGGGCTATGAGTTCTGAAAGAGAGCATTTTAATACATGTTATAATAATGGAGACAAATCATCTTGGCTTCTAGGTAAATATCATTAAAGATAAATAATATTATTTTTTAAGTGATTCAGGATATCCACTGTAATCATCGTTACTGACACCATATAGAAATGATATAGAAGGCAGTTCAGAGGCCAAATTTAATACTACATTATCGAAATATAGAAATATTATTCAGCGCACGTTTCGAATATTGAAAGGAAGATTTAGATGTTTGTTGGCATGGAGAGAACTACACTATTCTCCTCTCAAGGCAACACAATTATTAAATGTATGTTGTGGACTACACAATATATGTATTGACTTCAAAATACCATTTGAATTTAATATTGTAGATGATGATAGCATTGATATCATATTCAATGGAATTAAGATAATAATAATGAAAATAATAACTTACTTATTCGTTATTCAATCTAAAAAATTAGAGACAAAATTAAAAATATTTTATAATTTATTTAAATAATTATATTTGAAACAAAAAAATTAAAATACAAAAGAATTAGTTTTTTGATTTAATTTATTTTTTAAGTTCCATTTTTTTAATCATTTAATAACTACTATTCAATTATATATCACAAGTAAATAGTATACTAATTCAAGTATATAAGTTAATATTTTCTGTTATTAATCTTTTAAATTTTTATTTAAAAATGAAACACCAAATTTCCGTGCAATATAAAAGTTAAATTTTATTTTATTATTGTGCGATATGAAAAACTTAAACTAAGACTTATTAACTATAATTATAAAAACTTGTCTTTCCTATTTGAAGACTGAATTACTTATGATTTTGCATGAGCAAATTATTTTACTTATTCTAATTACATTAGTAAATTCTAAAGATTAAACGCATCGTCAGCAATAATTTTGTGTGGGAACAATATGATAACAAAATTATATTTAAAATTAATTTGTGGGAAAAGAATTTATGATTTACTAAAAAGTATCATATTAATTTATAATTAACTCTTCCCCTTTTAAGTTCAAATGACCTCATTTGTTTGTTAGTTCGAAGATTATTGCTGATGAATCGGCGGCTCTGTTTATTGGATTTGGTACTTTTGATTCGTGTTTGTCATTTACTACAGATGGATTTTCTTCATTTGAAGTTTTTCCTCTTGTTTTAAAAATGATTGTTTTATTTGATTTAATTTTACAAATCGAAATTACAATTATGATTAAAATTATTAGAGTAATTGAACTGTAACTAATAGATTGATAAATAACTTTCTCAGTATTAAATAAATCAATTTGTTCTGTGTTATTTATTTGAATTTCTTTTATAATTTCTAATGACAATAATTCACGATATTTCTTTTCTAACGATGTTGGTTGCATTATTGGCGGAAGTGGTTTCATAGATGAGATTTCTCTCGAAATAAATTTAGTACCATTAACTTCTATTGTCGTATTATGATATTTAACAACATAAGTTCCACTAAGATTGTAAGATGTGTCTTGAAATTTTAAAGATCCAATAAATTGATTTAATAAAAGAATTCCATCAGATATTTCGTCTATTGATGGAATATGATGACTATTAATTTTGTTACAGCTTGAAGAAAGACTTTTCAAAAGCTTGGGAATGCAAGTAGAATTACTAATGTTTACAATATTATTTTTGTTACAAATTGATAGATTATTAATTGTTTTACAATCCTTTGTTATTCCATAAATATTATTTTTGTTTGACAATATGAATTTATAATTTACTTCATTTACATTATTATTATTTTTTACTGGTTTAATTAACAATTTATTAAAAGTTTCATTAGTTGTTAATGGAATATTTACAATATAAAACAAACATGTGTTATTTGTTATAATTTTGACATTGGCAAAATCTAAAGCTTCTTCAGGTGTTGCATAAGGCAAAGATTCCTTGTCAGCAAGATCAGTAATAAAATTCATTTCTGAACTGGATAAAATTAATGAGTTTACAATACCTGATTTAGACCAATGAATAGCATAGGCGATATTAGTTAATTCTTCTTTAATTAACTTTAATTTGTATTGAAAGTTAAATGCTAATCTATCATTAAAAGTAGCTTCTTTCTGAATTGAATTTATTATTTCATTAGTTATTTTAGTTAAATTGTTAATACGATCATTATGCAATTGATTTATAATAAATTGTTTATTATTATTTTTTAAAACATTATTAGTTTTATCTTGAATTAGTTTAAAGTCTTCATGGTCTGGATTACCTGCAATCCATTTCCATGCAGTTCCAATAAAATTAAAAGATCTTTTAGATCTATGGTTATGAATTTCTAAATTTTTTAATAAATTTTGTATTTGTTCATTTTCATGTTCAAGATAAGGAAAAAGAGGATTACTTTCAGTGATATCTTTAATAAGAATATTTTTAAAATTTTTAGTGAATTCTTGGTACTTATCTAATTCGATTACATGTATTAACTTGAAATTTCCGTCATGTATTTTTGCTTTTCCTATGTCGACAGCAATCAATTGAGAACTAGAATAATCCAAGATTTGTACCTCACTTATTGTCATGTAAAACAATGATCTGAAATATAAAAGGAACTAATTTTTTATAAGGCTTTTATGAATGGTTCGACCAGATTCTGTAATAACTAAAGTATTTTTGTTTTCTCTAACAATTTCTTTTTTAAATCTAAAAGTTAACTTTGAACCTAATCTTTTATTATGTTTTACATAAATAATTTGTCCTGGTTCGTAGTTTTTTATTGGCTTTCTTTTTTTATTATGAACTTTAAGGTCTTTTTGTTGTTTTATTTTTAATTTATCGATATTTTCCAATCTAGTTTTTTCAAAATCTTCTGGAGATATGTTAGAAATTCTGCCATAAAATAGTTCTACTGGTTTTTTCCCTGTAGTTGAATGAACAGAATGATTGTATTCATTAACAGATCTTTCTAATAATTCTTCGAAATTACGTGAAATACCATCGGTTTTTAGACATCTCATAATTTCAATCAAAGTTGAATGAAAACGTTCGATTTGTCCATTAACTTCACTCTTATATGGTGGTGATTTAAATACTTTAATTTTTAATTCGTCTTCTAATAAAGAAGTTATTGTGGCAGAATTGAGAGATGGTTCATTATCAATTACTATTGATTCAGGAATATTGAAGAGAAATAATAAGTCGCGAAGAGGTCTTTTAATATCTTCAATTGCTCTTGATTTAATACTTTTAATTTGAACAAATTTTGTGAATTTATCAATTGCTGTGAGAACTAATTGTTTTTCCGTAGAAAAAATATCAATATGAATTATGTGACCAGGATAAGTTGGAATTGGAGTTGCATTAATGATTTGATTATTTGGATGTCTGTCATATTTGTTTTCTTTGCAGACAGTACAAAGTTTTATAAAATGTTTAATTTTATTACACATTTTAGGAAAATAATATTTTTCGAATATTTGTAATCGATTTTCTTGTAAATTTCTATGAGCTCTTTTGTGAGTGTTCAATATTATTTCATCTTGGTTAGCTTCATTAATTACGTCTTCAACCTGTTTTTGGGCAAATCTGATTTTATAAGTATTTAAATGAATTGGATAAATTTCTTGAATTTTTCCTCTTATTCGGTCTTCAGTTTTTAATCCATTTATTGTGTGTGGATTAAGATATTTTTTTAAAATGGTAATTAGATCAATTTCAGAATAATCGTTTTTTGATATTATGTGTCTTTTATAAGATGGAAAAGGTTCCTCTAATTCATAATTTGAATTACCAATTTTTATAATTATTTGATTTCTAAAAGTATTAATAGGAATTTCTATTGTAGGAATTAAATTTTGTGGTGAGCTACTACTACTGTGTTGAGAACTACTCATTGAATTGTAATCTTGATAAACCATCAGCTACAACGTTTGTTTTGCCTGGTTTATATTTTAATTCGTAATTGTATTCTTCTAAAATCGCTTTCCAACGTTTCATTTTACTATTAGTATTTTTATTACTAAGCGCGTAGGTAAGAGGTTGGTGGTCAGTAAGAATTTTTACTTTCCTTGATCCATAAAGAAAATTTCTTAATGAATTAAGTGACCAAATAATAGCCAACATCTCTTTTTCATTAGTCGCGTAATGTTCTTCCGCTTTTGACAAAGTTCTTGAAATAAATGTTATGGGTTTACCAGATTGTGAAAGGACTGCACCAATAGCGTAATTGGATGCATCAGTTGTAAGCTCAAACTCTTTGTCAAAATTTGGATATGAAAGTAGTATTTCTTTAGAAGTTAATGAAATTTTAATTTTATTAAATGCATTAATAGCATTTTCATCTAAAATTATATCTTTATTTTTGGAAGCATTTTTCGACACGCGTCCATCTTCCCCTCTTAAAAGCAAAGTTAGAGGTTTTGCTAACTTAGCGTAATCTTTAATAAATCGTCTGTAATAACGAGACATTCCAAGAAAAGATCTGAGATCTTTTAAAGTTTTAGGAATTGGTAAATTAACAATTGCTTCCACCTTTTTGGGATTTACTTTGATTCCTTTACTTGAAATTACAAAACCAAGAAATTCGACTTGTGAACGCAAAAATTCGCATTTGTCTAACTGTATTTTAATATTAGCTGCTTCTAGAGTTTTAAAAACAGTCTCTAAATTTTTGAAATGTTCATTTTCGTCTTTACCGAAAATAATTATATCATCGATATAAACATAACATATTTTTCCTATAAGATTTTTTAAAATATCATCTAAAGTTCTTTGAAAAATAGAAGGTGCGTTTTTAAGGCCAAATGGTAAACGAGTGAATTCAAATTTACCATTATTTATTGAAAAAGCTGTTTTTTCAATATCGGATTGTTTTAATGGAATTTGATGAAACCCACTTTTCAGATCAATAACAGTAAAATATTTATTATTACCTAAATTAGCTAGAACTTCATTAATTTCCGGTATAGGGTACCTATCTGGAATTGTAACAGTATTTAATTTTCGATAGTCAATTACTAATCTATATTTTTTTTCACCAGAAGCATCCAGTTTTTTTGGAACTATCCACACTGGAGAATTATATGGAGATTTAGATGGTCTAATGATACCATCTTGAAGTAATTGATTGATTTGTTTTTGAACTTCGTCTTTTAGACACATTGGATAAGGATATGATTTTGAATAAATTGGATCATTTGTTGTAGTTCTAATTTCTCCTTTTACTTGAGACGTATAAGTTAATTTTTCATCTGGATCAGTGAATAAGTTAGGGTTAATTTTAACCAAATTAATTAATTTTTCTTTTTGTTCATTTGTCATATGTGACATGCGAATATCGATAGTATTAACGAATTGTGATTCATGTTGTTTTAATGGAATGATAGTATTAGAGTTTATTGTCATATAATTTTTATCGGTGTAAATTGTAGCACCTAATTCTTTTAAACTATCATTTCCTAAGATACCATCGAAAGAAGAAAGATGAGGTAAAATATAGAATTTAATTTTTGAAGTTTCCGATCCGAATAAATTAATTAAAGCATGGTGCGTAATTTCAATATTACCACCAACTGAATTTGCGTAAAAAACTTCTTCATTAGGAATAGGATTTCGAATAAATTTAGATTGAATGTAATTTTTGTTAGACCCAGTGTCTATTAAAAATTTGAATATTTGGCCACTCTTCACTTTATGTTCAAAATATGGTAGTGAAGAGCGCCTTACTCTAAAAAATGAACGTCATCTAAATAATGAAATTTTTCACATTCAGGTTGCTTTTCTTGTTTGATATAATCGATCAAGGATTCATTAAACTTTTCATCATAATTTTTTATTCCATTATTATATTCTTGAAAATCTACATTTTGTTTATTTTGTTCTGTATGAAAAACTCTTTGAGTTTTATTTTGATTTTGAATTTGTTGTGAAGGTGGTCTTTTATATTTTTGTTGATTTTGAGGTCTATTTCTATAGTTAACTTGACAAGAATTTATCGAACGATCAACTTCCATTGGTTCCGGTTTCGGAAAATGTCTTTGATTATTTGAGTTATTTTGAGGAAATTTAGATGTTGTTCGTTGTTGATAATTATTTTTTACGAAATTTGGTTTATTTGTCCATTGAGGATCATGTAACAACTGAGGGTTAAAATTATTTCTAGAAAATCGATTTTTTTTGGGTGGTAGAGGAGGCGGTTTTGAAATATTTTGTACCCCTCTAATATTACCATGACTATGTTGAATTCTGTAATCGATATTTTGTAATTTTAAACAGAGATGTAGTGCTTGTGGAAGATCTACAGGCTCTTTCATACTAAGTAATCGTGGTAAATCACCTTTAAGACCACGTACAAAAGTATCTAATGCTTTGTCGCGATATGATTTGGTCATTACGTTAAGGGATTCTTCTCCCAATTCCATAGAGGACAATTTATTTAAGATAAGTGAAAGATGTTGATAAACTGCTTGATAATATTCAGGAATAGTTTGGTTTCTTTGAACAAAAGTAGTCATTTGATACTCTAAAGTACCAAGATCTCTTTTATCAGCATAATGTGAAGAGAGACAACGAGAAATTTGTTCCCAATCTAAAGGCGTATTATAAGATTCTAAGACAATATCAGCATCATTAGTAATTTTATTTCGAATAACATTGAGAATACCATAATATTTAGGAGTGCCACGTAAATTCTCATAAGCCGATAGAATTCTATTTACGCTTTTTTTCCATGAACTAAATTGACTAGATTGACCAGAAAATTCTTTAATACTTTTAACAACATCAGGAATTTTATCCATTCCTTCTAAATTTACAGCAAGATTAACGTTTTGATCAACGTTATTGCTTTGGGAACTTTGATTTTCATTTTGGTTTAAATTAGATTGAATAATATCTTTTGTTTCACTTTGTATTAATTCTTTTATTAATATTTTTAAATCATTAAGATTAAACACTTGTACAGAATTTTGTTCTGGATTTTCAGTAGAACTTTGTTCAACGCTTCCGCTTGGGTTTTGAAAAGTACTTGGTCGTATTATATTATTTGGGAAACTCATTATAATTTATTTATAATATGACAATAAAAAAAATTCAAAAAGAAAGCAATTTCGATGAATGATTTGTAAAATTTGTAAATATATTTTTATCTTTCCGATTCAAAGAAGAAATAACTCTACCACTAATGTCACTAATTATTTGATAAGCTTATTGTTGCTTATAATATTTGTTTTATATTATTAATTTTTAACAAACAAAATTTTATTCTTTAACAGACAAAAAAATAAAAATTATTTTTATTCATTTATTATTTCAAAATATTTTAATAAAAAATTATTTGATTTATATTTATTTTATTGAAATTTCTTCAAAATAATTATAGAAATATTTCTTTCTTTTACAAACTTAAATTTTTATTTATTTTTATTTAAATTATTATTAATTTAGTTTTTGACTAATCTTTAATTTTACTTATTAGATTAAGTCAAGTATTTTCGATATAATTTTTCTTTAAAAATTTTGTTTAATTATTTTAAAATAGATTTAAGTTCAAGTTTAATTATATTTTTCAATTTTAAAATAGAATTGTATTACTTTGTTACTAATTTATTCACAAAAGTATATTATTTATTAATATTTATAGTTAATAAAATAAAGTTATTTTTGACTTACATAAACATTATTATTCTGATGGACATTTTAATGGACTAATCGTGAATGTTCTTCGATCTTCGGCAAGATAGGCTGCTGTTGATAAATATTTTTGCTTTGTCAGATTCTATTTATCAACTCCGTTTTACTGCTTGAAGTTACTTCGGGGCGTCTTTTCCCAACTGCTTCGATGATGATCAGATGTCGATTCTGATGATTGTATTGCTGATATGATGAAATTTTCGTTTATTTGATTTCAATTTTGAATTGAAATATTAGCACTGAATTTTGACTAATCTTTAATTTTACTTATTAGATTAAGTCAAATATTTTTGATGTAAAATTATGTCTTTAACTTTTTATCTTTAAGTTTAATTATAAGATAAAAAAAAAGTTACACAAAAATTTAGTTACTATTTAGTAACATTTATTAATTTATTCAATGTTAATGTTTTCCACCACTTCACAATTTTTATTGCAAATTACACGATCAAGTCTTTTGCTCGGGCGCCAGTTAATATTTTCTGTTATTAATCTTTTAAATTTTTATTTAAAAATGAAACACCAAATTTCCGTGCAATATAAAAGTTAAATTTTATTTTATTATTGTGCGATATGAAAAACTTAAACTAAGACTTATTAACTATAATTATAAAAACTTGTCTTTCCTATTTGAAGACTGAATTACTTATGATTTTGCATGAGCAAATTATTTTACTTATTCTAATTACATTAGTAAATTCTAAAGATTAAACGCATCGTCAGCAATAATTTTGTGTGGGAACAATATGATAACAAAATTATATTTAAAATTAATTTGTGGGAAAAGAATTTATGATTTACTAAAAAGTATCATATTAATTTATAATTAACTTATAGTACTATGATATTATCATAAGATAAATGTTTTACATAAACTATTATATATACATTATCACTATTATTATGAATGATATTATTCATTACCACTATTAATATGAATACATTATTATTAGTGCTATTATAATGAACGCATTATTATAATGCTAATATTATGAATGCTATTATTATGAAGGCATTATTAAGAATGTTATTATTATGAATTAATGCACTTGTTCAAAAATAAATAAATATGTAAATATTGCAAAAATACTCTATACTAAATACTATGTTAAAAAAAATAATAAATATAATAATCGAATAATAAAAAACTACAAGTGCTCTTATGTTCACTTGCATATTTCATGCAAGAAAAATAAAAATTTAAAAAAAAATATTAATACTAATATCACTTATTTCCATTTCTTACTCTTAATTCTTCAATTTCCAATTTCCTCGCTTTTAAATTTAATTGTATTTGTCGAATTCCAAGTTTTTTTTGTGTCGCCGTAATTTTTCAGTATTTAACTACTTGTCTTGAACTTTGAATATTTTTGATAAATAATTTTCAATTGCTGCAAAGTTTTTATTATTTTCGGATTTTTTTTCTATAGTTTTCTCATGTAATTCGTGTTGAGTTTTCAAGAATTTGTCCATCAAATAATTTTTAACATTACTTGAATTAGAACTTGTAAGTGTTCTACATGAGCTAGATGGTGCTAATAACAAATTTACTTTAGGTTCAGATTCATAAGCATAATGTCCATCAGCAATGACACTGTCAGAATTTTCAATATTAATATCTAATATTGGATTTATGTTAAACTCCATGCTGAATTCATCATCCAATTGAATTGCAGTAGATGTTGCTGCTGTACCAAAGTTTTTGCTGCTTTTATTACCATATGTAGATCGATTTAAACAGCAAGCTCTATCACACGATCGTCTGTTCCCGTAAAAGACATTCATCTACTTGGACCACCATTTTCCCTAATTCATGTATTACTTCTCCGCATTTTTGGTTTTAAATGATTCTTGTAATCCGTGCATATCTATAAACAAAATATTAATTTAAAATAATTTAATATTTAGCCGCTTTATTTCAAACTGAATAATGCAGAATTATGTGATTTAAAATTAGAATTGCAAGAAGGTTGCAAATGCAGAATTTTCAATCGAGAAAAAAATAACATTAATAACAAATATTCCACATGATAATTTTAGTTATCACTATATTTACATTGGTTTCATATTAAAATTTAAATTATGCAGTTAAATGCAAATGCGGTTCAATATACTAAATCAACCAATATAAAATGTATTAAAGCAGTTAAACTGACGTGGTTCAAACGCAAAGCAGATAATCGATAATTTCAATTTCCAACGCAAACTGCCAATTTAATTTGACAAAACTAAATTTGACAGATAAATATATAAATTTTTATGAAAGTAATTATGTTTTCGTTTGAAGAAATATTAATTGAAATTTTGAAATAAAACTTTCGTATAATAAATTAATATTTCCCATGTACTGGTTGCACGGCGAATTTAAAATCAGCTGATTTTGAACTTTGGAGGACAAACAAAACAAATTTTATTGTACAAATTCTTTATTGTAATAATAATAAAAAAAAAATAAACAACTTTTATAATATGAGCAAACACATAGAAATTCTCATTGAATTTATTTTATTTGTCCTCCAAACTCAAAATACGGCGAATTAAACTGTCACTTGCAACCAGCCTATAGTATACAGTTGCAAAGTTTTAATATTGCGCTTGACATATAGTTTGACACTAATGACATTCGCTGTCATAAGATTAGTAAAAAACATAGCAAGATTGCGCCATTCAAATGTTCCATATAATATGTTTGAATTATTATTGTTACCGTCCACTTGGCCTTTGCACACTTTTGTCAAAGAATTTGAAAAATTAACACCTCCAAAAAATGATTTAGTTCCAAAAGAAGTAGTCAATTCAAAAAACTTGACATTTTTTCCCTCTACTATCAAAACGTAGGGGGTTTGCGTACAAAGGTAAAAGATGTTTACTTAATGTCTCAATCATTGTCTTTTGATGTATTCATTTTGACGGAAACCTGGTTAATCAACTCTATCTTGAATAATGAACTGTTTTCATCAGATTTTTTAGTTTTTAGAAAGGATCGTTATCGTTATACTGCTGACTCTAATATTTTCCGTAAAGGACTTGATCGCAGTTAGAAATATTTATGATACCTCTCTAGTAAATTTGGCTAACTCGTTAGATGTTGAGGTCTTATGTGTAAAAATTAATTTGTCAAAATTTTATGTTTACGTACTAAATTGTTATGTGCCACCTGTTTCTAGTGTAAGTGTGTAATGTATATGTAATTGTATTCAGTTTATTACAGACGTAATTAATCCTGAAGATGAACTAATTGTTCTAGGGGATTTCAATCTTCCACAGGTTACATAGGTTGAGGACGATGAAACATGTTATCTTACACCTACTGTTTCTACCTCTAGTGCTGATGCAGCTTTTATTGATGAGATTACATGTAACTCATTATATCAGATTTCTTCAGTAGTAAATAATCTGGGTAGGCAGTTGGACTTAGTTTTTTCTTCAGATCCTAACATTATGACAACTGGTATTAGTTTGGAAAGTTTGGTCAAAATTAATGGTGATCACCCTCCATTACGTCTAATATTTGCATATAATAATATTGTGGTTTCTGATTTGATAGTGATTATTGTTTAAATTTCAAAAAAACCAATTTTGATTTACTAAATAATTTATTGTCTGTTACAGATTTTAATTCTATTTTGAATGATAGTGATTTTGAAACATGTGTGCAGAACTTTTACTCGCAGAACTTTGTGTGCAGAACTTTTACTCTACGACAGTTCCATTGATTAAAAGTAAAAGTCCTACAAATGCACCTCCATGGTTGTGTAGAAGGCTAAAAACTTTACGTAACCATTAAAATAAATCTTGGTTAAAATATGTACATTCAAAATCAAATATAGATTATCGCAACTTTAGAACTCTTTCTGATCAAATTCACCAACAATCTCAAATAGCTTACAATGAGTATGTACGTAACATGGGTGATTATCTTATTTCTGATCCAAAACTTTTTTGGCAATTTATCAATTTAAAAAAAAAGTGATGGTTATCCATCGTTTCTAACGTATAATAATACTCGTTCAAATGAACCTAAAGAAATCTCTAATCTTTTGGCAAATTTTTTCGCTGAAACTTATGTTGACTCACCATTCGAGCCTGATGAGGAATACTTTCAGTACTTGGAAAATTCCCCTAAGACTTCTCTGTCCCACTTTGTGGTTGAAAGAAGTGATGTCAGGGAGGCACTGTTAAAACTAAAAATGCATTCTTCACCAGGCCCTGATGGAGTGCCGGCAATTGTTCTCAGAGAATGTTCTGGCATAGTGGCTACACCCCTTTCAAAGCTTTTTACTATGTCATTAATTAGTTGCACTTTTCCTAGCTTATGGGAAAAATCATACATTCGATCAGTACACAAAAAGGGTGAGAAAAATAATATCTCTAAATTATAGACCAATCAATAGCTAAATTGTCTATTGTGCCAAAATTGTTTGAACAAATTATGTATAACAAAGTTTACTTCCATTGCCAATCCTTTATTACCAATCAACAGCAAGGTTTTATAAAGGGGAGATCTACGGTAACAAACTTGATCGAAGTTACCTCAAGCTGTGTTAATAACATGGAAGATGGATACCAAACCGATGTCATATACATTTATTTTAGTAAAGCTTTTGATGTTCTTTCTTTTAAAATTGTTATTTTGAAACTTCGAGCTCTAGACTTTCCTGAATGGTTTGTTAATTGGATTTATTCATACCTTTCTGATAGACAGTACCAGAGGCTATGCATCTAAACCATTTACAGCAAATTCTGGTGTCCCACAAGGAAGCCATTTAGGACCTCCAATTTTTGTCTTTAGTATAAATGATGTTGTAAATATAATACATCGTAGTAATGTAAATATATATGCGGATGACATGAAAATATACCAAAATATTATATCCAGGAGTGATATATCATAATTACAAATCGATCTTAATAACTTTTCTACTTAGTGCAAAAAGAATAACCTATAGATCTTAACGTAAACAAATGCCAACTCATTACGTTTTCAAGAAAAAAGATCCCAAGTACAAATTGTTATTATTTAAATGATATGAGTATTCCTAGAGTAACTGTGGTGAAAGATCTCGGTGTTTACTGTGAGGTCCAGCTTAACATTAAATTTCACATTAATTATATAATTAATAAAGCAAATTCAATGTTAGGATTTATGAAACGTTGGGCTAAGGAATTTGATGACCCTTGTGTTACCAGATCGTTATTCAATAGTCTGGTCCGTCTGGTATTAGAGTATGCTTGTCAAGTTTGGTCACCCCATTATGCATGTGATGTAGGTAGGCTTGAAATGGTTCAACGCAAATTTAATAATGTTTCTAACTATTGTAATGTTTACTATTGTAAACATTTTATATTTACAAACATTAGAAAAAAGACGATTGGTAGCAGATATAGTGTTCATTCACCACGTACTTCAAGGTGAATATTTCTCGTCCTACATTTTAAATAGATTAAATTTACGGATAAATATAAGACCTCTAAGAACCATGGGTACATTTTCTACTGAATTCCATTGTACTTCTTATAGTATGAATGAACCCATCGGCAGAATGCCAATGAATGCCAATGAATTCGGTCTTGATTTTGACTTCAATATTCAAAAACATGTTTTAAAAAAGAGATTATACACGATTTTACAATAATTCTTGGTGGACATCTATTGTGAATTTTTTGTACATAGTAATTTTCTTTTTTCTTATTTTATTGTTAATTTTTATTAATTTTTTAGTAGTATTTATTTTATTGTTAATTTTTATTAATTTTTTATTAGTTTTCTAGTAGTTTTTTGTTGTTATAATTTTAAATATTAGTTAAATATGATGTCATACGCTTAAATTCTTTTCTTTTTTGTATATATTTATTTATTTGTTTTATGATATTTAATAATAATAATTATAATTTGTCTATTATGTGCTTGTACTAAGCAATTAAAGAGTTTTTCAACCATCTGAGCCTAACCCAATGGGTAGGTGAATGTTCATTGACATTAGTTGAGGAGTGCGAAACAGTTGTTGTTTAAAATTCTATATATAATAAAAAGATCACTAACTTAGAACTGTTTTATTTTCTTAAATTTAACATTCGTACAAATTTAACATTGTCCTTCTTATTTACTTTTTGTCAACAGATTCCGTTGTCCGAAAAAATAAAAGCGTTGCTTGTGTTGAAACTAACTGGGGTATTAAGATTCCTTACTACGATCGTAATAACGCATGTGGAATTGAGACTAACCCCCGAGCACAGGATAGATATATACAGTATGGAAACCTGAACAGAGTCCGCCAAAATTTGATGTTAGTGTGCATTTAAAAGTTATATCTGTATTGGGCAGAATAAATCAGAGTTGGGAAAATTTGTTTGCTCCGCATTTAAAAAAAAAAAGAAAAATATATATTTTTATAAATTTAAAATAGATAAAATCATATTTTTATTGTTTTTAATATTTATATTTTTATTAATTTTTTTTTTTAAATATAATATATACGCACCTGTCACAAAAACAAACGAATTTTCACAGCCCTGTATTAAAATAAAATTTCCATTATACACGATCAAAACCTTCGATAGTGTATAAATACAAGCCATGTAACACGATCATATAATCAACATAATAATAAGCTACATAATAATGAGGTTTAAATAATAAAAATGTTGATCATAAATGCTTAATATTAATAAAAAAAATCTAAATCAAAAAATTGTTAACCTGCAAAATTTTCGTAATTCACTCTGTTAATATAAAATATAAACATATACAACGGCGTTATAGGCACTCTCAAAGTTGTATTCTTATGTTAATAATATAAAACATGTAATTTTAATCAGCTGCTTTATAATATTAAAAACATTGTAATTATTTAGTCGTTTCTAAATATTCCAGCAATTTCTTTCCACATCTCGCAGCTTTTTTTTTTAATATTCTACAAAATTTGTCATATATAATACTATTTTCTTGAACTAAATTTATAAATTTAATTCAAGGAAATAGTATTTCTTATGAAAATAAAAAATATTTAAAAAAAAACAAATATTGAAATAATTATTTACAATGTTTTTATATAAAACAGCTTATTAACATCACCTGTTTAATGTCAATAACGCAAGAACACAACTTTGAAATTACCTTTAAAGTTGGAACCAGAAAGAAGCGGCAAAGCGTTGTGCGCGTTGACTTTTAAAAGTGTCAAAAGTAAAACTGCGTGATTATATGGAGTTACCCATAATGTAGCGTCACGTTGATATGGCAAGTTTGTCGCTACGCATAAGTAGACCTACTTTCTAAATTGAAAATTGAAAAAAACTCGATGCGTCACTTTTGGCGTTATACGCTTCAAAATTCGAAATGTCAAACGAAACGCGACATTTTCCGCATCATTCTGGGTCAGGCATAACGCAATTTTAAAAATGCGGCGCCGGCGGCGTGAGTATCTCTAGCATAACTATATAGCATAATTTTTATATTTTCGACAGTTGAGTTATGCTGGATTTATATTGAAATAATTTTCCGGTTATGCATGGATTTAGAAAGGGATAGTTTATTATATTTTACATTAGAAAAAAATAGATCGCTGCTGATATTTTTGATAGGGATAGATCGCTGCTGATATTTTTGACAGCAAAATATTTCATTTGACAATAGTCATATGGATTATGTCATATGTTGAAATATAATATATAAACAAAACAAACATTTTTTATATACAATCATTTTTTATTTTTATAAACATAGTTATTTAATTGAGTTTCTTGTTCATCCACATACTCATAATCTTCATAATCATAATAACCGTTCATATCATTTTCGTTCTCCATTTTTTTTAATGCTGTTTTTTTTATTTAAAATGGCAATACTTATATTAAATGACAGAAAACCGTGTTGTTATGCTAAAAAGTTTATCCTTGGTTTTTAAAAAATATACTTTCCAAAGTATTGCAAATGAAAAAATATCCCTTGCAAGAAAAAAATATCCCTTGCAAAATTAAAAATTATCCCTTGCAAAGAAAAAATATCCCTTGCAAATGATAGATTGCGGTTCCTGTCGCACTTATTAATTTGTGCATTAAGAATTACACATCTCTATCTAAATTCAGGCAAAGCCGGCAAAGTTTTTCAATATAAATCTGACATTATTGACAAAAAGCATAGACATTGATAATATATATACTTAAATAGATGGCCAACTCTCAAATAAAACATCAGCGCCACTTAAATTTTTTTTGGAAGGCGACCTAAATTCATTTTCTCTCATTTTTTTTTTTATATATTATAAATAAAAATAAATAAAATAAAGTAATTTTATTAAATTTTTCATTTAGTTAATTTTTCTTGTAACAATTATTCTTCCAAAAATATGTCATGCAGCAACTAGTAATTCTTTTCGTAAATTTGCTGCTTCTTTCGGACATAATTCCATTAAGCTTAACATTCCTTAGATTAGACAACGTGTGGTGCATGGGTTACTACTACTACAGTATCCTGAATGATTATTAAAATTCGAACAATGAGCTCCCAAAAATCAAAAAATATTTCCTTAATAACATATGGTAAAGTTCTAAAGCGTAAAGAGAATAAATAGTAAAAAAAAAATTTCTTATGTATAAATTATAATTATAATTACCTTTTCATAGTATGATCTAAGAATGATGGATACGCTGATTCTTGTACAAATACTTCAAATTGTTCACTCAATTCTTGGCAGCCTTAAGTTTTATTTTGTCTTTTGCTCCGGAATCACTTAACTTAGTAACACAACTACGAAAAATATTCATTTGGCTCACATCGAGCTGATGTGAAGCCAATGCAACTGCTGGAATATATCCCGCAGACATATCTTATTTTGCATTTCTCTAAATAGAATATATATATATATATATTAACTAATATTATAACAATTTATTTTATTTAATTTTCAAAAAAATATAATTTTATTGTCTTTCAAAAAATATAATTTTACAAAATATAATAATTTTAATTGTTTGGAAGTCTTCGGAAATCTACTATTTATGAACCAACTTAGTTGTTTGCATATGATGAGCAGAAGTCAAAAGACGATATTTTCTTGAGCGCACACTGCTTATATACCCTCGATAGCTAATGTGGTGGGCTGCAATAGATGCGACAACTGTAGTATGAAGACTTGCCATGTTGAAATTATTGTTGGTTAGATTTGCCATATTGAAATTATTGTTATTTTTATTAACGATAGATGGCAGTAGTATTTTATTTGACGTTTGTTGTTATAATATTAATTTGATGCTAGATGAGATGTTATTGTAATGAATAGACAAAAAATCGCAATTTGAAAATTAAGGTTAGAATTTTAAATACAATTTAATATAATAATAGAAGTATAAAAATATAATTTTTATTATTCATTTTTTTATAGAACTTACCAATAACTTAATAATATCAAAACTGTTTTAAAATTAATTATTATTGTTTTATTATTTGTATTTCTACAGCATCACAAACGTTTTCAAAACAATAAATTCAAGCAAATTTTTCAAAATGATAAATGTCAAAGTTGTCAACATAACTTAAAAGTAATATTTAACGATATTAGCGCTGCAGGAATTGGAAGAAAATCTAATTTTTAGTTAAGTACCGACAAGTTAAGTCACAGGATAGATATATACAGTAGTGAAACGTAGAAAACAAATAAAAATTTAGACCAAGAGGAAAATAAAATTATACATTTTCTATCGCACTCTATTTATTTTATGTTAACAGAGTGAATTGCGAAAATTTTGCAGGTTAACAATTTTTTGATTTTGATTTTTTTATTAATATTAAGCATTTATGATTACCATTTTTATTATTTAAGCTTCATTATTATGTATCTTATTATTATGTTGATTAAAAATATTTAATAAGCTTTTTATTTAATTTTTTTAAATCATGGCTAAGCTTTAAAATTAATTGGAATCACCTTGTTGACATAAAAATTCTTATTTTTTATTTTTGTATTTTACATTAATTTTTAAATAAACCCCTATCAAAAGTCTTATTTTAGTTAAATTTTACGAACACAAATAAAGAAAAAACATATGATCGTGTATAATGGAAATTTTATTTTAATACAGGGTTGTGACAATTCGTTTGTTTTTGTGACAGGTGAATTGTAAGTTTTATCCAAGTGCTTATATCTTTGACTATATATATATATGGACTGCTAGTAGCCAACTTCAGACACGAGCCTACATAAAGTGGCGCAGGGTAGGTGCTGCCGGCAAAAAAGAGTACTAGTAAATTGTCAAAAAGTACCGATATTCCTATATACTATACAAATTCAAAAAGTTTATCTTGTATACAAAACTAAAAGTATTAAATTTAAGTGTTTATTTCGTTTATTTAATTTAAAACAATTTGTTATTGTAAATAAGTAGAATCATCTTCAGAAGCAAATTGTGTATCATTAGATGGAACTAATATATTAACAGTTTCATCTAGAAGAATACCAGCACAAGAAATCATCAATGATATTAATATCGATGAAACTATTGAAATTGATGATATTCCTATAAATTTTATTGAATCTTCTTTAAAAGAAGTTATTATTTATGTTGCGGGTTTCACAGAGAGAAATTATTATTAAAAAAATTAAATGTGATAAGTGTATTGAACTTTTCAATAAATGTGAGCCGCATGCGGCTTCATTTATTAATTTAAAATCTAATGGAAACTTAAGATTTCCACATAAAGACACAGTACAAATATGTAAAATTATTCAAAAAATAATAAACTTGCTTAAATTGCGAAACAAAATTAAAACAAAAAATGTATTTCAACTAATTGTGGTTAATACATTAAAAAATATTAATATAAATTCTGTTTTTAAATGTTTTGACGCTCATGTTTTAGAATGTGAAATTTTAGAAAATCATAAATATTTCTTAATTAAGCTTATAATAGAAACATATTCAAAAATACATTTATTTCATATTGGAAAACAATATTCATTAAATAAACACAAGTCATATATTAGACACAAATTATCAAAATATATACATTTTATGGATCAATAAAGAAAAATTCATAAAAAATTTGAATCTAACTATTTTTTATTATTACTTAATTGTAATGTTTAATTTTAAAATAATATACATATTATATATTTATTAAATTAAATTAAATTTTCAATTTAATTTTTGTTTTATATTATTTAGTTCAATTTATTCTCACTACTTAGAAGCAAAGTTCAACTTCAATTCCACTAGATGCCACTACATTTAGTACTCTTTTTTGCCGACAGTACCCACCCTGCGCCTCTTTATGTTGACTACGATTTTTAATTTATAAATATATGAAAATGACAGATCGTTAACAGTCCATATATATATAGTCAAAGGCTATATATTAAATTTAAAAAATTTTTAAAAAAATATAAATATTAAAAACAATAAAAATATGACTTTATCTATTTTAAATTTATAAAAATATATATTTTTCTTTCTTTTTTTTAAATGTGGAGCAAACAAATTTTCCCAACCCTGATTTTTTTCTGCTCAATACGGATACATGATCTAATAATTTTTCCAAGGTCTGCTGGGTAGATTTTGACATTCGCCATTTTTTTTTAAAAAAATACGTCATTGCGGAGATTTGTTTTGAAGCAATTGTTTATATATATTTTAGTTGGCTGTGTTTTTATTTAATATTATGTGTTTGAGAATTGTGTGTTTAAAAATAAATAAAATATATCAAATATGAACATATTTAATATAATTATTAATTAACAAGTGAAGAATTATTATTTAATAAGTGAAAAACAATATATTTATATGGGAAACAATTGTGTTGTGTAATGAATTAAAAGAATTGGAAATGAGATATTGTGTAGTGAAATATTGCGTAAGCTGAAAAAAAAAGATAATATTTAAAATATCAAATTCTTCACCTTTCCAAAAGATGTGAATTTAAGTAAAATATGGGTGAAAGCATGCGGCAAACCAAATATTAACACAAAAACAGGAAGAATGTGTTCATTACGTTTTACTGATGACGATTGAAGACTAAAAGACAAGCTGCTTAATATTGATATTTCAAAAAGATGTTTGGATCCAAAAGCAGTACCAACACAAATGCTACCAGATGCTGTGAATGCAACCCCTAGAAGTATACAGCGAAACAACCGAATTTTAAAAAGATGCACAAAAAAATATTGTAGTGGAAGCTATAGAGGAATATGATTTAAGGTTTGTTTTTTTTATTTTAAAATTGAATAAAGTATTAATTAATATTTTAAAAAAAAGTTTCAGTTCAAAATTAGAAGAAGTTGCTAATGAAAATAACGCTCCAACTGAAGAAAGAAATCAAATTTCAATTCAAGTTCAAACAGAGTAAATAAATTTTTTAAATGTATTTTGTAAATATAATGCAATATATAATTTATATTTTAGGGTTCAACTTGATTGTGCTAGAGAGCTCCAAATAATTGAGCTAAACAAAAAAATGGAAATTATGCAGAAGGAAAAGGAACAAATGAAGCAAAAAATTATTGAACTTAATAATTTTAAAAATTCAGTGCAAAATATTTTTACACAGGGTCAATTAAAAAAAATGCAAAACCCTGAAAAAAAGTGCACTGGTCATTAAATGATATATCGGCTGCTACTTGCCTGCATTCTGCTGGTTCACCTGCATACAGATATGTATAATAAAAAATTTCCATTACCAGGACTATCAACTGAGATATCAGAAGGAGGATTAATAAAGTCATCACAACAATTTATGGATAAATTAGTATTATAATCAAAAAACTATTAATATCCGATGTAATTATTTAAAATATCATGTAAAAGAATGTGATAAAATTGATATTCCTTTAAATGTTCAGTATTATTTTTTAAGTGTAGATTATATTTTAGAATAAGAAAGTTAAATAGATGTATAAGAATAGAAAAAACCAAAAATGAAAAATTAAAAAAACTTAACAATTTCTTAATTTTTTCTGTAAGATTTTTTTTTTTATACTAAAACAAAATTTGTTAATAAAACAAAACGATTTTTTCGTCCATATATAAAAAAAAAATATCTCCTCGATGACGTCATCATTTTCATATAATTTGTATGAAAAATCGATTGGTCAGTCACATAGTGCGATTCGATACGAATTGAATCGAGAAAGTTGAATTGATTTCTACTTTTGCGATTCCACTTTTCCAAACTTTTGAATTTGACAGATAATTTCAATTTGACTTTTACCAAAAAAATTTATAGTTTCGGTGTTTAATAATTTCATACAATAGTTTTTTTTTACAATTTAAAATTTAAAATTAAAATTCACTTTAAATTAAAAAATTCTATGATAACTATTTAAATATATTTTTAAATGTATTTTATCGTGCATTGCCAGAATTACGGATGATTTCTAGAAATTGCTTTGATATTTATTGTGATCCAGTAATGGTACAATTGATAGTAATTATGCTACAAAATTATGGCGTAATATATCTGGTCCTTTAAAAACAGCATTATCGTCAGTTTATATGAGAACTGATAATTCTTTAGATGTAAACTATATAAATTTTAAAAATGACTTATATAATGTAAAATATATTTTTATTTTGTAGTCAAAGGAATATGTAGATCAAAATATTGAAGCTAATCAAATTGATGATATTCCTATAAATTTTATTGAATCTTCTTTAAAAGAAGTTATTATTTATGTTGCGGGTTTCACAGAGAGAAATTATTATTAAAAAAATTAAATGTGATAAGTGTATTGAACTTTTCAATAAATGTGAGCCGCATGCGGCTTCATTTATTAATTTAAAATCTAATGGAAACTTAAGATTTCCACATAAAGACACAGTACAAATATGTAAAATTATTCAAAAAATAATAAACTTGCTTAAATTGCGAAACAAAATTAAAACAAAAAATGTATTTCAACTAATTGTGGTTAATACATTAAAAAATATTAATATAAATTCTGTTTTTAAATGTTTTGACGCTCATGTTTTAGAATGTGAAATTTTAGAAAATCATAAATATTTCTTAATTAAGCTTATAATAGAAACATATTCAAAAATACATTTATTTCATATTGGAAAACAATATTCATTAAATAAACACAAGTCATATATTAGACACAAATTATCAAAATATATACATTTTATGGATCAATAAAGAAAAATTCATAAAAAATTTGAATCTAACTATTTTTTATTATTACTTAATTGTAATGTTTAATTTTAAAATAATATACATATTATATATTTATTAAATTAAATTAAATTTTCAATTTAATTTTTGTTTTATATTATTTAGTTCAATTTATTCTCACTACTTAGAAGCAAAGTTCAACTTCAATTCCACTAGATGCCACTACATTTAGTACTCTTTTTTGCCGACAGTACCCACCCTGCGCCTCTTTATGTTGACTACGATTTTTAATTTATAAATATATGAAAATGACAGATCGTTAACAGTCCATATATATATAGTCAAAGGCTATATATTAAATTTAAAAATTTTTTAAAAAAATATAAATATTAAAAACAATAAAAATATGACTTTATCTATTTTAAATTTATAAAAATATATATTTTTCTTTCTTTTTTTTAAATGTGGAGCAAACAAATTTTCCCAACCCTGATTTTTTTCTGCTCAATACGGATACATGATCTAATAATTTTTCCAAGGTCTGCTGGGTAGATTTTGACATTCGCCATTTTTTTTTAAAAAAATACGTCATTGCGGAGATTTGTTTTGAAGCAATTGTTTATATATATTTTAGTTGGCTGTGTTTTTATTTAATATTATGTGTTTTGAGAATTGTGTGTTTAAAAATAAATAAAATATATCAAATATGAACATATTTAATATAATTATTAATTAACAAGTGAAGAATTATTATTTAATAAGTGAAAAACAATATATTTATATGGGAAACAATTGTGTTGTGTTAATGAATTAAAAGAATTGGAAATGAGATATTGTGTAGTGAAATATTGCGTAAGCTGAAAAAAAAAGATAATATTTAAAATATCAAATTCTTCACCTTTCCAAAAGATGTGAATTTAAGTAAAATATGGGTGAAAGCATGCGGCAAACCAAATATTAACACAAAAACAGGAAGAATGTGTTCATTACGTTTTACTGATGACGATTGAAGACTAAAAGACAAGCTGCTTAATATTGATATTTCAAAAAGATGTTTGGATCCAAAAGCAGTACCAACACAAATGCTACCAGATGCTGTGAATGCAACCCCTAGAAGTATACAGCGAAACAACCGAATTTTAAAAAGATGCACAAAAAAATATTGTAGTGGAAGCTATTGAGGAATATGATTTAAGGTTTGTTTTTTTTATTTTAAAATTGAATAAAGTATTAATTAATATTTTAAAAAAAAGTTTCAGTTCAAAATTAGAAGAAGTTGCTAATGAAAATAACGCTCCAACTGAAGAAAGAAATCAAATTTCAATTCAAGTTCAAACAGAGTAAATAAATTTTTTAAATGTATTTTGTAAATATAATGCAATATATAATTTATATTTTAGGGTTCAACTTGATTGTGCTAGAGAGCTCCAAATAATTGAGCTAAACAAAAAAATGGAAATTATGCAGAAGGAAAAGGAACAAATGAAGCAAAAAATTATTGAACTTAATAATTTTAAAAATTCAGTGCAAAATATTTTTACACAGGGTCAATTAAAAAAAATGCAAAACCCTGAAAAAAAGTGCACTGGTCATTAAATGATATATCGGCTGCTACTTGCCTGCATTCTGCTGGTTCACCTGCATACAGATATGTATAATAAAAAATTTCCATTACCAGGACTATCAACTGAGATATCAGAAGGAGGATTAATAAAGTCATCACAACAATTTATGGATAAATTAGTATTATAATCAAAAAACTATTAATATCCGATGTAATTATTTAAAATATCATGTAAAAGAATGTGATAAAATTGATATTCCTTTAAATGTTCAGTATTATTTTTTAAGTGTAGATTATATTTTAGAATAAGAAAGTTAAATAGATGTATAAGAATAGAAAAAACCAAAAATGAAAAATTAAAAAAACTTAACAATTTCTTAATTTTTTCTGTAAGATTTTTTTTTTTATACTAAAACAAAATTTGTTAATAAAACAAAACGATTTTTTCGTCCATATATAAAAAAAAAATATCTCCTCGATGACGTCATCATTTTCATATAATTTGTATGAAAAATCGATTGGTCAGTCACATAGTGCGATTCGATACGAATTGAATCGAGAAAGTTGAATTGATTTCTACTTTTGCGATTCCACTTTTCCAAACTTTTGAATTTGACAGATAATTTCAATTTGACTTTTGCCAAAAAAATTTATAGTTTCGGTGTTTAATAATTTCATACAATAGTTTTTTTTTACAATTTAAAATTTAAAATTAAAATTCACTTTAAATTAAAAAATTCTATGATAACTATTTAAATATATTTTTAAATGTATTTTATCGTGCATTGCCAGAATTACGGATGATTTCTAGAAATTGCTTTGATATTTATTGTGATCCAGTAATGGTACAATTGATAGTAATTATGCTACAAAATTATGGCGTAATATATCTGGTCCTTTAAAAACAGCATTATCGTCAGTTTATATGAGAACTGATAATTCTTTAGATGTAAACTATATAAATTTTAAAAATGACTTATATAATGTAAAATATATTTTTATTTTGTAGTCAAAGGAATATGTAGATCAAAATATTGAAGCTAATCAAATTGATGATATTCCTATAAATTTTATTGAATCTTCTTTAAAAGAAGTTATTATTTATGTTGCGGGTTTCACAGAGAGAAATTATTATTAAAAAAATTAAATGTGATAAGTGTATTGAACTTTTCAATAAATGTGAGCCGCATGCGGCTTCATTTATTAATTTAAAATCTAATGGAAACTTAAGATTTCCACATAAAGACACAGTACAAATATGTAAAATTATTCAAAAAATAATAAACTTGCTTAAATTGCGAAACAAAATTAAAACAAAAAATGTATTTCAACTAATTGTGGTTAATACATTAAAAAATATTAATATAAATTCTGTTTTTAAATGTTTTGACGCTCATGTTTTAGAATGTGAAATTTTAGAAAATCATAAATATTTCTTAATTAAGCTTATAATAGAAACATATTCAAAAATACATTTATTTCATATTGGAAAACAATATTCATTAAATAAACACAAGTCATATATTAGACACAAATTATCAAAATATATACATTTTATGGATCAATAAAGAAAAATTCATAAAAAATTTGAATCTAACTATTTTTTATTATTACTTAATTGTAATGTTTAATTTTAAAATAATATACATATTATATATTTATTAAATTAAATTAAATTTTCAATTTAATTTTTGTTTTATATTATTTAGTTCAATTTATTCTCACTACTTAGAAGCAAAGTTCAACTTCAATTCCACTAGATGCCACTACATTTAGTACTCTTTTTTGCCGACAGTACCCACCCTGCGCCTCTTTATGTTGACTACGATTTTTAATTTATAAATATATGAAAATGACAGATCGTTAACAGTCCATATATATATAGTCAAAGGCTATATATTAAATTTAAAAAATTTTTAAAAAAATATAAATATTAAAAACAATAAAAATATGACTTTATCTATTTTAAATTTATAAAAATATATATTTTTCTTTCTTTTTTTTAAATGTGGAGCAAACAAATTTTCCCAACCCTGATTTTTTTCTGCTCAATACGGATACATGATCTAATAATTTTTCCAAGGTCTGCTGGGTAGATTTTGACATTCGCCATTTTTTTTTAAAAAAATACGTCATTGCGGAGATTTGTTTTGAAGCAATTGTTTATATATATTTTAGTTGGCTGTGTTTTTATTTAATATTATGTGTTTTGAGAATTGTGTGTTTAAAAATAAATAAAATATATCAAATATGAACATATTTAATATAATTATTAATTAACAAGTGAAGAATTATTATTTAATAAGTGAAAAACAATATATTTATATGGGAAACAATTGTGTTGTGTTAATGAATTAAAAGAATTGGAAATGAGATATTGTGTAGTGAAATATTGCGTAAGCTGAAAAAAAAAGATAATATTTAAAATATCAAATTCTTCACCTTTCCAAAAGATGTGAATTTAAGTAAAATATGGGTGAAAGCATGCGGCAAACCAAATATTAACACAAAAACAGGAAGAATGTGTTCATTACGTTTTACTGATGACGATTGAAGACTAAAAGACAAGCTGCTTAATATTGATATTTCAAAAAGATGTTTGGATCCAAAAGCAGTACCAACACAAATGCTACCAGATGCTGTGAATGCAACCCCTAGAAGTATACAGCGAAACAACCGAATTTTAAAAAGATGCACAAAAAAATATTGTAGTGGAAGCTATAGAGGAATATGATTTAAGGTTTGTTTTTTTTATTTTAAAATTGAATAAAGTATTAATTAATATTTTAAAAAAAAGTTTCAGTTCAAAATTAGAAGAAGTTGCTAATGAAAATAACGCTCCAACTGAAGAAAGAAATCAAATTTCAATTCAAGTTCAAACAGAGTAAATAAATTTTTTAAATGTATTTTGTAAATATAATGCAATATATAATTTATATTTTAGGGTTCAACTTGATTGTGCTAGAGAGCTCCAAATAATTGAGCTAAACAAAAAAATGGAAATTATGCAGAAGGAAAAGGAACAAATGAAGCAAAAAATTATTGAACTTAATAATTTTAAAAATTCAGTGCAAAATATTTTTACACAGGGTCAATTAAAAAAAATGCAAAACCCTGAAAAAAAGTGCACTGGTCATTAAATGATATATCGGCTGCTACTTGCCTGCATTCTGCTGGTTCACCTGCATACAGATATGTATAATAAAAAATTTCCATTACCAGGACTATCAACTGAGATATCAGAAGGAGGATTAATAAAGTCATCACAACAATTTATGGATAAATTAGTATTATAATCAAAAAACTATTAATATCCGATGTAATTATTTAAAATATCATGTAAAAGAATGTGATAAAATTGATATTCCTTTAAATGTTCAGTATTATTTTTTAAGTGTAGATTATATTTTAGAATAAGAAAGTTAAATAGATGTATAAGAATAGAAAAAACCAAAAATGAAAAATTAAAAAAACTTAACAATTTCTTAATTTTTTCTGTAAGATTTTTTTTTTTATACTAAAACAAAATTTGTTAATAAAACAAAACGATTTTTTCGTCCATATATAAAAAAAAAATATCTCCTCGATGACGTCATCATTTTCATATAATTTGTATGAAAAATCGATTGGTCAGTCACATAGTGCGATTCGATACGAATTGAATCGAGAAAGTTGAATTGATTTCTACTTTTGCGATTCCACTTTTCCAAACTTTTGAATTTGACAGATAATTTCAATTTGACTTTTGCCAAAAAAAATTATAGTTTCGGTGTTTAATAATTTCATACAATAGTTTTTTTTTACAATTTAAAATTTAAAATTAAAATTCACTTTAAATTAAAAAATTCTATGATAACTATTTAAATATATTTTTAAATGTATTTTATCGTGCATTGCCAGAATTACGGATGATTTCTAGAAATTGCTTTGATATTTATTGTGATCCAGTAATGGTACAATTGATAGTAATTATGCTACAAAATTATGGCGTAATATATCTGGTCCTTTAAAAACAGCATTATCGTCAGTTTATATGAGAACTGATAATTCTTTAGATGTAAACTATATAAATTTTAAAAATGACTTATATAATGTAAAATATATTTTTATTTTGTAGTCAAAGGAATATGTAGATCAAAATATTGAAGCTAATCAAAGTATTAAACGATAGGTACAACCATATGCAAAATTTCTTTTGATTGCATCTTTTTTGGCTAGTCACAATGCACCAAAAGATGATAAACGTTTATTCGTTAAAAGCAGTAATAAACAAAGAAAAGACTACAAACTATTAATGCTAATGCTAAGGTTATTTAATGTATATATTGGTACATAATTTATTTTTATTTTTCTATTGATGTTAGGTTCAAGATAAAATGTCTACATCACTGGGTCCAAAATCATTTACAATTGATCGCCTTCTGGCTATATTCTATTAAATTTTAGATGAGAAAGTTGGTTTAACATGTAATTTATTAGCACAAGTTTAGTACATTTGAAGTTTTTAACATTTTTATCCGGTGAAAGTAATGTTGTTGAAGGTTCAGCTCGATTACATTGTACTGTCGGATTACAATTTATTATTAATATTGGTAAAGTTGTTGGATTTAATGTAAGACAATATTTATGCGATTTTATGCAAAATTTGAAATTAAAAGTACGTTTTTTAAGAGTGATTTTCTGTGTTTATTCAAAAAAAAAAAAAAATTCTAATTTGTTTTCTACAAAAATATATTCAATTATTAAATATTTTTATAAATATTCAGGCATATCAGTTATATGAATTAATTCGGAAATAGTTGTACCACGATATCTTAATTTCATTAAACCATTTTGTAAACAAGATGTTTCTAAAATTATTGAATATGGTACACCAATTTTATCCATTTCTGTTATTTCATTTTGTAACGTTTTCATATTATTTGTAAAACATTTTTGTAAATTTAAAATTGTTATACCCGATTTTTTAATAAAATGTTCTAAATGATTAGCCAAATCTCCAAGCTCTATTAAAAGTTTTTCGTCTATAATAAAATTATTAAAATTTAGATAAATTTAAATAAGTTACCAAAAAACAAAATAACTACCTTCAGTTATACAAAATAAACTGCATTGATACGGAGCAATTTTTCTTTAAATTGATATTTTATCATGTTTAGTTTCCTAGATAAATTTAAATAAGTTACCAAAAAACAAAATAACTACCTTCAGTTATACAAAATAAACTGCATTGATACGGAGCAATTTTTCTTTAAATTGATATTTTATCATGTTTAGTTTCCTCAATTTCATCAAATAAAATACCTGTAACAAAAAAATATTTAATACAAATTTTCAATTGATTAATTAAAATTATACTTAAAACAGCAGTTTCTACACATATTTCAGTTCTTATTATAGCTGGGGTAATATTTTTATTTAATCGGTCATCATTTACATTAAATTTTGGTTGATTTTCGAGTAGTAAAGCTTTAATTGGTATCATTTCTACATGTTCTAAATCTAAATTACCAAAATTTCAAAAAGCTTCTTTGTTATCTAAATCAACAAGGTATAATCTTTCTAATAATTGAATAGTCTTGCTATCAATTTCGGTTGATGTTGTGTTATCTTCAAAATACGAATTTATTGGCTGTTGTGGTACTTTTGTTTCATACTTCAGTTTTTTAATGGATGATGTTTTCAGACCAATTCTTTCGGATAGTAGATCAGTTGTTGTATTTGAATTCTTTGTACTACAAAATAATCTATGTAAGAACATTAAAGATTGTTTTGAATTTTTAAATATAATCAAGAGAAATCTTGCAAGAACACTTCTGTTTTTTAGTCAATTACAATTAGTAAATATTTTGGTTTTCATCAGCTGATTTTGATCATCTAAATAAATTTACCGGTTTTATAATTCACTTTAAATTAAAGAATTCAAAGCAATATATTCACAGAAACCAAATTTTCGAAATCCCACTAAAATATTTTTGGCAGTTACTTGCGATTGCGATCGATAGCTATGTGACCAGTCTACTTAACGAATTTATATCGCGATATAAATATATTTTTGTAATGCAACTTTATTTAAGTTACATTTATCAAAATTCTCACACTTTTGTTTAAATTAAATAATTATCAAAATTCCGTTCTCAGGCTTTTATTAAATAAGTATCAAAAATCCGTTCTCAGGAATTTTGCAGATTAAGCGTCTTTTTATCTGACAATTTTCCCATGCATAATTAAAATGTTTTTATGTACAATTATGCATTATGAAATAATTATCTTTAAGCTTCTTTTTAATTTAGAATTAGAAAAACATTAATTCTGAAAAAGTCGTCAAACAGTTCGGTCTAAAAAATAAAACTTAAATCGTTGTAATAAAAAGTTAAGATTAAATAAAAGTAAATTTATATTAAAATAAAGTTTTGAAGTGTTTGTTTTTTATTCAATTTATTAAAATATAAGTTTCAGGAAAGATTCTGGAATTTATACTAAACTGGCGCAGTCGGTAATTCGAATAATAATTAATATTTTATTTATCGAAGAAGATAAATTTAATTCTAATTTTTTTTGGTGATAATTAAACCAATAATAATTAATATTTTATTTGTCAAAGAAGACAAATTAATTTGTAATTTTTTTTTGTAAAGTGAATTATTTTTGAAATTAAATTGAATTATTTTAAAATAAAATTAAGTAAAATTAACTAAAGTGAATTATTTTGAAATTAAATTAATTAAATTGAATTATTTTAAACTAAAATTAACTAAAATTATCTGAAGTGAATTATTTTGAAATTAAATTAATTAAATTGAATTATTTTAAACTAAAATTAACTAAAATTATCTGAAGTGAATTGTTTTGAAGTTAAATTAATTAAATTGAATTATTGTAAAATAAAATTAACTAAAGTGAATTATTTACGAGTGATATAAAGAAACTGTTAAGAACATTAATTAATAAACAAACATCGAGCTAACAATCGAACATCCAAAAAACAAAAGAAAGATCAAGGTAGGACATTTTATCATTTCTTTTTCAATAAAATATTTAAGATAAATAACATAAATAAATTAATACAAATAAATATTACAAATTCTTATAATAAAATAATACAGATAACATAGAATAAATAATTTATAGAAGTATTTCAAATAAATTCAAACATAACAAAATAAATTATAATTAAATAAAATGGAACAACAAAATCAACCTGCATTCCAAGTCAATCAAAATGCAGAACAAATAGTAAATCCAATCCAAATTAGAGAAACCCTAAATTACATCGCGAAAAATATTAACTATATTAGACCGTTTGATGGCGACAAATACTATCTACTTAGTTTTTTAAACAGAATTGAATCTTTAATACTGTAGTGACCCTGTATCACAATTATTTCCGAACAAAACAAAAATGAAATGTGCATAGTAACATGATATAGCAATCACTCATTGGTCACTCATTAAAATGAGAGTGCAACGGTAATGCGTAACTGAGATGAGAAAGAGATTGCAAAGCTTACATGCTAACCATGTAATAAAAAATAAATCACTTCTTGTCTAGTCGACTTCTCGTTAACAAGCCAAATAATTAAACTCGAAAGTAAAAAGTAAAGTTAAAAAGTGTCAATGAATAAAACGTAATATAATACGTGTACAACAAAATATATAATAAATTATAATATTATTGGTAACAAATAAATATATACAAACTTAAATAAATAAATTTATAATACCAATATTGGTGATCAAAAAATAAAAAGATATTAGAATTAACAAAATAAATTATTAGTGATAATAAGCCAATTAACTATGTATAAATATTAAGACAAAATTACACGTAATTGATTTAAATAATAATAAATAAAATATAGACCGGAAATATTGTGTTTTTCTTATTAAACTATATAAAGAAATAAAAACCATACGCCGGCCTATAATACCAACGATAGAAACTGTAGATAATAACACAAAAAGAATAATCCTGAACTACATAATGGACAGAATCGTAGGTAGGGCTAAGGAAGGTCTTTTACGACGTGGAACAATAGAAACTTGGGTGGAATTAAGAAGTATTTTAATTAAAAATCATGGAGAAAAAACTCCAGTCATCGAATTAGTTGATCAATTGCAATTATGCAGGTGTGATTCAACTATTGAAATTTTTTACAAGAAAATTAATTCATTAGTTTGTAGAATAAATAATGCTAAACTATTAAATGGACACTTTACTAGAGACGAAATGGAAAACACACAACGAATCGCGTTAAAATATTTTAAAGAAAGTCTTCCGCCTCTAGCAAAAAATTTAATAGCTTGTCAAAATCCTGAATCAATAGACGAAGCATATGATCTGCTTCACGAACATAGATACTTATCATTCCAACATAATAAAACTAATTTTAACCGAAATACTCGTCCATCGAATTACAATTCTTCACAAAATTATTATCAAGAAAAAAAACAATTTTAATAATCGAAATCGAAATCGAAACTATCAACCAACACATTTTTCAGAATCGAACCAAATCAATTATTATAGAAATAAAAATACATCTATTCAAAGCAATAATAATAGAAGCCAAAATAATTCTATTCAAAGTAATATTAATAGAAACCAAAATTTTGGGTCCAACTCACACCAATCAAACAGATCAAACAACTTCTCTCGAAATCAGCAGAGACAAGACAATCGTTCTAATCATTTTCATAGAAATAACAGCAATTTTCAATATCAAAATAATCAACCAAATTTTAGACAAAATACTGACAGAAATGCAGTTGAACCAATGGACGTATCTACTAATGAGGCTAATAATAATTATGGAAATTTTCGGGTACCAGCCGAAAAGAACTTCCTTATATAGTTGTTAATAATAAAATCAGAAATATGAAGTTTATTTTAGATACCGGTGCTAAAAGAAGTATAATTAATCCAGGTATCTGTAATACAAAATGGAGACAAAAATCATCTAAATTAAAACTAAAGGCTTTAAATCAAAATATTGAAACAAATATACAAGTAAAAATACCATTATTCAAAGAATTCAACGAAAAAACAGACTACTTTGCTCAATTTATTGAATACCCTTTTCATACCAAATTTGATGGCTTAATTGGTAACGACATCTTAGCAAATTTGTGTTCAACAATCAATTATAAAGATAGGCTACTATTCACGAGAAATTCAGTTATACCTTTCTATCTTAATGAAGAAGAAGAGATGTATGCAAACAACAGATATGTAGATAATTCAATTAATATTTTTAGTAATGAGTCTTTCAACGATGTTCCTATGAAAAGTTTTGCTCAACATCTAAATAAACCAGATAGAAGCAAATTAAACTATTTATTAAATTCTTATAAAGAATTATTTTTCAAGGAGGGTGATAGCCTTACTTTTACGTACAACATTAAACATAAAATTACAACAAAAAATGATCGCCCAATTTATAGCAAGTTATATCGCTACCCAGAGATCCACCGGAAAGAGGTCGAAAAACAAATTGCAGAAATGTTAGAGGATAATATTATAAGACCCAGTAGTAGTCCATATAACTCGCCGATTTGGGTGGTACCCAAGAAAATAGACAATTCTGGCAAACAAAAGTGGAGAATCGTAATGGACTACAGAAAGCTAAATGAACAAACACTCGACGACAAATTTCCGACACCCAAAATGGAAGAAATGTTTAATAAATTGGGAAAATGCAACTATTTTTCAACGTTAGACCTAGCAAAAGGTTTCCATCAAATTGAGATATCACCGCAGGATCAAGAAAAAACAGCGTTTTCAACGTCGAATGGTCACTATGAGTTCACAAGAATACCGTTCGGGTTGAAAAATGCACCAGCCACTTTTCAACGCCTTATGAACGATGTGTTAAAAGAGTATAATAATAAAATCTGCGTGGTTTACCTAGATGATATACTAACATTTTCAACAAGTTTCGAAGAACATCTAATATCATTAAAGAAAATTCTGGATAAACTAAGAGAAGCAAACTTGAAAATACAGATCGACAAATGTAACTTTGCAGCTACTTCTACAAAATATTTGGGACATGAAATCATCAATGGCGGAATTAAACCAGATAACAACAAAATAGAAAGTATACAAAAGATTAAAATACCTGCTACAATTAGAGAAATAAAACGATTTTTAGGCATAACAGGGTTTTACCGGAAATTTATAAGGGATTATTCTAAAGTAGCATACCCAATGATAAAGTATCTGAAAAAAGGAATGAAAATCAACAAAAATGACCCTGATTATGTAAATTCATTTAATAAGTTAAAATTATTACTTGTTAGCGATCCAATCTTAATATCACCGGACTTTTCCAAACAGTTCACACTTACGACAGATGCATCAGATTACGCTATAGGCGCTGTTTTGTCACAAAACAGCCACCCTATAAACTACGCATCCAGAACATTGAACAACCATGAGTCTAAATATTCTACCATTGAGAAGGAACTACTAGCCATAGTATGGGCGGTAAAATATTATAGAACATACCTGTTCGGAAGAAAATTTCTGATTTGCACTGATCATAAGCCGCTAGTGTGGATGAATAACATCAAAGAGCCAAATATGAAAATTCAGCGGTGGAAAATACAACTAAATGAATATGATTTCGATGTAAAGTACATTAAAGGTAAAGAAAATCAAGTAGCCGATGCACTAAGCCGATATGTCTATGATAAACAAGAAAATGAAATTAATAATTTTATAATAAACAGCAAGGAAGAACATCTATTAACAAGCATTTTCAATACAGAGAATGATGAAATATCATCAACTGGAGCAACGATTCATAGTGCCAATGAAGATGAAACACATTATATTTATATTACAGAAAAGCCGATAAATATTTACAAAAATCAAGTCTTTTTAAACTATGGTTCTAAAGAAAAAATTTCTATGAAAATTGTAAATAAAAAAAATTAAAAATTTTGTTATTGTCGATGAAGATAGTAACTTATTAAAAATTATGGAAAATTTTCTGATTAACAAAAGCTTAGTATGCATATATGTATATTGCGATGATATAAATCTATTTAACAAATTTCAAAATATTTACGTTAGAAATTTTTCTAACAATAATAATATTAAATTGCTAAAATCTAATATCAACTTAATAGACGTCACTGACAAAGAGCAAATACTATCGCTTATAGAACAAGAACATAACAAGAACAATCACAGAGGAATTAATGAAATATTTGAAGAGCTAAAACAAAAATACTACTTTCCAAATATGTTAAATGAAGTTACAAAATTTATAAACAACTGTGAAGTGTGTATCATAGCCAAACACGATAGACATCCCAACAAAGTACCATTTAACATTACAGAAACAGGAAAACATCTTAACGCAATAGTACATATTGATATTTGGTTTCCATGCAGAAACGTTATGTTTTTAACCACATTAGATAAATTTAGCAAATATGCCACAATACACCAACTGAACGATCGAACATGGGTCTCGATTTTAAAAGCGCTTAAAGAAAGAATCAGATTCTTGGGCAAAATGAAAAAACTAATATTTGATAACGAAAGATGTATGCTCCATAAGACAGTAAAATTATTCCTGCAAGAAAACGAAATTGAAGCACACTCAACATCAGCTGGTATGAAAACAGGCAACGCCGATGTTGAACGGTTACACGACACGTTAAATGAACATCTGCGTATCATGGAAGCTAGCAAACTAAAAGAAAATCTGGAAGAGAAAATTTATAAAGCAATAAATTATTATAATAACACAATACACTCTAGTATAAAACTACGACCCATAGATTTGTTAGAGAAAAATTGCGACAGCGATAATATAACGTATCTTGCCAATGAATTCGAAAAAAAAAAAATACGAAAAATTGAAAATCTTAATAAAAATCGTTCACGCAGCGACAATATAAGAGAAGATATTGTACAAAATCGACAAGTTGGAAAAATTCTTCCAAAATACAGAAAACTCGTTAATTATAAAACAGAAGAAAATCATATTACAGACACCAATGAGAAACGAAACACCAGATATCACACTAATCAATGCAAGAGAAGATTTGCATACCAATAAAACTACTAAATAATTTGTTTAAAATTCAAAAAACATAAAAAAAAATAAAAAAAAATTAAATAAATGTTAAATTTTTTTTTACTTTTAGATGAAATTTTTTATAATATTAATAGTAATTACTATAGCTTTGGGACAGCAGATGGAAATAATAGAACTTAACAATCAAAATGGGTATAGTATTTTCAAAATGGAGCAAAGACTAGTGGTTGACAGTTACACAAAGATGCTACACATAGTCAATCTTGGTCATTATCAGGAAATAATTAATTCAATAGAAGCTAACGTTAAACAAATGGACCCGGAAACAAATAATGGCGAAGACGAAATGCTGCAAAGAGAAATTTCATTAGCAAAACACAATATAAACATGATCATCCCACAATCTTCGATAGTGAACAAACGTCTTAAACGAGGTCTAGCCAATATTATCGGATCAGCACTAAAATTTATTGCTGGTACCATGGACAGTGAAGATGCCGCTGATATCTACAACCATCTAAATAACTTAGATAATAACGTAGAAATGTCAATTGATCAATTAAATAAACAGGTGGTTATCAATGAGAAGTTATTCAAAAATTTTAATGAAACAGTTAATCTGGTAAATCAGCAACAACAGCAAATCAAAACAGCACTAGATATTGTAAACAACATTGAAAATAAAATTCTTCAAACTTTATCAAGAATGAAGGTATCATTTCTTATTTATGCGGATAAATTAGAAAAGTTAATCGATATTATTTTATTAAGTAAATTAGGAGTGCTAGCTCACGACATTTTAACCAATGAAGAAATTAGCTACTATAATATTTCCTCAGAAAAACTACCCTACATCAAAACTAGCATTTTATCTAAAGGTCTATCGCTTATAATAGTTTTAAGCATCCCAAATTTTACGAAAGGAAAATATTTTAACTCAATTATTATTCCTACACCTAATAGAAATTACGAAGAATTAGATTATGATTTAGAAAATGTAATTATTCAAAAAGAAAATGTATATTTAAATATTGAAAATAAAATTGTTTTGAAAAAGAATTTAAAGAAACATAAAAATGATTGTTTACGAAATATCTTCCAAAAAAATAATGCATGTAACTTAAAAATTAATAATGTAACTTTAATTGAACAACTTTTTGACGACATAATTCTTGTAAAAAATTTACATATTTGTAAAATAGAACAAAATTGTATTGATACAAAACCTACACTATTTTACAAGCCGGGAAATGAGATCTCACACTAACACATGCGCGCAAAATTTAGTCAGACTTTTTTACAAATTTTTTATATGTTGATATGAAAATTTTGTATTGAAATGAATTGAAAACTCTCGTTATTTATATTTTATAACAAATATATATCTTTTTTATTTACAATTTTGTTTAAGAATATTATAATAATTATAAAATATAATAATAATAAAGAAAATTTAAATTTTGTTGTAATTCATTATTGTTTGGAACTCATGTTGTAATGCAGGAATTCTTATGCCACGTCACATCACATCGCGTGTACATAAAAAATAAAATAATATTAATAATATATAACAAAAAATTATAATTATTAATAATTATAATTATAATACTGATATTTCAGTTTAAAATAAAAAATTAGCTAAAAAATTAATAACAAAATTAATAGGAACATTTCATTTCATATATTGCATATATTATATATTTATTTTTTATATAGTAAAAATAAATATATAACCAATAATTTTTAAAAATAATAGCAAAATAAAAGGAACATTTAGTTTCTACATGCTAACTAATAACTACATAAAAAATAAAAATAAGAATAACAAGTGACTTTTCAGTCACATATATCAAAAAAGCATTAACAAAATAAAAAAAAGCAATAATAAAATTAGCGATATTTCAGTCTTATAATTATTAAATTAAAATGCTTACGCTTTAATTATTATTTTTAATTATTTTTAATATAAAATTATTATAGTTTTTTTTTTATTAATTAATTAATTTTAACTTGGATGGATTAACATTAATTATATATATATATATTTTTTTTACAAATAATTATAAATTCGACAACTAGGAGAAAAGCCGATGTAAATATACATATATTTATCAATTACAAAAAAAAAAAAACAATTAATATTTTTTAATATCTTTGATAATAAAAACCTCTGAGAGTTAATTTTTAGGAATTGTTTTTTTTTTTTGTGTATTTTTACAAAAAAATATGTAATTTTATAATTATGTATAGTATAATATGAATCAACAAAACATACAAATTACAAATTGAATATTAGTTTTTTTTTAATATAATATAATATTTTAATTTAAATTTTCGTACTTTATTTGGTTATCTATATGTTAATATAATTTCTTCTCCCTAAATAAGCGCCAAATAATTATAATAATAATATTTACTGTTTTTTTTTTTATTTTACAAATTTAATTTTTTTTAATCAATTTTATAATAACAGTCTTTTTCATTCTGAGGTTTTATTTTCTTTTAGAAATCTAGTTTGTATTTTATTATTTATTATTGTTCATTATTATTGTACATCGGCAGGTTTATGTTCAATAAGTGCACGAACTGTACCAGTATCAGCAGGTAAATCAAATTTTCGTCAAATTAATGATTTATCTTTGTTGCGTTTATTAGTGGGCAGGCAATCAGATCTACAAATAGCACGAATCCACTTTAAATTTAATTCCTTATCTTTAGGAAATCCAAAAGTAGGAATTGATGGTGCAGAAGGAACATAATTTGATCTACAACCCTGCACCACACAATGTCTCGGCATTATAAAATCCAACAAAAAGCTTATAAGTAAAAAAAATTGCACTTAATTATGTACACCTATATGTAATTTAAATTGCTTTTAGCACACTTATTTATTATTAAAAATTAAATTATTATTAAAAACTATTAAAGTATATAGTTTATTTTTATTTACAAAAAAAAAAATATTTTTTAGGTTAGAATTTGTGGTAATTTTTATCACATAAATTACACTAGAAATACACAATGCCCGCACAATTTTTTTAGATTAATTTAATCTATTATTATTTAATAACACTTTTAACTACTTTTAGGTTTTTAATAATTATTATTTACCTATTATATTTAACTTTTCTTCCGAACATTCAGCGCTTGGTATTACCGGCATTTAATTTTGACGTATAATATTATAATTTCTGTGACTACAAATTTTTGCGCATGTATTGTAATGACACGGCTTTTAGTAGTGTAGGTTTCGATTGATAACAACATTCATATAACAAGTCATAACTTAATTAAATTTAGTAACTGTAAAATTAAAATAAAAGAGTATATATTTGAAAATAAAATCAGAAATTTTTCAAGCAGCATGATAATCCCTACAATACATGAAAATTTTACGAAAATAATTAGTAATGTTACTTTAAAACAATTACATTTTGATAACATAGTGAATCGAAAAACTATCGATTATGTCCACTATAAAAATAATGCTATAAATTACACAAGTTTAAGTATAAATTTTTTTATTATTATGGTTATTGTGATTGGGATTATTTGGTGCTTGAAAAACAGAAAACAAAAAGGTGTACAAAGAATTCGTGAAAATGATAAAGGAAACGTAAAAATAATTTTTGAAAACGAAAACAGCAATGTAAAAATTAATGAAAAAAATAAAGAAATAGATCCGTTTGCAGGGGCTGCAAACCATAAATAGGGGGGAGTTGTCACATAGTAATAAGACACTTATCGCGATATAAATATATTTTTCTAATGCAACTTTATTTCAGTTACATTTATCAAAATTCTAAATAATTATTAAATTAAATAATTATCAAAATTCCGTTCTCAGGCTTTTATTAAATAAGTATCAAAAATCCGTTCTCAGGAATTTTGCAGATTAAGCGTCTTTTTATCTGACAATTTTCCCATGCATAATTAAAATGTTTTTATGTACAATTATGCATTATGAAATAATTATCTTTAAGCTTCTTTTTAATTTAGAATTAGAAAAACATTAATTCTGAAAAAGTCGTCAAACAGTTCGGTCTAAAAAATAAAACTTAAATCGTTGTAATAAAAAGTTAAGATTAAATAAAAGTAAATTTATATTAAAATAAAGTTTTGAAGTGTTTGTTTTTTATTCAATTTATTAAAATATAAGTTTCAGGAAAGATTCTGGAATTTATACTAAACTATATAAAATGTATGGGACTATATAGTTCATAGATAATATATATACTTAATAGATCGCCAACTCTCAAATATCTATAGCAGCGCCACTCTTACATAGAAATTGAAATGGGAACTAAATTTTTCATGACCCTATTATTTTTTTTTCACTCCCAACCCTATTCTTTTTTTTTTTTTTCTCCCATAACGCCCATAACCCTTTTTTTTTTTTTAATTATAAATAAAAATAAATAAAGAAAATAATTTATAGCAAATTTTTTATTTTATTGATTTTCCTTTTTTTACAAAAATGTTTTTGGTAATACTTGAAGGCTTTTTTTTGTATTGGGTCATCCGTTGCTGCCTGCATCCTGGAGGAACCGGAAAGTTTTCTGTTGAGGCCATAACAATAATTATGTATAAGTAGTTTTATACAATAATTTAAAAATTTAGAGATAGTGTTTAAATTCACAAATTCACAAATATATTTTCTAAACACGCTAAATACTGATCAAATATCAAAACATATGAATACAAAAACACAAACGTTTTTAATTTTAAATGTTTGTAATCATAAACATAACCTCAAATATAAAATTGATAAAAAATTGCTAAAAATGAAAAATTGATAAAATGACACTAAAAACGACACTAGCGCTGCTGATATTGAAATCGGAAATAATGTCAATTTTATAAACCATTTTCTTATTTTCTTCGAAGTTGAACGGCCGTGGACTAGTTAATCTCAACGCAAAAATTCACAACGCAAATGCAGAAGTTCGTAAAATTGAATTTTCAACGCGCGTAAAGTTGCCAACGCAAGAATTTGACAACTAATTTCATTATCAAATAATTTCAAAAATTGATGTTGCTACAAATTTTAATAATAAGTAATTATTTAATAATAAATTTTAATAATTTTAATAATAATAATTTTAATAATAAGTTTTAATTTAAATTTTTCACTTTTCAATTCAACAACTGGCAAAAATATTTATTAAATTTTTTCAATAATATAAAACAGCTGATTAAAATCAGCTGTGTTATGTCATTTACGCAATAACTTAACTTTGAGATTATCTGTTACGCCGTTGTGAATGTTTCGCTGTAGCGCGTTGTCGTTGCGTATGTTGAGACTATCTCCACCATCAGGAATCAGGATAAGAAGAATATTGTTCTAATATGAAACTTGGAACTGCTCAGGGAAATAATTTCTTTTTCAATTCAAGTAGTTGATTTCAAAGGCATATTTTGCTATTTATAAAGAGGTGTAAAGTAATATGAACGAATTCAATAATTTATTAAGTGATGAAAATGATTACCACCAACTTCAAGTAAAAGTAGGTTTTGTGTTTCATGTATGGTATAAAGTAGTAAATAAAAAATATTTAAATTACAGGAAATATCAGATAATCAAATACATTTTGGAAGTCATTGTGGACAAAATGTGCGCTTATGTCCAACAACAAATATCAATGATGAAATTCCGTTACATAGTCAAATACAAATTTCTCCACATTGTCCAAAAAATGTGGATATTCCTTTTGTACGAATTCATGCTTTTGATATACCAATATCGAATAAAATAAATCCAGTATATAATAGTAATAATCTGTTGCCAATTACAAGCTCAAATAGCCGAGAAATAAAGCCGAAAATTGAGCCAATAAAATCTGAATTAAATGACGTAAATAATATTAGTGGAATTTCTAATGAATCGTCACAACAAGAACGAAATTCTCATACACTAATTCCAGATTCACCAAGCAGCTCACTTACTAAAGTGTCTAGTTGCAGAGAAGGGATAAAAGTTCTTCAATGTGAACAGTGCATGTTTTTAACAATTTCTCGAAATAATTTGGAGAATCATTTTTCTACTACACACGAAAATTTAATACAAATAAATAATAATATACTAAGATCTAAATTATTTTGCCCGGGTTGTGATAATCATTTTTATTCGGAAATTTCACTTTGTTCCCATCTTAAACATGATCACTTCATGATGGAAAGTGAAATAACAAAACTTTCGGAGTTTCAAGCAAACCTAAATAAAAATTGGTCCCACAAAAAAAATAGAATTTATCTGAAAAATGTTGAGTGCTTACGTGAGCATCCAAGCCAATCGATAAATAGTCAGTTTCTTCCAACATTATTTGCAGAGTCGCCAAATAGTAATAATTTTAGTGATGACGTTGGAAATGATTTTGAACCCGATTTAAATTTTATTGATTTAATAAATGAAGATAATTTCTCGTATACTGAAAATGATGAAATAATGATTGAAAAACTACAATCATTTCCACCACCAAAAGTGTGTAAGCCTCTTCAGAAGCAAAAAGCTATAATAAAAAGTGGGGAAAATGTACGAGAACCTCTTTATTTGCAACATGTTCAGGACTCTATCAATAATGATAAGTTTTCTGAACCGTCATTTAATCTAACAGCTGGTAATAATATATTTTACGACATGAACACAAATTATTCTGATAGAATTCAAGAAAATACCGTAAAAAATACAAATATTCATAGTGAAATGGAACGGAAAGCAACACAAAGGGCTGCACCAAAGATTTATATTAAAAATGTTGATATTTTAAAAGAGCCTATTTTTTTACCACCAACAAATATTTCAAACATTTTAAATGTGAATGAAACTTTACACTTTAATAATTTTCCATCCAGGGGTATTTCAATGCCAGTACCTCCGTCACCACATATATCAAGTAGCTCATGTACTATAGATAATAATCATAACAATATAGTTGAAACAATTGAAAATAGACTATTTGACATTGAACAATCTAATATTGATTATAATATCATTAATAACCAAAAAAAGGATAGTAAATCTAAAATTTATATTAAAAATGTTGATATTCTTAAACAACCAGAACACCAAGCAAGTCCCACAAAAAAGTTTACAAATTTTTTACATTTACGGACTGTTGATGAGCTCAATTTAATGAATAAAAATCAAATAAATTTAATGAATAATCTCCAACATCAAAATATTCAAAATAACTCTAATTTTCAACCAGAAATATTATATACGTCTTTAGCAAATTCAAAAAATTCAGATAATAATTCTATATATAATAATTATGAAATTGCACAGGATGGTGAATATATTTCAACCAATAATGAAAATGTATTGATTCATAATAATTCTAATTACGGATTTGTTAGTCTAGGAAATATTTCGACTTCATCGATTTACGAACAGAAAAGTTATCAATTTCAACCACAATACGATGTGAATACACCGCAATTGGCTATCGATGAGAGAACTGTTTCAGAAAATGAACGTGAAATGCTTTTGGTTTGTGCTGAAGAATTGATTTTAAATCAGGAAAAAGATACAAATTATTTGGTTTCTAATGAATCTTTTGAGAATATTTGTAAACGAAATTTGAATGAAATAGAAGATAAAATCGGTAATAAAAAAGATACAGAGAAAGAAATTAATGAATCTGTTGTAGAAATATTTGATGATCCTAGTTGCAATAAAAATATATTAAACCATAATCTGAGTAAATTACGTGACGAATGTTGTATCTCAACATCGGAAAAAGGAAGAATCTATGTTTCTGAAAACTTAATGGACGACAAAATGGTCGCCCAGTTAGTATATGCTACACCAGACACAATATTAAATAACGTAAAAAGGAGGACGAAAGGTCGTCCATTCGGTGCTAAAACAAGTAGAGCTATAAAATCCAATGAATTGGATGTAAATAATTCTCATAACACTATTTATAAATGTAATTTGATGGATTGTGCAATTCGTTTTAAAACGTTAACTACTTTGGAATATCATCGGAAATGCCATAAAAGGTAAATAAGACGAATATTTTTATAATACAATACAACGTATTGAAAATCACATTGGTATAATATACGAACCCAATAGCAAAATAATTAATCTACCATGCTTTTATAACATTAGTTTTTACGAAAATATGTATATAGTACTGCAGTTTTAATTCAGTAAGTAACGAAAACTTATTTTTTTATAATTAAAAAAATAACAGAATTTATTCAAGTATGCTACGACCTGCAAGTAAAAAAAATTCATTATGGACATAAAAGAATTGATCTGATCAAATTATAATGCAATAGAATTAATCTACCACTTTGTAATGTCTCCTTTTTTCTGGATTCGTTTATTCGTCGGGGGAGAGTACAAACTACATTTTCACAGTCTTATGTACTCGCTGAACTCCGAATTTCAGTTATTCGTGTACATTTTCTATAGTTCTTGCTGGTTTTGACAGTAGTTCATTTTAACTTGTATGTAATAGCCTCGATTGGTGACAAATCTAGACTATTTCATGGCCAGGTTAGAAGCGGAATTCATGTGCACCGAACCAGACTTCGCTTGATATAGCTTATAGTACGATGCGCATCTTGTTGAAAGATAAATTCCCCCTCAGCTGAATGCAATTGTGATATTGATGGTAAAAGACTATCCTAGAGTACTTAACTGCATTGACTACAGCATCAATAAAATACATTTGCCTACATCATTTTTCGATACACTACACATCTCCACACCATGACTGACTGCTGAATTTAATAAAAAAAATTGAAAATCTTAATTTTTTTACGAATTATACGTTTGTTATTATCACCAACAGCTAATGTTATACAAACTTGGTAGATCAATTATTATGCGTTTGGGTTTCGTAAGATTGAAATTTAATAAGTGTAACTGATAATTAGATTATAATAGAATAATTTTAGGTGCATATAGAACACAAATTACATAGTTTTCTGATTTATAAGAAAGATTTTTTATAAATTCAGTTTTATTTACGTTAACTATTTTGTCAATACTATGATTATAACTGGTCTCTTATATCATTATTTTTTTTTAAAAATCTTAAACTACCTTGTGATACAAAATTTGACATCATATGGACATGAAAAATTTCATGTTGAGCGAATTACGAATTTCCATTTCGTAGTTTTAAAATTTCTATATTTAACCCTTTTTTTATAGAATAATTAACTTAAAAATATCATTAACTACAAGAGAAACAATAGAGATACTATTTATTTATTTTAAACATTTATAATGGCTACTATTAGGTGCATAAGTCGAAAGTTGAAATATACTGAAAAACCGACAATATTTAAGGTATAATCTTGTAACTATAACACTATATCTATGTGGAAGGAAGAGGATCATACGGAAGCACGGAAAATTTACTTTGTTCAGAATAATCATTACCTTTATTTAGTAATTATAAACTGTTACCCTATTTTAAAAGGAAAGTAATTTTAGCTAATTATGTAATAACCAGTTACTAAAAGAAATTTTCAAATTGAGAAGAAATATGGAAAATTATATGTACAGATAATCATACAGAGTATAAATTAATGCCATACAACATTAGACAAATTTAGATATAGGAAAAAGAATAAGTTCTGTTGGTTTAAGGACTTTGAAAAGTTATTGTATGTAAATACATGATAATAGACAATCAGAATTATAATTGCGACACCGTCAGTTTAATTTAACAGTTCATTTGTTTCCCATGTTCTTAATTTTAGGTAACAGCTTTTTGCGTTCGTTTATCGAAAACTGTTGGTGTTGATCTAATAATGAAATAAATCTTGTTCATTTCTTAAACATTCTACCTCGAAATATTCGACGGTGTAGATTTTTTACGGTAATATTATAAAAAAAATCAAGTATCAATTTGAATAAAAAAGAAGATATACCTAACGCTGTAATTTATTATGGGATAAGTTTTATTAATTCACAAATTTCGCATACTTGTTCATAATAATTTGTTTATTATAAATAACTTAAAATTATAAAAACAAACAAGCATTTCAAAATTCACTGTTTTTCTTTTTTATAAATATATAACTATAAATATTTGGTTCAAAAACATAAATTTTTTTAGAATTTTTTCTGTTGTTTGTAAAATGAAAAGAGAATAAACTCAGCGATTTAAAGGTAAAACTGTGAAAATGTAGCTTTTTAAAATGAAGAATTTTCTCCAGAGAAACGAATTCACCATAATTGAATAATAAATATTTACAAACCCGAACCAATTAGTATATATAGTAAATGCAAATTATATTGCCGAAATATTTTCAATTATAATTGAAGCAAACATTTCTTAAATTTTATGAAAAATGTATTTTTTGATTTTAAGTTGTCGCCATCATTTACACATCAATTCTCTTACATTGTAAAAAAATATGCAAAATTTTTCTCCAATTTAAGGTCAGTATTTTTAGAATATATTTCACAAGCAAAAATGTTTAAGTATTTGTATTTTTTCGAGAATAAAATATGAAATAATGTAAAAATGTTAAAAAATGCGGAATGAGGTCAAAATTTCTTTTACAAAGGAAAACGATATTAATTTTATATGTAGCTGTTAATCAATCGTACTTTGCAAAATTCTAAAAATGTGAATTAGCGTATATTTATAGTATATTTTATAAATGTTTAATTAGTGCATTATTTAACATATTTAATCTTTCATTTTGTATTTTCAGTATATCTTCTCATACTTCTATGCAATGTCCTGATTGTTTTTCTGATAAATTTTCTAATTGGAATACACTTCATACACATTTATGGCGTCATCACAATATCGACATGGAATTGTACAACTGTCAATTATGTAAGTTTAAAACTCCAATTCTTTCAAGACTGTATAATACCCATATGAAAATTCACTCAAATGAAAGAAATTTTAAATGTGATCAGTGTGAGAAGGCATTTAAAAATAGTAAACAACTTAAAAACCATCGAAGATTACATCGTTCATGGAAAAAACCATTAGAATTGCATAAGTGTGAAATGTGTTTGGCTGTATTCTCAAATACAAAAACGAGAAAAGAACATTTCTGTCAACAATCTTCGCAACAAGCTACACCACATCAAAATCTTATTTCATCAAAATGTAAAATCTGTGATAAATTATGTTCCTCAAAATCATCATTAAAATTACATACATTGACTCATCAAGAATCCTGTAAATTTAAATGTAGTAATTGTGACTACATTACTAATGATCATAATGCATTTCGACGACACAGAAGTACTCACGATAAAGTCATGATGTATGACTGTCCTTACTGCGGCTATAAATGTATTCAAAGTATATTATATAAGGTAAAAATTGGATCGAAATCACACTTTTCTAAATTCCTTATATCAATATCATTCGTATTAAAATCTGGTTTAAAATTTTTAGATATAGATAAAAAAAAATCGTACATTTCTTAAAGTTTTGTAATTTTTCGTAAAATTTCATATACTTATTTGAAGTTTTTTTTCGACAGTTCACAAAACTGACCGCGTTCAGACTACCTGGTATATTAACGATTTTTGATATTATTAAATATTTTTTTTCCAGTTTTTGTCAAATTAATTTAAGTACCTCTTTTACGGTTTTCTTATGTTTTTAATTTTGTACGGATATATAATTTGAAGACGGTATATTTTTTATTTAAAGCAAAATATATTAACACGATGGGCAATCTGTCGAATACACTAAAAATTGTTAACTCTAATAGGGTCCGATCACAACTCACAATTTAAACTTTTAAATAATATCATCCTTACTTTTAGAAACATCTTACAACGAAACATCCAGACTTAGCTTCAAACATCATACATAAATGCAATTTTTGCCAGTTTACAACTATTAATCAGACACAATTTCAAGTGCATTTAGCGAAACACGATAATGAAAATTTTGTTACACTAGAACTTCCAGATAGCAATAGTGGAAATTATTTACTTGAAGATGATTTAGAATCAATTAATTTAGATGAATTTGGAAATAAAACACTCCCCATGGAGCCACTCCAAAAAAATAAAATTAAAGTAAAGAGTGATCTGGTTTTGACTGATCCAACAAAATTTGTGTTACAAACTTCTAATAATTGTGTTACATAGTTTTTAGTATAGCAAATAAATTTTTTATACAGGGTTTACTTTTTTTGTGTAGCGAAACAATTCTTTATCAATGAAAATTATGATCTACATATTATTTTTATGTCCAATTTGGAATATGTGAGAGATTGGATTGGATCGACCATATAAATTACTAAATTATTGCGACATTTTTTTACCGACGTTAATTTAGCGTATTCTAAGAGTAAATATACAGAATAGAGGAGACGTTATAATGCTATTTAGCCCCAACGAACTCTGTCACCGTTTTTTTGAGCTTTTACTTGTCAATATACCGCAGATTAGTTGTCAATATATACCGCACATTTGCTGTCAAAATAATCTGTTAAGAGTTATGTATGAAATTCGAAACAGCTTTCAATTAGCAAAATTTTTGTAACAGTGTCGTGATCAGGATTTTATTTTTTGAGGCACTTATTATTTCAGACGGAATTATTTAAAAATATATATTTTAGATATGGAAACGAAAATTATATGATTTTTTGAAGTAAATATGTTGACAGAAACAATTCAACATACCATTTTAATATTATTATTTATAACAAAACAATAAAATAGTTTTTATTATGAAATATATGTTATATATTTCATTTTCATAACTCATTTCAAAAATATAAAAATATTTATTCAAATCTATCATTTGCTTATTAAATTAATAAAAAAAAGCTTTACTAAAATAAAATGAGCTTTTCTTAAATAAAAAGAGCTTTTATACACTAGCTTCAGTTTCTGAAGCCGTCACTATAAATAACATCTCTTTTCCTCCCACAAAAACGGCGACACGATTATATTGATATAGCGTCTCCTGTATATTTACTCTGAGGCGTATTCATTCATGAAATGGCTGTAAACAATAGAGAATAGTAACTTGCGAATTTATTACCAAACCAAATTTTGTTTGTTAAAAAAAACCTTCATAACTTCCCAGCAAAAAATATGTACACTAGGACATCAAATTTACGTTCCAATATTGACGTTATTTCAACGTCAAACTCGTACGTTGATAGCCTTAATAGCGCGATTACAATTGACGCATTCTAGCCGTAACATTTGTCAAAAAAAGTTGAAATCTTTGACTATATAATATATGGACTGATAACAGCCAACTTCATAAGCGTACCTAACATCTACAGCGCATGTGATAGCAAAGTGGCAAGTTGTACAACTAAAACAAACGTCAAAACAGATAAATATCCCAGCAAATAAACCGTCTTCAGTAACATGTCTTGCTGCTGTTACGATTAACTTAAAATACATTAGAAAAAAAGAGACAACACACTATCGAAAAATGAACACATATATTTTCTTTTTTCGCAGAAATCGCACACCTAGAGGTAAAAGCGCAAACTATAGTAGGTGTTGGTTTTTTTTTTTTTTTTGACATTAATATTTACATTGGCATATTTTTTCGACTTTTGGTGTTAGAAATTTACTTTAAAACGTTTAAAAATTAATAAAAATTATACTTTTTGGTTGGTTTTTACTTTTTATAAATATTTATTTTTATATTTTTTAAATTTTGTTATTTGCTATTAAGTTTTATTTTGTTATTATTTATAATTATTTTAGTAATGTAATGTACTTACAAAATAATTATGTATATCTTATTTAAATAAAATTTAAACAAAGCAAATAACATCTTAATATTACATAAATAGAATTTTTATTATTAGCTAGCTAAATGAAAAAATCATGGACACCGAAAAAAATACTGATAGTAGAATGGAAAAATGTATAACCTAACTCAAATTATAATTAAATCATATTCATAATTTCTTTTTTTATAGTTATTAATATTAAACCTGAGGGGACCACAAAAAGAGTCCAGTTTGTTACGTCAATGGACGTAAAAAGATTGAAACTAATCAAGGTTAGTCGGAGTAGGCAATCAAAATTGGAAAAAATTCACCAAACCAACAAAAAATCCAATATGTGTGGAGCTACAGCTTCAACTTCAAATATGTTTCATGGTAGGTATCAAATTAATAATTTTTTTTACTTAACCAAGTAATGTTTGGGTGTTCTTACAGATTCCGATGTTATCAGTTGGGTAAAGCCTGTGTCATCACCAATCGTCATTGAATATGAAACCCAAACTACAGACCAGTTATTGGATGAAATGTTCCCAAACCAACACTTAGCGTCTCAATTGTAAATTATATAATCAATATTTTTTAAAACAATTTTAATAAATATAGAAAATGCAACATATCTGGGGTGTAATAAATATTTTTACTTGGCAATTATTTTAATAAAAAAAAAAATATTTACATACATTGAAAATTTTACAGTATGTTATTTTCTATATTGATGTAATTTCTTTGATGTTTTAATTAATTTTTTTTAAATAATCACAAATTTCTTTTTTCTATTTAAAGCAGGCACGTAATAATACTGGTGGCAACAATCACCATCGTATGTCTGGTAATAATACAAATACTAATTTAGCTGCAGCTGTTGCACAACATCCGTTATAATTGGGAAGGACAGCACTCGAAACCCGCGTTGAAAAATACTATTTTATTCAGAAAGATTGTTTTTGGTAATATTAAATAAAATTAATAATCTACAAAAAAAAAAAATTGTTTACTACTTTTAGATGCTTGGAAGAAAAATTTTAGCCAGTTTTCTGAGTATGAAGCTTCTATTAAAAAGCAAATATCAGATTCCCATAATGGTCTCAACAGAAAATGGAATCGAAAGAAAGCTGAATGATAGCTGCACTTTTGACTTAAATGACTTAAAAGCTTTTTCCCTGACGAAGTAGAATTATAACATTGTTTTGTTTTTAATCTCAATGAATTAATATATTTTAATTTATGCAATGAATTTTTAATATTAGTATTTTTTATATGTTTAATTTAATTTAATAAAAACATTTAATATTAGTTAATTGACTTGAACTGTGTAAAATGCGCATACTGAAAATTTACCTCGAAGTTCGCATGCTAAAGAAACTACTAATCTTAAATAAAAGTTAATTATATATGTCAAGCCATATATAATATATCAATGAATTTATGTGCCTACTTTTTTTTTAATTAATATTAAGTTTTTGATTATAACTTTAAGCTTTATATAATTAAATGATGAAATGAATTTATCTATTTAACTAAAACTAATGATACAAACGATTAATTTTAGTTACATAGTTAAATTCATTTCATCGTTTAATTTCATTAGAACTTTAATTATAACTTATGTAAATATATAAAAAATTATGCTATTAATATTTGTTTTTAGTTCCTGGTATATAATTGCCATTAAATAATTAAAATTAGACTTAATTTTTTTTTTTTTTATTTAAAAATTAAAATTAAATTTTTTATATTTTTTGTATGAAAATGAATTATATACAACCATTTTCAGATTAAATTAAACATTTTTCAAAATATTTTAAACTTTTTTCAAAATATTTTAAACATTTTTCAAATAAAATTAAACATTTTTCAATATATTTAATTTTATTTGAAAAATGTTTAAAATATTTTGAAAAATGTTTAATTTAATCTGAAAATGGTATATACAACATTACAAATTGTGGAAAATTGCCAAAACATAAACATTTTTTTATTAAAAATTTATATTATTTTATTTTGTTTTGTTTTGTTATTTTACCCTCTTTCATAAAATACTCCTTTAAAATATCCCGCTGTTGAAAAGCATTTCTAGTTGCATTATTTGATCCCGTTCTTGCAGAACAGCAAATAGATCTTCCATCATTATCTTCTCTCCACCCACGTGGTATATAATTACCATTTTCATCTTCCCTATCTACATACGATGGAGGGCAATACATGTGGTTGGTTTTTTCATTCATTATAATGAAGTTGTGCATAGCTATGGTGGCCAAAACTATTTTCTCAGCATTATCTGGGAAACATCTTAGCGTATTTTTCAATATTCTCCAACGTGCTACTAAAATCCCATAAGTATTTTCAATTGTTACTCGTGCTCTTGAAATTCTATAATTGAAAATTTTCTTTTAAATATGCTCTTAAAATATTTGTCCTTAAAGGAAATGCAGGATCACCAATAAAATAATGTGGATATTTTATATTTGTCTTTGGAAGATTTTTTTCATGAGGAAGTGGAAGCTTTTGAGAAATTCAGAATTGGACAAAATTCCTAAAAATATAATAATAAATATATATAAATATATATATCTACGTTTTGTATTGTGTCTACTCTTTTTGTAGACCGCGTACGAACGCGTTTAGAGAGCGTAATGAAAGCGATAATGTAACTCAAGCATAAGAAAATCGTAGGACATCTTCAAAAAATCTTATATGGAAATTTGGCGAAGTTTTTACTTGCCGCATATATTCAATTGACGTACATATTTACGTGACTTTGACGTCAATTGCACGTTACACGTTGAAATAACGTCAATATTAGTAGTGTATTTATATAGGTTCTAGCCCAGGGCTGCCCAACCAGGCGATCGCGATCTACCAGTCGATCGCGACACGAGTTTGGGTCGATCTTCTACTACAGACTGAAAATTAAAGCAAGTGATCTTGTTAAAGCAAGTGATCTATTTTACTTAGATACGTTATTTTAAATTTTATTTTTCTTACCTATTTTAAGTAGGCCTTGAAAATTACTTGATTCTCGTGGTTTATTTGAATTTGACTCATATTTAAAATTTGTTCAAATAGTTTAGTTTCGATTTATAATTAACGTGACGAAGTGTTATTATTTTTTTTATGTTTAAAATTCGTTTGAATATTTTAGTTTCGATTTAGAATTCACGGGAGAAACTTTTATTATTTAAAATCCAACATGATTTATATTTACAATCACAAACAAATATTTGGAAGTAACAAAAGATTAATACCCAATTTTGACAGAGACTGCGCTTAAAATTATGTCTTGCTTCGGTTCAACATATTTGGCAGAATCCGCTTTTTCAGACATGAATCTTATTAAATCAGAAATCAGAAATTCTTTAACTGATATTCACCTTGATCAATGTTTAAGATTATTTTTGTCGTCATATAATCCCGATTTTGAAAAAATTGCTAAATCAAACCAATGCCAAAGATCACATTAATATGGCTTTGTTTCCTAATACATTTTTTTGAAAATAATAATTAATTATTTAATTAATTATTTTAATTGCTTTTTTTTGTAATTTTCGAATGAAGTTATATTTTTTTTAAACTTTAAAATGAAGTTATATTTTTTTTAATTTTAAAATGAAGTTATATTTTTTTTTAATTAATAATTATTTATATTTATTTTATTTTATAACAATTTTATTTATTTTGTATTATTTTTTTCTTATTTTAAAATAAAATGAAATAAACTGAAGTTATACCAATTAAAAATCTTTTTTTTTGGTATATGGGTAGATCTCGAAGCAGTTGGGTTAAAAAAAGTAGAACTTTAGTACAAAAAGGTTGGGCAGGCCTGTAAGCCCAATGAAAATGTGCAAATAAAATGTGGAAAATATTGAAAATTAATTCTATACTGCATTTAAATTAATGAGCATTTTAAGAATTTTTGCACATTAATTATTAACTAATTTTCGCCTTAATGAAATTCGACACTGCTTTAATTTAATTAAAAATATTAAAATTAATTATAATTGCAATTTTTTTTTCTACTTCCGGTCAAGAATAATAATGTAATATGATCTAAATTGATTTACTTTTCCAAAAAATATTGATAATTTTAAGGGTCAATGAATTAATACGGATGCAGGTGCATTAATATTGTTTCTTCTCACGTTTAAAATTTAGCATAACCAGCTAATTAATTTTTTATCTGATTTAATGCAATAGAAATAACTAATTTTTTTCAATCAATATTTGTATAATTAAAAATTCTGTAAATTATGCAATTTTGATTAATTTTATTAAAAATTATTATTACCGGAAAAATAAATATGATCTAAATTGTTTTACTTTTCCAAAAGTTTTGAGAATTTTAAGGGTCAATGAATTAATCCGGATGCACGTGCACTAATATTGTTTTTTCACGTTTAAAATTTAGCATAACAGATAATTAATTAAAAAGGTCAAAATATTGGAAATAAAATCCATAGCGCATACAAAATAATGCACATTTTGCTCATTTTTGCGCATTTTAATAGTTTATATGAAATAAGTAATTCTTCGTAAATGTGCAAAATATTGAAAATAAATCCCATACCCCATACAAAATAAAGTACATTTTGTTCATTTTTGCACATTTTAATAGTTTATATGAATTAAGTAATTCTTTGCAAATGGGTAAAATATTTAAAATAAATACCATACCCCATACAAAATAGTGTACACTGTACATTATGCTCATTTTTGTACATTTTAATAGCTTATATGAAATGAATAATTCTTCGCAAATGGGCAAAATATTGAAAATAAATTCCACACCCCATACAAAATAATGCACATTTTGCTCATTTTTGCACATTTTAATACCTTATATGAAATAATTAATTCTTCGCAAATGGGTAAAATATTGAAAATAAATCCTATACCCTATACAAAATAATGCGCATTTTGGTTATTTTCGCACATTTTAATAGTTTATATGAATTAAATAATTCTTTGCAAATAGGCAAAATATTGAAAATAAATACCTACCCCATACAAAATAACGCGCATTTTGCTCATTTTTGAACATTTTAATAGTTTATATGAATGAAATGAGTAATTCTTCGAAAAGTGGCGAAAATAAATTCCATACTCCATACAAAATTATAAACATTTCTTTCATTTGTGAACGCATTAAGTTTAGATTAAAAATATTTATACTTAAGCATAATTTTAAATGTTTTTTTACTTCCGGCTAAGGCTAATATATCGGCAAATTTTATCGAATATGTTCTGCTACTTTTACATTTGACAATAGTATTATATTAAGATTTTTTATCCATTCAGAATTTCAAGTTTTACAATTAATTCTAAACTTCCTGGCAACCCTTTTTTTTTGGTCCGCAATTAATTTTAGTAATTTGGCTTGGTTGATCAATGTAGAATTGTATAAAATATTACATTCAGATCGAGTTAGATGTTTTAGCTAAAATATTCGATTGTTATTGAACTTGGATTAGGCGAAGTATTTTTTTGAAATTCTGAATTAAATGGTTTTGCCCCGTAGTCTGAGATTTATACTTAAGCGTAATTTTAAATGTTTTTTTACTTCCGGCTAAGGCTAATATATAGCATGATCAAAATGGATTTTTTTTCCTTTTCCAAAAGTTTTGAGAATTTTAAGGGTCAATTAATTCGGATTCAGTTGAAATGGTCAAATGAAATGGGTGAAATATTAAAAATAAATTCCATACTCCATAAAAAATAATGAACATTTTATTCATTTTTACACATTTCATATAAATTATTGAAATTAATTCGTATAAAATATTGAAAATAAAAAAATTGACATTGCATTAATTTTCTATTAAAAATATTTCTCTGACTGAGGGGCAAAAGCACTTAAGTCATGATTTATAGTTTTACAGAAAAGCGTTTTTATCGAATATGTTCTGCTACTTTTACATTTGCGGAAAAAAAATTTAATTATAAATATATTTTATTAAAATCCTGATTTTTTGTTAATTTTATTAATTAAGTAATAAGAAATTATTATTAACGTAAATTTGATAACCTATCGCAAATAATTTTAAAGATAAATATTTTATTTTTTCTCAATTAAATTTGTTAGTTCATCAATTAATAATTCATTATTACTGAAAAATCAAATATTTATGCTTAAGTTCAAGTTTAATTTTTTTACTTCCTAAATTCAATCCAATAATTATTATTAATTATTAAGCATAATACATTATTTCATTAATAACAATTTCGATGGCCTGCATAATGAATCCAAAATTAAAATATAAATCCGAATCTTCAAAGTATAATATTTTTATTTAGGAAACTTCAGCGGCATCATTCTGAAATTTCATAGGAAAATGTTATAAGTTCAAAAAATCATTTAAAGTAAGTTTTACCCGTTTTCAAATAAATTTGTTACTAAGATTAGTTACGCGATATATCTGTTGATCTTAAATTAGCACTTTCACCGGATTCATGAGCCTGTATAAAGTACATTCATATATTTTTTTAAACTTATTGATACTACTTCTTTATAAAATTGATTGTTTTTCAATAAAACTAAATATATAATATTTTATAAACAAATTCCAATATTTTTTTTTATTTTCTATCCATCACACTTCAAATTATGTTATTATTGCACTTATAATCCGTGTTTCATACTATTTAATGAATTTTATTTTCTTTGCAATGGATTTTCTTGCGATGAATTTTCTGCGAGGAATTTTTTATGGGTATGAAGTTTTCTTGCGAAGTATTTTCTTGTGATGAGTTTTCCTAGCGATTAATTTTCAGCGATGAAGTTTTGCTGCGATGAATTTTCCTAACGATTAATTTTCCGTGATGAAATTTACTTGTACGAATTTAGCTAACGATTAATTTTCAGCTATGATTTTTTCTTGGCTACGAATTTTTCTTGCGATGGATTTTCTGCAATGAAATTTCCTGAGATGAATTTTCCTAGTGATTAATTTTCCTAGTGATTAATTTTCTACAATGAATTTTTCTTGGCGATGAATTTTCTTAGTGATTAATTTTTTGTAATGAATTTTTTATGGGTATGAAGTTTTCTTGTGATGAATTTTCCTAGCGATTAATTTTCAGCGATGAAGTTTTCTTGCGTTGAATTTTCCTAACGATTAATTTTCTTGCTTTAGATTTTCTGCGATCAATTTTCCAAAAACCTTAAAAAAGACCTGAGTTAAAAACATTTGAGCCAATTAACGGTAATAAAAATGTTTAATGATGAAAAATTTTTTTGCAGATCATAAAATCGTTTTGCTTCTCGCGCTTAAAATTTTGCATAAACGATTATTTTTTTTTTCTTTTGACTTTTCATGCGATTACTTTTGAACGTCGGCCCCATAAAAATCATGCCATTATTTTCAGTGAATTTAGCGGCGCTACTTTTGACTTTTAATGCGATTACTTGTAAACGTCTAAAGATCATGGCATTACTTTTAGCGAATTACTTTAAGCGGCGCTACTTCCGACTTTTAATGCGATTACTTGTAAACGTCTAAAAATCATGCCATTACTTTTAGCGAATTAAGCGGCGCTACTTTTGACTTTGTATCCGATTACTTGCAAACGTCTAAAAATCATGGGATTGCTTTTAGCGAACTAATTTTGACTTTTAATGCGATTACTTTTAAACGTCTAAAAATTATGCCATTACTTTTAGTGAACTACTTTTGACTTTGTATGCGATTACTTTTAAACGTCTGCTTTTGACTTTCTATGCGATTACTTTTAACGTCTAAAAATAATGGCATTACTTTTAGTGAACTACTTTTGACTTTAAATGCGATTACTTTTAAACGTCTAAAAATAATGGCATTACTTTTAGTGAACTACTTTTGACTTTGAATGCGATTACTTTTAAACGTCTGCTTTTGACTTTGTATGCGATTACTTTTAAACGTCTGCTTTTGACTTTCTATGCGATTACTTTTAAACGACAAAAAATAATGGCATTACTTTTAGTGAACTACTTTTGACTTTAAATGCGATTACTTTTAAACGTCTAAAAATAATGGCATTATTTTTAGTGAACTACTTTTGACTTTGAATGCGATTACTTTTAAACGTCTGCTTTTGACTTTGTATGCGATTACTTTTAAACATCTGCTTTTGACTTTGTATGCGATTACTTTTAATAGTCTGCTTTTGACTTTGTATACGATTACTTTTAAACGTCTAAAAATCATAGTGTTGCTATTATTATTATTATTATTATTATATTTATTATTATTATTGTTATTATTATTATTATTATTATTATTATTTTTATTATTATTATTATTATTATTATTATTATTATTATTATTATTATTATTATTATTATTATTATTTTTATTATTATTATTATTATTATTATTATTATTATTATTATTATTATTATTATTATTATTATTGTTATTATTTTTATTATTATAATTATTATTATTATTATTATTATAATTATTATTATTATTATTATTTTTATTATTATTATTATTATTATTATTGTTATTATTTTTATTATTATAATTATTATTATAATTATTATTATTATTATTATTATAATTATTATTATTGTTATTATTTTTATTATTATTATTATTATTATTATTATTATTATTATTATTTTTATTATTATTATTATTATTATTATTATTATTATTATTATTATTATTATTATTATTATTTTTATTATTATTATAATTATTATTATTTTTATTATTATTATTAGTATTATTATTATTATTATTATTATTATTATTTTTTATACATTTAAAGCAATTATGAAAAGCCAAAAGTAGCGTCGCTTAATTCACTAAAAGCAATCCTATGATTTTTAGACGTTTAAAAGTAATCGCATACAAAGTCAAAAGCAGACTTTTAAAAGTAATCGCATACAAAGTCAAAAGCAGACGTTTAAAAGTAATCGCATTCAAAGTCAAAAGTAGTTCACTAAAAGTAATGCCATTATTTTTAGACGTTTAAAAGTAATCGCATTCAAAGTCAAAAGTAGTTCACTAAAAGTAATGCCATTATTTTTAGACGTTTAAAAGTAATCGCATTCAAAGTCAAAAGTAGTTCACTAATAGTAATGCCATTATTTTTAGACGTTTAAAAGTAATCGCATAGAAAGTCAAAAGCAGACGTTTAAAAGTAATCGCATACAAAGTCAAAAGTAGTTCACTAAAAGTAATGCCATTATTTTTAGACGTTTAAAAGTAATTGCATTCAAAGTCAAAAGTAGCGCCGCTTAATTCACTAAAAGTAATGGCATAATTTTTAGACGTTTAAAAGTAATCGCATTAAAAGTCAAAATTAGTTCGCTAAAAGCAATCCCATGATTTTTAGACGTTTGCAAGTAATCGCATACAAAGTCAAAAGTAGCGCCGCTTAATTCGCTAAAAGTAATGGCATGATTTTTAGACGTTTACAAGTAATCGCATTAAAAGTCGGAAGTAGCGCCGCTTAAAGTAATTCGCTAAAAGTAATGCCATGATCTTTAGACGTTTACAAGTAATCGCATTAAAAGTCAAAAGTAGCGCCGCTAAATTTACTGAAAATAATGGCATGATTTTTATGGGGCCGACGATCAAAAGTAATCGCATGAAAAGTCAAAAGCAAAAAAAAATAATCGTTTATGCAAAATTTTAAGCGCGAGAAGCAAAACGATTTTATGATCTGCAAAAGATTTTTCATCATTAAACATTTTTATTACCGTTAATTGGCTCACATGTTTTTAACTCAGGTCTTTTTTAAATTTTTTGGAAAATTGATCGCAGAAAATCTAAAGCAAGAAAATTCATAGTCAAGAAAAATTCATCGCACAAAATTGATCGCTGGGAAAATTCGTCGCAGGAAATTTCATCGCTGAAAATTAATCGCTGAAAAAATGTATAGCCAAGAAAGAAAATTAATCACTAGGAAAATTCGTCGCACAAAATTAATCGCTGAAAAAATTCATCGCAGGAAATTTCATTGCAGAAAATTAATCGCTAGGAAAATTTATCGCAAGAAAAATTCGTAGCCAAGAAAAAGTCATAGCAGAAAATTAATCGTTAACAAAATTCATGCAAGTAAATTTCATCGCTGAAAATTGATCGCTAGGAAAATTCATCGCAAGAAAACTTTATACCCATAAAAAATTCATCGCAGAAAATTAATCGTTAGGAAAATTCAACGCAAGAAAACTTCATCGCTGAAAATTAATCGCTAGGAAAATTCATCACAAGAAAATCCTTCGCAAGAAAACTTCATACCCATAAAAAATTCATTACAAAAAATTAATCACTAAGAAAATTCATCGCCAAGAAAAATTCATTGTAGAAAATTAATCACTAGGAAAATTCATCTCAGGAAATTTCATTGCAGAAAATCCATCGCAAGAAAAATTCGTAGCCAAGAAAAAATCATAGCTGAAAATTAATAGCTGAAAATTAATAGCTAAATTAATAAGCTAAATTCGTACAAGTAAATTTCATCACGGAAAATTAATCGTTAGGAAAATTTATCGCAGCAAAACTTCATCGCTGAAAATTAATCGCTAGGAAAATTCATCACAAGAAAAAACTTCGCAAGAAAACTTCATACCCATAAAAAATTCCTCGCAGAAAATTCATCGCAAGAAAATCCATTGCAAAGAAAATAAAATTCATTAAATAGTATGAAATGCGGATTATAAATGCAATAATAACATAATTTGAAGTGTGATGGATAGAAAATAAAAAAAAATATTGGAATTTGTTTATAAAATATTATATATTTAGTTTTATTGAAAAACAATCAATTTTATAAAGAAGTATCAATAAGTTTAAAAAAATATATGAATGTACTTTATACAGGCTCATGAATCTGGTGAAAGTGCTAATTTAAGATCAACAGATATATCGCGTAACTAATCTTAGTAACAAATTTATTTGAAAACGTGTATTACTTACTTTAAATGATTTTTCGAACTTATAACATTTTCCTATGAAATTTCAGAATGATGCCGCTGAAGTTTCCTAAATAAAAATATTATACTTTGAGGATTCGGATTTATATTTTAATTTTGGATTCATTATGCAGGCCATCGAAATTGTTATTAATGAAATAATGTATTATGCTTAATAATTAATAATAATTATTGGATTGAATTTAGGAAGTAAAAAAATTAAACTTGAACTTAAGCATAAATATTTGATTTTTCAGTAATAATGAATTATTAATTGATGAACTAACAAATTTAATTGAGAAAAAATAAAATATTTAGCTTTAAAATTATTTGCGATAGGTTATCAAATTTACGTTAATAATAATTTCTTATTACATAATTAATAAAATTAACAAAAAATCAGGATGTTAATAAAAAAAATCAGGATTTTAAAATGTTCAAAAATGAGCAAAATGCGCGTTATTTTGTATGGGGTAGGTATTTATTTTCAATATTTTGCCCATTTGCAAAGAATTATTTAATTCATATAAACTATTAAAATGTGCGAAAATAACCAAAATGCGCATTATTTTGTATAGGGTATAGGATTTATTTTCAATATTTTACCCATTTGCGAAGAATTAATTATTTCATATAAGGTATTAAAATGTGCAAAAATGAGCAAAATGTGCATTATTTTGTATGGGGTGTGGAATTTATTTTCAATATTTTGCCCATTTGCGAAGAATTATTCATTTCATATAAGCTATTAAAATGTACAAAAATGAGCAAAATGTACACTATTTTGTATGGAGTACAAAAGAGAATCCGCTCGGATGATTCCGCAGGACCAACCAATAAGAAGGTAGTCCCTGAGCTATCAACTTATAGGGAAGGACCTGCTCCAAAATCAGGCTTAGATCGTAGATCTAAACCTGTCGCAAGACCGAAGGTCATTCCAACGGGTAAACGAACCCTGAGTTCCTATTCTCAGGTGGTCAGAGGAGTTGACAAAACATCTTTCGAGATGGCTGTCATCAACTCTGCAGCACCTGGGGGCAGGATCGCTCGGGACAGACAGTCTATCATCAGGGAGGCATTAGAATCAGCTATAGACGCTGCTTTTATGTCAACCAGTGATGTTCTGCCGGTTCGTATCCGTTGGAGTGGCTTTCGTGGCGATTTCTTCTGGGCAGTCTGTCTAGACAAGTTCTCGGTAGACTTTCTAGGGCAATTGATTAACGAAATAAAGTTGCCTTGGGATGACATCCGCTTACAGATGGTAAGCAAAGATGACATTCCAAAGCTAAGGAGGGTAACGGTTGAAGTGATAGGTCCGCCTAAACCTGTACCAGCCATCCTTAGCCAGATTAAGCAACAGAACAACCTGCCGACTGAGCTCTGGACGGTATACTTTGCTAAGGAGAATTCGCAAGGAATCTACTTGGTGTTGGGTATCGACCAGACCTCATTCGATAGGATTAACGAAACCAGGGGGGAGGTGTGGTACAGGATGGCAAGCATCTTTTTCAAATTGGAAAATGTGTCGCCAACCTGCCCCACACAACCACCGGTTTCCAGTTCTGCTGCTGAAGCCAAACCAGCACCCTCTAAAGAAGAGAGTGCGAATGCTGCTCCAACGTTAGAAAAATCATCTGGCTTACTGATCACCGAATTGGTGATTGGCGAAACAGATGAACGGGCTGGACATGATCTGATGACAGGATCGGTTAAAGGTTCGTCTTGCGACGAAGACGAGGATTTACTCCTACTAGGACCGCTCCTGGCATCAGATGATGACCAAACCCTAACGGAGGAGATGTCAACGGAAGAGTTGGAGATGGAGGTTGATCAAAACAATTCATGAGAATTGTTCAGATCAATCTCCATCGTAGTAGGGCGGCCACGGCCAACCTACAACAACTTTTCGAGAAAAGCGAAGTGGATTTGGCGCTAATTCAGGAACCTTGGACCGTCGTAAACAAGGTTTCTGGATGGAGCAACAAATCAGTAAATCTGTTCTACAACAACGAACAAGGTAGGCACAGGGCCTGTATTGTAGCCAAGAAAAATATTAATCTATTTTCTCACCCGCAGGTCTCAAGTAAAGATAGCATAGCGGTTTCATGGGAGGGCGAATTAAACGGGAGACCAAAGCAGATCATCTTTGCTTCTGTTTATCTACCGTTTGACTCACCCACCCCTCCGCCATCTACCGAGTTGGATGAGGTAGCGAAGCTAGCGCAGAGCAACCACAAACAACTGATTATAGGCTGTGATGCATACTCTCATCATACAGCATGGGGCAGCTCCAACTGTAATGAAAGGGGTAAGTCACTGCTTGATTATATTTATACAATTAACCTATTATTAATGAACCTTGGGGTAGAACCTACCTTTATCACGCGTTCTCGTAGGGAAGTAATAGATATAACACTAACTACAATTGATATATCTGCATTCATCCATAATTGGAGAGTTTTGAACGAAGCATCCTTATCGGATCACAGATATATACGTTTTGAAATTGATGCGACGATCCCACCAGCCATTGCGTATAGAAACCCGGCAAAAACTGACTGGGCTTCTTTCAGGAGCAAGGTGGAATCAAAAATAAATCTCTCAGTTAACTTCCCCCGTACATTGCACTCGTGTAAAGATATTGACAGAGAAGTAAATGTGATCACGAATCTGCTTATGGATTCTTATGAAGAGTCTTGTCCCTTGAAACGGGCCAGATCCGACTCTGACCCTCCTTGGTTGACACAAGACCTCAAAGGAAAACGTAAACGGGTACGCAGGCTTTGCAACAAAGCGAAGAACTGTAATCGTGATGAAGATTGGAACGCATATCAAGATGCGCTCAAAGATTATAAGTACGCCATCCGCTCAGCCAAGAGACAATCTTGGAGATCGTTCTGTAATGGTGTAGATAGCGTAAACGAGGCGTCACGAATTAAGAAATTTCTAGCGAAAACCCACATTCAACCTGAACTCCTAATCAATAGTGAAGGTATCAGGGCTGAATCAGCAGGGGAGTCACTAGAATTACTAATGGAAGAACATTTCCCGAAATGGTTTGACACCTCTGTTGTAATAGATTCATACCGGCCTAGCAATAGGTTGGAGAATACGGAATTAGAGTTTATTAACCTTAATGCAGCTAAATGGGCTGTTTTTTCTTTCAAACCATTTAAATCCCCAGGTAAAGATGGGATCTTCCCTGCTCTCCTCCAAAACTCATGGGATTTCATAGCTGATAGATTAATAAACCTTTTCAGGGCGTGTATCCTCTTTGGATATACCCCGGCAAAATGGCAGGAGGTTAGAGTGGTCTTTATACCAAAACCGGGTCGAGATGACTATTCATCCACCAAGGCATTCAGACCAATCAGCCTTACTTCCTTTCTTTTAAAGACTCAGGAAAGAATCTGCGAAAGAGAAATTCGAGATAAGCTCCCATCGGCAGCCTTATCTGGCAAACAGCACGCCTATTTAAAGGATAAATCGGTGGAAACCGCTCTTCATGAAGTGGTTCACACCATTGAAAAAGCCTTTCTTTTCAAAGAATCTGTGCTTGGAACCTTTATAGACGTGGAAGGAGCTTTCAACAATGTACTCCTGCAAAAAATTAATGAAGTGCTACATAAACAAAACATCAACCCACAAATCTCCAAGTGGATTGAACACATGTTAGCACATAGGAGAATTTATGCGAACCTTGGGGATCAAGAACGGGCAGGTAAAGTTCACAAAGGTACACCACAGGGCGGCATTCTGTCACCCTTGCTTTGGATACTAGTCGTGAATGACCTCCTATTCGAACTCACAAGGCAGGGATACCTCGTCGTATGCTACGCAGACGACCTGGTCATTCTCGTCACAAGCAAATTTGAATCGGAACTCTCTGGGTTAATGCAACCTGCACTGAATATTGTTAGCCAATGGGCAGACAACTGTGGGCTGAACATCAACCCGCTAGTTAGTTAGTTAGTTAGTTAGTAAGGGGGGGATTATATCCCCAACACTAGGCCACTAGTTGGCCCATAGGTATCCCCTTGAGTAACAACAATACCCCCTCTACTGCTCTTCAAGCCACCCCGCGTTCTTTACAAACTTTAGCAGATCCCTGACTGGGATCCCTACCAACTCCTCAAGTCCATCGAACCTGTAGTTACCCAAAAAGCGATATCTACTTCTGCTCAATGCAGGGCAGTCACACAGCATGTGGCTGATATCTTCCGCTACACTTAAGTCATGACATCCTCTACATGAATCCACCGTGGTGAGCCCCAATCTCTTGGCCATCTTGCCCAAGAGACAGTGTCCTGTTATTATACCCACCGACATTCTCAGGTTGCTCCTATTCTGCGATAAAAGCATCTTTGTCCTTTTAAGGTTCCTCTCCGGCCAAAAACCTTTAGTAACCTGACAGGTGTTGGTATTGACCCAAATTTCCTCTACCTTTTTCACCGTAATTCTGTCAATCTCTTTCTTCACTACTCCCAGTGGGATAAGAATTGACTGATCAGCGACATCTATATCCTTCTCAGAACCTTTCCTAGCCAGTTCATCGGCTTGCTCGTTCCCATATATGTCACGATGACCGGGTACCCAACATAATCTTACTGTGCTAATCCTGCAGAGTGTCTGAAGCACTTCTCTGCATCTCCTAATCAAGCTTGATTTGATTACCGTTGAATCAAGCGCCCTGATAGCAGCCTGACTGTCGACGTAGATTGTGATATCCTCATGCGATATCACCTTCGTCGTTGCTAATGAGGCTGCATGTACTATAGCTAGCACCTCCGCCTGAAACACACTGCTGTGGTTTGGCAACCTCACTGATTCCTTTATATTTAACTGTTCAGAGAAGACACCTGCACCAGTTCCGCTGGCTGTCTTCGATCCATCCGTAAATATAGCAATCCCCTTCTCCGGAATTACCGAATCTCCATCCCATTCATCCCTTGTTGGAATTTGAATGCTGTAATCCTTCTCAAAGAACATCTGTGGTACTAGATAGTCTGTTTGCACTCCTCTAGTATCCAATTGATATTGTTCCAATATAACACTATGTGTATACGGCTTGAATTTTAGAGCATTGGATTCACGAAGTCTCAATGCCGCCTTTGCTGCGTTGTTTTTAACCACCTCGCTCACTTGATGTAGGTCAAGAATGATCTCCATCCCTTTAGTTGGTGTGGTACGAAGAGCTCCCGTAATACTTATGCACGCCAATCTTTGTACCTTTCCCAACTTCCTCATCACTGTTTTCTTCTCAACTGCCGGCCACCATACTAGCGCACCGTACGTGAGTATGGGTCTCACGACGCTGATGTAGAGCCAGTATGCTATATCCGGTTTAATACCCCATTTCTTTCCTGAGAATCTCTTGCATGTAAATAGTGCAGTTGTTGCCTTTTTCACCCTTTCCTCAACATTTTTATTCCAATTTAGTTTGGAATCCAGTATTATCCCTAGGTATTTTGCACTTCCCGAGAGTGTCAGCTCCACTCCGTTCAGCGTTGGTAGTTTGAAGACTGGGATTTTCCTTCTTCTGGTGAAAAGAACCAGTTCCGTTTTGGCTGGATTTACTGATAGCCCACAGCTATCAGTCCACTTCGTTACTATGCTGAGGCCCGTATCCATCAACATGCTGATAGTGTCCAGAAATTTCCCACTTACCAGGATCACAAGGTCATCCGCATATGCGATAACCTTGTACCCTTTCCTCTCTAACTCCTTCAAAATACTGTCCATTACCAGCAACCACAGAAATGGTGATAACACTCCTCCCTGTGGTGTGCCTCTGGTGACAGATAAACTTACCTCGCTAGTACCCCAGCTACACATTATATTTCTTGTCTTCAGCATCTGGCCAATCCAGGTTGTGACTCCTCTATTCACGCCTGTATCACTCAGCGCCTTCTCAATAGTATCAGTCTTAACATTGTTGAACGCCCCTTCTATGTCAAGGAACGCTACCAATGTGTACTCCTTATGATTCAATGACGTTTCAATTTGTGTCACCGTATTATGGAGTGCTGTTTCTACCGACCTTCCTTTCCAATAAGCATGTTGAGCTGTCGAGAGAGAGCCATCTCGACAGCTGCCTTTTAACCCGCTAAAAACCGATATCTGTTTATTCTCATTGAGAAGGAAAACTCAACTATTGAGTCTTCCCGTTATAAAAGGCACCCGGCTAGCACTAAAAGCTAATGTTAAATATCTGGGCGTTATTTTAGACAAAAAATTGAACTGGAGACGCACCTAGAAGAACGAGCTAAAAAAGCCTATAGGATTTTTGGCATGTGTCGGGGCGCGATGGGAAAGAAATGGGGACTACAACCGGATATGATTCGCTGGCTCTACACCAGTGTCGTCCGCCCTACTCTTTCCTATGGATCTCTCGTCTGGTGGAAGGTGATTGAGAAACTCTCCAATCTTAAGTTGTTGGAAAAAGTTCAACGTTCTTGTTGCCTCAGTATTACTGGCGCAATGAGAACAGCATCAACAGCAGCACTGGAAACCATTACGGCTATCCACCCAATTGGGATCCACATCAAAAAAGTTGCTGCGGGGTTGCATTGCGACTTCACTTAAACCAGGCATGGACTCATGCAGGTTCTTCTGTACCTCATGAGTCTATCCTGGGATTTGTGAAATCCATCATACCCAATGTTGAGAAACCTAGCGATTCCCAGAAAGAAACCTTCCTGGAATCAAACGTAAAACTCAGTATCCCTTCTAGAGCTGATTGGAACACTGATATAGTGTCTCAAACAGCTGGCCTGTTAACAGCATATACCGACGGCTCCAAAATGGGAAACCTGACTGGCGCGGGAATGTACTGTGAGGAATTAAATCTAGAAAGGTCTATTCGCTTGGAAGACCACGCCACAGTCTTCCAAGCAGAAGTGGTGGCAATTAAAGAAATCTGTAACCACCTTCTATTAGAAGGAACCACAGATAGGGACCTGACAATCTTCTCAGATAGTCAGGCTGCGTTAAAAGCGGTGACATCCTATACAACCAAATCCAAGCTGGTCCAAGAATGTAAACACAGTCTTAACAACCTGGCGCGGTTGAATAGGGTCACACTGAAATGGGTTCCTGGACATAGCAATATACCGGGAAACGAAAAAGCAGACGAGCTAGCAAGAAAGGGATCGCAACTGGAGGTCATCACGACCACAGTTGGGGTATCACTGCAGACTCTTAAAGCGAACCTAAAACGATGGGCCGACGAATCTCATCAACAAATCTGGCTAGCTAGTGATATCGGCCACACCACGCGGTGTCTCTGGGGCATCCCGAAGGAGAAAGTAACCAAGAAATACCTGCGGCTCAACAAGAGCTCGGTATACCTGGGCACTGCGATCTTAACAGGTCACTCTATGTTGCGGGATCATGCCTACAAAATCCGGCGCTCTGAAGTGCACGTCCATCCATCCATCCATGGGGTATGGTATTTATTTTAAATATTTTACCAATTTGCGAAGAATTACTTAATTCAAATAAACTATTAAAATGTGCAAAAATGAACAAAATGTACATTATTTTGTATGGGGTATGGGATTTATTTGCAATATTTTGCACATTTACGAAGAATTACTTATTTCATATAAACTATTAAAATGCGCAAAAATGAGCAAAATGTGCATTATTTTGTATGCGCTATGGATTTTATTTCCAATATTTTGACCTTTTTAATTAATTATCTGGTTATGCTAAATTTTAAACGTGAAAAAACAATATTAGTGCACGTGCATCCGGATTAATTCATTGACCCTTAAAATTCTCAAAACTTTTGGAAAAGTAAAACAATTTAGATCATATTTATTTTTCCGGTAATAATAATTTTTAATAAAATTAATCAAAATTGCATAATTTACAGAATTTTTAATTGTACAAATATTGATTGAAAAAAAAAAATTGCAATTATAATTAATTTTAATATTTTTAATTAAATTAAAGCGGTGTCGAATTTCATTAAGGCGAAAATTAGTTAATAATTAATGTGCAAAAATTCTTAAAATGCTCATTAATTTAAATGCAGTATAGAATTAATTTTCAATATTTTCCACATTTTATTTGCACATTTTCTTTGGGCTAGAACCTATATAAATACACTACTAATATTGGAACGTGAAATTGACGTTGAGGGTTTCATGTAATGATAATCTTTGATAATTGTGCCGGTAATTATGGATGTGGACAAAGTAAAAAAAAATATGAATTTTAAGTTTTATTTATTTTTTATAACAATAATTACAATTTTTTTTTTATGTTAGATTATTAAAACATAACCTTCAAGTTTCAATTATCTAAATGAATTAAGAAAAAAATTGTAATTATTGTTATAAAAAATAAATAAAACTTAAAATTCATAATTTTTTTTTACTTTGTCCACTTTCATAATTACTCAACATTCAACAATAAATGCAAAATAATGAAATAAGATTTAGAAATAACAAAAAACATTTCTATTATATGTATTTTAAATAATTTTATTAACATTTGTAATGGTAATACATACTAAAATTTGATTTGTAATAATAAAAGATATTAATTTTATATCACTTTTGATTTTCTTATATTTACTTAATTATATAAATAATTAACATTGCATTTTATGCAATAAAAACAAAACACGTATTAGACATTTACCCAAACCAAACAAAAATATAACGTAGTTGTCTTGACGTCCAAATTACATAAAAAATTACGCAGCAAAATTTTTTAGAATGATTTGACTTCGATTTGCGAATTAGAATAACTTTTTTATAGCGATTTCTGTCTAACACGTTACTAGTATGGCATGTCAAATATTTTACGTAAAATATTTTTTTGCTGGAAGCAAATTATGACTTTCGAGATCGAATGTCGAATATGTTATACGATACGACTGGAAATATCAGAAATTTTAGAATCATAACATACGATATGTTTATAAATATCAAAATATTAACTGTCATTTTATTCGATTGCCATTTAGTTCTCGTAAAGTTTTTATCAATTATTATTACGATGAATAATCGAAAATGTAATTAAAATTATAATTAAAAATATGTAAATTAATAAAAGTGGTAATTTTTTAATTATAGGACTAATTACAACAAAGTTAATATTTTTTTTTTTTTTAAGAAAGTTAAGAATTTATAATTGTATATTTTATTTTATTTCGAATTTTTGTCCAATCCTTGTATAATTTGTTTCTGCCCCAGTTTCAAAATCTTCAATTAAATGCAAATTTAAATACTGTTTTCAGTAATAATGAATTATTAATTGATGAACTAACAAATTTAATTGAGAAAAAATAAAATATTTAGCTTTAAAATTATTTGCGATAGGTTATCAAATTTACGTTAATAATAATTTCTTATTACATAATTAATAAAATTAACAAAAAATCAGGATGTTAATAAAAAAAATCAGGATTTTAAAATGTTCAAAAATGAGCAAAATGCGCGTTATTTTGTATGGGGTAGGTATTTATTTTCAATATTTTGCCCATTTGCAAAGAATTATTTAATTCATATAAACTATTAAAATGTGCGAAAATAACCAAAATGCGCATTATTTTGTATAGGGTATAGGATTTATTTTCAATATTTTACCCATTTGCGAAGAATTAATTATTTCATATAAGGTATTAAAATGTGCAAAAATGAGCAAAATGTGCATTATTTTGTATGGGGTGTGGAATTTATTTTCAATATTTTGCCCATTTGCGAAGAATTATTCATTTCATATAAGCTATTAAAATGTACAAAAATGAGCAAAATGTACACTATTTTGTATGGAGTACAAAAGAGAATCCGCTCGGATGATTCGGGAGAAGCAGGACCAACCAATAAGAAGGTAGTCCCTGAGCTATCAACTTATAGGGAAGGACCTGCTCCAAAATCAGGCTTAGATCGTAGATCTAAACCTGTCGCAAGACCGAAGGTCATTCCAACGGGTAAACGAACCCTGAGTTCCTATTCTCAGGTGGTCAGAGGAGTTGACAAAACATCTTTCGAGATGGCTGTCATCAACTCTGCAGCACCTGGGGGCAGGATCGCTCGGGACAGACAGTCTATCATCAGGGAGGCATTAGAATCAGCTATAGACGCTGCTTTTATGTCAACCAGTGATGTTCTGCCGGTTCGTATCCGTTGGAGTGGCTTTCGTGGCGATTTCTTCTGGGCAGTCTGTCTAGACAAGTTCTCGGTAGACTTTCTAGGGCAATTGATTAACGAAATAAAGTTGCCTTGGGATGACATCCGCTTACAGATGGTAAGCAAAGATGACATTCCAAAGCTAAGGAGGGTAACGGTTGAAGTGATAGGTCCGCCTAAACCTGTACCAGCCATCCTTAGCCAGATTAAGCAACAGAACAACCTGCCGACTGAGCTCTGGACGGTATACTTTGCTAAGGAGAATTCGCAAGGAATCTACTTGGTGTTGGGTATCGACCAGACCTCATTCGATAGGATTAACGAAACCAGGGGGGAGGTGTGGTACAGGATGGCAAGCATCTTTTTCAAATTGGAAAATGTGTCGCCAACCTGCCCCACACAACCACCGGTTTCCAGTTCTGCTGCTGAAGCCAAACCAGCACCCTCTAAAGAAGAGAGTGCGAATGCTGCTCCAACGTTAGAAAAATCATCTGGCTTACTGATCACCGAATTGGTGATTGGCGAAACAGATGAACGGGCTGGACATGATCTGATGACAGGATCGGTTAAAGGTTCGTCTTGCGACGAAGACGAGGATTTACTCCTACTAGGACCGCTCCTGGCATCAGATGATGACCAAACCCTAACGGAGGAGATGTCAACGGAAGAGTTGGAGATGGAGGTTGATCAAAACAATTCATGAGAATTGTTCAGATCAATCTCCATCGTAGTAGGGCGGCCACGGCCAACCTACAACAACTTTTCGAGAAAAGCGAAGTGGATTTGGCGCTAATTCAGGAACCTTGGACCGTCGTAAACAAGGTTTCTGGATGGAGCAACAAATCAGTAAATCTGTTCTACAACAACGAACAAGGTAGGCACAGGGCCTGTATTGTAGCCAAGAAAAATATTAATCTATTTTCTCACCCGCAGGTCTCAAGTAAAGATAGCATAGCGGTTTCATGGGAGGGCGAATTAAACGGGAGACCAAAGCAGATCATCTTTGCTTCTGTTTATCTACCGTTTGACTCACCCACCCCTCCGCCATCTACCGAGTTGGATGAGGTAGCGAAGCTAGCGCAGAGCAACCACAAACAACTGATTATAGGCTGTGATGCATACTCTCATCATACAGCATGGGGCAGCTCCAACTGTAATGAAAGGGGTAAGTCACTGCTTGATTATATTTATACAATTAACCTATTATTAATGAACCTTGGGGTAGAACCTACCTTTATCACGCGTTCTCGTAGGGAAGTAATAGATATAACACTAACTACAATTGATATATCTGCATTCATCCATAATTGGAGAGTTTTGAACGAAGCATCCTTATCGGATCACAGATATATACGTTTTGAAATTGATGCGACGATCCCACCAGCCATTGCGTATAGAAACCCGGCAAAAACTGACTGGGCTTCTTTCAGGAGCAAGGTGGAATCAAAAATAAATCTCTCAGTTAACTTCCCCCGTACATTGCACTCGTGTAAAGATATTGACAGAGAAGTAAATGTGATCACGAATCTGCTTATGGATTCTTATGAAGAGTCTTGTCCCTTGAAACGGGCCAGATCCGACTCTGACCCTCCTTGGTTGACACAAGACCTCAAAGGAAAACGTAAACGGGTACGCAGGCTTTGCAACAAAGCGAAGAACTGTAATCGTGATGAAGATTGGAACGCATATCAAGATGCGCTCAAAGATTATAAGTACGCCATCCGCTCAGCCAAGAGACAATCTTGGAGATCGTTCTGTAATGGTGTAGATAGCGTAAACGAGGCGTCACGAATTAAGAAATTTCTAGCGAAAACCCACATTCAACCTGAACTCCTAATCAATAGTGAAGGTATCAGGGCTGAATCAGCAGGGGAGTCACTAGAATTACTAATGGAAGAACATTTCCCGAAATGGTTTGACACCTCTGTTGTAATAGATTCATACCGGCCTAGCAATAGGTTGGAGAATACGGAATTAGAGTTTATTAACCTTAATGCAGCTAAATGGGCTGTTTTTTCTTTCAAACCATTTAAATCCCCAGGTAAAGATGGGATCTTCCCTGCTCTCCTCCAAAACTCATGGGATTTCATAGCTGATAGATTAATAAACCTTTTCAGGGCGTGTATCCTCTTTGGATATACCCCGGCAAAATGGCAGGAGGTTAGAGTGGTCTTTATACCAAAACCGGGTCGAGATGACTATTCATCCACCAAGGCATTCAGACCAATCAGCCTTACTTCCTTTCTTTTAAAGACTCAGGAAAGAATCTGCGAAAGAGAAATTCGAGATAAGCTCCCATCGGCAGCCTTATCTGGCAAACAGCACGCCTATTTAAAGGATAAATCGGTGGAAACCGCTCTTCATGAAGTGGTTCACACCATTGAAAAAGCCTTTCTTTTCAAAGAATCTGTGCTTGGAACCTTTATAGACGTGGAAGGAGCTTTCAACAATGTACTCCTGCAAAAAATTAATGAAGTGCTACATAAACAAAACATCAACCCACAAATCTCCAAGTGGATTGAACACATGTTAGCACATAGGAGAATTTATGCGAACCTTGGGGATCAAGAACGGGCAGGTAAAGTTCACAAAGGTACACCACAGGGCGGCATTCTGTCACCCTTGCTTTGGATACTAGTCGTGAATGACCTCCTATTCGAACTCACAAGGCAGGGATACCTCGTCGTATGCTACGCAGACGACCTGGTCATTCTCGTCACAAGCAAATTTGAATCGGAACTCTCTGGGTTAATGCAACCTGCACTGAATATTGTTAGCCAATGGGCAGACAACTGTGGGCTGAACATCAACCCGCTAAAAACCGATATCTGTTTATTCTCATTGAGAAGGAAAACTCAACTATTGAGTCTTCCCGTTATAAAAGGCACCCGGCTAGCACTAAAAGCTAATGTTAAATATCTGGGCGTTATTTTAGACAAAAAATTGAACTGGAGACGCACCTAGAAGAACGAGCTAAAAAAGCCTATAGGATTTTTGGCATGTGTCGGGGCGCGATGGGAAAGAAATGGGGACTACAACCGGATATGATTCGCTGGCTCTACACCAGTGTCGTCCGCCCTACTCTTTCCTATGGATCTCTCGTCTGGTGGAAGGTGATTGAGAAACTCTCCAATCTTAAGTTGTTGGAAAAAGTTCAACGTTCTTGTTGCCTCAGTATTACTGGCGCAATGAGAACAGCATCAACAGCAGCACTGGAAACCATTACGGCTATCCACCCAATTGGGATCCACATCAAAAAAGTTGCTGCGGGGTTGCATTGCGACTTCACTTAAACCAGGCATGGACTCATGCAGGTTCTTCTGTACCTCATGAGTCTATCCTGGGATTTGTGAAATCCATCATACCCAATGTTGAGAAACCTAGCGATTCCCAGAAAGAAACCTTCCTGGAATCAAACGTAAAACTCAGTATCCCTTCTAGAGCTGATTGGAACACTGATATAGTGTCTCAAACAGCTGGCCTGTTAACAGCATATACCGACGGCTCCAAAATGGGAAACCTGACTGGCGCGGGAATGTACTGTGAGGAATTAAATCTAGAAAGGTCTATTCGCTTGGAAGACCACGCCACAGTCTTCCAAGCAGAAGTGGTGGCAATTAAAGAAATCTGTAACCACCTTCTATTAGAAGGAACCACAGATAGGGACCTGACAATCTTCTCAGATAGTCAGGCTGCGTTAAAAGCGGTGACATCCTATACAACCAAATCCAAGCTGGTCCAAGAATGTAAACACAGTCTTAACAACCTGGCGCGGTTGAATAGGGTCACACTGAAATGGGTTCCTGGACATAGCAATATACCGGGAAACGAAAAAGCAGACGAGCTAGCAAGAAAGGGATCGCAACTGGAGGTCATCACGACCACAGTTGGGGTATCACTGCAGACTCTTAAAGCGAACCTAAAACGATGGGCCGACGAATCTCATCAACAAATCTGGCTAGCTAGTGATATCGGCCACACCACGCGGTGTCTCTGGGGCATCCCGAAGGAGAAAGTAACCAAGAAATACCTGCGGCTCAACAAGAGCTCGGTATACCTGGGCACTGCGATCTTAACAGGTCACTCTATGTTGCGGGATCATGCCTACAAAATCCGGCGCTCTGAAGTGCACGTCCATCCATCCATCCATGGGGTATGGTATTTATTTTAAATATTTTACCAATTTGCGAAGAATTACTTAATTCAAATAAACTATTAAAATGTGCAAAAATGAACAAAATGTACATTATTTTGTATGGGGTATGGGATTTATTTGCAATATTTTGCACATTTACGAAGAATTACTTATTTCATATAAACTATTAAAATGCGCAAAAATGAGCAAAATGTGCATTATTTTGTATGCGCTATGGATTTTATTTCCAATATTTTGACCTTTTTAATTAATTATCTGGTTATGCTAAATTTTAAACGTGAAAAAACAATATTAGTGCACGTGCATCCGGATTAATTCATTGACCCTTAAAATTCTCAAAACTTTTGGAAAAGTAAAACAATTTAGATCATATTTATTTTTCCGGTAATAATAATTTTTAATAAAATTAATCAAAATTGCATAATTTACAGAATTTTTAATTGTACAAATATTGATTGAAAAAAAAAATTGCAATTATAATTAATTTTAATATTTTTAATTAAATTAAAGCGGTGTCGAATTTCATTAAGGCGAAAATTAGTTAATAATTAATGTGCAAAAATTCTTAAAATGCTCATTAATTTAAATGCAGTATAGAATTAATTTTCAATATTTTCCACATTTTATTTGCACATTTTCTTTGGGCTAGAACCTATATAAATACACTACTAATATTGGAACGTGAAATTGACGTTGAGGGTTTCATGTAATGATAATCTTTGATAATTGTGCCGGTAATTATGGATGTGGACAAAGTAAAAAAAAATATGAATTTTAAGTTTTATTTATTTTTTATAACAATAATTACAATTTTTTTTTTATGTTAGATTATTAAAACATAACCTTCAAGTTTCAATTATCTAAATGAATTAAGAAAAAAATTGTAATTATTGTTATAAAAAATAAATAAAACTTAAAATTCATAATTTTTTTTTACTTTGTCCACTTTCATAATTACTCAACATTCAACAATAAATGCAAAATAATGAAATAAGATTTAGAAATAACAAAAAACATTTCTATTATATGTATTTTAAATAATTTTATTAACATTTGTAATGGTAATACATACTAAAATTTGATTTGTAATAATAAAAGATATTAATTTTATATCACTTTTGATTTTCTTATATTTACTTAATTATATAAATAATTAACATTGCATTTTATGCAATAAAAACAAAACACGTATTAGACATTTACCCAAACCAAACAAAAATATAACGTAGTTGTCTTGACGTCCAAATTACATAAAAAATTACGCAGCAAAATTTTTTAGAATGATTTGACTTCGATTTGCGAATTAGAATAACTTTTTTATAGCGATTTCTGTCTAACACGTTACTAGTATGGCATGTCAAATATTTTACGTAAAATATTTTTTTGCTGGAAGCAAATTATGACTTTCGAGATCGAATGTCGAATATGTTATACGATACGACTGGAAATATCAGAAATTTTAGAATCATAACATACGATATGTTTATAAATATCAAAATATTAACTGTCATTTTATTCGATTGCCATTTAGTTCTCGTAAAGTTTTTATCAATTATTATTACGATGAATAATCGAAAATGTAATTAAAATTATAATTAAAAATATGTAAATTAATAAAAGTGGTAATTTTTTAATTATAGGACTAATTACAACAAAGTTAATATTTTTTTTTTTTTTAAGAAAGTTAAGAATTTATAATTGTATATTTTATTTTATTTCGAATTTTTGTCCAATCCTTGTATAATTTGTTTCTGCCCCAGTTTCAAAATCTTCAATTAAATGCAAATTTAAATACTGTTGTTAATCTACTTACTACCATACCATAGGTTTAAAGAATATTGAAAAACATGTAGGTTTCTGCAAATTAATGTGTTCCATCGACACAACCAATCACTGGAAATTTTAAATAATATTTTGGTAATTATTGAGTTTTTTTATATAGTTTAGTATAAATTCCAGAATCTTTCCTGAAACTTATATTTTAATAAATAAAATAAAAAACAAACACTTGAAAACTTTATTTTAATATAAATTTACTTTTATTTAATCTTAACTTTTTATTCCGTTCTCAGGCTTTTAAGTTTTATTTTTTAGACTGAACTGTTTGACGACTTTTTCAGAATTAATGTTTTTCTAATTCTAAATTAAAAAGAAGCTTAAAGATAATTATTTCATAATGCATAATTGTACATAAAAACCTTTTAATTGTGCATGGGAAAATTGTCAGATAAAAAGACGCTTAATCTGCAAAAATCCTGAGAACTGATTTTTGATACTTATTTAATAAAAGCCTGAGAACGGAATTTTGATAATTATTTAATTTAAACAAAAGTGTGAGAATTTTGATAAATGTAACTTAAATAAAGTTGCATTAGAAAAATATACTTATATCGCGATAAGTGTCATTATTATGTGACAACTCCCCCTATTTGTGGTTATGCTAAATTTTAAACGTGAAAAAACAATATTAGTGCACGTGCATCCGGATTAATTCATTGACCCTTAAAATTCTCAAAACTTTTGGAAAAGTAAAACAATTTAGATCATATTTATTTTTCCGGTAATAATAATTTTTAATAAAATTAATCAAAATTGCATAATTTACAGAATTTTTAATTATACAAATATTGATTGAAAAACATTATTTATTTCTATTGCATTAAATCAGATAAATAATTAATTAGCTGGTTATGCTAAATTTTAAACGTGAGAAGAAACAATATTAATGCACCTGCATCCGTATTAATTCATTGACCCTTAAAATTCTCAATATTTTTTGGAAAAGTAAATCAATTTAGATCATATTACATTATCATTCTTGACCGGAAGTAGAAAAAAAAATTGCAATTATAATTAATTTTAATATTTTTAATTAAATTAAAGCGGTGTCGAATTTCATTAAGGCGAAAATTAGTTAATAATTAATGTGCAAAAATTCTTAAAATGCTCATTAATTTAAATGCAGTATAGAATTAATTTTCAATATTTTCCACATTTTATTTGCACATTTTCTTTGGGCTAGAACCTATATAAATACACTACTAATATTGGAACGTGAAATTGACGTTGAGGGTTTCATGTAATGATAATCTTTGATAATTGTGCCGGTAATTATGGATGTGGACAAAGTAAAAAAAAAATATGAATTTTAAGTTTTATTTATTTTTTATAACAATAATTACAATTTTTTTTATGTTACATTATTAAAACATAACCTTCAAGTTTCAATTATCTAAATGAATTAAGAAAAAAATTGTAATTATTGTTATAAAAAATAAATAAAACTTAAAATTCATAATTTTTTTTTACTTTGTCCACTTTCATAATTACTCTACATTCAACAATAAATGCAAAATAATGAAATAAGATTTAGAAATAACAAAAAACATTTCTATTATATGTATTTTAAATAATTTTATTAACATTTGTAATGGTAATACATACTAAAATTTGATTTGTAATAATAAAAGATATTAATTTTATATCACTTTTGATTTTCTTATATTTACTTAATTATATAAATAATTAACATTGCATTTTATGCAATAAAAACAAAACACGTATTAGACATTTACCCAAACCAAACAAAAATATAACGTAGTTGTCTTGACGTCCAAATTACATAAAAAATTACGCAGCAAATTTTTTTAGAATGATTTGACTTCGATTTGCGAATTAGAATAACTTTTTTTTATAGCGATCTCTGTCTAACACGTTACTAGTATGGCATGTCAAATATTTTACGTAAAATATTTTTTTGCTGGAAGCAAATCATGACTTTCGAGATCGAATGTCGAATATCTTATACGATACGACTGGAAATATCAGAAATTTTGGAATCATGACATACGATATGTTTATAAATATCAAAATATTAACTGTCATTTTATTCGATTGCCATTTAGTTCTCGTAAAGTTTTTATCAATTATTATTACGATGAATAATCGAAAATGTAATTAAAATTATAATTAAAAATATGTAAATTAATAAAAGTGGTAATTTTTTAATTATAGGACTAATTACAACAAAGTTAATATTTTTTTTTTTTAAGAAAGTTAAGAATTTATAATTGTATATTTTATTTTATTTCGAATTTTTGTCCAATCCTTGTATAATTTGTTTCTGCCCCAGTTTCAAAATCTTCAATTAAATGCAAATTTAAATACTGTTGTTAATCTACTTACTACCATACCATAGGTTTAAAGAATATTGAAAAACATGTAGGTTTCTGCAAATTAATGTGTTCCATCGACACAACCAATCACTGGAAATTTTAAATAATATTTTGGTAATTATTGAGTTTTTTTATATAGTTTAGTATAAATTCCAGAATCTTTCCTGAAACTTATATTTTAATAAATAAAATAAAAAACAAACACTTGAAAACTTTATTTTAATATAAATTTACTTTTATTTAATCTTAACTTTTTATTCCGTTCTCAGGCTTTTAAGTTTTATTTTTTAGACTGAACTGTTTGACGACTTTTTCAGAATTAATGTTTTTCTAATTCTAAATTAAAAAGAAGCTTAAAGATAATTATTTCATAATGCATAATTGTACATAAAAACCTTTTAATTGTGCATGGGAAAATTGTCAGATAAAAAGACGCTTAATCTGCAAAAATCCTGAGAACTGATTTTTGATACTTATTTAATAAAAGCCTGAGAACGGAATTTTGATAATTATTTAATTTAAACAAAAGTGTGAGAATTTTGATAAATGTAACTTAAATAAAGTTGCATTAGAAAAATATACTTATATCGCGATAAGTGTCATTATTATGTGACAACTCCCCCTATTTGTGGTTATGCTAAATTTTAAACGTGAAAAAACAATATTAGTGCACGTGCATCCGGATTAATTCATTGACCCTTAAAATTCTCAAAACTTTTGGAAAAGTAAAACAATTTAGATCATATTTATTTTTCCGGTAATAATAATTTTTAATAAAATTAATCAAAATTGCATAATTTACAGAATTTTTAATTATACAAATATTGATTGAAAAACATTATTTATTTCTATTGCATTAAATCAGATAAATAATTAATTAGCTGGTTATGCTAAATTTTAAACGTGAGAAGAAACAATATTAATGCACCTGCATCCGTATTAATTCATTGACCCTTAAAATTCTCAATATTTTTTGGAAAAGTAAATCAATTTAGATCATATTACATTATCATTCTTGACCGGAAGTAGAAAAAAAAATTGCAATTATAATTAATTTTAATATTTTTAATTAAATTAAAGCGGTGTCGAATTTCATTAAGGCGAAAATTAGTTAATAATTAATGTGCAAAAATTCTTAAAATGCTCATTAATTTAAATGCAGTATAGAATTAATTTTCAATATTTTCCACATTTTATTTGCACATTTTCTTTGGGCTAGAACCTATATAAATACACTACTAATATTGGAACGTGAAATTGACGTTGAGGGTTTCATGTAATGATAATCTTTGATAATTGTGCCGGTAATTATGGATGTGGACAAAGTAAAAAAAAAATATGAATTTTAAGTTTTATTTATTTTTTATAACAATAATTACAATTTTTTTTATGTTACATTATTAAAACATAACCTTCAAGTTTCAATTATCTAAATGAATTAAGAAAAAAATTGTAATTATTGTTATAAAAAATAAATAAAACTTAAAATTCATAATTTTTTTTTACTTTGTCCACTTTCATAATTACTCTACATTCAACAATAAATGCAAAATAATGAAATAAGATTTAGAAATAACAAAAAACATTTCTATTATATGTATTTTAAATAATTTTATTAACATTTGTAATGGTAATACATACTAAAATTTGATTTGTAATAATAAAAGATATTAATTTTATATCACTTTTGATTTTCTTATATTTACTTAATTATATAAATAATTAACATTGCATTTTATGCAATAAAAACAAAACACGTATTAGACATTTACCCAAACCAAACAAAAATATAACGTAGTTGTCTTGACGTCCAAATTACATAAAAAATTACGCAGCAAATTTTTTTAGAATGATTTGACTTCGATTTGCGAATTAGAATAACTTTTTTTTATAGCGATCTCTGTCTAACACGTTACTAGTATGGCATGTCAAATATTTTACGTAAAATATTTTTTTGCTGGAAGCAAATCATGACTTTCGAGATCGAATGTCGAATATCTTATACGATACGACTGGAAATATCAGAAATTTTGGAATCATGACATACGATATGTTTATAAATATCAAAATATTAACTGTCATTTTATTCGATTGCCATTTAGTTCTCGTAAAGTTTTTATCAATTATTATTACGATGAATAATCGAAAATGTAATTAAAATTATAATTAAAAATATGTAAATTAATAAAAGTGGTAATTTTTTAATTATAGGACTAATTACAACAAAGTTAATATTTTTTTTTTTTAAGAAAGTTAAGAATTTATAATTGTATATTTTATTTTATTTCGAATTTTTGTCCAATCCTTGTATAATTTGTTTCTGCCCCAGTTTCAAAATCTTCAATTAAATGCAAATTTAAATACTGTTGTTAATCTACTTACTACCATACCATAGGTTTAAAGAATATTGAAAATTCAACCAATCACTGGAAATTTTAAATAATATTTTGGTAATTATTGAGTTTTTTTCAGGGATGGTAATTTCGTTCTTTTTATCTGTTCTTTTTTGATAATAAATATAAAGTTCAGAACGAAAACGAATTTTTTGGTCCACAAATTATAAAATTCCTCGAACGATATTTATTTCATAACAAAATTTTCAAAAGTTCTACTAAAGAACGAAATTCCTGAACTTTATTTTTTTTTGTTCCTGAAAAGAACAAAATTTTAGGAACTTTATTTTTTTTTGTTCCAAGTTATATGTTTTCCTGCTAATTAAATGTGTTAAATATATAAAGTACAACTAATTTGGTATTTAATTTAATATTTTATTAATTTATCAGTTTCATATTAAATTTTAAAGTGTACAACAAAAAAAATCGTAAAAAATTATAAAACTTATATTTTGTTTTAAACATTAAAAAATTAAATTTTTGGGGAATTTATTTATTTATCAGGCAAATTAAATCTTCAAGCAATATATTTTGCAAATTTTCGGCCGTTAAATTTGCACGTTGGTCACATAATATAAATTTTAGTGCGGAGAAGCATCTTAGTTGTTTGACTATTTTGCTCAAATGTTGGTAACCGTCGATACATCGCTTTTCATACCAAAACGTTGCAACATTTGAGAAAAGTGGCATTCTTTGGTATATAGTGAAATTTCCAATTTAATTATAACCCGCACGTAAATTTCGATTTTCAACCAATATTGTATCATTTGCTCAGAAATTTTCATTATGAAAATGTTCCACCAACGATTGATCGAAATTTTTATTGAAAGCAAGAAGATGGTCACTATTTGAAAATGAAATAGAGGGCATTAAAGAATCATCAGAATTCAATTTTCCGAATTTAATATACGTAATGAAAATAATTAAATTTGCGCGATCGCGGTAGGTAACAACAATATGACTGATATTGTGAAATATTTTACAATTTCTTAAAATCAAATTATAATTCATTGAATTGCATAAAAACAATACAAAACGAGAAAAAATATTGTAAACTTACAAAATTCTACTGGAAATTGCCCTAAAATTGCTATAAAAATTTGCTAGCTCTTACTTGTTTAATTACGAATAATTTCAATAAATTGAACTTTTAAAAATTAAAACCAAATTAAAATAAATTTATTTTCAAAAGTTCTTCTACGGAACAAAATTATATAACTTTATTTTTGATAAGAACGATAATTAAGTCTTTATTTTTTTTGTTCTTCTAAAGAACGATATTTTGGAACTTTATTTTTTTCGTTCTTTTTTTACGTTTATTTTGTGAACTTTATAATATGTTCTTTTTCGGTTTGGAACCCTGGTTTTTTTATATAGTTTAGTATAAATTCCAGAATCTTTCCTGAAACTTATATTTTAATAAATAAAATAAAAAACAAACACTTGAAAACTTTATTTTAATATAAATTTACTTTTATTTAATCTTAACTTTTTATTCCGTTCTCAGGTTTTTAAGTTTTATTTTTTAGACTGAACTGTTTGACGACTTTTTCAGAATTAATGTTTTTCTAATTCTAAATTAAAAAGAAGCTTAAAGATAATTATTTCATAATGCATAATTGTACATAAAAACCTTTTAATTATGCATGGGAAAATTGTCAGATAAAAAGACGCTTAATCTGCAAAAATCCTGAGAACTGATTTTTGATACTTATTTAATAAAAGCCTGAGAGCGGAATTTTGATAATTATTTAATTTAAACAAAAGTGTGAGAATTTTGATAAATGTAACTTAAATAAAGTTGCATTAGAAAAATATACTTATATCGCGATAAGTGTCATTATTATGTGACAACTCCCCCTATTTGTGGTTTGCAGCCCCTGCAAACTGACCTATTTCTTTATTTTTTTCATTAATTTTTTCACGAATTCTATGTACACCTTGTTGTTTTTGGTTTTCCAAGGATCAAATAATCCCAATCACAATAACCATAATAATAATAAAATTTATACTTAAACTTGTGTAATTTATAGTATTATTTTTATAGTGGACATAATCGATAGTTTCTTGATTCATTATGTTATCAAAGTGTAATTGTTTTAAAGTAACATTGCTAAGCTTATCTACCTGGGGACTCATCAAATCCAATAACTGAAGATCTGAAGGACCTTGTGAACTTCTGTAAGACCAACAACAAACAACTAATAATTGGATGCGATGCAAATTCTCATCATGATTTATGGGGAAGTACCAACATTAATAAAAGGGGTGAGTACTTGCTTGAATTCATTAATAGTAATAGCCTAGAAATCTTGAATAGGGGCAATAGGCCGACATTCATAAATAGAATTAGGCAGGAGGTCTTAGATATCACCCTAAGTACTTCCTTTATTAGCACAAAAATCACCGATTGGCATGTTTCACAAGAAACATCTATGTCGGACCATAGACAAATTAGATTCAATATTGAATCTTACAAAACATTTAGGAAACATTTAGAATACCAAGCTCTACAAATTGGTGTTTATATACCCAGAATTTGAAAGATCACTTGGATAATTTTAAACCAAATGTTAATGATATTAATTCAATAGAACTAGCTTCTGATAAACTTCAGGAAGTTATCCTAAATGCCTATCATTCCTGCTGTCCGGAAAAAACCCGTAAAAGCAATCGCAAGATCCCTTGGTGGAATAGCAAACTTGCTTCCCTACGGACCGAAACCAGGAAAATGTTTAATAAAGCAAAGAATGGTGGGAGTTGGGATTCCTATAGAAAATCACTAACTGATTATAACCAAGAAATTAGAAGGGCCAAGAGAGCATCTTGGAAAAGCTACTGCGAGGAGATAAATGATTTACCCAGCGGTGCAAAAATACACAAAATGTTTCTAAAGGGCACACTAATAGAATTGGCCTGATGGAAAAACCTGACGGCTCCATCACTAAGAATTGTAAAGAAACGTTAGAGCTTTTAGCCTCTACTCATTTTCCTGATTCTATTAACACTGAACACATAGAGTTACACACCCTACGTGCTTCAAATTCCCATAGGCCCCGTAAAGAAGATTGGAGGAATTCCACCAAAATCTTTACAGCCAATAAGGTTAGATGGGCTATAAACTCATTCAAACCATTCAAATCCCCTGGAGAAGATGGTATCTTCCCTGCCCTACTTCAAAAAGGGATTGAGACAATTATACCAATGTTGCTAAGGTTATTTAGGGCCTACCATGCATGGGGTTATGTGCCTAATGCATGGAGAACAGTGAATGTGACGTATATACCAAAGGCTGGGAAAAGATCGCATACCCAACCAAAATCTTTCCGTCCAATTAGTCTCACATCTTTCCTACAGAAAACCATGGAAAAGATACTTGATAGACATATTAGAGACAATGTGTTAAATACACAACCCTTGTATAAATATCAATATGCCTATATGCCAGGCAAATCAACTACACATGCCTTACAAAATCTGGTCCGAAAGATCGAAAAATCCCTCAAGGACAAAGAGCTGGCAATGTGTAGCTTTCTTGACATTGAAGGAGCTTTCGATAACACTAACTTCGAGTGCATAACGCAAGCTGCCTTACGCAAAGGTGTAGACCTTAAAACCTGCAATTGGATTGAATCCATGTTAAAATGCAGAATAATAAAATCCACACTGGCACAAGAAACCTTAACGGTCTCAGTAGCCAAGGGTTGTCCACAGGGAGGAGTTCTATCACCACTCCTATGGTCAATAGTAGTAGATGAACTTCTAGTTAAACTAGCGTATGCTGGACTTAACATTCAGGGTTATGCAGATGACATAACCATTATCGTTAAGGGAAAATTTGAAAGTACAGTCTCAGAAATCATGCAACATGCACTAAATTTAGTGGCATCATGGTGCATAGAGGTGGGACTCAACATCAATCCCAAAAAAAGTACAATAGTTGTTTTTACAAGAAGAAGAAAAAGGGAAAACCTAATTAAACCTACACTTTTTGGTCAGACTATTGACTTTAGCAAAGAGGTCAAATTCTTAGGCGTTATCCTTGACGAAAAGTTAACCTGGAATAGCCACTTAAATAACATCATTAATAAGGCCAGAATTGCATTATGGACATGTAGAAGCTTAGTCGGTAGTACCTGGGGTCTTCAGCCCAAAATTAGTTACTGGCTTTATACTTCCATTGTCAGACCAATTTTGACCTATGCGTCGCCAGTCTGGTGGCAAAAAACTGAGCAAAAAACCGTTCAGTTAAAACTGCAAAAGCTCCAAAGAATTGCATGCGTAGGGATTACAGGGGCAATTAGAACCACTCCCTCTGCGGCACTAGAGGTACTCTTAAATCTTCCACCTCTACATCTGCAAATTCAAAAGGAAGCTAGGATAGCAACCTATAAACTCCACACAGATAGTGACCAGGAGAATTATAAACTTGCACATCCAATCCTAAAATCAGAAATTGAAAAAAACCCCATCTTAAGTATACCCTTAACAGATAGAATGCATGTTAGGTATAATTTCGAGAAACCATTCAGGGTGGTACTACCAGAACTCCAAGATTGGGCACAAAACCCCCCAAAATTAGATCCTAACTCGCTCATCTGGTATACGGACGGTTCTAAAACCAGCACTGGGGTAGGTGCTGGCGTCCATGGGGTTCAAACCAAGACTAACATCTCAGTAAGTCTAGACAATTCTTCAACTGTCTTCATAGCTGAAACCCACGCTATAGAACTCTGTATCCGAGAAAATCTCAAACTGGGTCACTCAAACCGGAAGATTTACATACTCTCAGATAGCAGAGCTGCTATCATGGCCCTAAACTCATACGAAATTAAATCCAAATTAGTATGGGACTGCCTTAAAATCTTAATAGAACTAAGTAACAAAAACATAGTTACTATCATGTGGATACCAGGACACTCGGGTTTTCATGGGAATGAAGCTGCCGACACGCTGGCCAAACAGGGTTCGGACAATATCTTCACCCATCCAATACCGTTCTGTGGTACTCCGTTCAGCACAGCCAAATCAACCATCAACAACTGGTTGATTGGGATATGGGGAAACCTCTGGAACAACACTCCAGGTTGTTCTATGTCTAAAAAATTCATCCCCACAATCTCCACCAAAAAAACGACGGAGCTCCTTAACCTCAAAATAAACCAAATCCGTCTAGTAACTGGCTTTCTAACAGGCCACTGCCGGCTTAACTACCACAATCTCCACCAAAAAAACGACGGAGCTCCTTCACCTCAAAATAAACCAAATCCGTCTAGTAACTGGCTTTCTAACAGGCCACTGCCGGCTTAACTACCACGTTAACAAGCTTATCATGCTGCTTGAAAAATTTCTGATCTTATTTTCAAATATGTACTCTTTTATTTTAATTTTACAGTTAGTAAATTTAATTGTCATAGTAATTGTCATCTGTCAAAAGTGAAAAGCGAAAAATCATTACCTGCGATTAAAATTTATTAAATAATTAGCAATTATACTGGCAAAACTTATAAAGTGAATCATTTTAATTACAAATAATCTGTGATTATCTGGAGTATAAAATTAATAGAACATCTGTAGCTACTCATCAGTAAAAGCGGATTAAAAAAACTGCAATTCACCATAACCTAAAATGATAAATTATTCAATACAAATTACTCGTTGTATATATTCAGTGCTATAATTTTTATATTTTAGAATTTTAAATGTCAACAAACAGCAACAATAATTCTGATCTCAACACCTTATCTTAAATGTTTAAAAAGGAATTTTCTTCACTAGCTGCGAAAATCGATAAAAACCAAGAAGATAATAATAAGTTCCAAGAGAAGATTTTCACTGAACTAAACAAGGTTAGTGTATCAACTTCTGAAAAAATTCAAGCCCTGGAAAGCTTTAGAAAGTTAAAACTTTTGGAGTTGAAAACAGCTGGCCAAGAAAACTTTCAAGAAAGGTACGAGAGATTAGCTAAAAAAAATAATATTCTCATTTTTGGTATAAAAGAGACCACTAACGAAAATTTAGTGCAATTAGTGATGCACTTTTCTGCTACAAAACTAAAAGTAAATTTGAACAATCTAGAAATATCGAACGCCTTTAGAATTGGAGTAGCTAAAGAAAACGCCATCAGACCTATAGTAATCAACCTTGGCAATTATTTAAAAAAAGAAGAAATATAAAAGAATAGAAATAATCTAAAAGGTTCTACGTTCTCGGTCAAGAGTGAGTATACCAAAAAACAAAGACATAACAGGGGCAAATTATTAGAAGCAACGAAAGTTCTTGAAAAAGAGGGAAAAAAAGTAGAAATAGTTAAAAACAAGCTTATAGTGGAAGGTGAAGTAATAGAGCCGATTATAATAGATTCGAACCTAGAGTATATCAATAACCAAAAAAGAGGCAGATCATCTCCATCAGGTATTAATCCGGAATCCAAAAGACTACCGAAAAACAACAACACTAAGGTTAGAACTGCAAGTCTCACACGTATCACGAAGAATTCAATTGGTAAAACAAGTACCACTCCTTTCACGTCTCCTGCCACAATAGGGGGGCCAACGCCATGTAACATCCAACTTACTTGGTAAATATAGGATTAATGGTAACGGACTGGCGCGAAAAAGGAAAAGATAAGATTTAAACGAAACTAAATTGTTAAATAGAGGCAGGCAACGGAAAACCACCTCTTAACTCATTCCAAGTAAAATATCATCAGTTGTAAACAGCTCTAACCTGTAAATTAGAATATGAATATGAATAGTAAAAACAATAATCAATCTAAAATTTCGAATAAAATTGATAACAACTTTAAAATTGGTACATGGAACGTAAGGAGTTTAATTCAACCTGGAAAATTGGAAAATCTTGGGTTGGAAAAAAATAAGCTGGAATTAGATATTGTAGGAGTAAGTGAAACACATATGAAAGGTAAAGGCGAAATTCAATGTAATAATAACTTCTTTATTTAATCGGGTTCCGACGAGTACCACAAGAAAGGTGTTGGATTTATGATTTCTAACAAACTGAAACCGTGTGTATCTAGGGCTTTATATATGAATTATGTTATGCCGATACTGGAATACGCTAGTCAAGTTTGGTCACCATATCAACTGGTACATATACAAAGAGTTGAGGCGGTCCAACGTAGATTTGTAAGGTTTGCTCTCCGTTGGCTTCCTTGGGTGGACACTTTCAACTTACCTCCTTATGTAGACCGTCTCAAACTTATAGATTTGCAAACGCTTCAAAGGCGTCGTCAAATAGCTGCTATCGTGTTTGTGCACCAAGTAATAGCTGGTGCTATTGATTCTCCATTTCTCTTAGAACGGATGAATCTTAATATTAATTTTCGCTCGCTTAGATCTGTGTCGCTTTTTAAAATACAATTTCATAGCACAGACTATGGGAAAAATGAACCCATTTCGAGAATGTTACGCGAAGTTAATAAAGGTGCCGGGAAATTTGACTTTAATTACAGCAAACTTCAGCTTAAAAGGAGCTTAAGCCAATAAGTTTTTTTTATGTATTTGTCTTATATGTATATGTATATTTGTATAATATGTATATTTATATTATATGTTTTACTTAATTAATAAGTATGTATATGTTATTTTTTATGTTTAAAATATAAAATAAATATATAGTATTATAGTACTATACGGAGCAGAATGTTGGACACCAAAACCTTCGATAGTGTTAGTTCCTACAAGCCGTGTACATAAATTTAGAGAATTTTTGTGGTAGTCCGACAGTTTCATTAAAATGGCCGGTCGATACAATTAATATTTTTGACGTCTCAAATAAAAAATAAAATTACCAATATAATATCGCGGAAAACTTAATTTAATAAATAAATAAATGTAATTAAAGTGAGTGCAAATAAGTGCAATATAAAATAATATTAAGATTTTGCAGTTTTAAAGTGAATTTATTGTAAACAAAAAGCACAACATCGGCGTTGTTTTTGTAGAAAAAAAATAGAAAAAAAAAAATTTAGTGCAATAAATAGTTTTATTTTATAATTAAATTTTTTATTCGTGCAATAAAGACAATGCCTCGTAATTGCATTGTGCCAGGTTGCAAATCCAATTACTTTTCAACATCTGAAACTGTTTCAACATTTAGTTTCCCAAAAAATGTTGAAATAAGGCAAAAATGGATTAATACTATACACAGAGCAGATTGGCAGCCAACTGGTTGCTCATCTGTTTGTAATTATTTGAATTTTTTATAGTTAAAATTTATTTTATATAATTAATATCTAATATTTTTTTTAAAAATTCTATATATTTATTTTGGAAAATAAAAGAAACAATAAATGACGGTCTTAAACTTAAAAAAAAAAAGATGAAGCTCAGGTCATCAATAGAATTTTTAATATTAATTAATTACTTTATTTTTTTCAGGGGTTAATACGCTTTTTTTAAGTGTCAAATGATGATATTGTGTTTTTATTTCTTATCAATGCAAAATCAATCATTGGTTCCAAAACACTCTGATGGTACTTATATTAAATCATTTCCAAAAAAACCGTATTAATTATTATAATATTCTCATATGTAAATATTTATCATATAAAAATAAAGTCTAATAAAGTATTTTTTAAAATAAAATTATGATTTTTATTACTTTTTATTTAAAAAATAATACAAAAACCATACAAAAACACATATAAATTTGTCGTCGGACTACCACGGTGTGTAATAGTATTAGTGCGCTGATGATGTACACGGCTTGTATTTATACACTATCGGAGGTTTTGTGGAAACTGAACAAAAGAGAGAAAAAAAGAATTGAATCCTTTGAGTACTGGATATGTAGGAAAATTCTGAAAGTACACTAGAGCGAACATGTCACTAACACCGAAATTCTACGGGGAATGAATACAAATACATACCTGTTAGTATGTCTGAGGAAAGGAAACTGGCCATATAATGAGAAGTAATAAATACAGAATATTACAATTAGTTATCCAAGGTAAAATTCAAGGCAGTAGAAGCAGAGGTAGAAGTAGAATTTTGTGGACAAAAAATTTAGAAGAATGGTTCGACACAACCACACCAGAGCTGCTAAGAAAAGTTAAATCAAATGATAACCAACCTCCTCAGAGGAGCGGAACCCTAAGAAGAAGAAGAAATTTAATTAAGTTATGACTTTTTATATGAATGTTGTTATCAATACAATTTTGTTCGATTTTACAAATATCTAGATTTTTTACAAGAATTATGTCGTCAAAAAGTTGTTCAATTAAAGTTACATTATTAATTTTTAAGTTACATGCATTATTTTTTTGGAAGATATTTCGTAAACAATCATTTTTATGTTTCTTTAAATTATTTTTCAAAACAATTTTATTTTCAATATTTAAATATACATTTTCTTTTTGAATAATTACATTTTCTAAATCATAATCTAATTCTTCGTAATTTCTATTAGGTGTAGGAATAATAATTGAGTTAAAATATTTTTCTTTCGTAAAATTTCGGATGCTTAAAACTATTATAAGCGATAGACCTTTAGATAAAATGCTAGGTTTGATGTAGGGTAGTTTTTCTGAGGAAATATTATAGTAGCTAATTTCTTCGCTGGTTAAAATGTCGTGAGCTAGCACTCCTAATTTACTTAATAAAATTATGTCGATTAACTTCTCTAATTGTTTGTTAACCGTGACGATATCCGCAAGTTGAGGGTTCTGCTAACCCTCAACATTAAAAATATAGAATTAAGCTTATTTTCTAAAAAATAAAATACATTTTAAATAAAGGTATCAAATATAATAATAATTTAAAAATTCATATTTTCTCACGAATTGTGTAAAACTTTTAAAGGAAATCATATTTAATTTCATATGATAAAATTAATTAATAAAATTGTCAACACAAAATTTTCACATGATAACTTCACATGAAATAAAGAAATATGATTCCTTTTAAAAATATTAATATTTTTGTAATGTAAAATAAAATTAATAATTTAAAGTAAGTTCAGATGTAAAACTCAACTAGTTCGGTTCGAAATAAATAAAAATTAATTTAGTATTGTTAAATTTTATAAAAAAACTATTTTTTGGTGTTAATTTATTTTTTGTTAATTTTTTTATGTTACGCTTGACACGACACGTAACTGGCGCAGTCCATAAACAACCTACAATAAAAAGTTTGGTATTGAAAAAATAATACTAAAACTAAAATAACTATGACAAAAATAAATAAATTAATAAATAATTAGAAATAATTAAAACAATAAATAGTGGTTTCGAACTAGAACATTAAATATTTTAAAATATATAATAACTATTAATTCAATCGAGTGTAACAAGTCACAAAATTCAACTGTTGCTAGTGAGACTGCTAGTAACCACTCGAATAATTATAAAAAGTTAAATTAATAAATATATAATAAAATGACATCAACGTTCCTGATCATCATTATATTAGGGTAAGTCAAAAAGTTTTGTTTATTTAGTCAGCTTTTGTAAGAAAATTCCTTTTATATCCAATCCAAATCCAATGCCTAGTGATAAAAATAAATTCTCGAAGATTTTGCATCCATATAATAAAACAAAAAAATCTGAGGATTGTTTAGACTTTTCGGAAATTAGTGATTTAGAAATCGATAAAAAATTAAGTGATTTAATAAATCAAAAAATTGAAACTCAAGCTGATTTACGAGAATTAAACAAAATGAGTTTAGAATTTGCAACAAATGATCCGACATTAGCGCAACAAATAAATGCCGGTCAGTTTAATCCAGCCCCAAATATACAAAACCAGCCTAATTTAAACAATAGTTTACAAGGCTATAACAATCCAAATGTTATTCAAGCTCTGAACAATTTAAAGATTCCTGACGCGATTAAAGACTTACCGAACTTCGACGGAAACTCTAGACTTTTATTCGATTTTATAGAAAACGTTGAAGAAATTTTGCTAGCATTAAATATAATTTCGGGAACTTCTCATGGTAGAATAATATTAAGAGCAATCCGAAATAAAATTGTTGGAGAAGCGAACGAAGTATTAAATATGTATGGTACTAACCTAGTATGGGATGATATAAAAGAAAATTTGATTACTCACTATTCAGATAAACGAAATGAAACTAGCCTCATTAAAGATATCCATTTATTAAGGCAAAGAAATGACACCATTGAAGTATTTTATTCTAAAGTCATAGAAATCCTTGCAACTATGACTAATAATATTAAAATCAATGAACGCGACGAAAACGTGATCACTTCAAAATGTAATCTATATAAAGAAATGAGTATTAATATATTTGTATCTTGTCTTAATGAACCATTAGGATCAATAATTAGAGCCATGCGGCCAAATTCATTGACTCAAGCTTTTAAGTTTTGCCTCGAAGAAGAAAATAATAAATATTATCAACGAATTAGAAAAAATATTACATAAATGTAATATGGAAGGAGCATAAATGTTCCATCTCTTTTTAACTCATAGTAAACTTCATATATCAAAAAAAATGTTTATGAAGCCGTGAAAAAATTACTTCCTTTTCTCTGCTAACCAACCTGTCAAAATCAAATCGTCTACCGAATTCTTAAAAACCTCATATGCCATTTTCACATTTATTGACTATTGAATTAGGTACTTGAATATATGGATAGGAGCATAATTAAATCTGATAAAAAGTTTTTACTAATCGTAAAAATTAAAATTAGATTACTGTGTGCACTTTTTTTTAGATAATTAGATAAATTTTAGTCTAAACTGAGTTGATGTCGTATGTATCTTTTTAAACTCATCCGACGAAATTTCTTGTCAAAAGAATTTTTATAGCAGGGTCGGTTCTTTTTTATTTAGTCTATTAATTTTTATAAAGTCAAATATGAATAATTATATAAAATTTTAAAATACTGTATTTATTTCAAAATTTCCTATTGTTTGTTCATGCTTCATAAATATGATTTCAGCGGCAGACAATAAAGGACATATGCAGTCTGTGTTTGCAAGATATAATTATTTTATATTTTTCTATGTAAATATATTTAGGTAAATTAAATTTTACTACTTTGTTAGGAGGAATATTAGTAGTTCTTTTTTTCGCTTAACACTTTTTATTAACCTTTAATTTCGATTTTGTTACTATTTTTTGTTGCTGGAGGTAAAAGACATAATGCATCTTTAGTTATTTTGTTATAATTATCAAGAAGGAAAACGCATTTTAATATTTTTCTACAAATAATATTCAGTATTTATTCCTTTACTTTTTTCAAAAATTTTTTCATAGAATATAATATATATAAATAATTCCATAATTCTATAGGCCCGAATTAAAAAAAAACCTAGTCCGTCGCTTATTCAAATTTTTAAATTTTGACAGGTTGGTTAGCAAAAAAGCGAGACGACTACACCCGGCATGGCTTCAATTTTTTATCTTTATGCTCCATCCATATATTCTATATCGTTGAATATTATAAATCAAATTTTAATAAATATCATAATAACAATAATATTTCAGTTGTTAAAAATAGGAATTATCATATCAAATCAGTTCCCAATTATTCAAACTATAATACAAATTCTTCAAACTTTGATAATAATAATTCGAAATTTATTCAAAAAAAAATCAAATGCTATTAATACAAATTTTATACCAAATAAACCTCATTTCCAAAAAACCAATTCAGTTGTTAGTAGAGCTGTACCAATGGATACATCCAGCGGCTATACAACTCGAAAACCTCCAAATCACAATAGTAATCAAAGTAGGAAAAATTTCTTCAGTAATAATAATACTGGAAGGGTAGATCCTACCTTTTATACTGAAGAATTATTTAATATTGAACAAGATTAAGTGAATAAACCGGATGGAAAAAATACGGATACTAAGAAGAAAAATAAAAAATTTTGCTACAAAGCCTCGGAAAAACTAATGTAGAATTAAATAATTTTTTTCATAATCATCTACCTTATATTATTGTAGAATCTATTACAGGTAGACCTTTAAAATTTTTAATAGACACTGGTAGTAATAAATCATTTCTAAATCCTGGAATAATAAATCCAGAAAAAGAAAAAACTATTAAAACGATTGAAATTAAAAGCTTAAATAATATGCAAAAAACGAATAAATTAATAACTTTAGATGGGTTATCGCAACTTAATACTAAGTCAAAACTAAATTTTCTGGTATTTAAATTTCATAATTATTTTCATGGTCTCCTTGGCCTAGAAATAATGAAAAATTTAGAAATGAATATAAATTTAAAAAAATCAATTTTAGAATCAGATAATGTTAAAATTAAATTAAATTTTGAACCAAATAAAGTATCAGAAAAATATATAATTCCAGCTAAAAGTAAATATATTGCTAAATTTCCAGTTAGTATAGAAAATGGTGATATAATAGTAGAAAAAATAAAAATAAATAAAAACTTAGAAATTTTAGACGGAATAGCAAAAGTTGTTAATTGGTACTCTTTATTAGAAATCGTTAATTATTCTGATAATGACCAAAAACTTATTGTGAATCATCCAATTCAAGTTAAAAAATTACATAATGAAGAATTTTGTGAGATTCATAACTATAATTTCTGTTCAACTAATGAACAATTTCTTAATAAAAATGTTCCTAATTTATTGAGAACAGACCATCTTAATAAAGAAGAAAAAACAAAATTTTTTAAACTATGTAAAAATTATTATTATATCTTTTACCAAGAAGGTCAAAAATTAAGCTTTTCAAATGTTATAACATAAAATTAAAACTAAAGATGATAGTCCTATTTATACCAAATCCTATAGATAAGAGGTGAAAAAACAAATTCAGGAATACTTGGATCAGGGCATAATACGTCATAGTTTTTCTCCATGGTCTTCTCCGATCTGGATAGTTCCAAAAAAGTTGGATGCCATGCCAATGGAAACCAGAAATGGAGACTCGTCACTGACTACAGAAAGTTAAACGATAAAACTATTGATGATAAATATCCTATTCCTAATATTCATGAAATATTAGACAAACTTGGAAAAAGTATGTATTATTCAACTCTTGATCTAGCTTTAACCAAATTGAAGTCGATCCCAAAGATATTGAAAAAACTGCGTTTACTGTAGATCGCGGGCATTATGAATATATTCGAATGCCTTTTGGTTTAAAAAATGCTCCGTCCACTTTTCAAAGGGTCATGGACAATGTTTTAAAAGAACTAATTGGAAATATCTGTTTAGTATATATGGACGATATAATAGTATTTTCCACTTCACTAGAGCAACATTTGTTGAACCTAGAAATAATTTTTGAAAGACTTAAGTCTGCAAATTTAAAGTTGAACTTAGACAAATCTGAATTCCTTCGAAAAGAAGTTTCCTTTCTTGGTCATATTATTACACCGGAAGGAATAAAACCAAATCCAGATAAAATTTCAGCAATAAAAAGTTTTCCTATTCCTAAAACCCCGAAGGAAATTAAATCCTTTCTAGGACTTCTTGGGTATTATAGAAAATTTATCAAAGATTTTTCCAAAGTAACAAAACCCATGACAGAATGTTTAAGAAAAGGGAACAAAATTATTTTATATGATAATTATATCAGTTGTTTCGAAAATTGCAAGACTTTGTTATGTAATGAACCAATCTTGCAATATCCGGACTTCTCAAAACCGTTTGTTGTTACAACGGATGCGAGTAATGGCGCCCTGGGAGCCATTTTATCACAAGGACCTATAGGAAGCGATAAACCGGTTTGTTTCGCTAGTAGAACACTTTCAAAATCAGAACAGAATTATAGTAGCACTGAGAAAGAACTACTTGCAATTGTCTATGCAACCAAGCATTTTAGACCATACATTTTCGGAAGAAAATTCCAGATCGTAACAGACCATAGACCATTAACATGGCTATTTTCATTAAAAGAGCCAAATTCAAAACTGGTCCGTTGGCGACTTAAATTAGAGGAATTTAATTAAGAAGTCGTATACAAAAAAGGTACTTTAAATACGAATGCTGATGCACTCTCTAGAGCCGAAATAAATATAAATGAAAATTTCGATGATTGTTCATTAGAAACGATACATTCAGCACGAGAAAATTACGCAGAAGGTATATATATTTCAGAAAGACCTTTAAACGAATTTTCTCGGCAGTTAATTATTGAAAAAGGCGAAAATATTAATAAGTTTCAGTCTAAATTTAAAATTTTGTTTAAAACAAAAAAAGTATTTATTTTTAAAATTAATAGTAATCTGGTTGAAGATGAAATTATTGAAATTATAAAAGATTATACCCAAACAAAGAAAGTAACTGCAATATTTACTACAGATGATATATTTAGAAAAGTTCAAGACGTTTACTCGAAGTATTTCGTTAACGCATAACTAAAATTAATTAGATGTGTTGAAAATTTAGAAAACATATCCGAAAGAGATAACCAAGAAGATTTAATTCGTGATTACCACGTAAAATCTAATCATAGGGGAGTAAATGAAACACTTTCAAAGCTTAAAAGGAAATATTATTTCCCTAAAATGAAAATTTTAATTTTGAAAATTATAAATAATTGCCAAGTTTGTACAACTTGCAAATATGATAGGTCAACTAGACCATTAAAATTCGAATTAACTGAAAGTCCAAAAGAACATTTAGAAATACTTCATGTTAATATATATTCAGTCAACAAAGAAAAAGTTTTAACAATATTAGACAAATTCACAAGATTTGCAGCAGCCTATATCTTAAATAATAGAAATAGCGCTAACCTAATTGAAGTTCTTAAGCATTATTTTTCACACCATGGTGTACCTAAAAAAATTATTTCTGATAATGGATTAGAGTTCAAATTTTCTCTTTTCACAGATTTCTTAAAATTATATAATATACAACATCATTTTTCTTGTGCAAAAAATCCTACTGGGAATTCACATGTAGAACGGTTTCACTCTACTTTTACAGAAATTATAAGAATAATTTTCAATCAAAACAAATCAAAATCAATGTCAGAAATAATTAACGAAGCCCTTATTACGTATAACAATTCAATACATTCAAGTATAAAAATTTATTGCAAAAATAATCTATTTCCGAATTCAGAAAATAATAAACATGATTATTTAAATGAACATGTTAAAAACTATAATTTATTAAAAAATATTATTTTTACTAACAATGAAAAACAAAAAAAAATCAAGTTATTAAAAAACTTAATGAAAATAGGGTAAATCCACCAAAAATGTCTGAGGGAGGAATTGTATATGAAAAAGATAAAAATAGGAACAAGTTATTTCAGAAATTTTTACCTTACAAAAATTTAAAAAATTAAAATTCTTACTAAAGAAAGGGCCATTCATAAACAAAATATTAAAAACTATCGTACATTTCAGGACCCTACAGATGGTTCTCGGGCAATGGATGAAAATTCAGCCGATTAGTGAAAACCAAGGTCTACTCGCGATCGAAAATGGTCCAGCCAGAATTTATGATGGTTACAATAAAATATTGCACATTATTAATATTACAAATTACGAAGAAAATATCAGTCTCATTAAAAATAATATTGATAGAATAAACTTTAACTTAAGAGAAAATAAACGTATGGAAATTACACTTACAAATAAATATAATAAACTTATTTCAACACTTTCCGGTATAAAACCCAAAATTAGGTCAAAAAGAGGCGCGATTAACTTCTTGGGATCTGTAATTAATGCAATTACTGGAAACCTTGATAATCAAGACTTGATAAATATTAATGACCATTTAGAAAACCTAAAAACAAACCAAATCAATATTTAATCAAATAAACAATCAAATTAAGTTAAATGAAAAAATGATTCAGAGATTTAAAAACATAAATGACCATATAAACGATCAACAGATGTTAATAGAAAATCATATTAACAAATTTGAAAAACAGATTGATAATCAAGTAAATCAGCTTGGGCACAGTTTTGTATTTGAACAATATTTCTTTCAAATTATATTTGACATGGATTTCTTACAAAACCATTTAATGGAAATTACAGAAGCTATGACATTCGCTGAATTAAATATATTGTCTAAATCTAAACATATCCTTAGCTCAGAAGAATTAGAATATGTTCGTAAGTCTTTCGAAGAAAATCAAATAAACTTGAAGTCTGAAGAAAATATTTATCAACTTCTTGGACTTCATGTTTTGTATAAAGACAACAATATTATTTTTATTATTACTGTTCCAAAATTTGTCCCACAAAAATTCACATATCATAAAATTATTAAACTTCCTATAAATAATACCTTACTAATAAACAACCCATTTTCTTACATATTGCTGAACGAACATGAACATCAATTTTTTGACGAGCCATGTATGAATATCAATGATGAATATTTTTGTAAAATTGCGAATTTGGAAAACAATGTTGACGAAAAATGCATCACCAAATTGATAATGCACCTAAAAGCAAAATGCAATTTTATAGAAGTTGATGAGAAAAATTATATTAAACAGTTGGAAAACGGAAATCTATTAATTGTTGGTGGAAACAAAGTAAAGTTAAAAACTGATTGTACGAAAAAAGATATAGAAATAAAAATGGCATTGATTAAATTTGTAAATTGCTTCATTGAAATCAATCATATCAGATATCTTAATAATGAAATATCATTTTGGGATAACACAAAAATTTTATCAACAACAATCATTGTAATTACCATCATCATAATAATAATTATTATGGTGAAAAAATGCAAAAATAAAAATGATGATCAGTATTCACCAAAAATTGTAATTAATCAACCTGAAACCAACGAGAATCAAGCAAACACCACCGCTTCGAAATCAACATCCAATATATCTCTTTGGCCGTCGATTTCATCTAAGGGGGGAGAAGTTACGGGTTCTGCTAACCCTGAACATTAAAAATATAGAATTAAGCTTATTTTCTAAAAAATAAAATACATTTTAAATAAAGGTATCAAATATAATAATAATTTAAAAATTCATATTTTCTCACGAATTGTGTAAAACTTTTAAAGGAAATCATATTTAATTTCATATGATAAAATTAATTAATAAAATTGTCAACACAAAATTTTCACATGATAACTTCACATGAAATAAAGAAATATGATTCCTTTTAAAAATGTTAATATTTTTGTAATGTAAAATAAAATTAATAATTTAAAGTAAGTTCAGATGTAAAACTCAACTAGTTCGGTTCGAAATAAATAAAAATTAATTTAGTATTGTTAAATTTTATAAAAAACTATTTTTTGGTGTTAATTTATTTTTTGTTAATTTTTTTATGTTACGCTTGACACGACACGTAACTCGCATAAATAAGAAATGATACCTTCATTCTTGATAAAGTTTGAAGAATTTTATTTTCAATGCTGTTTACCATATCTAGTGCTGTTTTGATTTGCTGCTGTTGCTGATTTACCAGATTAACTGTTTCATTAAAATTTTTGAATAACTTCTCATTGATAACCACCTGTTTATTTAATTGATCAATTGACATTTCTACGTTATTATCTAAGTCCATGGTACCAGCAATAAATTTTAGTGCTAATCCGATAATATTGGCTAAACCTCGTTTAAGACGTTTGTTCACTATCGAAGATTGTGGGATGATCATGTTTATATTGTGTTTTGCTAATGAAATGCAGCATTTCGTCTTCGCCATTATTTGTTTCCGGGTCCATTTGTTTAACGTTAGCTTCTATTGAATTAATTATCTCCTGATAATGGCCGAGATTGAATATATGTAGCATCTTTGTGTAACTGTCAACCACTAGTCTTTCCTCCATTTTGAAAATACTATACCAAAGCTATAATAATTACTATTAATATTATAAAAAAATTCATCTAAAAGTAAAAAAAAAATTAACATTTATTTAATTTTTCTTTTTTTTTAATTTTAAACAAATTATTTAGTAATTTTATTGGTATGCAAATCTTCTCTTGCATTGATTAGTGTGATATCTGGTGTTGTCATTGGTGTCTGTAATATGATTTTCTTCTGTTTTATAATTAACGAGTTTTCTGTATTTTGGAAGAATTTTTCCAACTTATCGATTTTGTACAATATTTTCTCTTATATTGTGGATGCGTGAACGATTTTTATTAAGATTTTCAATTTTTCGTATTTTATTTTTTTCGAATTCATTGGCAAGATCGTTATATTATCGCGGTGGTAATTTTTCTCTAACAAATCTATGGATCGTAGTTTTATACTAGAGTGTATTGTGTTATTATAATAATTTATTGCTTTATAAATTTTTTCTTCCAGATTTTCTTTTAGTTTGCTAGCTTCCATGATACGCAGATGTTCATTTAACGGGTCGTGTAACCGTTCAACATCGGCGTTGCCTGTTTTCATACCAGCTGACGTTGAGTGTGCTTCAATTTCGTTTTCTTGTAGGAATAATTTTACTGTCTTATGGATCATACATCTTTCGTTATCAAATATTAGTTTTTTCATTTTGCCCAAGAATCTGATTCTTTCTTTAAGCGCTTTTAAAAGCGAGACCCATGTTCGATCGTTCAGTTGGTGTATTGTGGCATATTTGGTAAATTTATCTAATGTGGTAAAAACATGACGTTTCTACAAGGAAACCAAATATCAATAAGTACTATTGTAACGAGGTCGGTGTTGGTTAAAGAGATTTTACATGTTTTAGTGCTGTTCATTTGCTGTAATAGAATACAACAATTAAACTGGTTGCATTAACCTCATGAAAGCGCTGCACGCCTAGCGATGCAATAGCTTAACTCAGGGATCGGGGGGGTTTATTTGCGCTTCCTCAATCATTAAAAAAAAAAAAATGCGTGCTAAATCAATCAAAATAATATCAAACTATATTACCAAAAAAAATATACTATTTAAAATTTCCCCAAAAACAATTAATTGAAACACAATTAAAACAAAAAAACAACCTGAGGCGAATAAATTATGCTATAGTTGGATTAGCATCTAGAGTCTTACACCCACCCTTCCATGGACCAACTTTTAGGAATCTATACCTGGTCCCCAATATTCAATTTATTGACCAAGAATTTACATTACCTTAATTGACCTGCAAATGTGTATGTGCTTATTGAAATAATAAGATTAATTTTTCATGTTAATTTAGAAAACAAACCATAGCAACAGTTTATTACAAAAAGAAATATATTTAATTATCAATTATATTTAAATGATAATCATTTAAATAATAAAAATAATTTATTAATTGATTTAATTGAAATACAAGCACAATGATAACTTGTTCAAATTGTAAAAATATACAAATTTATTAAATGATTTTATCACCTAAATCAACATCTGAAATATTAATTTATCATAATAATAATAAATTAAATAATGACTTTATTAAATTTTCCCATTTCCGTATTAAATTCAAAAATATATATTAATTGATATTTATTACTTAAATTTTCAGCAATTTTTGTTAAAATCAAAAATATTCTATTATATGGATAAAATTTAAATAAATTTTTATAATTAGATGATAATAGATCATTTTTTTTGTTGCCAATCATAAATATTTTAATTAAAATCGATGAAAATTTAATAATATTTTCATCATAGTTTATAAATTCTATAATTATATATTTAATTGACAATATTTTAGTATTATTCAATATAAAAATTTCTTCAATTAATTCATTAAATGTTATATTTCTAATATAATATAAATTATTTATATTTGATTTCCAAGATATCCTTAAATCAGATGATGATTTATTATTTTTACAATCATAATTATTTGCCAATATGTATATACAAATTATTATTTTTTTTATAAATCTGATTTGTTATAATTTTATTAATTATTAAACGATTTGAAAATATTGATTTTGATATATTAACTTGTAATAATTAGCGATTACATAAATCATTATTATTATTTAATTTAATTTCATATCCTTCATTATTATTATATTCATTATTATTTGTTATCTTATTTTTTTTTTATTTCATTCCATTCAACTAATTTATTTGTATTATACTATTTAAGAAAATATACAAAAAACAAATTCCAAAAGGAAACTAATAATTATACTTTACAAAGTGATCAAAACAAATCTTATGGTTTTGTAAAAAAAAATGCATATTTTTAGGCAAAAATAATTATAATTTTTAACCAATTACCTGTTTTGCGGCTCGCTCAGCAACAGATCTGTTGATGAAGTCGGCTGAAAAAAAACCTATTTTTGTTGCGTTTTTATATATTGTTGCACTGAAAGCTCGGCCACTCGGCAATCAAAATTTTCACACAGCAACAAGAAAAAATTATTTGTTTGTTGCATAAAATTTTTATGAACAATACTATAAATCCTTTTTTTTTGTTACTTTTTTTTATATACAACAAAATGAGTTTGCCGCAGTTTTTTTTATTTAATTATTTAGCGTTTTCAATTTATTTATTTTTTATAAGAATATAATTTCGATTTTTTTTTGATTTTTTTTTGCATAAAGAAACTATAATATAATAATAATGTATAATAATAATTTTAATGATTTTTTTTTTGTTTTTATATTTATATTTTAAAATCATATATTTCAAAATTTCATTCAATTTATTTAGGAAAATTTTAGTAACATTTCTTTTGGTTTAATGTATTTTTTCCAATATATGATTTTGATGTTTTTTTTTAATTAATTTATCTATAGTTACAAGCTTAACTCAATTTAAATATTTCTAATATATATTTCCATTTAAATTATATTTATTTTATATAATTCTATTGTATTTTCACGTTTTTATTTCTAATAAAATTCACATTAAATTGTTAATGTTGAAAAAAAAAATTAGATTTAGCGTAATGAATATTTAATTATTTTAAAATAATTAATAAAATGGAAATCATTGTCACAATTTTTGTATTCATACTCAACTTAATTTTTAACCTTGGTTATTAAAACTTTTACCAACTTATCATTTTAAAAGTATTTTCTTTTTATCTAATTTTGTATTTTCTTTATAGATTAATACAGCACTCAAGCGTGAGAGTGTCCAAATACCCGATTAAACTGCTACCCGGGTATCCGAGTAATTTTTTTTTCAATTACCCGGATACCCGGATAACCCGAAAAATCTCCTCAATTTTATAATATATTAAAAAAATACATTAAAAAACAAATATTTAGCCAATATTGCATTTTTTATTAATTTATTTACCCATTTATTTATTAGAAGTAAAGTAATATTTTAAAAAAAATAATGCATTTAGTGTTTTTGGATCTAGCCGACTGCGAAGTTTTGTGATAATATTACCTGCAACTGAAAATACTCGCTCTGAAGTAGTAGATGTAGGACTGATAGTGATCAGAGCCCGATATAAATAGTCCAACGACGCTGTTCTTTTTCCGTTAGCTTCACTCAGCTTAAAATCCTTCTCAATATTTAGTTGATGTATGGAGGCCGTTATTGTTTTCGGTGCAGTAAATGAACTAACACACTTTCTTAGTTCGTCGTACGCAGTTTTCTCAATAATCTCAATAACTTCACCTGACAAATTGTTACTGCTACTTTGATCATCAGCTTCATCAGCTAGAGTTTCTGCAGGATCAGAATATAGGCGACTTATAAATTTTTTTGCTGATAGCTTTATAATAATTTTTGTTGAATACGAAAAAAATTCATTTGATTTCGGGTAACTACCATGATGAAGAAATAGTAGCAAAGAAATAACTTCTTTGTTTCTACGTCGGTCTATTTCAATTGTCAGAGTTTCTAAAAGTTCTGTGGATAGAGTTGTGTTTACCTTTTTCAATTTTTGGAAAACGTAAATAAGTGTTCCTTCAGAAGTAATTAGATCGGAATTTTGTTTGATTAATTCCTTAACTGCTAGCATTAAAGGTTCTAGAACACTTTCCACTTCGACTAAAATGGCAATATTTTCATCTGGAAATTTTTCCGCACCAAGCTCTTCCAAAGCAAGATTGACACATATACGTAATTTTAGAAATCGAGTTACGGCCGTTACAAGTGTATTCCAGCGGGTCTTACAGTCTTGCATTAGTTTAAGAACTTTTCCTTCTTGGCTAATTACGTGTTTATTCAAAATCTCAGTTCGAACCGCAGATTTTTTGAAAAATATTATGATTTTGCGCATTTTATCCAAGGATATCTTTACATTTTCACGTATTATTGGTGCTGTTGTAATGGTGTTCTCAAACAATAAATTTTCATCACCAAAACTAATCTCCTCTTCATCATCTTCATAATCCAAAAAAAAATCAGCGTCATCTTCTTCATATTGGTTTATGGATTCAGTTTCGATATCTATAAAAATTTTATTTTTGTAGAGAACCTTAACGACAGCTAAATGTATTGCATGATTATAACATAGCTGGCTCTCTACTTCGATTATTTGGCCGTATTTCACCATAACACTAGCACCATCATGAGTGGACGCAACGATATCTGTATCTAATTTTATACCAAATTCAAGCAGTCCTTGTGTCACCAGTTCTTTAGTTTTTTCTGAAGTGCAGCGGTCTTGAATGTGTATAAGACCTAAAACAAAATCTTTTGTTGTAGAATGGATGGTTACATTCAAATATCTGCGCATTAATATATCAGTCCATTCGTCCACGGTTATGCTAAATCTATTATCAGCCTTCAACAAATTTGATATTTCGATTTTCATTTCTTCACGTTTCTCATTAAAAAATTGCATAACGTAATTTTGAATGGTAACTGCACTTTTTGGCATTGTATAATTACGGCTTGTAACATATCCTCTGATTGCTTCAGATTTTACCATACTACGAAAAGAAAATCCATCTTTTGCTGCACATTTTGCCAATATTTCATTCAAAGATTCTCGTCGTATGAAATCTAACATTGATTGAGGAGTTGCAGCAGAAGGTTTAACCCTTTTGGTTGGACTTTCATTAGATATTTTTTTAATTTCAATACTGTGCGTTTTCAAATGATTTATCATCGCTGTTGTATTACCACCTTTACAGCTTATAATTTTTTGGCAACAATCAATATTGCATTTGGCTTGCTGAGAATTCATTTTCTGAAAAGAGTCCCAAACTTGAGATTTTCTTTTGTTCATTTTGACTAGGCTGTCTGCAATAATATATTTAATTTATAACAAACAATTCTCAAATAATAAGTTTGATTTATAAGAAATTCATAAATAATAAATGTTAAAATACTTTTAATTTACCTAGTAGTATAAGTTATATAATAAAAGTTATACTAATTCGTTATTTATATAACAAAATTCCAATAAGAAAACGTTTACCATAAAAATTGCACAAATCTTGCTGAATTAATTTGACATTCAATGTTCAATTCAAAAAAACAAAAGGTTGTTTTTCTTAGTTTTACAACAAAAAGAAAATTGTTATGTACAGCAAAAAGAATTTTTTTTTTGTTGTACAAAACAATTTTCTTTTTGTAGACATGATTAAACTCACGCTTACGCCACCTGTTATGCACTGTCTTATCTTTTTTTTAAAATTAGATAATAGATGACGATGACATCGTAATAGAGAAAAATTTTCTAAGTTATTGAAATTTATATAAAAAAAAAGAAAATTTAGCTCCGGGTATCCGTTTTAAATACCCGGGTATTCGGGTATTGAAAAAATACAAAATTACCCGGATATCCGGATACCCGATACCCGGAATTGTGCACTCTGCCAAACTAGACTGAAACTTCTATTTTTCTCTCATGATCTTTATATCTTTCTTTAAAGAATTTCAATTATTTAATTATATGGTCTGATATTTTATTTGACCAATTGCAATGACCCTTTTTATAATATCGTAATTAGAGATTTTGTAATTCATTTATTATTTTATAAATATTCAAATATTTTATAAATTCTCAGAGGAAAATGTATATACTGCATTATCGACCATTACACTATTGCGTTAAGATGTTTTCCTGTTTCTGTAATGTTGAATGGTATTTTGTTGGGATGTCTATCGTGTTTGGCTACGATACACACTTCACAGTTGTTTATAAATTTTGTAACTTCATTTAACATATTTGGAAAGTAGTATTTTTGTTTTAGCTCTTCAAATATTTTATTAATTCCTCTGTGATTGTTCTTGTTATGTTCTTGTTCTATAAGCGATAGTATTTGCTCTTTGTCAGTGACGTCTATTAAGTTGATATTAGATTTTAGCAATTTAATATTATTATTGTTAGAAAAATTTCTAATGTAAATATTTTGAAATTTGTTAAATAGATTTATATCATCGCAATAAATGCATACTAAACCTTTGTTAATCAAAAAAATTTCCATAATTTTTAATAAGTTACTATCTTCATCGACAATAACCAAAATTTTTAATTTTTTTATTTACAATTTACATAGAAATTTTTTCTTTAGAACCATAGTTTAAAATGACTTGATTTTTGTAAATATTTATCGGCTTTTCTGTAATATAAATATGATGTGTTTTATATTCATCGGCACTATGAATCGTTGCTCCAGTTGATGATATTTCATCATTCTCTGTATTAAAAATGCTTGTTAATAGATGTTCGTGCTTGCTGTTTATTATAAAATTATTAATTTCATTTTCTTGTTTATCATAGACATATCGGCTTAGTGCATCGGCTACTTGATTTTCTTTACCTTTAATGTACTTTACATCGAAATCGTATTCATTTAATTGTATTTTCCACAGCTGAATTTTCATATTTGGCTTTTTGATGTTATTCATCCACACTAGCGGCTTATGATCAGTGCAAATCAGAAATTTTCTTCCAAACAGGTATGTTCTATAATATTTTACCGCCCATACTATGGCTAACAGTTCTTTCTCAATGGTAGAATATGTAGACTCATGGTTGTTTAATGTTCTGGATGCGTAGCATATAGGGTGGCCGTTTTGTGACAAAACAGCGCCTATAGCATAATCTGATGCATCTGTCGTAAGTGTGAACTGTTTGGAAAAGTCCGGCGATATTAAGATTGGATCGCTAAACAAGTAATAATTTTAACTTATTAAATGAATTTACATAATCAGGGTAATTTTTGTTGATTTTCATTCTCTTTTTCAGATACTTTATTATTGGGTATGCTACTTTAGAATAATCCCTTATAAATTCCCGGTAAAACACTATTATGCCTAAAAATCGTTTTATTTCTTTTATTGTAGTAGGTATTTTAATCTTTTGTATACTTTCTATTTTGTTGCTGTCTAGTTTAATTCCTCCATTGATGATTTCATGTCCCAAATATTTTGTAGAAGTAGCTGCAAAGTTACATTTGTCTTAGTTATCCAGAATTTTCTTTAATAATATTAGATGTTCTTCGAAACTTGTTGAAAATATTAGTATATCATCTATGTAAACCACGCAGATTTTATTGATATACTCTTTTAACACATCGTTCATAAGGCGTTGAAAAGTGGCTGGTGCATTTTTCAACCGGAACGGTATTCTTGTGAACTCATAGTGACCATTCGAAGTTGAAAACGCTGTTTTTCTTGATCTTGCGGTGATATCTCAATTTGATGGAAACCTTTTGCTAGGTCTAACGTTGAAAAATAGTTGCATTTTACCAATTTATCAAACATTTCTTCCATATTGGGTATCGGAAATTTGTCGTCGAGTGTTTGTTCATTTAGCTTTCTGTAGTCCATTACGATTCTCCACTTTTGTTTGCCAGAATTGTCTATTTTCTTATGGGTACCACCCAAATCGGCGAATTATATGGACTACTACTGGATCTTATAATATTATCCTCCAACATTTCTGCAATTTGTTTTTCGACCTCTTTCCGGTGGATCTCTGGGTAGCGATATAGCTTGCTATAAATTGGGCGATCAGTTTTTGTTGTAATTTTATGTTTAATGTTGTTCGTAAAAATAAGGCTATCACCCTCTTTGAAAAATAATTCTTTATAAGAATTTAATAAATAGTTTAATTTGCTTCTATCTGGTTTATTTAAATGTTGAGCGAAACTTTTCATAGGAACATCGTTGAAAGACTCATTACTAAAAATATTAATTGAATTATCTACATATCTGGTGTTTGCATACATCTCTTCTTCTTCGTTAAGATAAAAAGGTATAAGTGAATTTCTCGTGAATAGTAGCCTATCTTTATAATTGATTGTTGAGCACAAATTTGCTAAGATGTCGTTACCAATTAAGTCATCAAATTTCGTATGAAAAGGGTTTTCAATAAATTGAGGAAAGTAGTCTGTTTTTTCGTTGAATTCTTTGAATAATGGTATTTTTACTTGTATATTTGTTTCAATGTTTTGATTTAAAGCCTTCAGTTTTAATTTAGATGATTTTTGTCTCCATTTTGTATTACAGATACCTGAATTAATTATACTCCTTTCAGCACCGGTATTTTAAAAATAGTTCACTTCACAAAAAAAAATTCAAATTAATTTATCTTCTTCGACAAATAAAATCTTAATTATTATTGGTTTAATTATCACCAAAAAAGTTTAGAATTAAATTTATCTTCTTCGATAAATAAAATATTAATTATTATTGGTTTAATTATCACCAAAAAAGTTTAAAATTAAATTTATCTTCTTCGATAAATAAAATATTAATTATTATTGGTTTAATTATCACCAAAAAAGATTAGAATTAAATTTATCTTCATCGATAAATAAAATATTAATTATTATTCGAATTACCGACTGCGCCAGTTTAGTATAAATTCCAGAATTTTTCCTGAAACTTATATTTTAATAAATTAAATAAAAAACAAACACTTGAAAACTTTATTTTAATATAAATTTACTTTTATTTAATCTTAACTTTTTATTACAACGCGATTTAAGTTTTATTTTTTAAACCGAACTGTTTGATGACTTTTTTGGAATTAATGTTTTTCTAATAAAAGCCTGAGAATGGAATTTTGATAATTATTTAATTTAAATAAAAGTATGAGAATTTTGATAAATGTAACTTAAATAAAGTTGCATTAGAAAAATATACTTATATCGCGATAAGTGTCTTATTATTATGTAACAATATATTAAAAAAAAAATTTAAAAGTTAATAAAAAAAATTACCTCCTTAAACCATTCCTTACATTTTTCTGAAGATAATGGTTTCAACAACTGGCTCATTCTAATCAAATAATCGGCTCCTATAACATGTTGGTAACATCCGCTACCTAATAGATCTTAAATGCTTCTTTATTGAATCGAAATCTTTTTATAAATCTGAAAATGCATAAGTATAACTTTGAAATATATCTATATAATATAAAATTTTATTTTATATTTACGATTTATTTGTCAATGCTAAAGGATTGCTTCTATCCCTTAATTGTCTTCTCACAAATTTTTCATTGATTGTTTCTTCATCTTCTGATGAAGATAACAAAAACAAGAAATCGGCCATAAATGAATAAATTTAACTTTTACAATATTTGATTATATTATAATTTTACACAATAAACACAAGTTTAAATATTTTAAGTTTATAATTTAAATTAAAAAATAAATAAAAATATAAACTTCATATAAAACGTCGAAACTGACTTTTTTTTGTAGTAAAATGTAGTAAAATCTCGTAAAATCTACTCCTTCCTTTTACAAATTACGATACGTTTACGATCGTGTGAGATGATACCAAAAACAATCGAGATCGCAATTTTTTCGAGATACTTACGATATTCGATCTCGAAAGTCATGATTTGCTTCCCGAGTTTCGTCTAGACGAGTTAGCAAGACGAAAAACACTAAGTGCACGAAGAGAGTGACGCTATGAGCTGTGCTGGAAGCTGTGCTGTAATGTTGTTGTATTTGCTTTTTATATAAACATACACTACACTACAGCATAGCTTCCACCACAGGTCATAGGGTCACTCTGTTCGTGCACTAATAGCCCGAGCGAACAGAATCAACGAATATTACATAACGCAACTTTTACATAAGAAATATCAAAAAAATTAAAATGTATGAAAATATATGAAACCGATTATAACAAATGCAGCCGACGCAGCATCGATAAGTTTTTCCGTACGCAACGGGTAAATGTCACATTAATATCAGGTGGAAATTTTTTGTTAGTGTATGTATATTGTTAGGTAGAAAAATTTCATCGCAGCAAAACTATTTTGATTGTGTTCGATAAATATTTTTTCTTACGTTGGCTGCGTATTCCTTATGTATTCTTATGTGTAATCTCCGTTGATTCTGCTCGGGCTATAAGAAATATAACCATTATTACATTAATAAGTAACCCCATAGCAAATTTTTATCTCAGTATAGCGGAATTTACATGCTTCAAGTAATCGTTCAAGTACCACATTCAAGTAGAACTATTTTACACGATGCGCAAGTCGTCTTTTTTATATCTACTTGAATCCCATAAAATAAAAATAGGAATGGTTTCTATTTTTTTCAAACTTGAACGGCACACTACATAAGAATAAAATGTTTTTTTTTTTTGCGATTTGACACTTTCGATATTTTTTCCAATCATTTTATGCCTACTTACTTGAAGCGTGTAAATATAAGAATTCATTTAAGTTCCACTTGAATAGGAACCGAATTTAATTTTTACAGAAACTTGAATGAATAACTTGAACTGTGTAAATTCCGCTTATGTTACTTAAAATTTAAATGTAACTAACTATCGCGATATAGAAATTTAAAGATATGCTCAGTAGCTTTTCCAATCTGGTTTGTTTCTGCGCATGTCGTCATCACAAGACAAAAATTTGACAGATTGAATTGCTACAATATGGGGGTTTTTTTAAATATAGTGTTTTTTCAGTTTATTTTATTTTTGAATAAGAAATTAAAAAATTATTGTACAAAAATAAAAATTAAAATGCTTGTTGTATTGAATTCTAATAATAAAAGTAATTTATTATTATTTTAAATATATTTTTCTTCTGTTTAGTTAACAAACAGTCTTAATTATTTTTCTTTTTTTGGCGTTATAAGTTTCGATCATTTGTCGATTTAAATTTCTAATTCTGAAAAACATTTTACATCTTAAATATAATGATTTTACTGCGAAACTACAATTTACATTTTTAGAATTTTCAACCAATGTCTTTATATAATTTGGTCCACATTTTAAATCAATACCATTATAATCTATAAACAAATTTTCTAATTTATAAATTTCTTGTAAAAAATCCTGATTTGGTTTGTATAGTCCTCCTTCCGACAAATGATTAGCCCAGGAATAGTTTAAACCAAATTCTTGGCTCGTTGGAGCAACAAGGTTTTCTTTTTCACGTAATTTAAACGCTATAAAAAAACAATATTCTCAATACCATCATATTCTAATTCCGAAAAAGTATTTTCAACATCAGAATGAATTATTTCAGGATCTCTTGCTTCTACAATGTGTTCCAACATGGTACTTGTAATTGTTGTAGGTATTTCACCTGTTTGTTCGAATACCCGATACCCGGATTTGTGCACTCTGCCAAACTAGACTGAATCTTCTATTTTTCTCTCATGATCTTTATATCTTTCTTTAAAGAATTTCAATTATTTAATTATATGGTCTGATATTTTATTTGACCAATTGCAATGACCCTTTTTATAATATCGTAATTAGAGATTTTGTAATTCATTTATTATTTTATAAATATTCAAATATTTTATAAATTCTCAGAGGAAAATGTATATACTGCATTATTGACCATTACACTATTGCGTTAAGATGTTTTCCTGTTTCTGTAATGTTGAATGGTATTTTGTTGGGATGTCTATCGTGTTTGGCTACGATACACACTTCACAGTTGTTTATAAATTTTGTAACTTCATTTAACATATTTGGAAAGTAGTATTTTTGTTTTAGCTCTTCAAATATTTTATTAATTCCTCTGTGATTGTTCTTGTTATGTTCTTGTTCTATAAGCGATAGTATTTGCTCTTTGTCAGTGACGTCTATTAAGTTGATATTAGATTTTAGCAATTTAATATTATTATTGTTAGAAAAATTTCTAATGTAAATATTTTGAAATTTGTTAAATAGATTTATATCATCGCAATAAATGCATACTAAACCTTTGTTAATCAAAAAAATTTGAATAAGAAATTAAAAAATTATTGTACTAAAATAAAAATTAAAATGCTTGTTGTATTGAATTCTAATAATAAAAGTAATTTATTATTATTTTAAATATATTTTTCTTCTGTTTAGCTAACAAACAGTCTTAATTATTTTTCTTTTTTTGGCGTTATAAGTTTCGATCATTTGTCGATTTAAATTTCTAATTCTGAAAAACATTTTACATCTTAAATATAATGATTTTACTGCGAAACTACAATTTACATTTTTAGAATTTTCAACCAATGTCTTTATATAATTTGGTCCACATTTTAAATCAATACCATTATAATCTATAAACAAATTTTCTAATTTATAAATTTCTTGTAAAAAATCCTGATTTGGTTTGTATAGTCCTCCTTCCGACAAATGATTAGCCCAGGAATACATTAAACCAAATTCTAAGCTCTTTGGAGCACCAAGGTTTTCTTTTTCACGTAATTTAAACGCTATAAAACAAACAATATTCTCAATACCATCATATTCTAATTCCGAAAAAGTATTTTCAACATCAGAATGAATTATTTCAGGATCTCTTGCTTCTACAATGTGTTCCAACATGGTACTTGTAATTGTTGTAGGTATTTCACCTGTTTGTTCGAATACCCGATACCCGGATTTGTGCACTCTGCCAAACTAGACTGAATCTTCTATTTTTCTCTCATGATCTTTATATCTTTCTTTAAAGAATTTCAATTATTTAATTATATGGTCTGATATTTTATTTGACCAATTGCAATGACCCTTTTTATAATATCGTAATTAGAGATTTTGTAATTCATTTATTATTTTATAAATATTCAAATATTTTATAAATTCTCAGAGGAAAATGTATATACTGCATTATCGACCATTACACTATTGCGTTAAGATGTTTTCCTGTTTCTGTAATGTTGAATGGTATTTTGTTGGGATGTCTATCGTGTTTGGCTACGATACACACTTCACAGTTGTTTATAAATTTTGTAACTTCATTTAACATATTTGGAAAGTAGTATTTTTGTTTTAGCTCTTCAAATATTTTATTAATTCCTCTGTGATTGTTCTTGTTATTTTCTTGTTCTATAAGCGATAGTATTTGCTCTTTGTCAGTGACGTCTATTAAGTTGATATTAGATTTTAGCAATTTAATATTATTATTGTTAGAAAAATTTCTAATGTAAATATTTTGAAATTTGTTAAATAGATTTATATCATCGCAATAAATGCATACTAAACCTTTGTTAATCAAAAAAATTTCCATAATTTTTAATAAGTTACTATCTTCATCGACAATAACCAAAATTTTTAATTTTTTTATTTACAATTTACATAGAAATTTTTTCTTTAGAACCATAGTTTAAAATGACTTGATTTTTGTAAATATTTATCGGCTTTTCTGTAATATAAATATGATGTGTTTTATCTTCATCGGTACTATGAATCGTTGCTCCAGTTGATGATATTTCATCATTCTCTGTATTAAAAATGCTTGTTAATAGATGTTCGTGCTTGCTGTTTATTATAAAATTATTAATTTCATTTTCTTGTTTATCATAGACATATCGGCTTAGTGCATCGGCTACTTGATTTTCTTTACCTTTAATGTACTTTACATCGAAATCGTATTCATTTAATTGTATTTTCCACAGCTGAATTTTCATATTTGGCTTTTTGATGTTATTCATCCACACTAGCGGCTTATGATCAGTGCAAATCAGAAATTTTCTTCCGAACAGGTATGTTCTATAATATTTTACCGCCCATACTATGGCTAACAGTTCTTTCTCAATGGTAGAATATGTAGACTCATGGTTGTTTAATGTTCTGGATGCGTAGCATATAGGGTGGCCGTTTTGTGACAAAACAGCGCCTATAGCATAATCTGATGCATCTGTCGTAAGTGTGAACTGTTTGGAAAAGTCCGGCGATATTAAGATTGGATCGCTAAACAAGTAATAATTTTAACTTATTAAATGAATTTACATAATCAGGGTAATTTTTGTTGATTTTCATTCTCTTTTTCAGATACTTTATTATTGGGTATGCTACTTTAGAATAATCCCTTATAAATTCCCGGTAAAACCCTGTTATGCCTAAAAATCGTTTTATTTCTTTTATTGTAGTAGGTATTTTAATCTTTTGTATACTTTCTATTTTGTTGCTGTCTAGTTTAATTCCTCCATTGATGATTTCATGTCCCAAATATTTTGTAGAAGTAGCTGCAAAGTTACATTTGTCTTAGTTATCCAGAATTTTCTTTTATAATATTAGATGTTCTTCGAAACTTGTTGAAAATATTAGTATATCATCTATGTAAACCACGCAGATTTTATTGATATACTCTTTTAACACATCGTTCATAAGGCGTTGAAAAGTGACTGGTGCATTTTTCAACCCGAACGGTATTCTTGTGAACTCATAGTGACCATTCGAAGTTGAAAACGCTGTTTTTCTTGATCTTGTGGTGATATCTCAATTTGATGGAAACCTTTTGCTAGGTCTAACGTTGAAAAATAGTTGCATTTTACCAATTTATCAAACATTTCTTCCATATTGGGTATCGGAAATTTGTCGTCGAGTGTTTGTTCATTTAGCTTTCTGTAGTCCATTACGATTCTCCACTTTTGTTTGCCAGAATTGTCTATTTTCTTATGGGTACCACCCAAATCGGCGAATTATATGGACTACTACTGGATCTTATAATATTATCCTCCAACATTTCTGCAATTTGTTTTTCGACCTCTTTCCGGTGGATCTCTGGGTAGCGATATAGCTTGCTATAAATTGGGCGATCAGTTTTTGTTGTAATTTTATGTTTAATGTTGTTCGTAAAAATAAGGCTATCACCCTCTTTGAAAAATAATTCTTTATAAGAATTTAATAAATAGTTTAATTTGCTTCTATCTGGTTTATTTAAATGTTGAGCGAAACTTTTCATAGGAACATCGTTGAAAGACTCATTACTAAAAATATTAATTGAATTATCTACATATCTGGTGTTTGCATACATCTCTTCTTCTTCGTTAAGATAAAAAGGTATAAGTGAATTTCTCGTGAATAGTAGCCTATCTTTATAATTGATTGTTGAGCACAAATTTGCTAAGATGTCGTTACCAATTAAGTCATCAAATTTCGTATGAAAAGGGTTTTCAATAAATTGAGGAAAGTAGTCTGTTTTTTCGTTGAATTCTTTGAATAATGGTATTTTTACTTGTATATTTGTTTCAATGTTTTGATTTAAAGCCTTCAGTTTTAATTTAGATGAGTTTTGTCTCCATTTTGTATTACAGATACCTGAATTAATTATACTCCTTTCAGCACCGGTATTTTAAAAATAGTTCACTTCACAAAAAAAAATTCAAATTAATTTATCTTCTTCGACAAATAAAATCTTAATTATTATTGGTTTAATTATTACCAAAAAAGTTTAGAATTAAATTTATCTTCTTCGATAAATAAAATATTAATTATTATTGGTTTAATTATCACCAAAAAAGTTTAAAATTAAATTTATCTTCTTCGATAAATAAAATATTAATTATTATTGGTTTAATTATCACCAAAAAAGTTTAGAATTAAATTTATCTTCATCGATAAATAAAATATTAATTATTATTCGAATTACCGAATTCGAATAATAATTAATATTATTATTCGAATTCGGTAATACAGTTAGTATAAATTCCAGAATTTTTCCTGAAACTTATATTTTAATAAATTAAATAAAAAACAAACACTTGAAAACTTTATTTTAATATAAATTTACTTTTATTTAATCTTAACTTTTTATTACAACGATTTAAGTTTTATTTTTTAGACCGAACTGTTTGATGACTTTTTTGGAATTAATGTTTTTCTAATAAAAGCCTGAGAATGGAATTTTGATAATTATTTAATTTAAATAAAAGTGTGAGAATTTTGATAAATGTAACTTAAATAAAGTTGCATTAGAAAAATATACTTATATCGCGATAAGTGTCTTATTATTATGTGACAATATATTAAAAAAAAAATTTAAAAGTTAATAAAAAAAATTACCTCCTTAAACCATTCCTTACATTTTTCTGAAGATAATGGTTTCAACAACTGGCTCATTCCAATCAAATAATCGGCTCCTATAACATGTTGGTAACATCCGCTACCTAATAGATCTTAAATGCTTCTTTATTGAATCGAAATCTTTTTATAAATCTGAAAATGCATAAGTATAACTTTGAAATATATCTATATAATATAAAATTTTATTTTATATTTACGATTTATTTGTCAATGCTAAAGGATTGCTTCTATCCCTTAATTGTCTTCTCACAAATTTTTCATTGATTGTTTCTTCATCTTCTGATGAAGATAACAAAAACAAGAAATCGGCAATAAATGAATAAAATTAACTTTTACAATATTTGATTATATTATAATTTTACATAATAAACACAAGTTTAAATATTTTAAGTTTATAATTTAAATTAAAAAATAAATAAAAATATAAACTTCATATAAAACGTCGAAACTGACTTTTTTTTGTAGTAAAATGTAGTAAAATCTCGTAAAATCTACTCCTTCCTTTTACAAATTACGATACGTTTACGATCGTGTGAGATGATACCAAAAACAATCGAGATCGCAATTTTTTCGAGATACTTACGATATTCGATCTCGAAAGTCATGATTTGCTTCCCGAGTTTCGTCTAGACGAGTTAGCAAGACGAAAAACACTAAGTGCACGAAGAGAGTGCATCGGCTACTTGATTTTCTTTACCTTTAATGTACTTTACATCGAAATCGTATTCATTTAATTGTATTTTCCACAGCTGAATTTTCATATTTGGCTTTTTGATGTTATTCATCCACACTAGCGGCTTATGATCAGTGCAAATCAGAAATTTTCTTCCGAACAGGTATGTTCTATAATATTTTACCGCCCATACTATGGCTAACAGTTCTTTCTCAATGGTAGAATATTTAGACTCATGGTTGTTTAATGTTCTGGATGCGTAGCATATAGGGTGGCCGTTTTGTGACAAAACAGCGCATATATAGCATAATCTGATGCATCTGTCGTAAGTGTGAACTGTTTGGAAAAGTCCGGCGATATTAAGATTGGATCGCTAAACAAGTAATAATTTTAACTTATTAAATGAATTTACACAATCAGGGTAATTTTTGTTGATTTTCATTCTCTTTTTCAGATACTTTATTATTGGGTATGCTACTTTAGAATAATCCCTTATAAATTCCCGGTAAAACCCTGTTATGCCTAAAAATCGTTTTATTTCTTTTATTGTAGTAGGTATTTTAATCTTTTGTATACTTTCTATTTTGTTGCTGTCTAGTTTAATTCCTCCATTGATGATTTCATGTCCCAAATATTTTGTAGAAGTAGCTGCAAAGTTACATTTGTCTTAGTTATCCAGAATTTTCTTTTATAATATTAGATGTTCTTCGAAACTTGTTGAAAATATTAGTATATCATCTAGGTAAACCACGCAGATTTTATTGATATACTCTTTTAACACATCGTTTATAAGGCGTTGAAAAGTGGCTGGTGCATTTTTCAACCCGAACGGTATTCTTGTGAACTCATAGTGACCATTCGAAGTTGAAAACGCTGTTTTTCTTGATCTTGCGGTGATATCTCAATTTGATGGAAACCTTTTGCTAGGTCTAACGTTGAAAAATAGTTGCATTTTACCAATTTATCAAACATTTCTTCCATATTGGGTATCGGAAATTTGTCGTCGAGTGTTTGTTCATTTAGCTTTCTGTAGTCCATTACGATTCTCCACTTTTGTTTGCCAGAATTGTCTATTTTCTTATGGGTACCACCCAAATCGGCGAATTATATGGACTACTACTGGGTCTTATAATATTATCCTCCAACATTTCTGCAATTTGTTTTTCGACCTCTTTCCGGTGGATCTCTGGGTAGCGATATAGCTTGCTATAAATTGGGCGATCAGTTTTTGTTGTAATTTCATGTTTAATGTTGTTCGTAAAAATAAGGCTATCACCCTCTTTGAAAAATAATTCTTTATAAGAATTTAATAAATAGTTTAATTTGCTTCTATCTGGTTTATTTAAATGTTGAGCGAAACTTTTCATAGGAACATCGTTGAAAGACTCATTACTAAAAATATTAATTGAATTATCTACATATCTGGTGTTTGCATACATCTCTTCTTCTTCGTTAAGATAAAAAGGTATAAGTGAATTTCTCGTGAATAGTAGCCTATCTTTATAATTGATTGTTGAGCACAAATTTGCTAAGATGTCGTTACCAATTAAGTCATCAAATTTCGTATGAAAAGGGTTTTCAATAAATTGAGGAAAGTAGTCTGTTTTTTCGTTGAATTCTTTGAATAATGGTATTTTTACTTGTATATTTGTTTCAATGTTTTGATTTAAAGCCTTCAGTTTTAATTTAGATGAGTTTTGTCTCCATTTTGTATTACAGATACCTGAATTAATTATACTCCTTTCAGCACCGGTATTTTAAAAATAGTTCACTTCACAAAAAAAAATTCAAATTAATTTATCTTCTTCGACAAATAAAATCTTAATTATTATTGGTTTAATTATCACCAAAAAAGTTTAGAATTAAATTTATCTTCTTCGATAAATAAAATATTAATTATTATTGGTTTAATTATCACCAAAAAAGTTTAAAATTAAATTTATCTTCTTCGATAAATAAAATATTAATTATTATTCGAATTACCGAATTCGAATAATAATTAATATTATTATTCGAAAATTAAATTTTAATATTTTTAATTTTTATTTTAATGTTGTTTAGATAGAACAACTAAATTTTATTTTAATTTTTTTTGCCTTTTTTAATGTAATATTGTTTTCCAACAACTGAATTTTTTATTTTTAAATATTGTTTTACAACAACTGATTTTTAATTTAATATTGTTTTACAACAAATAATTTTTAATTTAATATTGTTTTACAACAAATAATTTTTAATATTGTTTTACAACAAATAATTTTTAATTTAATATTGTTTTACAACAACTGAATTTTTATTTTGAAATATTTTGACTTTATTTAAATTTTTAATCAATTTTTATTTTTATTTTATTTGAATTTTAAATAGGTTATTGATTCCTTTATTTAATTCTTACTATCGAAAATGAAATAGTTTAATCTGTTATTTAATGAATTTACTATGAATTTATTTTTAAAATTAATTCCAAAATTTATTTAATTTGTATTTAACTGATTATGAATTATTTCAATATAAATTTTCTTCAATTTAATGAATATTTTCCTAACTTTACTATATTTGTTTAATTCTTTGTAGCAAAACTACTATTTTAATTCTTTTTTTATTTTAAATTTGACTAATATTTTAAAATTTAAAATTACTATTGATTCTATTTTTTTTTTTATATAATGATTTTTGTTTTACAGGTTATCTTTGAGTTTGTATATTTTTTTTCTGTTGTTTTAATATATATTTTTGATATATTTACTTTTAATAGTTTAATATACTTTTTTTTTAATTTATAATTTAAGTTTTGTTTAATAGAATTGTTATACGTATATAAAAATTTACGTACTCACAAAAAAAATGTACTCACGAAATAATCCTGCGTCGTTCTGGTTGTACAAACAGTGACTGCTGATTACTTCTGATTGCTGTTATGCTGCTGAAATCTAATCTAAATATTTTATATATATATTTTTTTACAATTCTATTACAATTTTTATGATTTTTAAATTCAATTTTTTTTCTTTTTAGATAAATATTTTTTTTTCTTTTTTATTTGAAAATATTTAATTTTGATATTAGAAAAAATTTAAATTTTACCTTTGAAAATTCGAAAAACTTTAATTTCAGATTCTATTATTATTAATTTCAGTTAATACAATTTCTATTATTTTCAATAATTACGTATCAAAACGCATTATATTAATTATAATATGAATATTTTTTTTTTATATATAAATAAAATATATAACTTATTTACGATTTCTTCGATACTTTTAATTAATACGAAATATATTTCACAAAATCTATATTTTTTTTTTTTATATATATTATAAAAAAACTACACTTCTTAGAATCTTGATCTATCTTCCTATCTTGATTGTTATATCTATTCTTGATTTTTATATGTATATTTATTCTTGATTTTCATATATTTATTCTTGCTTTTTATATATTTATTCTTGATTTTTATATATATTTTATTATATATGCTGATAACTAAAAATTTCTAAATTAATATATTGTTTTATATAAAAAAACTCGAAAATTTTACCTATAAAATTCACGTGTAATTCCTAATTTTTTCTTTAGGGGTTAATTGGAGGACACAGCAACTTTTTCTGCGTGTGATTTTCCTTTTTTAATTTAAATACAAAAAAAACAACTTCTAAGTTATCTGTATCTTTAAATTAATCCGTAATAATAACTATTTTTTTTTTTAATTTTAATTTCAATAGGTATTTAAAATACCAAAATAATTTAAAATGTCTTTTTTTTTATGTCTTTTCACCAAAGCTTCTGGAATCAAAAAGAAGGAAGTCGTTTTTTTTATTTTCGATATTTTTACATTTTTAGTGCTTCCTAATTAATAATTTTCTTATGGCACCTTACTACCATACCAATATACGCGTAAAAAATCTAGATTGCATTGGAGCATGCGTTGGCCACTCAGTACTAAATTATGTACTTTATTTAAGCTCTGGCAACTTTGAACTTCCGTCTTCTTCCTCAATGTCACAAGTCAAAAGTCAAGTTGTCGGACGTCCATTTTGTAGCATGAAGTATTATTTTTTTATTATTATTTTTTTTATATTATTAAATAATTATTTCTTTTTCTTAATTTTTATTTTTAGGAATTATATATTTTTTTGTTTCTTTTTAGATTTTAAAAATTATAAAATAAGATAGCCGCGTAACAAAACAGATAATTTGGTCAAATGTACCAACCATTGCATCAAAATATCTGAAAAACGTTGAAGGATTATTTGACTATGATTATGTTACCGAAATAAAGTTTGTGATGATATAATCTAAAATAAAGTTATCGTGTGTATGAATATAGGAAACGGCTTTTACAAAATTTTGCTGAAATATATTTTTTTTTCCATTATTGTGATCTAATGAATTTACAAAATTAACGCCGCCGTGTGATGCATTTGGTGGATCATGATATGATTTGACTATCCGGTTGGTAAGTCCGTTCAGTATCCATAGTTTCCATGTGTTACTGTCTTGGTCTGGGTCTCCGTTCCGTCTTTCCGTCCTCTTATATACTCGTCCGTCAATTACTTTTAAATCGGGGAGTCCTTCAGTATTGTCTACTACTGTTTTTATAATGTCTAAATACTCTGGGTCTTTAAATTCGCTACTGTCATTGTCAATAATGTTTAATTCTATCACAACCATCAACTCGTCTAAACAATCGGCACGCGATAATGTATCCGCAACTACGTTCTGACTGCCTTTCCGGTGCTCTATGTTGAAATCGAAGCCCTGCAACTTCAAGCTCCAACGTGCTAAACGTCCGCTCAAGTCTTTCTGACCCATCAACCATTTTAGACTTGCATGGTCTGTTATTATTGTGAATGGCAATCCTTCGACATAGGGTCTGAAACGTTTGACGCTTAGCACTGCAGCCAGACACTCTAATTCTGTTACGCTATAGTTGCGTTGCGCCGAATTTAATTTCTTAGAAAAGAAAGCGATCGGATTTTCTTTTCCATCTTCTGATACCTGAAACAATACGCTACCCATTCCTGACGTACATGCGTCACATTGAACGTAAAATTGCTTACCGAAGTCATGGTTTACGAACACTGGAGCTGATGTCAACGCTTTCTTCAGTGATTCAAATGATTGTTGTGCTTCAGTCCACATGAACTTTTTTGTGGTATTTTCAAAGTGTCGGATATTGCTGACGCTAATATGGCGAAATTATTAATAAATCTTCTGTACCAACCAGCCATACCTAAGAATCTCCTTACTTGTTTCGGCGTTTTCGGTGTTTCGAAGTTACTTATCGCTTCAACTTTATTTGGATCTGGTTTTAAAATTCCATCAGAAACTATATATCATAAATACTTCAACTCTTGGTAACAAAATTTACTTTTCTGGACATTAATTGTTAATCCAGATTTTCTTAATTGCACTGCTACTTCATTTAGCGTTTCAAAATGCGATTTTAAATCCGGCGAAATTATCAACAAGTCATCTTTCTAGATACACAAAAACGTGTTCTCTCAGGCGTTGCGGAATAACTTTATCCATGAGTCGGCACATACGTTGAGCAGCATTACACAGTCCAAACGGCATAACTTTAAATTGGTACAAAGGTCTTCCTGGTACTGTGAACGCTGTTTTCTCTCTAGACTTTTCTTCTAACGGAATTTGCCAGAACGCGTCTTTCAAATCAATCCTGCTTATATATCTGGTGTCTTGTAGGCGACTCAACAATCCCTCAATGTGTGGTAGTAGATAGGCGTCTTTTTTGGTGACAGCATTTACTGCACGCGAATCCAAGCACAGTCGAATCTTATTCGGTTTGCGTACCAAAACTACTGGCGAATTCCACGGACTATTGCTTTCCTCTATTTACACCTAAGCTTAACATCCGATCTACTTCCTGGTACATTAACTTTTCAATTGCAGGAGATATTGGCCAATGTCTACTTTTAATCGGTTCTGCATTACCTGTGTCTATTATGTGCGTTTCTATTGGTGTTTTTCCGAGCCCTTGATTTTCGAATGATGGAAAATTAGTCTTGATCACGTCTAGATGTTTTTGTTCAGTTTTCGTCAATAAATATTGATGTTTTAGTTTTTCGTCCTTTTCTGTTACGTTAGTTGCTTCATCTTCTACTAAATCTATTTTATGTTCTTCAATGTCCGTTAGTCCTAGTCCACATGTTCCTATTGATGGAAACCTTGCAATAATGGTAGCTAGTTGCTTTTCTTCTTCGTTAGTCAGTTCATGTCGTCCTGTCTCTGTAAGTGGAATTTGTTGTTTAATTTGTCCAAAAGTAGGTTGCATTTCGAACGTGTTCCAAAAGTTCTTTCCTAAATACATTTCCTATTGTAATGTTGGGCATAAGTAAAGTCTTACGTTACGTGTTACGTCATTACATGTTATCGGAATGATAATATGTCCTAGTATGTCTTGTGCCGTACCGTCAGCTGTACGTACTGATGACGTCATCTTCGTGTAAGATAAATTTAATTTCTGGATTAATGTCATGCATCCTGCTCCTAGAACGCTCACGTTAGCTCCACTGTCTAAAAGTCCACGTATGTTTTCGTCCTGTATTTTAACTGTTAAATACCAGCGCGGGTCTTTTCCTTTTGTCTCGAAAATTGTAGTCGCGATACATTTTCGGCATTTTCGGTCTGTGCGGTGTCGCTGTCTACATTTGTCAATCGATTTTTGTTTTCTTGTTTTAAATTGTTCTGTTACCGGAAAGTCTTTAAATATTTCTCGTCGTTTTTCTTCGTATTCTTTTAGTCTTTGTTCGTACGTTTTAATTATCAAAGGTGATGGTTCTGTTAATGTATATTTTCTCTGTATTATTTTAATTTTGTTTTCCTGTTTTAAATTATTCTGTGATTGTAATTGACTGTCATGTTGGTGTTTCTGTTCGTTTGTGTCATTTGGAATGTCATCGTTATGTAATTCTGGTGTTACTGTCAAGCTAGATGGCGTAATTATTGCTTTTCCGGAGTTTCGAACTTGACACGTGCCGTCTCCGAATTCAACACGTGGCTCCTGATGTTCCTGGAGAACATTTCGGGCAAAATGGTTTCGCTACTTCCTTCATGCCACAGCTATAGCAAAATAATATAGCGCTGAACTTCTCCGCAATCTGGAAAGCTATTACCTTTTTTATCACAATTCCAGCATACATATTTTTCTGTTTCTGTTATTAAACTTATTAAATTTTACTTCATCTACCTCCATTTGATGAATTTCATCCTCTGGTTTCTCATATTCCTGTAATTCCTTTACAAATTTGGTAGGTTGTTTTGAACTGCTCAAAATTCTTTCTGCTTTTCTGACTATATTTCTGAGATGGTCTTCAGAAAATATATCTGCCGTAAGAATCATTTGTTGATTCCGGATATTTATATTATTTCTTAAAATGTCAACTAGTTGTGCTTTCGACATTGGTATTTTAAGCTGTAGACTCCAAGCAGTCATGTCCGTACAAAATTCGTCAAATGTTTCGCCTTGCTGTTGTTTTCGGCTCATCATCGTCGTAAATATTTCACTGTCTGATTCTAGAACTCGATATTGACTAACAAGTGCAGCTTTTAATGTGGTCCAGTCAATATTTTTATGTCGCGATACGTATTGGAAATACCACGTTTTAGCTTGTCCTCTCAGTAAAGTATGTAATTTGTTTGTTACGTGTGTCCAGTCTAAATTGTCATCCCTTGTCATTTTCTCAACTCTTTCTATGAAATCTAGCACCGACATCGGACCTTTACGATCAAATGTTATGCCCCAATCTATCATCGGTGATCTACGCTCAACATATGTGTTTTGTCTTTGAATTGTTGAAAATCTAGCATTGTTGTTTTGCTGTGTCGACAATTATTGGTTTGACACTACTAACTCTGACATCATCTGTTCTAATTTAGCAAATCTCTCATTCATTGATGGTAACACTGCACTAGCTTCTTCTTTTTGTTGCTCAGAAAAGTTTTGTTGAATCGATCTTTGTTGTATGGGTGGTTGAACTGTCATATGTTGTATGGGTGGTTGCACTGTCATATGTTGTCTGGGTCTGTCATTACATATTGTTGGTGAATTTTCTGTAAAATCAATCCGTCGGATAGTAGCTTCGTTACTTCTAAAATTTACGTGATTTATGTCCCCTATCGGTGTCTGGTAATTATTGTTTTGTGGCGTCCGTTGGTTGTTTTGTTCGTCAGTGATTACTTTCTCCATATTTTGTCTCTGATTATTTTTGTCTACTACAGTCGAAGCGGTGATTGAAAATGAATTCTGACTTGAAGTTTGACTTTGTACAGAATTTTCTTTTTGTGTCAACTTAGATGTTAATAAAGATAGTTGCTCGAGGATTATTGCTGAATCAGCTTGCGACTTGGTTTTCATCTCGTAAATTGTGCTTCGCATTTCCTTCATTAAAATCTCCTGCTGTGTTTTAAACGCGTTTAGACAGGATAATAAACAGATTATCCTGAACTAAATTTTAATATATTCAATAACTAAAAACCTAACTCAAAATACGGCGAATACTATTTTTTTGGATTAGTTAATACTAATAATATTTCAATTCTAATATTTTATCAATTTATACTAATATAATTAGATCTAATAACTGATATTATATCTATTATGATTGGTTATCGGTGGTTCCCTAATTTCATAATTCCCCTCGAAACATGGCTTTGTTCGTATTTCGATCCTTTTTTTTTAATTGTTATTTTTAAATTCCGCTTTTACGTTTTACTTAATTTTTAATTTACTATTCCCGTCGATGTCAAAACAAAATGTATTTGGCTAAATATTCAAAATCAAATTTTGTACTTGTACAAAGCGACTTTTAAGACTTGCTTATTACGTTCAAAATTCAATTATTCGACATTTATTTCATCTATCGGATTACCTAATTATTTTTTTCGGAATTTACTTTCAAGAGTCAACCGTTTGCTGGCGTATATACCTACAAAACGTGAAAATTTAAAAAAAAAAAATCTTCAAAATAATTTTGGTTACAAATTCAATGACAATATTGTGACTCTCCTATATAAACATCGCTATAATGCTAGCAGGGCCTACATTTTTGGCTTTATTAAGACTCAGACACAATACTTCAAAGAAAAAAATTCATAACTTCAAATTCTAACTAAATTAATATATATTTTAAAATTTAAATATGAAAATTAATGAATTGACTAAATTAAAATAAACAAATGAATTTACTTTACTTTATTTATTATGTATTTTAACTTTAATTTACAAGACTGAGAAATAAAAAAAAAATAAACAAAAAACTATATGATTTTAATAAAAAAATTAAGAAAGTTAAATTAATCATTTTGGAGCTTGGATTCCGTTAAGGATTTATCCGACCCCACGTTGGGCGCCATTTGTTACTTACTACTGTTGTGCATTTTCGCTTTAACCTACGAAACACAACAAAACACAAGACTGACAATAATGACAGCGTTCAGTTGGTTCTAGCTGAACCACTTGACGAATAAAGCGATAACCGAACTCGCTTTAATCAAGCGCTTGTTGTACCCACATCGCAAACAGTTGACATGGCTGGCATAAGCACAGCTTAGGGCGTCGGTTTTGGGGGTTTTTGTTGCTAGATGAGTACGATTCGTAGCTATTATTTTTGCATGTCAGAGGGAACTAAACTAAAAATAAAAAAAAATACTACAAAAATAAAAAAAATTGAAATTTGAAGTTAATCATCCGAGATAATACTATTTAATACTTTTAATACTTTTACTTTTTGAAATTGGTTCCTATTGTATTTCCATGTTATATTTACAAGAAAAATTAACATAAATAAAATACAGGTAGGTATTTCATTATTTTAAACATCGACGAAATATTTTTAAGCTACCAGATGTTACGAGCTTTTGGCATTACCCACCCCTATTTGTGCTTGATTCAACACAAACGCCTTGACAACACATCTGCCGTTTATATGTTGTCCCTTTCGTACTACGAAAACAGAATTTAAAAACAATTACTCGTATTGATCATACCGCCATGTTTCTTGTGGGAAATCATGAAAAGAGTTCAACACCGAAAATGTTTTGTTTACCACCACATCATTTTATCAAAATAAATCAAAATATATATAAATATGCAATATAATAAATCATTTATTTAGTATAAAAACTTCTATTTTTTTTATCCTACTTATATAATTTCATTTTAACAGATTTAATTTTATGTTTTGTATTCAACAATGGATTTTATTTTTAATATTGTTTCACAACGACTAAATTTTATTTTTAGCGTTTTTAATTTTTCTATTTTAATATTGTTTCGAACAACTAAATTTTATTTAATACTTTTAATTTTTATTTTAATGTTGTTTATTACAACTAAATTTTATTTTAATATTTTTAATTTTTATTTTAATGTTGTTTAGAGCAATTAAATTTTATTTTATTATTTTAAATTTTTATTTTAATATAGTTTAGAAAAACTAAATTTTATTTTAATCTTTTTTAATTTTTATTTTAATGTTGTTTAGAACAACTAAATTTAATTTTAATATTTTTAATTTTTATTTTAATGTTGTTTAGATCAATTAAATTTAATTTTAATATTTTTAATTTTTATTTTAATGTTTAGATAGAACAACTAAATTTTATTTTAATATTTTTACCTTTTTTAATGTAATATTGTTTTCCAACAACTGAATTTTTATTTTTAAATATTGTTTTACAACAACTGATTTTTAATTTAATATTATTTTACAACAAATAATTTTTAATTTAATATTGTTTTACAACAAATAATTTTTAATATTGTTTTACAACAAATAATTTTTAATTTAATATTGTTTTACAACAACTGAATTTTTATTTTGAAATATTTTGACTTTATTTAAATTTTTAATCAATTTTAATTTTTAATTTAATTTAAATTTTAAATAGGTTATTGATTCCTTTATTTAATTCTTACTATCGAAAATGAAATAGTTTAATCTGTTATTTAATGAATTTACTATGAATTTATTTTTAAAATTAATTCCAAAATTTATTTAATTTGTATTTAACTGATTATGAATTATTTCAATATAAATTTTCTTCAATTTAATGAATATTTTCCTAACTTTACTATATTTGTTTAATTCTTTGTAGCAAAACTACTATTTTAATTCTTTTTTTATTTTAAATTTGACTAATATTTTAAAATTTAAAATTACTATTGATTCTATTTTTTTTTTTATATAATGATTTTTGTTTTACAGGTTATCTTTGAATTTGTATATTTTTTTTTCTGTTGTTTTAATATATATTTTTGATATATTTACTTTTAATAGTTTAATATACTTTTTTTTTAATTTATTATTTAAGTTTTGTTTAATAGAATTGTAATACGTATATAAAAATTTACGTACTCACAAAAAAAATGTACTCACGAAATAATCCTGCGTCGTTCTGGTTGTACAAACAGTGACTGCTGATTACTTCTGATTGCTGTTATGCTGCTGAAATCTAATCTAAATATTTTATATATATATTTTTTTACAATTCTATTACAATTTTTATGATTTTTAAATTCAATTTTTTTTCTTTTTAGATAAATATTTTTTTTTCTTTTTTATTTGAAAATATTTAATTTTGATATTAGAAAAAATTTAAATTTTACTTTTGAAAATTCGAAAAACTTTAATTTCAGATTCTATTATTATTAATTTCAGTTAATACAATTTCTATTATTTTCAATAATTACGTATCAAAACGCATTATATTAATTATAATATGAATATTTTTTTTTATATATAAATAAAATATATAACTTATTTACGATTTCTTCGATACTTTTAATTAATACGAAATATATTTCACAAAATCTACAATTTTTTTTTTTTATATATATTATAAAAAAACTACACTTCTTAGAATCTTGATCTATCTTCCTATCTTGATTGTTATATCTATTCTTGATTTTTATATGTATATTTATTCTTGATTTTCATATATTTATTCTTGATTTTTATATATTTATTCTTGATTTTTATATATATTTTTTTATATATGCTGATAACTAAAAATTTCTAAATTAATATATTGTTTTATATAAAAAAACTCGAAAATTTTACCTATAAAATTCACGTGGAATTCCTAATTTTTTCTTTAGGGGTTAATTGGAGGACACAGCAACTTTTTCTGCGTGTGATTTTCCTTTTTTAATTTAAATACAAAAAAAAATAACTTCTAAGTTATCTGTATCTTTAAATTAATCCGTAATAAAAACTATTTTTTTTTTTTAATTTTAATTTCAATAGGTATTTAAAATACCAAAATAATTTAATATGTCTTTTTTTTTTATGTCTTTTCACCAAAGCTTCTGGAATCAAAAAGAAGGAAGTCGTTTTTTTTTCTTCGATATTTTTACATTTTTAGTGCTTCCTAATTAATAATTTTCTTATGGCACCTTACTACCATGCCAATATACGCGTAAAAAAACTAGATTGCATTGGAGCATGCGTTGGCCACTCAGTACTAAATTATGTACTTTATTTAAGCTCTGGAAACTTTGAACTTCCGTCTTCTTCCTCAATGTCACAAGTCAAAAGTCAAGTTGTCGGACGTCCATTTTGTAGCATGAAGTATTATTTTTTTATTATTATTTTTTTTATATTATTAAATAATTATTTCTTTTTCTTAATTTTTATTTTTAGGAATTATATATTTTTTTGTTTCTTTTTAGATTTTAAAAATTATAAAATAAGATAGCCGCGTAACATAACGCAACTTTTACATAAGAAATATCAAAAAAATTAAAATGTATGAAAATATATGAAACCGATTATAACAAATGCAGCCGACGCAGCATCGATAAGTTTTTCCGTAAGCAACGGGTAAATGTCACATTAATATCAGGTGGAAATTTTTTGTTAGTGTATGTATATTGTTAGGTAGAAAAATTTCTACGCAGCAAAACTATTTTGATTGTGTTCGATAAATATTTTTTCTTACGTTGGCTGCGTATTCCTTATGTATTCTTATGTGTAATCTCCGTTGATTCTGCTCGGGCTATAAGAAATATAACCATTATTACATTAATAAGTAACCCCATAGCAAATTTTTATCTCAGTATAGCGGAATTTACATGCTTCAAGTAATCGTTCAAGTACCACATTGAAGTAGAACGATTTTACACGATGCGCAAGTCGTCTTTTTTATATCTACTTGAATCCCATAAAATAAAAATAGGAATGGTTTCTATTTTTTTCAAACTTGAACGGCACACTACATAAGAATAAAATGTTTTTTTTTTTTACGATTTGACACTTTCGATATTTTTTCCAATCATTTTATGCCTACTTACTTGAAGCGTGTAAATATAAGAATTCATTTAAGTTCCACTTGAATAGGAACCGAATTTAATTTTTACAGAAACTTGAATGAATAACTTGAACTGTGTAAATTCCGCTTATGTTACGTAAAATTAAAATGTAACTAACTATCGCGATATAGAAATTTAAAGATATGCTCAGTAGCTTTTCCAATCTGGTTTGTATCTGCACATGTCGTCATCACGAGACAAAAATTTGACAGATTGAATTTCTACAATATGGGTTTTTTTTAAATATAGTGTTTTTTCAGTTTATTTTATTTTTGAATAAGAAATTAAAAAATTATTGTACTAAAATAAAAATTAAAATGCTTGTTGTATTGAATTCTAATAATAAAAGTAATTTATTATTATTTTAAATATATTTTTCTTCTATTTAGTTAATAAACAGTCTTAATTATTTTTCTTTTTTTGGCGTTATAAGTTTCGATCATTTGTCGATTTAAATTTCTAATTCTGAAAAACATTTTACATCTTAAATATAATGATTTTACTGCGAAACTACAATTTACATTTTTAGAATTTTCAACCAATGTCTTTATATAATTTGGTCCACATTTTAAATCAATACCATTATAATCTATAAACAAATTTTCTAATTTATAAATTTCTTGTAAAAAATCCTGATTTGGTTTGTATAGTCCTCCTTCCGACAAGTGATTAGCCCAGGAATAGTTTAAACCAAATTCTTGGCTCGTTGGAGCACCAAGGTTTTCTTTTTCACGTAATTTAAACGCTATAAAACAAACAATATTCTCAATACCATCATATTCTAATTCCGAAAAAGTATTTTCAACATCAGAATGAATTATTTCAGGATCTCTTGCTTCTACAATGTGATCCTATTTGTTCGAAATCAATACACATATCTTTGAACACATTGGAATTATTTTCATCTGGTATAACATTCATTGACTGGGACATAATTGTCTCATTCCGCCCAAGCAAATAATTTCTTAAGCTGTACTTAAATTCAAGTGCTGGTTTAGTCTGTATGTTAGGAGATATTTTATTTTAATTTTTTTTACCAGATCCTCGAATAACATTAGCAAAGCATTTGAACTGATCAATATTCCTTTTTGAAAAGGAGAGCACATTTAGATTTACCAACTTATTTCAGCTATGAAGTTATCTTGAGTTTCTATAGTAAGACCGTAAGCTTTCATTTTATCACTCGAATATTTTTCAGGTAATCTGGTATTAAAGACATCAAACCAGTCGTTAACCTAAAATGAATATTTACAAGAATTTTGAATAATTTTACTAATACAATTTACTTAGTATTTTTAACAAATTTGCGCATTCTAGCCAGTTTTTACTCCGAGCGAACCCAAACGCGAAATTGCTCTTGAATTTGTATGTGAAAATAGCTGTGTTGCAAATTTAACTTTTTGTCTACCAGCATTTTTCACAGTTAAGTAATGGTTTGTCAGCTTATGTGCTATATTTAAATCTTTGCCATTTGTATTATCAAACAGCTCAAAAGAGGACTTTTTGTCACCTTTTTTCCATCAATAAAAAACTCTGAGTCCAAGAAATGATTTCTAATTAGTTTTACCAAATGTGGAACATCCGCAAAAACATAAATCTTTTCACTTGTATTTGTAGGATGGAAAAAAATGGAGCTTCTTCAGTTATCCCAGAGACCTGATTTCCAGAGACCTCTCTTTCCAGTGATTTCCAGAGACCTCTGTTCGAAGTTCCTAAATTGTTAAATAAATAAATAAATTATTAATGGTTCATCTAAATAAATATATACATTATTAAATAGTTTACCTAAATCGTTGGTAATTGCAACTACATTGAATCCTATATTCTCTAGCCTTTTGATTATTTCCAACAAAAGTGACTTGTTTACACTACGGTGAAAGTCGTAAAATAGTGATTGTTTCCAGTTGCAAAAAAGTCAACGCGCCATTATCACTTGAACATAATTTGCTGGCTTTAACAGTGTATCACTATTCTTGTCATATTCGTAAGATTTTTTAACCTTCATTTCATCTGCCATAAGAACGCACACTTTGTCAATTTCGGGTAAAGAATATGTTTCCATTAGCTTAAATACAAAATTTAAAATTCCAGGAGATGCATCAATTTTGTTAGCCCATCTATGAAGTGTACTCTCCTGAAAGCGCATGCAGTTTTTTTTTTGCATCCACCTATAAGCTCTGGGACCTGCTGCATGTAAAGTTATTGCATGGGCAATATCTTTCACATTCCAATGCACAATTTTACCATAAGGATCTTGTATTTTTCTTATTTGGCCTGGAGTGAATATTTTTTGAATTGATTTTAGAAATAAATCAGATGATATTTCAGTTGCTTTCATTTTTCGAATTTCTTCACGCAACACATCATTTTCTGATTTTAATTTTTCAATTCTAATTTATCATTTTCTATTTTCAACTCCTTGTGCATGTTTATTTCCTGTTTTAAACTAGTATTTTCTTGATCACTTCCGTCACTAAGAAAAAGGAATATATTATATTCATTAAAATTTAATTTAAAACTGCACAAACGTACAGTGGAATCTCTATGATGTCTAAAAGTTTCGAAGACAGCAACCCTGGCACAGGAATTACTTCGTTTGGTTTTCTGAAATCGATACATTAACAAGATAATTGTAAATATAATTAGAAGAACATTTACAATAATTTTGCAATCATCAATTTATTTTCGCGGCAAGCTATTCTTTTACAACGATTGCTGCAAGATTCATCCGTTTTGTTTTCTTTTTCATTATTTAACTTAAAAAGATTTGCTGTTGGAACGGCTCCCTCCTTCAATTTTTTTGGCGCGTTCTCAATGTTTAACAATTCGTTCATTAAATTTCTTTCGAAATCATTTTCTTTGAAATGTAAATTGCAAATTCTTGCATTTTTTGTTATAAAATTATCAGATCGTGAACAGTTTTTGATCCATTCTTTGGATAAAAGTCCATTTTTTGGAAATGTAAAAAATCTAATAGAATTAGAATTGTTAGCAGGATTTTTAAGTTTTTTATTATTATTACTATTACACCCGAAAACCGCGAAAGGATTTTTAAGTTTTTTAATATTATTATTATTATTAGCTGATCAGCCTATTTAATTCATTTATATATAATTCATTTAAACTTACTTTATAATTTTTAATTTACTCTATATATAATATAAATATGCATTACTTTATTAATATATATTAAAATTAAAATAAGGCAAAAGCCTCCCCCATTGTTTTCCATCTATGCCTGTCTTGTGCTGTTCTAAACCAACGTTTATCAAAATTAACCAGCTCATCTTTCCATCTTTTTTGTTGTCGACCTACTTTCCGTGTAGCATCTAATGGTATCCATTCCGTAGTTCTTTTCGTCCATCTGTCATCCTGTATTCTAATCAAATGTCCGGCCCAGTCCCATTTTAATTTCCTCGCTCTTTCTCTGACATCTTTGAAGCCTGTTCTATTGCGAATATTTATATTTTGTATTCTTTGGTGCCGACTGATTTTTAATAAACTACTTTCCATTGATCGTTGGCAAACTCGTAGCTTATTTATCATTTTGATATTGTTACTCCATGTTTGGCAGCCATACGTTTAAACCGGGAGTACTGCAGATTCGAAAATAATTTTCCTAGATTGTTTTGATGTATTAGGAGTGATTAAGTTTCTGATATTCCAAAATTGTTTCCAACCGTTTGTTATGCGTCGTTCGATTTCTTTTTCCTCACCATTTTTGAACGATATAAGTTGTCCTAAATAAACATATTCCTGTACATATACCAATGGCATTCCATCCATCAATATTGGTATTTCGTTTGCATTTGTCATTATTTTTGTTTTTGCTTTATTCATTGATAATCCAATTTTTCCGCATTTTTCATTTAAATCATTTATCATTTTTTGAAGTTCTTCTGGTGATGTCGCAAACAGCTCGATATCATCTGCAAATCTTAAGTTTGTAAGACGAGTACCATTAATCATTAGACCATAGTTCTCCCAGTCTAGTTCTTTAAAAATTTCTTGTAGAACAGCCGAAAAAAATCCCGGTGACAGTGGGTCACCTTGCCTTACACCTCTTGCTTGTCTGAAAGGTTCGCATATACAATCAGTTTTTATAGATGCTTTGCTCCTATCATACATATTTTTAACTAGTCGGATCCATTTTGGATCTATGCCTTGGGTATATAAAGCTTTCCATATAAAGTAAATTTTATTTAATACTTTTAATTTTTATTTTAATGTTGTTTATTACAACTAAATTTTATTTTAATATTTTTAATTTTTATTTTAATGTTGTTTAGAGCAATTAAATTTTATTTTATTATTTTAAATTTTTATTTTAATATAGTTTAGAAAAACTAAATTTTATTTTAATCTTTTTTAATTTTTATTTTAATGTTGTTTAGAACAACTAAATTTAATTTTAATATTTTTAATTTTTATTTTAATGTTGTTTAGATCAATTAAATTTAATTTTAATATTTTTAATTTTTATTTTAATGTTTAGATAGAACAACTAAATTTTATTTTAATATTTTTACCTTTTTTAATGTAATATTGTTTTCCAACAACTGAATTTTTATTTTTAAATATTGTTTTACAACAACTGATTTTTAATTTAATATTATTTTACAACAAATAATTTTTAATTTAATATTGTTTTACAACAAATAATTTTTAATATTGTTTTACAACAAATAATTTTTAATTTAATATTGTTTTACAACAACTGAATTTTTATTTTGAAATATTTTGACTTTATTTAAATTTTTAATCAATTTTAATTTTTAATTTAATTTAAATTTTAAATAGGTTATTGATTCCTTTATTTAATTCTTACTATCGAAAATGAAATAGTTTAATCTGTTATTTAATGAATTTACTATGAATTTATTTTTAAAATTAATTCCAAAATTTATTTAATTTGTATTTAACTGATTATGAATTATTTCAATATAAATTTTCTTCAATTTAATGAATATTTTCCTAACTTTACTATATTTGTTTAATTCTTTGTAGCAAAACTACTATTTTAATTCTTTTTTTATTTTAAATTTGACTAATATTTTAAAATTTAAAATTACTATTGATTCTATTTTTTTTTTTATATAATGATTTTTGTTTTACAGGTTATCTTTGAATTTGTATATTTTTTTTTCTGTTGTTTTAATATATATTTTTGATATATTTACTTTTAATAGTTTAATATACTTTTTTTTTAATTTATTATTTAAGTTTTGTTTAATAGAATTGTAATACGTATATAAAAATTTACGTACTCACAAAAAAAATGTACTCACGAAATAATCCTGCGTCGTTCTGGTTGTACAAACAGTGACTGCTGATTACTTCTGATTGCTGTTATGCTGCTGAAATCTAATCTAAATATTTTATATATATATTTTTTTACAATTCTATTACAATTTTTATGATTTTTAAATTCAATTTTTTTTCTTTTTAGATAAATATTTTTTTTTCTTTTTTATTTGAAAATATTTAATTTTGATATTAGAAAAAATTTAAATTTTACTTTTGAAAATTCGAAAAACTTTAATTTCAGATTCTATTATTATTAATTTCAGTTAATACAATTTCTATTATTTTCAATAATTACGTATCAAAACGCATTATATTAATTATAATATGAATATTTTTTTTTATATATAAATAAAATATATAACTTATTTACGATTTCTTCGATACTTTTAATTAATACGAAATATATTTCACAAAATCTACAATTTTTTTTTTTTATATATATTATAAAAAAACTACACTTCTTAGAATCTTGATCTATCTTCCTATCTTGATTGTTATATCTATTCTTGATTTTTATATGTATATTTATTCTTGATTTTCATATATTTATTCTTGATTTTTATATATTTATTCTTGATTTTTATATATATTTTTTTATATATGCTGATAACTAAAAATTTCTAAATTAATATATTGTTTTATATAAAAAAACTCGAAAATTTTACCTATAAAATTCACGTGGAATTCCTAATTTTTTCTTTAGGGGTTAATTGGAGGACACAGCAACTTTTTCTGCGTGTGATTTTCCTTTTTTAATTTAAATACAAAAAAAAATAACTTCTAAGTTATCTGTATCTTTAAATTAATCCGTAATAAAAACTATTTTTTTTTTAATTTTAATTTCAATAGGTATTTAAAATACCAAAATAATTTAATATGTCTTTTTTTTTTATGTCTTTTCACCAAAGCTTCTGGAATCAAAAAGAAGGAAGTCGTTTTTTTTTCTTCGATATTTTTACATTTTTAGTGCTTCCTAATTAATAATTTTCTTATGGCACCTTACTACCATGCCAATATACGCGTAAAAAAACTAGATTGCATTGGAGCATGCGTTGGCCACTCAGTACTAAATTATGTACTTTATTTAAGCTCTGGAAACTTTGAACTTCCGTCTTCTTCCTCAATGTCACAAGTCAAAAGTCAAGTTGTCGGACGTCCATTTTGTAGCATGAAGTATTATTTTTTTATTATTATTTTTTTTATATTATTAAATAATTATTTCTTTTTCTTAATTTTTATTTTTAGGAATTATATATTTTTTTGTTTCTTTTTAGATTTTAAAAATTATAAAATAAGATAGCCGCGTAACATAACGCAACTTTTACATAAGAAATATCAAAAAAATTAAAATGTATGAAAATATATGAAACCGATTATAACAAATGCAGCCGACGCAGCATCGATAAGTTTTTCCGTAAGCAACGGGTAAATGTCACATTAATATCAGGTGGAAATTTTTTGTTAGTGTATGTATATTGTTAGGTAGAAAAATTTCTACGCAGCAAAACTATTTTGATTGTGTTCGATAAATATTTTTTCTTACGTTGGCTGCGTATTCCTTATGTATTCTTATGTGTAATCTCCGTTGATTCTGCTCGGGCTATAAGAAATATAACCATTATTACATTAATAAGTAACCCCATAGCAAATTTTTATCTCAGTATAGCGGAATTTACATGCTTCAAGTAATCGTTCAAGTACCACATTGAAGTAGAACGATTTTACACGATGCGCAAGTCGTCTTTTTTATATCTACTTGAATCCCATAAAATAAAAATAGGAATGGTTTCTATTTTTTTCAAACTTGAACGGCACACTACATAAGAATAAAATGTTTTTTTTTTTTTTGCGATTTGACACTTTCGATATTTTTTCCAATCATTTTATGCCTACTTACTTGAAGCGTGTAAATATAAGAATTCATTTAAGTTCCACTTGAATAGGAACCGAATTTAATTTTTACAGAAACTTGAATGAATAACTTGAACTGTGTAAATTCCGCTTATGTTACGTAAAATTAAAATGTAACTAACTATCGCGATATAGAAATTTAAAGATATGCTCAGTAGCTTTTCCAATCTGGTTTGTATCTGCACATGTCGTCATCACGAGACAAAAATTTGACAGATTGAATTTCTACAATATGGGTTTTTTTTAAATATAGTGTTTTTTCAGTTTATTTTATTTTTGAATAAGAAATTAAAAAATTATTGTACTAAAATAAAAATTAAAATGCTTGTTGTATTGAATTCTAATAATAAAAGTAATTTATTATTATTTTAAATATATTTTTCTTCTGTTTAGTTAATAAACAGTCTTAATTATTTTTCTTTTTTTGGCGTTATAAGTTTCGATCATTTGTCGATTTAAATTTATAATTCTGAAAAACATTTTACATCTTAAATATAATGATTTTACTGCGAAACTACAATTTACATTTTTAGAATTTTCAACCAATGTCTTTATATAATTTGGTCCACATTTTAAATCAATACCATTATAATCTATAAACAAATTTTCTAATTTATAAATTTCTTGTAAAAAATCCTGATTTGGTTTGTATAGTCCTCCTTCCGACAAGTGATTAGCCCAGGAATAGTTTAAACCAAATTCTTGGCTCGTTGGAGCACCAAGGTTTTCTTTTTCACGTAATTTAAACGCTATAAAACAAACAATATTCTCAATACCATCATATTCTAATTCCGAAAAAGTATTTTCAACATCAGAATGAATTATTTCAGGATCTCTTGCTTCTACAATGTGATCCTATTTGTTCGAAATCAATACACATATCTTTGAACACATTGGAATTATTTTCATCTGGTATAACATTCATTGACTGGGACATAATTGTCTCATTCCGCCCAAGCAAATAATTTCTTAAGCTGTACTTAAATTCAAGTGCTGGTTTAGTCTGTATGTTAGGAGATATTTTATTTTAATTTTTTTTACCAGATCCTCGAATAACATTAGCAAAGCATTTGAACTGATCAATATTCCTTTTTGAAAAGGAGAGCACATTTAGATTTACCAACTTATTTCAGCTATGAAGTTATCTTGAGTTTCTATAGTAAGACCGTAAGCTTTCATTTTATCACTCGAATATTTTTCAGGTAATCTGGTATTAAAGACATCAAACCAGTCGTTAACCTAAAATGAATATTTATAAGAATTTTGAATAATTTTACTAATACAATTTACTTAGTATTTTTAACAAATTTGCGCATTCTAGCCAGTTTTTACTCCGAGCGAACCCAAACGCGAAATTGCTCTTGAATTTGTATGTGAAAATAGCTGTGTTGCAAATTTAACTTTTTGTCTACCAGCATTTTTCACAGTTAAGTAATGGTTTGTCAGCTTATGTGCTATATTTAAATCTTTGCCATTTGTATTATCAAACAGCTCAAAAGAGGACTTTTTGTCACCTTTTTTCCATCAATAAAAAACTCTGAGTCCAAGAAATGATTTCTAATTAGTTTTACCAAATGTGGAACATCCGCAAAAACATAAATCTTTTCACTTGTATTTGTAGGATGGAAAAAAATGGAGCTTCTTCAGTTATCCCAGAGACCTGATTTCCAGAGACCTCTCTTTCCAGTGATTTCCAGAGACCTCTGTTCGAAGTTCCTAAATTGTTAAATAAATAAATAAATTATTAATGGTTCATCTAAATAAATATATACATTATTAAATAGTTTACCTAAATCGTTGGTAATTGCAACTACATTGAATCCTATATTCTCTAGCCTTTTGATTATTTCCAACAAAAGTGACTTGTTTACACTACGGTGAAAGTCGTAAAATAGTGGTTGTTTCCAGTTGCAAAAAAGTCAACGCGCCATTATCACTTGAACATAATTTGCTGGCTTTAACAGTGTATCACTATTCTTGTCATATTCGTAAGATTTTTTAACCTTCATTTCATCTGCCATAAGAACGCACACTTTGTCAATTTCGGGTAAAGAATATGTTTCCATTAGCTTAAATACAAAATTTAAAATTCCAGGAGATGCATCAATTTTGTTAGCCCATCTATGAAGTGTACTCTCCTGAAAGCGCATGCAGTTTTTTTTTTGCATCCACCTATAAGCTCTGGGACCTGCTGCATGTAAAGTTATTGCATGGGCAATATCTTTCACATTCCAATGCACAATTTTACCATAAGGATCTTGTATTTTTCTTATTTGGCCTGGAGTGAATATTTTTTGAATTGATTTTAGAAATAAATCAGATGATATTTCAGTTGCTTTCATTTTTCGAATTTCTTCACGCAACACATCATTTTCTGATTTTAATTTTTCAATTCTAATTTATCATTTTCTATTTTCAACTCCTTGTGCATGTTTATTTCCTGTTTTAAACTAGTATTTTCTTGATCACTTCCGTCACTAAGAAAAAGGAATATATTATATTCATTAAAATTTAATTTAAAACTGCACAAACGTACAGTGGAATCTCTATGATGTCTAAAAGTTTCGAAGACAGCAACCCTGGCACAGGAATTACTTCGTTTGGTTTTCTGAAATCGATACATTAACAAGATAATTGTAAATATAATTAGAAGAACATTTACAATAATTTTGCAATCATCAATTTATTTTCGCGGCAAGCTATTCTTTTACAACGATTGCTGCAAGATTCATCCGTTTTGTTTTCTTTTTCATTATTTAACTTAAAAAGATTTGCTGTTGGAACGGCTCCCTCCTTCAATTTTTTTGGCGCGTTCTCAATGTTTAACAATTCGTTCATTAAATTTCTTTCGAAATCATTTTCTTTGAAATGTAAATTGCAAATTCTTGCATTTTTTGTTATAAAATTATCAGATCGTGAACAGTTTTTGATCCATTCTTTGGATAAAAGTCCATTTTTTGGAAATGTAAAAAATCTAATAGAATTAGAATTGTTAGCAGGATTTTTAAGTTTTTTATTATTATTACTATTACACCCGAAAACCGCGAAAGGATTTTTAAGTTTTTTATTATTATTATTATTATTAGCTGATCAGCCTATTTAATTCATTTATATATAATTCATTTAAACTTACTTTATAATTTTTAATTTACTCTATATATAATATAAATATGCATTATTTTATTAATATATATTAAAATTAAAATAAGGCAAAAGCCTCCCCCATTGTTTTCCATCTATGCCTGTCTTGTGCTGTTCTAAACCAACGTTTATCAAAATTAACCAGCTCATCTTTCCATCTTTTTTGTTGTCGACCTACTTTCCGTGTAGCATCTAATGGTATCCATTCCGTAGTTCTTTTCGTCCATCTGTCATCCTGTATTCTAATCAAATGTCCGGCCCAGTCCCATTTTAATTTCCTCGCTCTTTCTCTGACATCTTTGAAGCCTGTTCTATTGCGAATATTTATATTTTGTATTCTTTGGTGCCGACTGATTTTTAATAAACTACTTTCCATTGATCGTTGGCAAACTCGTAGCTTATTTATCATTTTGATATTGTTACTCCATGTTTGGCAGCCATACGTTTAAACCGGGAGTACTGCAGATTCGAAAATAATTTTCCTAGATTGTTTTGATGTATTAGGAGTGATTAAGTTTCTGATATTCCAAAATTGTTTCCAACCGTTTGTTATGCGTCGTTCGATTTCTTTTTCCTCACCATTTTTGAACGATATAAGTTGTCCTAAATAAACATATTCCTGTACATATACCAATGGCATTCCATCCATCAATATTGGTATTTCGTTTGCATTTGTCATTATTTTTGTTTTTGCTTTATTCATTGATAATCCAATTTTTCCGCATTTTTCATTTAAATCATTTATCATTTTTTGAAGTTCTTCTGGTGATGTCGCAAACAGCTCGATATCATCTGCAAATCTTAAGTTTGTAAGACGAGTACCATTAATCATTAGACCATAGTTCTCCCAGTCTAGTTCTTTAAAAATTTCTTGTAGAACAGCCGAAAAAAATCCCGGTGACAGTGGGTCACCTTGCCTTACACCTCTTGCTTGTCTGAAAGGTTCGCATATACAATCAGTTTTTATAGATGCTTTGCTCCTATCATACATATTTTTAACTAGTCGGATCCATTTTGGATCTATGCCTTGGGTATATAAAGCTTTCCATATAAAGTAATGCTCAATAGTGTCAAACGCTTTTGTGAAATCTATAAAAGCTATATATAGTTTTATTTGATATTCTTTAGATTTTTCTATAACTTGATTAGTTGCATGTAAGTGGTCAGTTGTGGAGAAGCCTGAACGAAAACCTGCTTGTTCAACAGGTTGACATGTATCTAGGTTATACCATATTCTTTTATAAACACACTTAGCAAAAACTTTATATATCGTAGAAATCAAGCTTATTGGTCTATAATTATTTATATCATATTTGTTCCCTTTTTTATGTAGTAGAATGATATATTATTATTATTACTATTATTTAATTTATAATAATATTTATATTAACTATTTAATTATTCACTGAACTTTATTTACAAAAAAATAATACACAAAGAATAGACTGTCAAAATTTTTGTCTCGCGATGACGATTAAAGATGAAAAGAGACAACAATTTAGTCTGAGAATTAAAAGAGTTCAAAATTAAATATTTATCGTTATAAATTTTAAACATTCGTGACAAAGAACAAAAACACCATGTTAGACAGATGATTCTTAATCATTAAAAGTAGAATTACACCGACAGTACGTGATGGAATTCTAAATTTAACCTTAGATAGTAAAATACATGAATCTATATCGCCGATTATTAACTTGTGCATAAAACTAAAGGTCGAGATAGTCACGTCTTTTCTCCAATGAAGGTAAATCTATGAAACGCAATTGTAGTAGGGTTAACTGCAAGCGTACTAGATTAGAGATTCAGTAAAGGTAAATTATAATAAAAGGGAAGTAGACCCCTTATAGTATGTGAAGAGATCTTATGAGAATTAACAGAATTTATCAGAATCAATGATATTTAAAAGGGGTCGGTCTACTTCCCTTTGATTATAATTTGCCTTTACTGAATCTCTAATCTAGTACGCTTGCAGTTAACCCTACTAGAATTGACCATTACTGAAACTCTAGATACAAGAATATAAAATTATATAATTTTAGTATTCTTATTTATTAGTTTTAAGTCACATTATACGCTTTATAAAGGAAAGTATTTTTAAAAAAAAGTTTTTTTTAATTTATTTTTTTCTGTATTATAATTGTATTGCTGAAATTTAAATATAAATATATAGACAAATATTTTTAAAAATAACTAAATTTACTTACGTTTGAGATTGGGATAGCATCTTGTGTTAAAAAATATTTATTTTGCTTAAACCTTTTCAGGTACTTGAGTTCAAAATGTGCAGAACAAATTGTACTTCTTTCTGTAATATTTGGAGTCCAATATGGAGTACTAATATTATATATTCACTTCTGTTTAACATCCTTATCAAGTGGAAATCTATATCAAAAACATGTAAAATTATCAATAAAAAAATTAGTTTTATTAATTTCGTACAGTTATTCAGATAATTTTATTATTTATTAGGTAAAATTCAGTGAAATTAACATACCTGTGCATAGAAACCTTATTTTCAATATTTATATGTTATTCACAGTTTGGGACAATACACTGCTTTTTCCTTACACATAAATTATAATTTTCACTCATTTTTAGTCTCTTCATAGTTTTTTTTTAAAATTATTTAATTTAACACTAATGTTTTTTAATTCAATAATATTTAATTTCACTAATTTTTTTAAAACACAACCGTTTGTTTACAAATTCTTAACCAAATTACTTTTGACAATTCGACGTGCTAAGAAAGAGAACTACGTGTTTCTTGGCTTCATAAACACTTTTTCGATTTTATGCAAAATCGTTTGAACCAGAAAGAGGTAGAAAATGTATGCTCCTTCCATAGTTTTCTAGTTCGTTGATAATTTGCCTATTTTTCAAATCTGCAATAAGACCATATTTGTTTAAGAAGTCGGCACCGATAATAGCGCGGTCGATGTCAGTTAAGATGAACTCGTGCATAAAATTTCTTCGTAGTCCGATATTAATTTTCAGTATTTTTGTACCAAATGTTTTAATGTGTGTACCATTGGCGGCCGAAAGTAAAATGTTTGATGTGGTTTTTTCAGATTTTGATTCACCCGGTATAACCGATAAATATGCGCCCGTGTCGATTAAAAATACTATATTATTTGCATCGTCACGAACAAAAAGGCGGCTAGTTAGTTGATTGGCACCGTTAGTCGCTACATGCGGTGCCTTCTCTAGTTTGGGGAATTGTTGGCTGACTTGCGCACACGTACATTTTGTCGTTTTGTCGCTAAATTTTTTGTAACACCAGCATAATGATCTGTGATACCAGCATAAGTAGTAGGAGGAGTGGATTTTTGTCGAGCATTTCTACTCGAGTTACGTGATTTGCTCCTATTTCGCGATCTAAAATTATTTTTATTGCCGAAATCGAGTCTGGCTAGAATAAATTCGATTCGTGCTAAACGCACGTCTAAATCAGATGCCGTAGCAGTTGCCGATGTAGTGGGTTTCGCGGTATTGTCGGTCATTGCGTACATCGATGCGTTTTGTTGTGCCTCAAAAATTTGTCCGCTACATCAGACAACTCGTTAAGAGGCCAACTGCCGCTATATCAGACAACTAGTTAAACCGCCTACTGCGGCTAACGCTACGTGGATTATCTGCGGTAGCTTACGTAGCCATAAATTTCTGATAAAATCATTGCTAAATGTTTGTCCCGATAGCTGTATCATGGACCTAAGTAATTCTGACGGAGTACGGGCACCTATGTCGGCTTTTGCTATTAAGGTTTCGAGACGTTTCGTTTCAGATATTGAACGACGTTTGATAAGGGCGGTTTTTACGCCTTCGTATCTATTTATTAGCGGTGGGTTAGTTAAAATATCGATTATGGAATCGCACGATTCTGACGGCAGTACGCCAACTATAAGACAATATTTGGTTTCGTCATTAGCGATCCGATACACTTGGAATTGTGCTTCCACTTGTATGAACCATGTGGCTTCAATCGCTGGCCAAAAAGTGGTAGGCGTACACGGCTGATTCTATTTATTGCTCGTGGTTTCGCCTTTGTCAGTCATTTTAATAATGTGATCTGATTTATTCGTATATAAGTATTTGTTATTAAAAAATTACAAAAAATGTATTTTTTTTAAAAAACTCTAGAAAATCAAAAAAAAAAAAAACCACAAAAATAAAAATCTTACGCGATTTGTGTACGATCCCAAATTTTTAAAAAATATTAACCAAATTTTTGAATAACCGTGTATCGTAATATCAAAAATTTAAAATTTTTAACTAATCTTTGAACTACCCTGTATCAACAGAAACTTTAAAATAATTTTGTGTGTGTGCAAAAAAAATTGTTGCAAGAGAGAAAACAATACTGAGCGGAAAAATAAATTTTGTATAAAATAAAATAAAAAAAATGTTGCGGGCAATTAGTTCTTTAATTTATAAATAATGATATTTTAAAAAATTATATATATAATTTCGATGATTTATACAATTAAATTTTGTTAATATTATTAAATTTATATAAGAAAAATTTGATTTTTAAATAAAATATTTAAATTTTTATATAATTTAGAATTTATCCAAAAAAAAATTATATAACTTTTATATATATTTTTAATTTTCCTAAAAAAATGTAGTTCGTAAATTGTGATAAAAAAATGAATATAATATTTCTGATTTACTTTAAATTTTATTTAAAACAATTAATGAAATTTTCTATTGATTTATTATATAGTAATTTTTGAACAATATATAAAAATGAAAAATATGGTTTAATGCCGAAATTCTAATTTTTCGAAAAATTAATATAATATTAATATTAATTATAATATTTGAATATTATTTTTGTACTAACAAAACAAATTTAATTTATTTCAAAAAAAAAAAAAAAAAAAATGATTTTGTTGTATAGTTTTTTACTATATTAAAATTTTGAATTTATCTTCCAAAATTATTTATTTTGTAGGTAGAAAAATACTATTTCAAATATAATTTGAGATTTTATGATGTATTTTTATATAAGAATATTATTTAGTTCAACAAAAAAAAATGTTACTTGAGTTGATTTTTTTGAAAATATTATCTATGTTGCTTTTAGAATTGATGAAGTTGATGATGAAAATATTGCTCGTTGATGTTGAAATGTTGATCATGAAAACGTTGATGATGAGAATTACGATGATGAACATTTTGCTGACGTAAACGTTGATGATGAAAATTTAATTATGAAAATTTTTCTGACGAAAACGTTGATTAAAATTTTGATGGTGAAAACGTTGATGATAAAAATTTTGCTGGAGAAAACGTTGTTGATGAAAATAATTATTGTCTTTATTATTTTTTTTATTTATTTGTCACAACAAATTGTTGTATTATCAATTAAAATTGTTTTTTATTTTATTTATATTAAATATTGAATTCACAAATTAATTTTACTTTATTTGTACACTGTAATATATTTAATCGCGGTTTTAAAAGATCTCTCTATTGATGATTGATAACAACTGGTCAAGATTCTTCAGCCGTATCTCTGTTATATTCGATCAATTTCTTAATCGAATATTCCAGAGATTCGACTGACCAATCAAATTATTATATCGATGTTTCGATAACAATAGAATTTTGCACCCTTATGATATTCTTACTATTAAAATTAAAGTGAGAATTATAAGTACATAATTGATTATAATTTTGTGGTGAATAACTATATTAAATTTTTACACAAGGTATCCCTACAGATACAGATCTATATGCTAACTGTGACGGATACCTACCAAATGTATTATGTATATATATAAATATATATATATATATCAAACTGATAAATATCATAAGATTAATTGAAAAAACATATACAATTATTATATTCAAAAATATAATATGTATCGTTTAATATTTTGGTGTAGGTGTCACAATATTTTTATATACAAAGCGACCTACCGCAAATGTGTGCATTGTGCATGGTACATATATACATATATTTACGAAAGTACTTATAATTAAAAATATGTATATATGTGCATATGGATTTCGGGTTATGCACATTTATTAAATATTGGAATGTGCATAATAGGCTAAATGGCACATTTGGTTGCTATTATATTTTTCCCAAGAAAAGGGCTATTTTGCTGGCGCAAGCAGATATTAGAATTCATAAGAATTAGTTAAGAATTATTGTAATGTTAATTACAACAACACTGTAATTAGTTTTAGGGTATAAAAAGAGCTGTACTGAATTGAATAAAATCACTTATTTGTCAACCAGCAAACTGTTGTGTTTAATTCCTTAATTGGCTACTCGCTAATAAGAATAAACTAAACTTGCTGAAACCAACTGGCATTGGCTCTGATAGCTAAGTCCAGATTAACTGCAGGCGATCCGCTGTAGTTATTGGTAACAGCAAATAAGAAGAATTAAAGGCTATAATAAGATATAGCACTTCCTAGGTGAACAACTATAGGCTATCCGCTGTAGTATAGGTACAGAGCAACGTTGGGCAGAGGACAAGCCAACGTTACATGGCGATCCTGCCAGGAGCTGGCAAACCATTGAAGGAGATACTATGCGAAGATAAAGCCGCTGGACCACGTCCAATTACAATCGAGGAGTACCGCAGTAGAATTCAACCGGCACCAGCACCAGGAAAGACAACGGTACCGGCTGAGCCGATAAAGATAAAAAACGAGGAGGAAGACGGGTAAAGGCAAGGAAGGCTATAGGAGAATTAAAGCGACTACAACGCCTTGCAGTGACACCGGCAGAAAAAGAGCAGTTTACCATACAGAAAAAAAGAACTACAAAAAGCCAAAAAGTTAAGACAAGACGAGCAAAGAAAATTGGACACCCTGTTCAACAATTGTTTTCAGGCAATGTCAAAATAATTTTGTATATATATAAAAAAAAAAAATTAGAAGAAAAAAAAAAACCATATATATGAAAAATATATACAAATTAAAATACATATAGGAATATATATATCTTCCACATTACATATATAAATATTTTTTTTTGTAATGGATTACCGGGTGGTTCAGTATGGATCCCCGTTATTTTTAATTATCATTAATATTTATTTATTGAAAACACCAGTATATTTGGATTTTCAAAATCATCGTGAATAGTATATAAATACGCATTTTATACAATATTACCAAGAAATTTTTTTAATTATTCAATAATAAAATTTGATCATTAATAAATATGTAATAAAGAAATAAATAAATATTATTTAGTAAGAAACAAAATAATTTAACTATAAAATTTAATAATCATTAATGAATAAATAAATAAATATGCTCTAATTTAATATTTTTGTTGAAAAAAAAATTCTTTTAAAAATAATTTAAAAAAAAAAAAAATATATATATAAATAAATAAATATATCAATAAAATGAAATATCAATAAATAAAAGAAAAAAAAAAAACAAAAGAAAAATATATATCTTAAATCATTTCTGCAAAATATTTAATCATTCATTTACTTATTATTCTACTTTCGGAAAAATTGTTCTTATTAAGATCTCCACTCTTCCGCCATGGGCCAAACAGCCACAAAATAAGAGGAAATCCTCATAAATAATAATGCGGGAGCTTCAAATAATAATATAGAAACAGCTAGAAATAGATAATACACTGATTTGCAACTAATAATTATTATTTTAGCGTTAGTAATAGTAATATATTTTGTCATTTATAAAGCAAAACAGTATCTAGACAAAACAATAAAACGGCAAATCACAATTGCCGCAGTTTAAATTTTTTTTTTATATATTAGAAAATCTCTATATTATAATGTCAGGTCCCGTATATAAAGTTATAGATATAATAGAAAAAGCTGAAAATCCCATAATAATAAATATAGATATAAGGTTTTTAGCGGTACCTAACCAAATTTTAAACGAGGAAGTTTGGGATATCTTTCAAAGAATCGACGCGCTGTAAAAAAAAAATTAAGGAAGGAAATTTTATATTAACATTAGGGAAATAATTAGGGCTTAAGTATTAGATAAGAAAATTTGTAGTTTTTACATATCGGTTTGTTGGTTATTCGTAGTTTTAAATAGTTTTAAATTATTAGACCATTGTAGATTTTCAATTAAGAATATTTTTAAGAACATTTTAAAATTTTTAGAATACATAAAATAATTAGAATGGTAATTAATAAAATAGATAATGTTAAGTATTTTAGATGTTGAATTAAGTAATTTACAAAGTATAATTAAAAATGTTAAGAAAACACCTAATAGACAATATAGTTCAAGGTATATATTAAGGAAATTAGCTTATGTTAAGGAAGTTAGAGAAACTTTCTCTAAAACTTGGCAGGTATTATATACGTTAAATAAGGATTTAGCGTTACAATACAAAGAAAAATTTGAAAAAATATATGGAGAAGTAAAAAGCATATTAGATTCAAAATCAGTTGAATTTTTAAATACAACAGTAAGAGAAGACAACGAAAGCGACGAAGAAGATTATAAAGAAGCAGAAACAACTGATAATATTGAAACTGCAAATACTGAAGAAATAAAAAGAGATATTCCAATACCAGCAACTGTAATTGATAATACTGAGGAAACAAAACCTTATAATAATATTCCAATAACCACAATTTCAACAACAGACATGACTAGTTTTGATTTTAATGTAGCTCAAAAGTTACCAACTTTAACTTTTGATAAGGATGAAACTCGTGAAGAAAAAATTCGAGATTTTGTGAACAGCATAGAATTTTATCACGATATTTTAAAAACAGAAGATAAAGCTATTTTAGTAAAATTTCTGATCAAATGCAAAATACAAGGAAAAGCATTGACAGAATTAGGAAATACCGAACCAAAAAATTTTGCGGAATTAAAGCAATTACTAAAAACAAAATGCGGAAGTAAAGATTCCATAGAGATAATTCAAACAAAACTAAGTAACATCAAACAAGGAAATAGACCATTAAGGGAATTTACCAATGATGTGGAAAATTTAATTGCACGAATGACAGATCTAGAAGTCAGTGCACAAAGCGAAACAGAAAGAGCTGCTTTAACAACAGCCAACAATCGTAGAGGATTGGCATTTTTGAAGAAAGGAGTGAACGAGAGATACAGAACTATCTTGTATAGTGCGCGTCACAAGGATTTTAAGGACGCAATTCAACATTTATTAGAATTAGATCCAGGAACAACAGAAATAGTGAGATATATTGGAAATAACAACCGGCCAAATAACGAAAACAATAATAACAGATTTAATCAAAATAATAACAGATTTAACCATTTTAATCGGAATAATTATAATTATAATAATAATAATAACATAAGGAGAAATAATAATTATAATAACAATAATAATTATAATAATAATAGATTCAACAATAATAGAAACAATAATAATATTAATAACAATTATAATAATAACAATAATAGAACTTCGGGAAATAATACCAATAATAATTTTAACAGTAATAATAACAGAAATTACAACAATAATAACACAAATTTTAATAGGAATAATAATAACAATTTTAATAGAAATTACAATAACAATTCTAATAATAATAATAATTATAACAATAATTATAACAGGAACAGAAATTATTCTGAAAATAGACATCAAAATGGACATAATAATTCAAATAATACAAATAATATCAATCCAGAAAATCCAAGGATTTTGGCGATTACAGAAAAGGGAAACGAGCAACCCACCGAGGGGGAAGCCAACCAATCGGTAGGGGAATACAACATGTATGCGAAGAAAATGAAATTGTTTTGACATTAAATATTTCAAACGGACTGTACGTAGACATAAATATAAATAACATTAAAGCAACATTTCTAGTAGACACAGGAGCATCAATTTGCGCGATTAAAGAAATTTTTTTAAAAAACAGTACTTTAAATACAAATAACGTAACTATAATTCATGGTATTTCAGGACATTTGGAAACATTAGGAACTGCTATTAACCAATTAGACTTTCGATCAATACATATTGATTACGAATTCCACGTAGTTAAAGATGATTTTCCCGTACCTGTAGATGGTATTTTGGGAGCAAATTTCTTAAAAACCTATCAAGCTAAAATAAATTTGGAAAAATTTATATTAGAACTTACAATAAATAATGAACAACTTATTTTACCTATATTAAGTAAAGACAATATTAATACAATCACAATCGCACCGCGATGTGAATCGACATATTGGTTAAGTACAGAATTAAAAGACGAACGCATATTTCATCAAACAGAATTATGCGAGGGGGTTTTCATGGCTGGATCTATATCCAAAGCCATAAATGGTAAAATACCAATTAAAATATTAAATACTAGAGAAAGTAACGTAAAATTAAACTGGGTTGAACCAGAATCATATAGTCCAAACGACCATTATATTTTAAATTACGAAGTATCAAAACAAAACTCAAAAACACGATTAGAAAAATTATTAAAAGAAATAAATTACGATACACTAAATACCGAAGAAAAAGAATGCGTACAAAATATTTGTACAAAATTCAATGACATTTTTCATTTAGATGGAGACTCACTGACAGTAACTAACATTGGTAACGCAAAAATTCAACTTAAAGAAGGTACATCACCAAAATATACAAAACCATACAGAATACCTCATTCACAAAAAAAGGATATACAAGATGAAGTTCAAAAAATGCTAGATAGTAAGATAGCTGAACCATCAATTTCTGCTTGGAATTCACCAGTACTGATAGTACCAAAAAAGAAAGACCCTGTTACAGGATTACAAAAATTTCGAATGGTAATAGATTATCGAAAAGTGAATGACGTAATAGAAGATGATAAATTCCCACTACCAAATATCACAGATATTTATGACATGGTAGGAGGTGCAAAATATTTCTCATGTATTGATTTAAGTCAAGGATATTATCAAATGGAATTGGATGCAGAAAGTAGACCATGCACTGTTTTTTCAACAGAAAATGGACATTTTCAATTAACTCGACTACCAATGGGTTTAAAAATATCACCCAGCTCATTTTCACGAATGATGTCAGTAGCTATGTCAGGTTTGACATACTCTGGATGTTTCGTATACTTAGACGATTTAATAATATTCGGAAATAGTTTAGAAAGTCATAATAAAAATCTTATGCAAGTTTTTCAACTTAAAAATACATCCTGGAAAATGTAGCTTTCTAAGGAAAGAAGTATTATATTTAGGACATTTAATTTCGGAGAATGGCATTTTGCCAGATCCATCAAAATCTGATTCAATTAAAAATTTTCCACAACCTAAAAACTCGGACGAAGTTAGAAGATTTGTAGCTTTCGCTAATTACTATAGAAAATTTATTCCAAATTTCGCTACAATTACAATTCCACTAAATAAATTACTTAAAAAAGACGTTAAATTTACTTTTAATTCAGACTGCATAGAAGCTTTCGAAACAATCAAAGAAATTTTAATAAGTCCAAAAATATTGCAATTTCCAAATTTTGATGAAGAATTTATATTACGAACTGACGCATCGGGTTTTGCTCTAGGAGCAGTACTTTCTAATAATGACGACAGACCGATTGCATATGCAGCAAAACGTTAAATAATGCTGAGAAAAATTATAGCACTATAGAGAAGGAATTATTAGCTATAGTATGGGCTATTAAACATTATAGACCATATCTATTCGGTAGACGATTCAAAATCTTAACTGACCATAGACCATTAGTTTATTTATTATCTCTAAAAGAGCCATCATCAAGACTGACGAAATTTAGGTTATTGTTAGAAGAATATAATTTTTACGTTGAATATTCACCAGGCAAGGAAAACTGTACTGCAGATGCATTGAGTAGAATAAAAATATCATCAGATGACTTAAAAATTTTGATTGTTACAACAAGATCTAAAGCAAATAATAAAGAAATTGATAAAACTGATAAACCAGAAGACACAGATGAAGAAATTATAAACGAGTTATTAACACCACCACCGACAGGATTAAAACTTATTGAATTAAAAATAGTTGATAGTTTCGATGAAGAAATATCTAAATTAAAAAATCAACAGGATATTATTATGGGTCCAAGTAAAGTTTTAGCTTATATTCCAAAGAAAAATTGTTTATTAATGATTAAACCAAACGATAGCACCAAAAATCAATCCGCAACATTCGGCAGATTGCTGTGGAAGGATGTGCAGGAAATCACTGGTCCATTAAAATTAGAAAAGTTATATATTACAAGAAATGAATTATTAAAATTATCAGACGGCCGTCGACAAAATAATTTGAATAATATGAAAAAGAAATTGAAAGAAATGTTTAAAAATACAAGTATAAGAATACAAATCATGAAGGATTTAATAAGGATAACTGACCCGGCAATGAAGAAACTATTGTTAAATGATTATCATATACTACCAACTAGTGGACATGCAGGCATAAATAGAATGATTAAAAATATAAAGTGTAAATACTTCTGGACAGGAATGCAGGAGGATGTAACAACATTTATAAAACATTGCGAAGTATGCCAGAGAAATAAACATATTAATGTTAAAAAACAACCAATGGTCATAACATCAACTAGTGAAACAAGCTTCGAAAAAATCTATGTAGATTTAGTCGGACCATTAGATGAGACAGCTGACGGATATAAGTATATACTCACAATACAAGACGAATTAACAAAGTTCATAGAAAATGTCCCACTTAAGAACAAAGAAGCGAACTCTGTGGCACAAGGACTCGTAGAAAATTTTATTTTAAAATATGGAGTACCAAAGAAAATTGCTTCAGACCAGGGAACAGAATTTATGAGTATTGTTTTCAAAGAGATGTGTAAAATGCTAAAAATAAATCAAATGTTTTCTACAGCTTACCATCACGAGAGCATAGGAGCGTTGGAAAATTCACATAAAGTATTAAGAGCATACTTAAGAACATACGTCACGGAAAATCATTGGGATAAATGGCTACCATATTATACATTTTGCTATAATACAGCTGTACACTCTGAAACTGAATATACACCATACGAACTTGTTTATGGAAAGCAATGCAAATTACCTTCAAACCTCACTAGAGAAGTTGAGCCACTTTACAATTATGAAGACTATAATATAGACCTGAAAAATAAGTTACAAATAGCACATAGAGATGCAAGAGAAATTTTAGGAAGAAAAAAGTTAGATAGGAAAAATAGGTTTGATAAAGATAATAGAGTAAAGGATAGTACATATGAAATAGGTAGTTTAGTTTTATTAAGAAACGAAAATAGAAAGAAATTAGATCCTATTTATATAGGACCATACGAAGTAACAGGTAATGAAGGTGTTAACTGTGAAATAAAAACAGACAGAAAGAAAATCTTAGTACATAAAAATAGGTTAAAACCATACTATATATATTTAATGCTAGTAAACAAAAAATAAAAAAAATAAGGGGGAAGGGGACGCCTGGAAACCCTATATATATATATATATTCCATACTCATGAATCATTATTAAAAATAAGAATGAAATTATTAGTTGTAAACATTATAGATATAAAAATTATTAAAAGTAAAATTGTTAGGTAAATAGAAACTACATATAAAATTTCATAAAGTAAACTAATATAAGAATTATATTGACAACTAGCTATCGTTAAGATAAATATAATAACCAAATTATATTGTTATTATTGAATTTAAATTTTATTCGAAAACAAGTAACAAAAGAAAATACTTGACGACAGGAATTTTTTCGAAAATTAAGGATAATGAATATATTAAAAATAATGAATTTTATATTTATACATATATTAAGAATAATGAATTTTATACTTTATTTTTAAGAAGAAAAAGAAATAAGTTGTAAAAAAAAAAAAAAAATCTTAAGAATATAAATATTAGAAATTGCTATGAATGTAAGAAATTTTTTTATTGTAAGAATAATGTAAGATTCGAATATATGTTTGCGCTAAGGAAGGATATTGCAAAGAAGGAATCTTTTAGTATAACATTCCTCCTTTTCCGCCAGGAGGGGTGGTGTGACGGATACCTACCAAATGTATTATGTATATATATAAATATATATATATATATATATATATCAAACTGATAAATATCATAAGATTAATTGAAAAAACATATACAATTATTATATTCAAAAATATAATATGTATCGTTTAATATTTTGGTGTAGGTGTCACAATATTTTTATATACAAAGCGACCTACCGCAAATGTGTGCATTGTGCATGGTACATACATATATACATATATTTACGAAAGTACTTATAATTAAAAATATGTATATATGTGCATATGGATTTCGGGTTATGCACATTTATTAAATATTGGAATGTGCATAATAGGCTAAATGGCACATTTGGTTGCTATTATATTTTTCCCAAGAAAAGGGCTATTTTGCTGGCGCAAGCAGATATTAGAATTCATAAGAATTAGTTAAGAATTATTGTAATGTTAATTACAACAACACTGTAATTAGTTTTAGGGTATAAAAAGAGCTGTACTGAATTGAATAAAATCACTTATTTGTCAACCAGCAAACTGTTGTGTTTAATTCCTTAATTGGCTACTCGCTAATAAGAATAAACTAAACTTGCTGAAACCAACTGGCATTGGCTCTGATAGCTAAGTCCAGATTAACTGTAGGCGATCCGCTGTAGTTATTGGTAACAGCAAATAAGAAGAATTAAAGGCTATAATAAGATATAGCACTTCCTAGGTGAACAACTATAGGCTATCCGCTGTAGTATAGGTACAGAGCAACGTTGGGCAGAGGACCAGCCAACGTTACAAACTATATAAGTCAAATGCAATTCGGCATAATTGCAGATCTAAAAACTTTTTGGAAATTTATTAATATTAAGAGGAAATCCGACGGGTATTATAATAATCGCTAAATTATAATAATCGTTCATGAAGTGCCCCCGTAGCAGTTTCTAACCTCTTCGCGGACTTTTTCAGTTCAGCATTTACTGATAATGATTTTGTGTCTAACGTGGATTACTTTTCGTATTTAAATAATAATGCTCAGACTTCTCTTTTGTCTGTAAATATTAATTTGGAATCTTTTGTTGATAAAATTTGTAATTTAAAAGATGATTACTCAGCTGGTCCTAACGGCCTGTCCGAAATAGTTTTAAAGAAATGTAGCAATGCACAGCCTCTCACAGCACTTTTTAAAAAATCTTTATCTGTGGGGATATATCCAAGCTTTTGGAAGGATTATTTTACTATCCCCGTTCATAAAAAGGGCTGTAAAGCTGTAATTAGTAACTATAGGCCCATAGCCAAGTTATCCTGCATTCCTAAACTTTTTGTAGATAATCTAAAAAGTAGGGAGGAGAATATTATAAAAAATCAGAAACAAAATAAAGAAATATACAAAAAACGTAGAAAGCAAGCTATAATTTATAATGTTTATGATTATGTAATGGTTAAGAATTTTGAAACAACTCCTGGAATAATTAAAAAACTAATACATAAGTATAAGCATTGAAATCAATATAATATAAGTTAATTTCAAACACTTTTTTCATACCGATTTTTCTAAAACCAATTTTAAAATGATGCTTCTTTTGAATGTATTTGAATTTTTTTTAAATTTATGTTTGTATTGTACATGTCTTTATGACATGCACAAGTCAATACAAAATATACAAGAAACTCCAACAACGATTGCCAACAACTATTAGCAAGAACAAATATTACATCGCGATTTCTCTAATATATATATATCAGTGACGAAGCATTCATATATTGAAGGTACTGACTGAGTGCTCCCGTAGAAAAATTAAATAAAAAAAAATACTCTTTCAAAACATTTTAATGTATCATACAAAATCATTATTTTTTGTATAGAAATTGTGATTTTTTTTCTGTTTGGTACTTTATATGAAAGAAATAATGAGTTTATATGATACATTCATCAAACAAAAAAATATCTTCTTATAAATTACTCTGTTTATAACACATTAGAATGTATCATACAAAATCATTATTTTTTGTATAGAAATTAACAATTTTTTTTTTTCTGTTTGCTACTTTATATGAAAGAAATAATGAGTTTGTATGATACATTATTATGTAATTTTTACTCTTTGTTGTTTTAACTGCTTCGATTTCGATCATAATTCTCTTATTTTTGTTTCCTTTCTACACTCTTAAGAACATTAAGAATGCATAATTTAAAATCATTATTCTAATTCTCAATAGAAGATTCAATGGAAGAAAATTCAGTATTGAAGAAATTCTCTTTAAATGGTAAAATTTAAATGAGTAAATTTATTCTATTTATATGAAATTATCTATTATTATTAATAATATAACTATTATTATTAATAATAGACAATTTTGCTCTCAAAGAACGTAGAATTGAATTAATCTTTAAAAATTACAATACATATCCAATCCATATAATTTCAAAACAATTAAAATCAAACTATTTCATCTCTATATTTCATAAGATTTCGACCTCTTGTCTTACTTATTATGCTGTTCATTTATAAGTCTCAAAAACATTAAATTCAATTAGTGTGCTTCCGTTCTTAAAAAAGTCACGCTTCGCGTCTGATATATATATAATATATATATATATATATATATATATAAATATATGTGCGGAGTTATATATTTGTGTGGTGATTATGAAATGAAACGCACCATATCCACATTTTATTCATTTATTTATTACCTAAGTTATTTTAATTATAATTTTAATCTAAGTTTATTTAATTCATTTATTTATTTATTTACTGTCTTATCTAATTATTGTCTACGTTTTTATAATATTAATGTTATTCTAAGTTATAATGGTCTGTACTATTATTATTTAATTCATTTATTTCTTAAGTATTATTTAATTTAGGTCGTCCGGGAAATATACTTTTCGAGAAGACGGTCGTGGAGGTGTAGGTGTTATATTGTTCGTGAGTGTTTCTTGGTCTATAGGTGGTGCTTTGTTGTTTTCGACGAAAAATTAGCCCGGAAGCTTAAGGCATTGACCGTATACCAATTCGGCTGGCGAAACTGTCAAATCTTCCTTAACTGAGGCGCGAATAGATAAGAAAATCAGAGGAAGTTCGATGGTCCAATTGGAGTTATTGCAGCGCGCTTTCAGCGATGATTTCAGCTGCCTGTGGAACCACTCCACTAGGCCGTCCGATTGTACGGCGAAGTACGATGGTACGGCAAAGTACGAATTCTGTGACTGCCTAGTAGCTTTGTTAGTTCTGTGAAAAGATTGGATTCGAATTGCCTGCCTTGGTCGGTGGTGATGGTGACGGATACTCCGAATCTTGAAATGTAATTTTGAATAAAATTTTTTGCTACAGTCACTGCCGTCATATCTTTAATTGGATATGCTTCGGGCCACCTGGTGAAACGGTCAACGATGGTAAGGAGGTAGCTGAAATCATCGCTAGTTGGCAAGAGGCTACAATATCCATGTGAATATGCTCAAACCTGGAATTAGGAAGTGAAAATGTACCCTGCTGACTCTGTGTGTGCCGGTGTATCTTGCATTTTTGGCCCTCGACACAACTTCTTGACCAGCGGGCGATATCTTTATTTAGGCCGGGCCAGAAATAACGTGATGCAATTAATTTACGAGAGGTTCGGATACCAGGATGTGACAGGTAGTGCAACATACATGAACGTCGCAACTGTTCTGGTATGTATGGTCTGTTTTTGCCGGTTAAAGTGTCGCAGTATAATTTTGAATCAGGAAATTCGAAGAGCTGTAGTTTGAACTTCGTTGAAGGGTCTCTTACTTGTTGTAAAAGTTTTTGTAAGTCCGTGCTTTTGCTATTTTTTGTGCTTGTGCTTTTGCTATTTTTTCTAGGTTGAAACTGTCGTTAGAGGATATCTCTGAAATACGTGAAAGGCTGTCCGCGACTGAGTTGTCAGTGCCTTTTACGTGAACTATGTCTGTTGAGAATTGAGCGATGAAATCCAGATGTCGTGTTTGCCGTGGCTTCGTTCAGTCTTTGATTTAGCAGTGTAAAATGAGAATGAATCGGTGCTAGAAGTTCTGCAAGGTGGGGTATGAATCTATGATAATAGTTTATCATGCCGATAAAATGTTGGACTGACTTCACCGAATCAGGTTTTGGGAATTCCCTGATAACCTTAATTAGGTTGTGTGAGGGAAAAGTGGCTGTGGAAATCGATTGAATCGACACCGAACACACATTTCGAAGCATTAATGTTGATTCCGTATTCGGAAAGACGCTTGAAAAGAGTTTCAAGGTGTTTTAGATGTTCGTCTTCGGTCTTACTCACGATGAGTATATCATCGATGTCGAAATCTAGGTCCCTACATACCTGGTTGATGAAACGTTGGAAAGTTTGAGCCGCGTTGCGTAGTCCGAACGGCATTCGTGAAAACTCAAACAATCCGAAAGGTGTGGTTATCGCTGTCTTGTGGATATCATCCGGAGCCACCGGTATAAGGTGATAAGCTCTGACCAAATCGACTTTTGAAAATATGGTACACCCCTGTAGATTTGGAGAAAAGTTCTGTATATGAGATATGGGGTAACTATCCCGGAATGGTGATGTCGTTTAGTCGTCTGTAATCTCCACATGGTCGCCAATCAGAATTGTTTTTCTTCTTGACCATGTGGAGTGGGGATCAAACTGAAGAGTCTGACGGTCTGCAAATACCGATTCCGACCATGTGTCGAAATTCTGTCTGAGCAGCTTTGTGACGCGTTGCGTCGAGACATCGTGGTCTAGCGAATGGTAGTTGTCCTTTTGTTTCTAAATGATGCACAACACTGTGTTTGACAGGAAGGAAATAGTTTGATGGTTGTGTTAGTGTTGGGTAGTTTTTTAGTAGTTCTGAAAATTTGTTAGAATTGGAATATTGTTTAATGGATAGAGACATGTTAGAATCTGTTAGTGACATGTTAGTATGTGTTAGTGCGAATGAGGATTTAAGATCAACCAATCGTTTCTGCTTCACGTTAACTAGAAGGCCAAATTTTTGTAAAAAAGTCTTGCAGCTATTATAGGGTGTTTCACTGAAGCAATTATAAAAGCGTGAGAAAAATTTCTACGAAGACCTAAGTTAAGATTTAACTATTTCGAGCCGAAGATGTGAATGATGGATCCGTTGGCTGCTGTTAAAAGTAAGTCTGATTTGGGTTGTTTGTCCTTTAATAGTGTTTGCGGAATGACGGATACATCGGCACCGGTGTCAATAAGGAAAGTTTGTTTAGATATAAGATCCTTAATGAACAACCGGCTGGATTGGTTGACCTGTGACTGCGCCGCTTCAGTCACAGGGTATATTAGTTTGGGTGACCGGTAACCTTTGAATTAGATTTGGTGTTATTATCCAGGATCTTGGTACAAGCACACTTACGTGCTTTGTCATCAAACTTCTTATGGTAATAACAAAGGTATTTGGTTGCCGTATCCGGTCTGTTGGTCGACCGTGAACGTGACCTGTTTCTAGAAAAGTCTCTGTCATTGTAACATCGGAAATTCTCTAAAATGAAAATAAATAAAATCTAATTAGAAAATCTATAAAATTAATAAAATTATATATAAATGTTGTTTGTTTACCTTTTTCTGTATTGAATCCATGATGGCTGCACATGCACTTGACATTGGTTGACAGAATTATTGTTTTTTTTTTGTTATTTATAAAATTATTGTAGTATGGTTTAGAACTAAACGCCTAGCGGTTAAGTAGAGAATCATACGTGAGTAGAGTACGTGCGCCGTCACGTAGAGTGATCATACTATTTATATATAGATGTCGCGGCACTACATCTAGTAAATATAGATTCGGTATCGATTACTTTAGATCAATTTCCCCTTTTGTAACCAAAATTGAATCCGAAGTTAATCAGCCCTTCGGATGAAAATTATTTCTGATTGGAAGAAAAGGTAATTTTATTGAATCTTTCGGATGGGGTGATTGCTTCGGGTTGAATTTCGGAGACAACAAAGGGATTGATGTGGGGTGATCGATATCGATCGATGTTGCTAGGTGTAGTGGACGGCAAGAGATCAGAATGTAACTAGACGTAGAGAATACCGGCGGTATTCTAAAATTTTTTTTTTATATTATAGAATGTAGTTATTTAAAAAAAATTAGATTAAGTATAATTAATACTTAAATCGTAGATAGTAAATAATTAAAACTATAAATATAATTATAAATAGTGTTAAAAATAAAATACTATTATTATTATATTATATATAATAATAAAATATAAAAATAAGATAATGTACATCTAAGAAGAACAACATAAGAACATTTCAAATACATATATTGGAACAAACTGATGATATTTAAATGAAATGATTAAAGAGAACAACATCAGATACTTTGATGTTTTTAAAAATACATCAATTATTATGAAAATTGAATACTATAATCAATAACATCAATAATGAATTGCTGATCCAGTAGTGAAAAACAACACCGGGAAGGTCGTCCAAAAACAACACACAACAACATTATATATTTTTTTTTGGTTGGTGATGGAATTAGTTTTTTTTTTGTAAAGTAAAGTACATAGATTGTTTTTAAATTTAAATTGTTTTTTTTTTTTTGTTTATAGTGTAAAATTAGTTTTTTTTTTGTAAAGTAGTTTAAAATTTAAAGATTTTTTTTTTTTAAGTAAATTTGGAAATTTTAGATATATGTAATATAAATATATAAATAAATTAATAAAATAGTGGGTAAATCTTCGGCCGCTTGAAGCTTCAGGAGCTGAATAAATCATAAATCCCAGGTAATTGAACATAATAAAATAATTTTTTTTTATATCTAAATTAATAATTAAAAAGTAGAGTAGTTTTAAAATATTTTTTTTTGTATTGATTTTTTTTTATTAATGATTATTAGTAGAGTAGTATATTTTCTTTTTTCTTATGTTTAAAATAATAAATAAATTATAATAATTGTTTTGCCAACCAAATTTATTTTCTTTTTATTTAAAATATTTGTAATTATGGAATAGTTTAGAAAAACTATGTGATTGAACGTCCTGGATATTTAACCAACACCATTCCTTTCCCCCATCCTTTCCTTTTCTAGGTGATGTTATACCCTATATAAGTATTATTCTTGAACGGAAAAATTTGGCCCTACCGCGTAACTAGGCCTGGCTGAGAAGGAGGACGTGAGAAATATCCTAAATCTGTTTTTGTTGTTGAAAATATTCCTCCCTGACAGAATTTTATGGCGTGGAAAAGGGACCGTGGCCTGGTCATTTTTATTCCAACAGTTCGAGCATCATCTCATGAGGAAACTCGCAAGGTGACCTCATGAGACCACTATTCTGCGTTACATCATGTCTGGTGTTTTTATGCCCGATATCTAATTTGGATAGCATGTGTTCGATCCTTGCTAGTCTGGCTTCGAGGTTGTTGTCCGTATTTTCTCTTGTCGGGGCGGTTGAAGGTTTACTGAATAGAGCGTTAATGGAATTTTTAGGTTCGGAAGCTTCAAAGATACTATCAGCCAGATCAATGAGCTCCTCTGTTGCTTTGTCGCCCACAGAAACTAAAGCAAGGTTTAAGGCCTGTGGAAGTCGACGTAACCATAACGTTTTAATGATGCTTGGCTCGAAGGTGTCACCAGCTGTTTGTTTCATTAATCGAAACAGTGCCGATGGTTTCCGGTCACCAAGTTCTGTTCTATCCAGTAATACCTCCAGCCGTTTGCTCTCAGAAGCCGAGTGTCTTGAAATTAGGGTTTTCTTTAAGTGTAAATATCTGTCTTTTAGTGGCGGATCACCCATAGATAGATCACCGTCATAACGTCGATCACAGTTTCGCAAGTTTCAGCAAGCAGTGCAGCGATGGTGAGGCAGTATTTCGTGTCATCTTTGCTGATTTTGAAGACAGAAAATTGAGCTTCAGCTTGGAAGAACCAAGTAGCTGGGTTGTTAGGCCAGAACAATGGTAGGCGAACCTTTGCGAAATCAATAGCATCTGCGTGCGATCCGTGATCGGTAGGATTAGAAGTTTGAGTTTTATTGTCGTCGGTCATTGTGTTGTTTTTTATGTAGATTTGCACAAAAATAAAATAAACGTAATAATGACACGATAATAGATATAAAACCAACCTGTGTCGAGAAGAGTGACAAATAAATTTGAAATGTGAAAACCTGGAGTGACGTGTGAAAAACGAGAAGTGTGTATAATGCGGGAGCAAAAAAAATATTAAAATAGTTAAATAAATATTATAATCGAACCAAAAGAAAATTTTGTAATAATTTTTTTTAAAAAAATTATAGATTTTATTTCTGTTTGAATGGACGGTATTGACGAAATAATATATGGCGATGTTACAGTGTTTATTAAAAAAATAAAATTTTATAAAAATAAATAATATATTTGTTGATTAAATTTAAAAAAAAAAATATTTTTATTTATTGAATATTATGGTAAAAAAAATTGTATTTTTAAATGTTTAATATATCGAGCGTCTATTGTACAACAATAAAAAAAAATTTCAAAAATATTAATTTTTGTCGAAAAACAAAATATAAAATATATGTGACGCCACTGGTGGAATTTTTTGCTAAATTATGATTTTTGCCCAGTTTAATGGTACGCCAAAAACCAAAAACTTCCAAAAACTTTGATCTTGTCGATGATTTTTTTTTTTTGTATGAGATTAATATTTTTGATTTTATTTATTGTTGTTGGTAGAAATAGTATTTTTTTTAAATATGTATTTATATAAATTTATATAGTAAATGTGTATTTTAATTAATTTTTGGGTGTAATTTAATGAAAATTTTGTTTATTTTTATAAAAATAATTTTGTAAGTATAATTTTCCAAAAAAAAATTTTTTGAATTTTACTTAAAATATATATGAAAATGTTGAAATTTAATTATATTTATTTTATTAATAAAAATTTTGAAATAAAATTTAAATATTTATGTTTTATTTTTATATTTTTTTTTAAAAACAAATTACTCTACATTGCTTTTTTTATGTTAATAATAGGAAAATATATATTTTTATTTAAAATGGAACCTTTGATGATCTATACTATACGATGAATGATGATTGTAATTGTAGCCGCAACATTTTTGATATTGCTGGTAAACTAGATGTTACTGGAAACTGGATGTTGCTGGATTATATGTTGCTGGATTATATGTTGCTACTGTGAATGAGGATACTGCTTTTCTTTGTGTTATTGTGTGTGTGAACTTTTTTTTATATGTAAAATTTTAAAATAAAAATTTTATATTGCAAATTTTAGAAAAAAACTGTTTTATTTAAATGTATAAATGTATATTTTTTATATGAATATATATATATTTTTTTGAAATTTTTTATTGTATGTAATTGGTTTTTTTTCTGTTTTTTTTATATATATGTATGAAATAAGTTTTTATACACTTTAGATAATTTTTGTTTTAACATAACTTATTATTGTTTTTTAGGAATTAGAAAACTTTTTATACACTTTAGTCAATTTTTTTTATTCGGGGTCACCAATATGTGGAGTTATATATTTGTGTGGTGATTATGAAATGAAACGCACCATATCCACATTTTATTCATTTATTTATTACCTAAGTTATTATAATTCTAATTTTAATCTAAGTTTATTTAATTCATTTATTTATTTATTAACTGTCTTATCTAATTTTTGTCTACGATTTTATAATATTAATTTTATTCTAAGTTATAATGGTCTGTACTATTATTATTTAATTCATTTATTTCTTAAGTATTATTTAATTTATTGTTCTTTTAATTGCATTTAATTTATATTTTAATAGTTTATAAAATCACACACCATATATTATTTATATTTAATTTATATTTTACACGACCGATTTGAATTCTAAAATTTATTTTTTAACTATTTTACTATTGACTTTAATTTTATATCTTCGCTTTTAAGTACGCACTGCTAACTCGTTGGTTGTAGATTTCAGAGTAGTTATAAAATGAGACCAATTATTTCTATCATAGTGCGCTGTAGATGTTAAAGATATTACCGGCATTCCTATTGGTGAACCGACATCACACCATGATAGGCTGCAATATTTTTGTACTAGATTAATTTTGTAGGGTTGCGGCCATTGACGGTTCCGCCGACAAACGCGTGGTGGCGGCATGTCAGCGGAAACGTAAATTGTCGCAACCGCTACATATATATAAGTTAATATGAATTAATATGACACTTTTTAAATTTTTAATAAATACTTTTCCCACAAATTAATTTTAAACATAAATTCGTTATCATATTGTTCACACACAAAATTTTTGCTGACGATGCATTTAAATCTCTAGAATTTACTAATGTAATTAGAATAATTAAAATAATTTATTCATGTTAATTTCATAAGTAAATCATTCTTCATTCAGTACAGTCAATATTTTTATATTAATAAATTATAAGTTTTTATGTTTTTATATTGCACAATAAAGTTAATAAAAGTTATCATTTTTATATTGCACGGAAATTGGTATTTTAATTAAAAAAACAGTTGAAACAAATAAATAATATTAACTGGCGCCCGAGCAGGGATCAATCGTGTATAAAAATATAATAAAATTGTGAATTGATGAAAAGAAATAACATTGAATAAGTTTATAAATGTTATTTAAAAATAACAAAGTTTTCGTGTGTCTTTTTATCAGATAATTAAACTTAAAGATAAAAAGTAAAAGAACTAATTTTATAACGAAAATAATTGACTTAATCTAATAATTAAAATTAAAGATAAGTCATAAATTAAATTCAGTGTTAAAATTTCACATAAAAAGTGAAATCAGTAAAATAAAAATTTCGTCATTTAACAACTGGTCATCAGCAGTATCAAGCATCAGAATCAACCAAGCAGTTAGGAAAAGACGCCCTGAAGTAACTTCAACTAAGTAAAACGGAGTTGGTACATATAATTCGACAAGAAAAAAATATTTATCAACAGCAGCCTAACTTGGGAAGGGTACTTGAAAATGTCAATCAGAATTCTAATTTTTATGTAAGTTGAAAGAAACTTTATTTTATTAACTAAAATGAATAAATTTTTATAAAAAATACTTTTATTAATAAACAAAGCAAAGTATATAAAATTTTGTGCAAATTGGAAAATTTAATTAAAATTTAACTTAAATCTATTCTTAAATAATTAAATAAAATTATTGATAAAATTCAAAAGAAAAAGAAAATTAAATAATGAAATAAAATAAATATATCAAATATTCTTAAAATTTGAAATAATTAAATACAATAAATATAAAATATTCTTAATATTTTGAAATAATTAAATAAAAAATATATTTTTATAAAATATAAAATTTATAAATTTATAATTAACACTATAAAACAAACAATTATTTTAAACAAAAAAGCTTTTCAAATAATTAGTGAGATTAGTGGTAGAGTTCTTTGAATTGACAAAAAAATATTAATTTTTTAAAGTTTTACAAAATTTACAAATCATACAAAGTGAAACAAAAAATATTATTCAATCTTATTTGAGCCAAAATCAAAATCCTCAAAACAATGTTGATCAAGAAGTTAATCTTGCTGTAAATTTAGATGGAATGGATAAAATTCCTGATGTAGTTAAAAGTATTAAAGAATTTTCTGGTCAATCTAGTAAATTTAGTTCATGAAAGTGTGAATAGAATTTTATCTGCTTACGAGAATTTACGTGGAACTCCTAATTATTACGGTATTCTTAATGTTATTAGAAATAAGATTACTAATGACGCTGATATTGTCTTAGAATACGCCTTTAAATTGGGAGCAAATTTCTCGTTGTCTTTGTTCACATTATGCTGATAAAAGAGATCTTGGAACATTAGAGTATCAAATGATTACTTTAGTTCAAAGAAATCAAACTATTCCTGAATATTATCAAGCAGTTTATCGTCATCTTTCACTTATTTTAAACAAACTGTCTTCTATGGAAATGGGTGAAGAATCTCTTAATGTGATGATTAAATCATATCGCGACAAAGCATTAGACACTTTTGTACGTGGTCTTAAAGATGATTTGCCACGTTTACTTAGTATGAAAGAGCCAGTAGATCTCCTACAAGCTCTACATCTCTTTTTAAAATTACAAAATATTGATTACAGAATTCAACATAGCCGTGGTAATGTTAGAGGCATACAAAACATTTCAAACCCATCTCCTATTCCACCCAAAAGAAATCAATTTTCAAGAAATAATTTTAACCCTCAGTTGTTACATGATCCTCAGTGGACAAATAAACCAAATTTCGTAAGAAATAATTATCATCAACGAACACCATTTCAATTTCCTCAAAATAATTAAAATAATCTTATGATTTTCCGAAACCGGAACCAATGGAAGTTGATCGTTCGATAAATTCTCGTCAAGTTAACTATAGAAATAGGCCTCAAAATCAACAAAGTTTTAAAAGACCACCTTTACAACAAATTCAAAATCAAAATAAAACTCAAAGAGTTTTTCTTACAGAACAAAATAAACAGAACGCAAAAATTCAAGAATATAACAAAGGAATAAAAAAAGTTGATGAAAACTTTGATCAAACTTTGATCGATTATATCGAACAAGAAAAGCAACCTGAATGTGAAAAATATCATTATTTAGATGATGTTCATTTTTTAAAGTAAAGCGCTCTTCATTACCATATTTTGAACACAACGTGAAGAGCGGACAAATATTCCAACAAAAATTACATTCAATCTAAATTTATTCGAAATCCTATTCCTAATGAAACAAATTTTTATGCAAATTCAGTTGGTGGTAATATTGAAATTACGCACCATGCTTTAATAAATCTATTCGGATCAGAAATTTCAAAAATTAAATTTTATATCTTACCTCATCTTTCTCCTTTCGATGGTATCATAGGAAACGATAGTTTAAAAGAATTAGGTGCTACAATTTATACTGACAAAAATTATATGACAATAAACTCCAATACTATCATTCCACTAAAACAACATGAATCACAATTCGTTAATACTATTGATATTTGCATGTCTCATATGACAAACGAACAGAAACAAAAATTAATTAATTTGGTTAAAATTAACCCCAACTTATTCACTGATCCAGATGAAAAATTAACTTACACTTCTCAAGTAAAAGGAGAAATAAGAACTACAACAAATGATCCAATTTATTCAAAATCATATTCTTATCCAATGTGCTTAAAGGATGAAGTTCAAAAGCAAATCAATCAATTACTTCAAGATGGTATTATTAGACCATCTAAATCACCTTATAATTCTCCAGTGTGGATAGTTCCAAAAAAACTTGATGCTTCTGGTGAAAAAAAAATATAGATTAGTCATTGACTATCGAAAATTAAACACTGTTACAATTCCTGACAGGTACCCAATTCCGGAAATTAATGAAGTTCTAGCTAACTTAGGTGGTGATAATAATTATTTTACAGTTATTGATCTGAAAAGCGGTTTTCATCAGATTCCATTAAAAGAATACGATATTGAAAAGACAGCTTTTTCAATAAATAATGGTAAATTTGAATTTACACGTTTACCATTTGGCCTTAAAAACGCACCTGCAATATTTCAGAGAACTTTAGATGACATTTTAAAAAATCACATAGGTAAAATATGTTATGTTTACATTGATGATATTATTATTTTCGGTAAAGACGAAGCTGAACATTTCAAAAATTTAAAGACTGTTTTTAAAACATTAGAAGCAGCTAATATTAAAATACAATTGGTTGGTTGGTTGGTTTGAGAAGGGGGGAATGGAAGCGACCAAACCACGTACCTAGACCGTACGGTCCGTTGTACCATTTTCACCACGAATCGTGCCATCCCACTTCTTTCATAAAGTTTGTCAACTTCGCAGGTTTTACACTGCTTAATTCTGTTAAATCCCCTATAAAATAGGAACCGAAAAATTTTAACCTTTTATTACACAGATAAGGACAGTGACATAAAAGATGTTCAACTGTCTCGTCATCCTCAAAACAGCCCCTACAAGCTGTTTCAATTGTCATTCTGAGTCGCCCGGCATGGTTACGTAATAGTAAATGCCCCGTGACCGTTCCTGTGTACAGTCTGAGCATGGGTTTAGTCATGTTCAGAATATTTCTTGATTGTTTAGCATTGGGGTTACTCCAGAACAGTTTGGTGTGAAGACAACTGTTCAGCGCAACCCATTTTAACGTGTTTTGTTCTACAAGCCATAGTTTAAACAGTCTTTTAATCGAGCTGACTGGGTAACCGATCTGGCAGATTGGGATATTACTATCTGTCGCTCCATTTCTAGCCAATTCATCCGCTTTCTCATTTCCCATTATATCCCTGTGACCGGGAGACCAGATAATAAGCAAATTATTATTATTTGCCTTTACTTGCCTAAGGATAGTACGACATTCAAAAACCAATTTGGAATTAATAGATCTGTTTTCTAGTGCTTTAATAGCTGCTTGGCTATCCGAGCAAATCACAATATTCTTATTACACAGATTAGTTTCTACCATAAGCTCAGCGGCAGCTTTTATAGCTGCAATCTCAGCCTGGAAAATTGAGGCGTGGTTTTCTAATCTGATGCTGACACTCAGATCTAGATCGGCAAAAAAAATTCCTGCACCACATCCTGATTCCATTTTGGAACCATCAGTGTAGAGCACAGTGCTATTTAGGGGAATAGGTGAACTGTTCTCCCACTCTCCTCTAGACGGTATTCTTGTTATGATACCCTCATCAAATATTGTCATATTTGGAAGGTAATCATTGGACATATTCAACTTGTAACCCGACGCTTCAATCACACTAATGATTGTGACATGGGGTGGGGGCGAACCTGATGTTACCATATTATTATTTAATTTCAACCGCAGAGCTGCGTTAGCAGCCGTATATTTCACAAAGAAGTCTATACTTTGCATACCTAGGATGGTTTCCAAGGCACGCGTCGGTGTACTAGCTGTGGCGCCAGTAATACCTAAGCAACATTGCCGCTGAATTCTTTCTAGAATCTTTAAATTAGATCCAATTTCTAAGGATTTCCACCAGACCAGGGATCCGTAGGTAAGAACCGATCTAATTACACACGTGTAAAGCCAATGTATAATCTTCGGTGACAAACCCCATTTTTTGCCAATTGCACCTCTACAGGCCCAGAAAGCTCTGATTGCTTTATTTGCTTTGGTTTCGAGGTGGTATTTCCAATTAAGTTTCTTATCAAGAATTACCCCTAGGAATTTTACTCTATCAACTAAAAAAATTGATGTAGTTCCAATCTTTGGTAGTATAAAACTGGGTTTACTACGTTTATTCGTGAAGAGACAAGTCTCAGTTTTGTCCGGGTTTACCTTAAGTCCGTTTCTTGTAGCCCAGTTGGAAACAAGGTTTAACGCACTTTGCATAAGCTCGGCGAGAGTTGACTCAAATCTACCGGTAATCAGTATAGCTAGATCATCTGCATAACAGATAATAGAGTACCCTGCTCTCAAAAGGTCCTGCAAGAGCTCGTCCATAACGAGCAACCACAATAGAGGAGATAGAATTCCCGCCTGTGGTGTACCATTACGTGCACGACCAGTTTTTGAGGAGCCACCAAATTCTGCAATCAAGGTTCTATTTTTTAGTACAAAAGAAATCCATCTAATAATACATGGATTTATTTGTCTTTTTATCAAACAAGTGATTATCGATTCAGTTTTAACATTATTAAAAGCGCCCTCAATGTCAATGAACATGCCTAAAATCATGTTCCTGTTGCTGAGACCTTTTTCAATTGTATGTACTGCCTGATGCAGAGCAGATTCAACAGATTTGCCCTTGCAGTAAGCGTGTTGAGACGATGAGAAACCCGAGGCTGTAATTACAGCTCTGATATCTTGTTCGATAATTCTTTCTAAAGTTTTTAGTAAGAAAGAAGTTAAACTAATAGGTCTGTATGCTTTGGGAGACGCATAACTACCTTTACCTGGTTTAGGAATGAAAACTAATTTTGATTCCTGCCAACGTTTTGGAATATAACCTATTTCTAGACAACTTATATATAACCTGCAAAGCCTACTAATGAAGGCCTTGTTTGCTCTCTGTAAAAGGGCGGGATATATCCCGTCAGTTCCCGGTGATTTAAATGGCTTGAAACAATCAATTGCCCATTTAACCTTTTCTTCAGTGATTAAACTACTTAAAATGTGAAAGGATTCGTTCGTAACTGTGACTGAGGTGCCCTCCTCCACCTCGTCATTCTGAAGACAACCTGGAAAGTTTACCGACATAAGAATATCTAAACTATCCTCCATTGATTTAGTTTTGTTACCGTTTTCATATTCCAGTAATTCCGGTTGCGTATGTGATTTGGCAAGAATCTTCTTCATCCTAGCCGCTTCACTCACGCCCTCTACTTGTTCCGTGAAATTAACCCACGACTCTCTCTGAGATTTCCTACAGTTTTTCTTAAAATTCTTTAGAGCGCTACGGTACTGTTCCCAGCAAATTTCCGAGTTCCGATTTCTTGCTTTATTAAAAAGCGACCTTACATTTTTCCGTTCATCCAATAAGGTACCTGTCATCCAAGGTTGCTTAGCCTTACAATGAGGTTTCCTTAGTGGACAAGCTATGTTAAACGATTCTGACAGCACACTAGTGATGTGCGTGGTTTCATTTTCGATATCAGTTATTGAACCTAGCATCTGGATGGGTTCTACCCGTTCTAATCTAGTCCTCAATTCTTCTACATAAACCTGCCAGTTTGTTTTGAGGGGGTTTCTAAAGGGGCTGGCAGGCTTTGTTCTGAGAGCCAACGAAAAACATAACCAAGAGTGGTCTGAAAAGGTAGGTTCCATTGAGACGAACCAGTTCGAAACCAAATCTTGTATAAACTTTGTACCAATAGTGATATCAATAACCTGTTTCCTATTTTTATTTTGAAAAGTGGGTTTATTACCTCTGTTTAGTACATAAAGGTCACTGGTTAGTAGGAATTCTAAGAGTGACTTACCCCTGTTGTTTGTATCAGTACTTCCCCATATAGTGTGGTGTGAATTTGCATCACAACCTATCAGAAGTTCCTTCTTATTACTTGCCGCATAATTCACGATGTTATTTAGACCCACAGTTGGTGGTGGATCTGGTGAATCATACGGTAAGTAGCACGATGCGATGATGATGTCATGATTACATCCATTGTTCTTCATACCCCAAAGTACGGCAACATTATCATTGTCACTAATCTGGGGAATATAAACTATATTATCACATTTTTTTGTGACTATACAAGATCTGGGCCTACCATTACAGATGTCATAATATATCTGTATTTCCTTTGCATTCCACCCAAGAACCTTGCTACCATTGGTATAGGGTTCTTGGATGATTGCCACATCAAATTCACCTAGTAAAAGGCGTTCCCTTAGCTTGGCTGTGGCGGCCGCGCTACGGTGAAGGTTTGCCTGGACAACCTTCAATTATTCGTCTGAAACTTCTTCTTCAGTAGTATCCGAAGATACTGCCCTTTCTATAAATACACAGGTATTATTTAAAACACTTTCATCGTCAGTCAGCGTGTCTTCATCAGATAAACTGGTGATATCATTGCTAATTTCGGATGATGCAACATTTAACTCACCTACACCACCCAGCAAGGAATCAAGATCACTGTCTTTGGTGGGTATATCAGTTTGATCATCGCCCTCTGATTTAGGGAGATTAATTATTACCTTTCTGGAAATGTAGAATACTTTTCCAGATTCTTTTTTAAGAGTCATTAAAGACTCGTTGTCGACTCCCAAAATCAGAAGCTGACCTTCATCTTTGATCTCCCTATGGTAGATCGCCCAGCCCGATGTCTTTAAATTGATATTTCGGTTCAAAACCTCAATCAATTTAAGGACATCTTTCGGCTCCCTTCTATCATTATTAAGCCAGAGTGTTACTCTGGCTAAACGCGGAACCTCCAACATACCCACCACCGCAAGTTCGGCACCTGGCCACAGTGGTTCCCACAAATTCACGTGTTCCTTAAGGAAAGAAACCGTTTCTATATTTGAACAGGTAATTCTAAGTACATCACCCTTGAATTTACTCCACATAAACTGTGGAACAAAATTCACGGGTTCAGTCAATAGAATTTCTACCTGCCAATCTTCGTATTTCTTCATTAAAAGTTCCTGGTAATGACCGGGAACTTTACCTTCTGGGTGTCCTCTATCAATTAGAGCCACTTTTAAAGGGTCATCCTTAGGTGGACCGACAGCCCTAGTCTTAGACTCTGGCTGCCCCTCCACCCTGATGGCTCTTTTTGCATTAGGGGCTACTTCCTCCCCGGAACGGTTACGCTTTTTACTCGAAACTTCACCAGCTTGAGTATAAGCTTCACCACTCCTAGAAGAAGAAGTCCCTACCGTGACATCTAAACGCTCCCGTCGAGCCCTTAGAAGGACAGCAATTTCATCATCAGACTTACCACTTTTCATCCATCTAATGTACCATTTCTTATCAGCCCCCCGGGTAATAGGAAAAGGTACTTTGTCATTTTCATTGCCATTATTCATTGCCGTATTCGTTACCATTAAAACCGTGGCTGCTGGCGATCTATCCTTGAAGAGGAGAGGCCCGCCGACAGGCGCACCATCTGTCGACGTTTGAGTAGATATCCCTACTCGATTTTTTTCTTCTACTTTACTCATATTGAAAAAAAGTGCGTTTTATACCTGCCGCCAGGTAAGTTAACAAAAAGGCCGCCCCTAACCTGGAGAACAGACGCCTACCTATATAGTGACTGACTGTCAGTTCAGTATATAGCATTTACCTCCCTCTCTCGTTTGCTAACCTGACCAAGCTTCACAATCGGTAAAGACCAATTGATCCACCTGTTTATACCAATGTTACATCACCCGGTGAAGACCGAATGGTTTACCAGGTAACATCAGACTTCCAGGAGGCACCACGTGGAGGTGAGAGTAGGAATTGAGAAAAAGTTGTTTATCTAAAAGATCAATACAATTAGAAAAATGCGAATTTTTGCGTTCACAAGTAGAATTTCTTGGTTTTGTAATTTCAAGTAAAGGAATTAAAGTAAATCCAAAAAAGGTGGAAGCAATTGTCAATTTACCAATTCCTAAAACTTTAAAAGATCTTAAATCTTTTCTTGGAATGTCTGGTTATTATAGACGTTTTATTAAAGATTACGCCAAGTTAGCAAAACATCTAACTTTGCCTTTAAGAGGGGAAGATGGACATGTGTCCAAAAGTCTTTCTAAAAATAAAAATATAATTTTAGATGAAAATGCTATTAATGCATTTAATAAAATTAAAAATTCTTTAACTTCCAAAGAAGTAATATTGTCATATCCAAATTTTTACAAAGAATTTGAGCTTACAACTGATGCATCCAATTACGCTATTGACGCAGTTCTGTCCCAATCTGGTAGACCTATAACATTTATTTCCAAAACTTTGTCAAAAGCTGAAGAACATTACGCGAAAAACGAAAAAGAGATGTTTGGTCATTTTGTCGATTAATTCATTAAGAAATTTCCTTTACGGATCAAGGAAATTCTTGCTGACCACCAACCTATTACCTACGCGCTTAGCAATAAAAATACTAACAGTAAAATGAAACGCTGGAAAGCAATTTTAGAAGAATACAATTACGAATTAAAATACAAACCAGGCAAAACAAACGTTGTAGCTGATGGTTTATCAAGATTACCAGCATTAATAAATTCAATGAGTAGTTCTCAACATAGTAGTGATAGCTCACCACAAAATTTGATTCCTACAATAGAAATTCCTATTAATACTTTTAGAAATCAAATAATTTTAAAAATAGGCATATCAAACTATGAAATAGAGAAACCATTTCCGTCTTATACAAGACACATAATATCAAAAAACGAGTATTCTGAAATTGATCTAATTACAATTTTAAAAAAATATCTTAATCCAGACACAATAAATGGATTAAAAACTGAAGACCGAATTAGAGGAAAAATTCAAGAAATTTATCCAATTCATTTAAAGACTTATAAAATTAGATTTGCTTAAAAACAAGTTGATGACGTAATAAATGAAACTAATCAAGATGAAATTATATTAAATACTCACAAAAGAGCACATAGAAATTTACAAGAAAATAGATTACAAATTTTGGAAAAATATTACTTTCCTAAAATGAGCAATAAAATTAAACATTTCATCAAACTTTGTACTGTTTGCAAAGAAAACAAATACGACAGACATCCGAATAATCAAGTCATTAATGCAACTCCAATTCCAACTTATCCTGGTCACATAATTCATATTGATATCTTTTCTACGGAAAAACATTTAGTTCTCAGATTCTCACAGCAATTGATAAATTTAAAAAATTTGTTCAATTTAAAATTATTAAATCAAGAGCGATTGAAGAAATTAAAATACCTCTTCGCGACTTATTATTTTTCTTTAATATTCCAGAATCAATAGTAATTGATAATGAATCTCTCAATTCTGCTACAATAACTTCTTTATTAGAAGATGAATTAAAAATAAAAATATTTAAATCACCACCATATAAGAGTGAAGTTAACGGACAAATCGAACGGTTTCACTCAACTTTGATTGAAATTATGAGATGTCTAAGAACCGATGGTATTTCACGTAATTTCGAAGAATTATTAGAAAGATCTGTTAATGAATACAATCATTCTGTTCATTCAACTACAGGGAAAAAACCCGTAGAATTATTTTATGGTAGAAATTCTAACATATCTCCTGCAGATTTTGAAAAAACTAGATTGGAAAATATCGAAAAAATAAAAATAAAACAACAAAAAGATCTAGTAGTTCATAATAAAAAAAGAAAGCCAATAAGAAACTACGAACCAGGCCAAATAATTTACGTAAAACACAATAAACTTTTAGGTTCAAAATTAACTTTTAGATTTAAAAAAGAAATAGTTAAAGAAAATAAAAATACTTTAGTTATTACAGAATCTGGTCGAACTATTCATAAAAGCCTTATAAAAAATTAGTTAATTTTATATTTCAGATCGTTGTTTTATATCACATTAAGTGAAGTATAAATCTTAGATTATTCTAATTTTCAATTGATTGCTGCCGACATCGGAAAAGCAAAAATAAATGACGGAAATTTCAAATTAATACATGTAATCGAATTAGATAAGTACCAAGAATTTGTTCAAATTTTTAAAAATATTCTTGTTAAAGAAATCACTGTAAATAATCGTCTTTTTACTTATCTTGAACATGAAAATGAACAAATACAAAATTTATTAAAAAATTTAGTAATTCATAATCATAGATCTAAAAGATCTTTCAATTTTATTGGTACGGCATGGAAATGGATTGAAGGTAATCCAGACCATGAAGACTTTAAAATAATTCAAGATAAAACTAATAATGTTTTAAAATATAAGAATAAACAATTTATTATTAATCACTTACACAATGATCGAATTAACAATTTAACTAAAATAACTAATGAAATAATAAATTCAATTCAAAAAGAAAATAGTTTTAATGATAGATTAGTATTCAATTTTCAATATAAATTAAAGTTAATTAAAGAAGAGTTAACTAATATCGCTTATGCTATTCATTGGGCAAAATCAGGTATTGTAAATTCATTAATTTTATCCAGTTCAGAAATGAGTTTTATTACTGATCTTGCTGATAAAGAATCTTTGCCTTATGCAACTCCTGAAGAAGCTTTAGATTTTGCCAATGTCAAAATTATAACAAATAACACGTGTTTGTTTTATATTGTTAATAATCCATTAATAACTAATGAAACTTTTAATAAATTGTTAATTAAACCAATAAAAAATAACAATTCTGTAAATGAAATAACTTATAAATTCATATTGTCAAATAAAAATAATATTTACGGAATAACAAAAGATTGTAAAATAATTAATAATCTTTCAATTTGTAATAAAAATAATATTGTAAACATTAGTAATTCTACTTGCATTTCGAAACTTTTAAAAAGTCTTTCTTCAAGTTGTAACAAAATTAATAGTCATCATATTCCATCAATAGACGAAATATCTGATGGAATTCTTTTATTAAATCAATTTATGGGAACTTTAAAATTTCAAGACACATCCTACAATCTCAGTGGAACTTATATTGTTAAATATCATAATATGACAATAGAAGTTAATGCTACTAAATTTATTTCTAGAGAAATCTCATCTATGAAGGCTCTTCCGCCAATAATGCAACCAACATCGTTAGAAAAGAAATATCGTAAATTATTGTCATTGGAAATTCTAAAAGAAATTCAAATAAATAACACAGAACAAATCGATTTATTTAATACTGAGAAAATTATTTATCAATCTATTAGTTACAGTACAATTACTATAATAATTGTAATCATAATTATAATCATAAGTTGTAAAATTAAATTAAATATAAAACAATAATTTTTAAAACAAAAGAAAAAATTTCAAATGAAGACAATCCATCTGTAGCTAATAACAAACACGAATCAAAAGTACCAAGTTCCATTAACAAACCCGTCTTCGAATAATCTTCGAACTAACAAACAAACGAGGTCATTTGGACTTAAAATGGGAAGAGTTAATTTGAATTAATATGACACTTTTAAATTTTTAATAAATTCTTTTCCCACAAATTAATTTTAAACATAAATTCGTTATCATATTGTTCCCACACAAAAATGTTGCTG
>OY987255.1:46052453-46134871 GCA_963920725.1 Rhamphomyia laevipes | reverse complement strand
TATACAAATGAGACGATTAGTCTCTACAATATGTATATACATTAGATAATTAAATAACAAATGAAAAATGCTCTCAACAATCAATATAATTATAAATGAAAATAAAAATAAATTACTACTGAAAGAAAACTAAAACAAAATTTAACATGATTTAATTTAAACAATATTTTTTAACATTATAAAGACTTATAACTTACAAGGGTCATACATGCTACGAATGCTACATAAATAAATAAGTAAGATGGAGCTATATCAAAGAACTGAAGTACTGAAAGCAGAGATTACAAAAATTTTTATGCGATGAAGCACTCTTAATGACAACAGATAGCTGATTCCACAAGGAAACTATATTAACAAAGAAAGACAGATGGCGTAAATGTGTTTTATGATTAGGTACAATAAGATTACATGTTCTGGGCGATCTCAGAAAAACAACTTTATTCGCTAAATACAAAGGTGTTTTGAAATAAATAATTTTGTGTAAAAAACATATGTAACGATAATTCAAATAATTAGAGAACAAACAGTTGAAAATAGATTTATTAACATCACGTACACTATCAAATTTTCGACGATTATAAACATATCTAATACACGCATTGAAGAGCACATTGAGTCTATTCCTTTCACCCACATTCATAGACGAAAAGACAACATCACAATATAGAAAGTGTGGGACAGCCAATGAAACAATCAGTTTATGTCTAGAAGCAAGCGGGATGTTGTCAGAAAATTTCCACATTCTACGTAGGACAGCATAAACTTTACACGAAATTGAATTAATATGGTCAGACCAAGACAAAGTTTTGTTGAATAATACTCCTAGATTTTTAACTTTATCACAGTAAGGTATAGTTTTGTAATTTAGACGAAGCAATGGTAAATTGGACGTATCAACTGCTTTCTGAGATATTATAATAGATTGCGATTTAGAAGCATTCAATTTCAATTCATTATCATTAGCCCAAAAAGATATTGCATCCAGTTCATCATTAAGCTTACCAATATAAGATGCCAGTTTCAAAGCAGGGCAGCTTAAGTAAATTTGCGTATCATCTGCATAAATATGACATTTAGCTTCTGACAGACATTCAGGTAGATCATTGATGAATAGACAGAATAGCAGAAGACCCAAAATGGATCCTTGAGGTACACCACAGAGAACAGGTAGTAAATCTGAGGCACTATCATTACAAAAAACATACTGAAATCTGTCAGTTAAATAGCTAAGAATAAGATTTAAAGCACTATTATGAAAATTAAATTTGTTTTTAAGTTTTTGGCACAGTTTTAAAAAAATCTAGAAGCAAAAGAATAGTACATAGTTTATTATCATTTTTCGCCGAAATATCATCCGTTATGCTTAAAAGAGCAGTTTTGGTACTGTGTTTAGATCTGAAACCAGATTGGTACTGGTAAAGCAAGTTGTTTGATTCAAGATGTTTACATATTTGATTGTGCATAATGAATGCAAAAGCTTTTGATAAACTAGAAAGCAAACTAATTGGGCGAAAATCAGTTATTTGTGGATTTGCTTTTTTAGCCACTTTCCAGCAATTTGGATAAATCGACTTAGTAAAAATGTTATTAAAAATATAAACTAAGTGCGGCAAAACCACAGGTAGCAACATTCTGATAAACCTTATCTGGATTTCATCTGGTCCAACAGCCTTAGATTTAATATGCTCAATAGCATCAAACACATCATTAGCAGTAATACACTGAAAACAGAAATTATTACAATTGGCACTAACATCAGTATTATCATACAAAGCATCATAATTAACAGCGCTGGACACATTGGCAGGAGTGACACAAAAAAGTTTATTTAGCTCATTGACATCAAAGGACTCCAATTCATCAGCGGACTGCTTATTATGAATTCCAAAAGTAGCTACATTTTTCCAGAAATTCTTTGATGACAAGTTGGTATCTAGTTTTTCAGAAAAATAAGCTTTTTTTGCCTTCCGAACTAACAGAGTGGCTTTATTTCTCAGGCTCGTGTACTTGGACCAATTTTCATCAGTTTTCGTGTATTTCCAGAGATCATAAGCAATATCACGATCCGCTGTTATTTTTTTAATTTCACCATCAAAATAGGGGATATATTTAGAATTTTTACGTATAGAACGAAGTGGGACATGTTCATCAAACAGTTTACGAATAATATTGTTAAAAACAGATAACTGAACATTAACATCAGGTGACGAATAAATTAGATTCCATGGACACATATTAGCAGCATTATAGAGGGTGTAAATATCACAGTTTTTATAATCACGAAAATTTATTTTGTCTTTATCAGGTACTTTAACAGGAACTGTGTATGAGAAGTAGATAAGATCATGGTCGCTTGAACTAGGCAAAGATATCTGACCAAAACTGGATGCTTTATCAGTAAATTCTGAATTAATAATAAAGATATCAAGAAGCGAAGCAGATGTTTTACTAAATCTGGTCTCATAAGATGTGTTTAGTATTGATATTGAAAAGCTACTTAATAATCTAATAAAGGCAGGTTTGACATTATCCAGTTCCGACAATATATTAATATTAAAATCACCACCAATTATAATATGTTCATACTTTGGCGATAGCTTTTTTAATTCATCTGATAGGTATTCAAGACGCCCAACTGTAGGTTTACAAAAATAAACACAGCCAAGCAGAAATGATTCCTTGTCTAATTTTAATTCTATAAACATATATTCAACTCCAGGTATTTGAAACGACTGACACAGAATTTTAACAGAAAGCCCACATCTAACATAGATTGAGACACCACCACCAATTATTGGACATCCATCAGAATTTGTAATGGACCTGTCATTTCTGTAGAGTTTAAAGCCAGCAATTTTAATCATATTCGATGTGATATCAGAATTCAACCACGTTTCAGAAATCATGAGAACATGTACATTAGTTTTATATAAAGCTGAACGTATTACATCTATTTTGGAAAATAAACTTCTTATTTTAATGTGACAAACATTCAGCGATTCCTTGGGCTTAAGAGCTGACTTTAATATAATATTAGGAATTGAAAAATTACCAGGTGGTTCATCAGTATCGTTGCCAAGAGTGCTATTGCTATTAACCATTATTAAAATTTAAATTAAATAAAAATAAATTAATAAATATAAACCCGCCCAGAAAAACTTCAGTCCATGATATTAGCACAGAAATTATATGACAACATTCAACAGCAATGACCCTTGTAAACACTAAGCCTAAAATACTACTTAAAACTACTAATACAATTTTGGCAAAATATAAAATGGAATATAAATATGAGAGCAATAACATTGTTATAGAGCATAATGGAAAATAACAAAAATACTTTACATATTAATTATCAGCATCTATAACCTCCGGCTCCACAATTAAAGACTTTCTTCTGCTGGCTGTAGAACTGTTGTTATTTATTAGTTGATTTTTGGATGTTATCTTGATAGCTTTATCATTTTCCGTCTTAGCAATATAAAGATACCCATTGTGAGTATAAGATTTAAAAATCCAGCCATCCTTTTTTAAAGTGTTCGTCAGTTTAAGTAAATCAGAAGTCTTTTTCGTTAGACTTTCATTTATATAAATTCTGCAGTTACCACTAAATCCAACATGCGAAACATTTAACGTTTTAAATTTCAAATATTTACTGGAAAATGTATTTCTAACCGACGGCCAGAGAAATAAACATAAAATTTTCTTATAAATCGTTTATAAATTAATTAACTAATAGTGATATAATAATAATAAGATAATTAAAATGGGGGACAAGGACCCCCGGGAGTAAAACCCCCCGGTATTATAATGAAAAAAAAAACTTTTAATGACTATTTAATACAATTCGACGAAACAGAAAAATTAGAAAACATTTGTGAATGTGAAAAACATCTTGTTCTAGTTCGAACAGATGAAGGTAAAAATATGGAAACTGTATCACCTTTCCTATTACAACGTGTTATAAACGGAGTAGCTGGAGAAGTAACTGTATGGAAAAAAATAAGAAATGGTACAGAACTTATTAAAACCAAAAAAATTGCACAAGCACAAAAACTGATTAAATTAATTAAAATAGATGCCACAATAAATGTATCAGTATCTGAACATAAAACACTAAACACTGCAAAAGGTGTAGTTTATGCACCAGATTTTGAATATATGACTGATGAAGAAATCCTTATTGAAATGGAAGAAGAAAAAGTTATACAAATAAAAAGATTCACACGTAAGTTAAACAATATTGAACAAGACACCGGATTATATGTTTTAACTTTTTCAACATCAAAACTGCCATTAAATATAGAAGCTGGTTATTAAAAATATGTAATTAGACCGTATATTCCACCTCCACTAAGGTGTATGAATTGTCTTCATTTCAACCACTTCATAACAAACTGCAAAAAGTCAAAAATTTGTTTCAATTGTTCAGAAGAATATCATTTAAATAACGAACATGAAATTTGCGAGAGACCAAAAAAATGTACAAATTATAGAGAAAACTATAATGCTTTTGATAAAAACTGCACAGTTCTAAAAAAGAAAAAGAAATTAAAGCAAACAAAATTAAAGAAAATGTAGATGGAAAGAGCAATGAGACTATACAACCAAAGATTTCCTTTAAATGGAACGTTCTCAAATCTATTTAAAAATAAAAGCTGCAATTGCAAATGTACATGTAACCAAAACAATACAACCCCAAATATAGTAGACAAACCAACAATAGTTACTCAAAATATAAATAATAAGGGAGAAAATAATAAAACGATCGCTAAAAGATCGAGATGTAAAGAGAGCACACTCAGCGAGAGCCCAGAAACATCTTACAAGGTAACCGAAGTTGGTAATAATAAAATTAAAATATTTTCTAGAAAAATAACTTATAGACAAAAAAAGACAATTAAAAAACAGAATTTAGCCCAAAAAAAAAATAAAAAAAAATTAATTTGTTACGAAGAAGAAGGTATGATTAGTGACTCAGATACAGAAGTATCTATTAATAATATGTAATGTCTCTCAATGTAGTGCAATGGAATTGTGATGGTATACTCACATTTAGAAGAATTTAAACTATTGATTAAAAAATATAATTCTTTTATTTATTGTCTCCAAGAAACTAAATTTAAAGAAAACCATGTTCCAAGTATGAAAATTTTTAATATCTTTTATAAAAATTGTATATCAAATACGGTTGCTCATGGTGGTATGGCAATCTATGTCAACTCACATTTAATTGCGATGAAATTAACATCCAAACAAACTTACAATGTGTTGCAATAAAAATGTACTACCCAATACAATTTATTATCTGTAATCTGTACCTTCAAAGAACAGATAAAATATCTAGAACAGAATTAGAGAATATAATTAGCCAATTTAATTTACCATATCTTCTAGTAGGTAATTTTAATAGTCATTACTCTTTGTGGGGATCAGAAAAATTAGATATTAATTAAAATGGTAGAAAAATGGTAGAAAAATTTATAAATGAACAAAATCTAAATATTTTTAATAATGGTAACCCAACACACTTCAGTTTTTCCTATAAAACATATAGTGCAATTGACTTATCTTTATGTTCGCCATCACTTCAAATATACTTTGATTTGGTTCGTATAGGATGATCTACATAATAGCGACCACTTTTCCATAATAATGCCTCTCATTATTAATCCAGGAGAGAAAGCGTTTGAAAATCGTCAGAAATGGCTAATAAAAAAAAACGGATTGGGATGAATATAGAAAAAATATTAATTCTGAGCTTTTTAATAACATAGATCTCTACGAACAACATATCGCTAAAAATATCATTGACGCCCCAAAAAAATCTATACCATCTATAAAATATTCTAACAGTACGAAAAATTTTCGTTGGTGGAACGAAGAAATAAAAAACCTAATAAAAAATAGAAAACAGTTATTAAATAAATATAAACGTACAATGAATTTAGAAGATTATAAAAATTTCGTAGTTATCAAATATAAAACCAGAAAAGTTATCCGATATTATAAAAAATTGTCATAGAAAAATTATTTTAAATCTATATCATCAAATACATCACCATCTCAGGTATTTGAAAAAATCAGACACATACACGGGAAAAGTAAAAATCATATAATAACATCAATATTAGAGAATAATCAATTGGTAACAAACACTAAAGACATATGTGATAAAATTTCTGAACATTTTCAAAAAATTTCTAGTTCGAATAATTATACTTCAAAATTCAATAATATTAAAAACTCAATAGAAAAACATAATTTAAATATACCAGATTCATAAAATGATAACTATAATAAACCATTTACAATCCAAGAACTAGTAGCTAGCTTATCAAAATGTAAGGGTAGTTCACCCGACCCTGACATGATATAGTAAATAATATTGGTACGAGATTATCTACTGGTGCTTTTAGAACCAGTCCAATAAATAGTTTATTGGTAGATGCACACCAAAAACCTTTAAAATACAGGAGAGATAAATTTGCTATGTTATATGGACTAAAAATATTATCAATATCCAATCATCCACTAAATAAATTAATAAAAAATGAATGACAAATTTAAAAACCGTAAAATATCTCAACAGCCAACCTTTATCCGGCTTAAACAACTGCTAAACAAATATAAAATCCCACATAAATATGAAATGGAAAATATACAATTACAAAATTCACCACCATAGTTAAACAGAACTATTTCAATAGATACGTCAACTCAACTCTTAAAAAAGAAAATACAAATGTGGTAATATATCAAAAAAAGTTCTAGGAAAAACTTAATAATAAATATAAAAATTTCGAATATATCTATACTGATGGTTCAGTAAAAGACACCGAAGCAGGATGTGCATTTAAATATACATACATAAACAATATCATCTAACCAAACATAAAGTATATTTTCAGCTGAACTGTTTGCAATATACAAAGCAATTGAGTATGTAATAAATAATTCTAATAAAAATAATTTCTTGATATGCACACATTCGCTTAGTACACTAAAAGCAATTGAAAAATTATATACTAATCATCCATTGATACAAAAAATAAGAAATATTATAAATGATAACCCAATAATCAAAATTTCATTAATATGGATACCATCACACTCAAACATTAAAAACAATGACATCATTGACAAAATGGCAAAATATTCACTTAAAGACGCGTATGAAAATGAACATAAAATTTTTTATAAGGATATGAAAACAATTATATAAACTTCATGTATAGCAAAATCGAATGACGAATGGTTAAGTACACCGAACAATAATAAAATAAAAAATTTAAAAATAAACCTAAAACCATTGCAAAATCTCGAATCTTTAAACCGAAAAGATTCAATTATAATCACCAGACTACGAATAGGCCATAGTATGCTAACGCATGGACATCTTTTCGAAAAAAAAATCCACCTTTATGCAGTTGTAACGATTTACCAATTACAATTAAACATATATTTGAAGAGTGCTCATTATTGGCACAAACTAGACTTAAATATAATATATCTTCTAAAAGAAGATAATCACGATACAATGAAAGACATTATAAAATTTATTAAAAAAGCTAAATTATATGATAAAATATAAAAATAATAGAATAAAATCAAAATATTAATAAAAATAAATTTTAACTTTTAAATATAAACTATTAATTAAATATCTAAATATAAAATACGATATGAAAAATAATTAAAAAAAAACATTATATATAATTATATATTAATTACAATCTATAAAAATAAAAAATCATATAAAAACTATATGATCAAAATATGTAAATATGAATTAAAATAAATAGTTTAAATATGAATTATATAAATATATAAATAGAATTAAAATTAATACAAATCAAAATTAATATGAACTAAAATTAAAAAATAAGATGAATTTTGTTATAAATATAAAGGCCTTAAAAAACTTAAACTATGTGATCAAAGGCCAAATAATATACCTTTAATAAATATATAAAACCATACTTATATATTTAAAGATACTTATAATAATTTGTCTATGTTTAATAAAATTAATATTACTCAATATCTTAATACTTACTTACTTAAAAATAAATATATTATTTGAAATGTTAATTAAAGAAAATGAATATGTAATCTTGATGTAACTTATTTTTTATTCATTATCGAGGTCGATCTGATGGCAGGATGACTGAGTTTATAAGAAATAAATTAAACAATATTAATGAAATGAGAAAGAAAAAACAATGTAAATGAAATGATGCAGTGGCGAAGCTAATGGTTTTATATCGGGTGTTCAGTTTAATAAATACAAAAAAAAATGGTAAAAGTGAGGAGTAGATAACTCCTTAGGTTCAACAGTAATGTTTGTAAAAAAAATTTGAAAATAGATAATAATTACTATAAGCTCTAGCTAAAACATATGACACAATAATCGGAAATTTTATTATGAAACTTTTGACCTACACCTTAAATCTGTGATATAAATTATTTTGTAATTTTTCATAAAAACTAAAAAAAAATATTGCTCTCTACATAAACGAGAAATTCTAAAACCTACTAAAAGAACCGTTATCATCTTGTGCGGACATTAGGATGAAGTTGAAATGAATCTGTGAGCCAAATTTTATTATAATCTGTATTTATATATAAATTCGCAACCCCAACAACGGAACAAAAATTTCTCAATTTTATTTATAGTATTTTTAAACGTTCATTTAAAATTACGAACATGCAACAAAAATATATTGCAACCACAACAAAAAAATAATTCCCTATATTATTTATAAATTTGCAACCGCAACAACGAACCAACTTTTGTCAATTTTTGTTATATTATTTTTCCAATGTTCATTTAAAATTATGAACGCAACAGTAATATATCGCAAAGCCAACAAAAAAAATATTTTTATTATAACATTAAATTCGCAATAGTAACAACGAGCCAACATTTCGAAATTTTGCTTATAGTATTTTTCAAACGTTCATTTAAAATTATGAACGCAAGAGTAATATATCCCAACACCAACAAAAAAATCTTTTTCTTATACATCTATAAATTCCCTACAGTAACAACGAACCAACAACAATTTTTCATATAATATTTTTCTAACGTTCAGCTAAAATCTCTCAAATTTTCAAAAATACAAATTATCTAACAAAAGCTTGGTTCATAATTTTAAATGAACGTTTGAAAAATATTATATTATAGGCATAGCCATAGCATAGGTATAAGAAAAATTGTTGTTGGTTCGTTGTTACAGTTGTGAATTTATTATATATATGCAGAGAATATTTTACTGTCGCATGTTCATAATTTTAACTGAACGTTAGAAAATTATTATATGTAAAATTGTTGTTATAGTATTAAAAATTTAAAATTTAGTAGAATTAAAAATGTTGTATATGGTTTTTTTTTATTATTAGCAATATTTTGTTAAGTTCCTATAAATAGGTTTGGGTGTTTAGTGAACACCTTGAACAGTACCAGCGCCGGCTCTAGTGCTCAATGCGCCCTATGCAAGAATTTTTATAGCGCTCTCTTTATCCGATTTAAAAATAAATTTACATGAAAACTATGATTAATGAACGAAAATGATGGAAGAAAAGTAAATAAATTTAAAGGTACAAGAGTTTGATGTAAACAAAAAATACGACTCAAGATACCTAGAACCATTTATTAAGAATTTACAAACTAATAACATGTATTTAATTTTTAATATGTAAATTCTATATAATAATTTCCAGCCAAATTGCTCATTATATTACATTTTCCTTTTTATTTTAACATAAGATATCACTTTTATAATTAAATAAAAATTGCATAATTTAATTGCTTTACAAAAAGCTACAAGGAAGGAAAATATAATAACATAGAAATACATAGAAATGGTAAAGAAATAAGAAATTAAGTTTTTATGCGAAAATATTTGTCAATAGCTATTAGGCAAAATAGTCAATACTGTTAAAAGATACCAGGTATATAAAATCATATTAGAAAAATTGGAAAAAAATATGTATGTATGCGTAACGTAAAATATCTAAATTTTCAAATATAATTTTTTCATATATAATTTACAAGAAAATTGTTTTGAAAAAAATTCGCCCACAAATATTTAAAATGTGTGAAAATGGAACATATTAATTATTTAAATCGAAAGATGAAAGGCGCCCTTCTTATAGATCAGCGCCCCCATGCAATGCATAATCTGCATATCGTGTCGAGCCGGGCCTGAACAGTACCACACTTCGCGCTTGAAATGATGGTATAATAAAGCATAAAAGAAGAGCAGTTTTCTATTGACTGCGGGAGGATTAATATGTAAAATAAAATAATAAATTGATGAAAAGTAGTGTCTTTTAATTCAATTTCAATTCAATTCAAAAAAGTATTTTATTCAAACTTATTTTTTTACATAATTTCAACAATTATATGTACTTAAAATAAACATTGGCTTGAAGCCGTCTGCTTTTCCTTTCTTTACACAGTATAGATTGATAACAGATACTAATTTTGTTATTGTTATATTATTACATGTTTATATTATTTTTATTATTATTAAATATTATTACATTATTATTTTTATTCATTATTATTATTAAATATTGTTATAATTATTATTATTATTGTTTATTATTAAATATTATTATAGATATATTTATTATTATTTTTAGTGTTTATCTTTCTTTATTTAATAAAATATCATCTAAACTCTTCGGTTATATTTTTCCTATATTTATACGCTGCTGTGGTGTAACCCGCTAGTTTACTCCAGTTTGCCCCGTTTAGAATGGTTATTCCTTCTCCCTCTGTAAGTTGATTTTTACTGAAATAGGTTTTCCTTATGTCGTTGAATATTGGACATTCAGCTAAAAAGTGTAGACTATTCTCCTCTTTTTTAAATTGCATAAAGTGCAGCTTGATGTTTCGGTGTTTATATGTGGCGAGTAATTTAATGACAGAAGTTCTCCTCTAATCTTGAATATTAAAGATATTTCGTTGGTTTCGTATCTATCATTAAAGTAATTAAGCTCTTTTAATTCATGATTTAAATTAATATATATGTTTCTATGATTTGATGTTTTTGCTTTATGTAAGAATTGGTTTTTGTATCCATCATCTACTGCTCTAATTAATCCATATAATTGATTTTCCCATTGTATACAATCATATTCATTTAAGTTTAATTCCACATCATAATCTTCTGCCAGCTGCATCCATGTTTTAATATACAGCTCTTTTTTTCTATATATAATCTGTGACATCTGATATGTTAGTCGCCCGTTGTTTTGCTTCATTGTTTTGATTACATAATCCACATTGAGCTTTAAAGTATACAGGTATAGCGGCGCGACACCAGTTTCTACATACAACATATAGTCTGGAGTGTTAGTTGGTAATTTAAAAATTCTCTTAATGAAATACTTTTGTATTTTTTCTACCTGCTCATATTTCAAATAACCCCAGGTTTGTGCTGCATAACACATTACGGATCTAATTACAGATTGGAAAATTTTATATTTTATAGAATGTGCTATGTTACCGTTTCCAAGAAAGTTTCTCCATGTGCCATTTAATGCTGCTGCTGCCTGATTATATCTATTTTCCAAATGTTTACACATACTTAATTTTGTCGTTAGAACCACTCCTAAATATTTATATTCCTTTACTATCTCAATTTTTCTTCCGTCGATGTGCCACTGCTCATTTCGGGCCAGTTTTCCTCCAGATCTAAAAACCATTATTTTGGACTTATCAAGATTTATCATTAAATTCCATTTTTTTAAATATTGACTAATTTTTGTGATCATTAGCTATAGTGATTCAGGCGTTTCAGCAAATATGACCATATCATCTGCATACATCAATATTTTTATTATCAACTCTAATATTTGCACACCTCCTGGTAATGAATCGACAATGTCATCTATAAAAATAGTAAAAAGTATTGGATTTAAAATACACCCCTGTCTAAGACCTATTGTTGTACAGAATTCTTCAGATACCTCGATGCCATTCCATACTTTTGCTTTGGTTTTTGAGTAAATTGCTTCTAACATTTTTATGAATTTATTTGATATACCCTTTTCATTTAGCTTGCATATCAGAGCATTTCTATCAATATGATCAAACGCAGATTTCAAATCTATGAAAAATGAATATACTTTTTTGTTCTTCAACTGTCGTAATTTTATTAAATTAGTTATAACATATATTTGGTCATTACTTCCATACTTACTTACTTACTTATACGGCACTACAACCCTACTGGGTCAAGGCCGAGAAGAGGGAATTTCTCCAACGGTCTCTGTCCTGCGCCGCCAGTCGCCAATTATCGGCGACGTTGAGCCTTCTTACGTCCGCTTCAACGCCATCCTTCCATCGGAGATTTGGCCTTCCTCTTCTGCGCCTGCCCTCCGGTCTGGATTCAAAAACCACCTTTGCTGGAACCTGTTCGTCCATTCTCGCCACGTGACCTAGCCATCTAAGTCGTTGGACTCTGAACTTTTTGACTATGTCAGCGTCGCAGAAAAGTTCATATAGCTCGTGGTTGTACTTTCGTCTCCAGATCCCTTCTTCGAGCGTAGGACCGTATATCATGCGCAACACTTTCCGTTCAAAGGATCCCAAGAGCTGCTCATCGTGGTTCGCCAAGGTCCAGGTTTCTGAACCATATAGCAGTACTGGCACAATGAGTGTCTTGTATATTATCTTCTTTGTTGTTGGTACAAGATCCTTTGAACGAAACTGTCTATAGAGACCATATAGACAGCGATTGGCCAGAACGATTCTGCGCTTTATTTCTAGGCTGGTGTTACTGCCATCCGTTGTTACCATAGCGCCGAGATAGACAAAGTCTTTGACCACCTCAAGATTGTACGACCCTATGGTAATGTTCTGACCAATTCTATGTTGGGTGGCTTCGCTGTTCGTTGCCACCATATATTTCGTCTTGGCTTCGTTGACCCGCAGACCTAACTTCCGTGCACTTTCTTCAACTGCTACAAAAGCTTCGCTGACGTTACTTTGTATTCTGCCGATGATGTCTAAGTCGTCAGCATAGGCAAGTATCTGGGAGGACTTATTAAAGATCGAGCCAGTAGTCGTTATCCCGGATTCGCGCACCACCTTCTCAAGTGCGATATTAAAGAGATCGCACGAGAGTGCGTCACCTTGCCTGAAGCCTTTGGTCGTTTGGAAGGTCCTAGAGATAGCGTTGTCCACTCTCACTGCACATAACGTACAAGCTAGAGTTACCCTGCACATGTTCACGAGCTTTACAGGATAACCGAAGTCCAACATAGCTTGTAGAAGCTCGTTTCTTCCTATCGAGTCATATGCAGCGGCGAAATCTATGAACAGGTGGTAGGTGCTCACGTTGAATTCTTTGCATTTCTCCAGGATCTGCCGCAGTGTGAAGATTTGATCCGTTGTTGATCTTCCAGGACGGAAACCACATTGGTATTTACCAACAACACGGTCCATGTGTGGTTTCAAGCGCACGTAGATTATACTAGACAGGATTTTATATGCCACATTCAGAAGACTAATACCGCGATAGTTGCAGCAATTCAACCGGTCACCCTTCTTCGGAATGGGACATATAATACTGGTATTCCACTCAGTGGGCATGCTTTCTTCTATCCAAATTTTTCTGATAATTTGGTGCATACACCCTACCAAATCATCACTAGCATATTTGAATAGTTCTGCTGCGATGCCATCAACTCCAGGTGCTTTATGGTTCTTCAGGTTTTTGATGGCATTATGAACTTCTTCCAGGGTAGGTGGTAGTTCTTCCTGGGTATTGAGTGGAATACTTGCAAAGCTACTCTCCGTGGTATTATTTCCACTGTTATTTCACCACATAGAAGCTCTGAAAAGTGCTCTGCCCATCTTTCTAGAATGTCGTCAGGGTTGGTTATAAGGTTCCCATCTTTACTATAGCACGCGGAGCTCCGAGGCACGAAGCCTTGTTGTTGTGCTTTGATCTTCTTGTAGAATTTCCGAACCTCATTTCTGCCTCTCATCCCTTCAAGTTCTTTGAATTGCTCGTTTTCATAAGCTCTTTTCTTCGCTCGTATGACTTTTTTCTCTTCACGCCGTTTCAGCCGATATTCGTCATATGCACGCCTTGTTTTTCTGCTCATCCAGTTGCGATATGCAATGTTCTTTTCCTCGCGGGTGGTTCTACATACATCATCATACCATTGATTTCTAGATGGTGGTACGATGAAACCAATGGCTTCTTCAGCTGCCGATTTGATGATGGAGGAGCATTGTTGCCATTGTTCGTCAACTGGGGATTCCGCGCATATGGGACGTTCCGAGATCATACGAGTTACTGTGTTCGCATACCTTCTGGCGACTACTTGCGATTTTAATGCTTCGGTGTTAAATTTTGGTGTTCCTCTAAATGTGTATCTACGGTGTGTAGACACACGCTGGCGGACTCTCGCCATCACGAGATAGTGGTCCGAGTCTATGTTTGCACCCCTTCTGGTGCAAACATCCATTACATCCGAAGCATGTCTGCTGTCAATCGCAAAGTGATCGATCTGGTTAGTTGTTCTCTGATCTGGTGATCGCCAGGTGAGCTTATGAATATTACGATGAGGAAAGGTAGTACTACTTATAACCATATTTCTCATAGCTGCCATATTTATCAACCGTAGCCCGTTGTCTGTGGTCTCATCATGGGCGCTGTGCTTGCCAATTACTTTTCCAAAGATTTCTTCTTTACCAAGCTTTGCATTAAAATCTCCTATGACGATTTTAATGTCATGACGTGGACATCCGTCGTACGCACTCGCCAGCGCGTCATAGAAATCATCTTTGTCCACGTCATCAGAATCATCAGTGGGGGCGTGGCAGCACAGCACGGTGATATTGAAAAATTTTCCTTTAATTCGGATGCTGCATAGGCGCTCATTGATGGGGTTCCAGCCTATGATGTTGTTTTTTAATTTTGGTCCCACCACAAAGCCGCATCCGAATTTCCGTATTCTTTCTTGACAGCTATAATAGATGGCCCAGGATCTCCTACGACATTCTAAAATTCCGGTACCTGTCCAGTTCATCTCTTGTACTGCGGTTAGATCTGCTTTGTATTCGCCAAGTACATTAATGAGTTCGTTAGATGCACCAGGAGTAGATAATGATCGAACGTTCCAGGTGCAAATTCGTAAATCGTAGTCCTTCTTTCGTGTGCTAGGGTCATTTCCAGAAAATCCGCCGGTTTTTTTCCTTCTTCTTTTCTTAATAATGTATTTTTTACAGGTTTGGTTATTAGCCAAACGCCAACCTCGTTTGCGGTCTGCGCGTGTATCGAGGGACTCAGAATGCCGGAATTGTTCTGACGTCGGCATCGCATTTGCAGTTTTAGCCTTCTCACATAAGGGGATATGGGAGAAGTTACCAATGGCCACCACGAGGAGGTACAGCAAACACTTGATTAGACACATAACAGTTGCGCCACTGGGTCAGCGACCGGTCAGCGGTTACCCTGTTACATCCAATCCAGACCATTCATAATTTTCTCTAAATCCTGCTTGATATGCTGATATTATATTTTTTGATTTTATAAATTCATTTAACCGCTTTAGCAGTAATGCACAGAAGACTTTGGCGATGGAATTAGTGAATGCTATTGCTCTGTAGTTTGCCATTTCATTGGGATTTCCCTTTTTATAGATTGGATATATTACTGATTGCTGAAACTCAATTGGCGCTGATGTATTTTTATATATAATATTAAAGAAATCTAATATTTTATGTAGAAATTCTATTGGTGCATTCTTTAAAAATTCGGCTGGTATTCTATCCTCTCCAGGTGCTTTGTTGTTTTTCATTTTCTTTAAAATAGCTATTAATTCTTGTATGTTGAAGTCTTGGTCGAGAATATCTGATTATATATATGATCTAGCAAATTGTATGGTGGCAGTTGAATTAGGTGAATTTAGTTGTACTGCAAAAAATTCTGCTAATTGTTGTACTCTTATAGTTTTACCCATCAGCGTTATTACTCCCTTTAATTTATTTATTATTTTCCAAAGGCTTGATGGATCTTTTGATTTTACAAAAAAAATATACTAAATTTGCTTATATATATAAAAAAATCTGGATACAATTTTTTACTGAGCAATCCTGCAACATTATAGCTCAATATCTCTAGTTTTTCATTTTTATTATTATTATTATTATTATTATTAATATTATTATTATTATTATTAATAATAATAATATTATTTTTATTATTATTATTATTAAAGCAGACAGCATTTGATTGTTATTGATTTCCTTTATTTTCATGCAACAACTGAGAGACTTTTTCTTCAATATCAATTCCAAATAATTCTTTAATTTTACCAGCTCCACTTTCTTCGATAAATACACCATCACGTTTTTGTTCATGAACAAGACCATAACCGTGTTTCCATATAAATTTATAATCCTCGATAAACTTACGACCATTAGATACATTAATTTTTTTATTTTTATTTTTATCATTTGCCAGTAATTTGTTTTGCATTTGCTGGTAATTGTGTGGCAGATCTTTACTTATCGATATTTCTGAATTTTTTAGCAACCTAGTATTTTTCAAGATAACATTTACAGATCTTAACGATTGAAACTCCACGAGTATGTTTTGTTTTTTACCTTCAATATTATTTTTTCTTAGTTTTATAACTTTTTCCATTGGCAGTTTTGTTTCAATTTGTAAATTCTTCCTGATTATATTTTCAATTCTGGTTTCTACATCTTCGTTTTTCTCTACTACCACATTTCGAAAAATTAGATTTCTTTTTTGTTGATACATTTTAAGTTTTTCTATTTCGTTTTCCAACAATTCTATTTTTCTTTCGTTTACAGTAACTTTTTCTTTTAATAGCTCATTTTCTCTTAAAATTTCTTTAATATTTAAATCAATTGTATCTAGTTTATCTAGTTTAGTATTCATGGGCGCAAGTAGATTTTGCATTATTTCTAATGTTATAGGTTCTGCACTGGACATGTTTTTCACTTTTTTTGTGTAGCTTAACTCTTCACCTCACCTGAGGAAACAGAAAATGCTGTGGACCTTTCGCGCTTTGTTGCTAATTCAAGCTCATGAGTATCCTCAAACACTTCGTCGCTTCCACTGCTAATTTACTTAATAAATAATAATAAATAAATAATAATAAATTTAAATTGTAATACTTATTATTATACTATTAAATTTCAATTGATGATGGTATTATTTTTATTGCGCCAATAAATATGCAAATGTAAATATATTGCGTAGTTGTTGTAATAAGTCAGCACTTTTATTTTTAGGTTTAAGTATCTGATTTTTTTATTTGCGCCTAGAAATATTCAATTTAAATAATTTTTGTGATTTATTATTATTTTCGAATTTATTTATAATTTCACCAGTTGTAATTAACAATATTTAGCATATATCTTTATAATTAATTATATTTAGCGTCTATCTTTTTCAGGTGATTATTTTACAAACAGCTGATAATTGGATTACAGCTGGTAATAATTATTTTTGCTGATGTAATACTATACTTTTTCTCTTCACCCCCTTCCTTCAATGTTTTCCTATTATTTTTATATTAAATTTTTACCTTCAAGGTTTATAATCCAATAATCTTCAATTTGTTTATTCACCAAAATATTTAATTTTCACAACTAACAAAATTTTTTAAACTTTCTATGCTTTGAAACTGGATAATTGCTTATTTTAAATCAGAGCTATCTTTTTACCAACCACACTTTTTTGTCTTTTAATTATTAATCCTACTTATGGTTAAAAACAATTATATTCTGGATTACACTAATTATCGGGATTTTACACTTTATTTCAGGTAATCGATGTACCTTCATTTTACAAAAGGTAATCCCAAAAAATTAAAAAAATGTACAGCGAAAATACATGGTGTTCCTTAGACTTTTTTGATGTGTGTATTTGGGTTTAATTGAAAATTACAATCCGAGTTCAAAGTACATCGACTTAAAGCATCATTTCATCCGTAATTTAATTGATCAAGAAATAATAAAACCGAAGTATATATCACAGTGTTTCTAAAACTTTTTGGTACTTCGGAACCCTATAATTTTGTTTTCGTTTTCTCGGAACGCCTATGGAAAATTTTATTACCAGATGAGTATTATCAAAAATCATTTATAACACGATAATTCAATCAATTCAATTCAAACCTTTTTTAGAAAAAATGTATAAGAAAAAAAAATTAAAATTTACTAAGAGAAAAATATGCTCAACCCTCAAATACTGTATAAAATAAATTCTCATATTCTCTAAAATTTGTATCTTTTTAGACAAAGAAGAAAGAAGCAAAACAAAAAAAAATATTTTCAGACATAAAGATAATAAGAAAAAATCTTATATTTGTATTCAAGTATTTTTTACACAAGGCAAAAATTTGGTTTTTCTATATATTTTTTTAAATGCAAAAAATTATATAATTTTTGGATTTACAATTAAAGGACTGTACGGAAGTCGAGTGAAATGAAATTTTAATACAAATTTTACATCGTGAAATCAGAAATGAAAATTTACGCTTATGATTTCGCTCTGGTCGTACGCAGGTCGCGTGAAAAAGTTGTGAAAAAAAAATGATTTTTTTTTTTTTTACAACAGATGGAGCACAAAAAGTCTACAATTATTTTTCATAGCGAAATAATGTTCTGAACATTATTTCACGATGAAATTGTGACATTTACATTTTTTTTTCTTCAATAATTTAAATTTGATTTTTAAATTTGCTCAAATTTGATTTTTAAGTCAAATTTAAATTTAAAAAAATTTATAAACATAAACAAACATTTGAATTATCAAAATATTTGAATTATCAAAATGTCAAATTAACCTGTCTATTTTTCACAACTTTTTCACGACTATTTCACCGGAGACTTTGGAGAGCTTTAGAGATCGCGTTAAAATTTCATTTCACTCGACTTCCGACAGGCCTTAAGATATTATTTTTTCTGATTCATATAAAAAAAATCAATATAAATAACAATTAAATTTTACGTAGAACTAAAGGTATAGGAATTAGCAATATAAATTTAACAATTTTTTAGAAATTTTATCTAGCTATTAAATATTTATTATAAATTGACTTTTGTTCATGCGCGGTAATAAGAGGTATACTTATTCATTAATAAAATAACTATATAATTTGTTCTGATATACTTTAAATACTTTGTTTATGAAATATTGAGATTTTTAATAAAATATTGTAATAAAAAAATAGAAAAAGTAGGTAAATGAGGCCCCCTGTAGAACAATTTTTTTCGTTTTTCGTCATGCCCAATCACCTCCTTAATGCACACGTAGCGCGGGCACCCTGTATATATATGTATGTGTACAAGTTTTTCTGATGAATTCTCGTGAGTGTATCTTATTTTTTTATTTCATGGTTTGAAAAGTAGTGTTGTAGGTTTTAGTGTGAATCATGCGTCTGACAATATATTCTTAGCCTAACAATGAATTAAAATAATATACATATATAGTAATAATACAATACTTTTGTATCTATGGTTTCAAAATTTTGGATTAGTAACATTAATTTTTTTGTTTTTACTATTTAAGACGGGTAGTATTTCTTTTTTTCCTACTTTCCATTTACATTGTTTTCTTAACAACACTAAAATAAAAAAAATTTAAAACACTTTTTCTATGATTAAAACAGGATCCTTCTGAAAACCACTGTTTGAATTCTTCGTGGTTATTAGTTGCCGTTATGCATAAATTTAGATTGCAATATTTTGTGCTACAAAATTTTCAAAAATATATATCTGATATATTTTTGTAAAATATATCTGATGGTAGAATTAAACTGCCAAAATCAGATGGCAAAATTAATAACTCTAACGTTATTGAAATGTTATTACTGTTTTTCTGCAGATACCAGCCAGTACCAGCCATAGTTTAAATAATGTATGCAGAATGTAGCCTGCGAAGTATCTTATTGAAGAATCTTGAACTGTTGCAATTATTTTCTGATCACTTGTGAGTAAATTGTCTTTTTCTTCTTCAAAGTGTAAATTTTCTATATATTTTGAAAAATCTAATTCATCGTTATCAATACAATTTTATGTGTTCACCATATTCGATTTTGTTGAATATGTTTGGTTCAAAGCATGGCGTAAGTATTCATCGTCATCGTCATCGTGTTCACAATAAATCAAATTTGAAGCATAACTTAGAAGTTTCATAGACATTATACGTCCCATCACATCATTAAATTCTTTTACTGATGTTTTTCTATTAAATCGATTGTGCCCCGGAATAGTGCCATAAAAGCTTTAGATTGGGTCTGAATTTTTCTTTTTTGTCAATAAATAAGATACTTCGAGTTTTTCATTGTTGAAAAATTCGTCTGATAACATTAGTATGCCATTAATTGTTTTTGAAGGAAGCCATCAAACCAATAAACTTTAACATTATTATTAGCAATATTTGTGTTTGAAAAATATTGTTTTATATCAGTGAGATATTAATATATATTATTATTTTTTTCAAAACTAGATTTGTATGGCTTTCGATTGTCATATCTGGTATTAATATTTAAGCAATGAAAAAGTTTGACCAATTTTTGAATAAATAAGGCCGTTGAATATGCTTTTTCTTGAAAGATTGGCGGAAATAAATTATGATTATTATTTCTTAGTATGTCCTCAATTTTTGCATATGAAGCTTTTTTTATTTTTTTTTCCATAAAAAATTTAGGAAAATGAGAATCACAAATAAATGTTGTTTTTTTTGGATACTCTACAAATTTTGATTCTTGATTTTTAATTTTTTCCCAGTTTAAAAAATTTAATGAGACTTTAGTGGACATTTTACACTTTAGTAAATGTTTTACATTTTATAAAAAAACCCAAATCTAATATTTTTCTACCTTTATTGTTTTATTAATAATATTTATTGCATTAAAGAAGTTGCAATATTTCATAAACAAAGTAATTAAAGTATATCAGAAGAAGGGGCGAGTGGCGGCGACCTCCAAGTGTGCGTGACAAGTCCATCACGCAGGTTTGCTCTGGGCAATGCGTCTAACATAGCCAACAGCTGCCTTCTGTCATATACCCCTTCATATTTACCCTTCATATTTACTATATTTTATGCTAAGAATAAGAAATGTTATTATTGTATAGTTATTATTGTTTATATAATAATTTTAAAAGCATTTTGAAATACATATAGAATTTAAGAAATAACTAATGATTTATAACATAAACAATACTTTAATTTTGCTTATTGATCATAAAATGATGATCTATGATTTCAATAATATGAAATATGATATCTTAAAATTTAAAAGAATCCATAAAATATGATTTATGTTCAAAATCTATCAAAGAAACTATCTCGAAATTTTAAGGGACCATATAAAATTACAAATATATTCCCAAATAAAACTGTTGAATTACAAATTAATAACAAAAAGGTTAAATATCATACTAACATGTTAAAACCTTTCTTTTCAGATGAATTTAATAATTAGTATTATACTCATCTTTCCAATTACGATTACTTGTGAATTATATACAAATATACAATTTAATAAATCAAGTGGATTATTTTATAATAATTTGGGTACAGTACAAATTTCAAATTCAGATTTAACGTTACTTACTCATTTAAATGTATCATACTTAAATCAAGCTCAAACTATTATTAGAACTTTATATTTAAAATGTTCTGAATTATGTAATACTGTATTAAAAGATGAAAATCCTGCAAAATTTCATTGTCATCAAAATCTTGAAATTGTAAATAGAATTCTTTCTGAGTTGCTTGAAAAACATGAAATTTTAGATCATATAACTGGAAATAAAATAAATGAAACTTTGAATAGGAAAAGAAGAGGATTAATTAATGGTGTTTCTTATGCACTAAACTGGTTATTTGGTGTACCAGATGCAAGTGATGCAGAATATTATACTGATAGTATTAATGCATTATTAAATGATAATAAGCAAACTCAAACTCTTTTAAAGTCACAAATAGAAATAATATCAAGTACCATACGAAATTTTAACACGTCGGTAATTTCATTACAAAATACAGAAAATTATTTGAATCAAAATATTGAGTTATTAAATAATTATTCAACTCAATCTACAAATGCAATAAATCGTTTGTCGGTGGAATCAATAATTTCAGAACAACTAACAACTCTTTCTTCTTTGGCAATAAAAATTAATAATGATTACGATAAATATATTGAATCAATAACATTAGGTAAACATGGAATATTATCTCCATTAATTGTAACACCAAAAATATTATTAGAAGAATTAAGAAGTTAGAAAGAAAAATATCAATTACCAATAATACCAAAAATTGAAAATATATATTTATATTATAAATTTGTAAATTTGCAAATAATTTTTAATAATGATATAATTATATTTGTAATCAAAATTCCATTAGTATATAAAATTAATTATAATATGTATCAATTAATACCATTACCAATACAACATAAAAATATTTCAATATTTTCATATATAGAACCTATACAAAATATTTTGTTAATTTCTCAAACTAAATCACAATATTCTCAAATGCAAGATTTATCAAATTGTTTTGAATTTTATAAAAGAAATTTTATATGTAAAAATATTCATACTAATAAAAGGATAGATCAACCTATTTGTGAAATACAACTCCTATCACCACATATTAAAGAAATTCCTTCAGATTGCAATATAAAAACCATAAAAGCAACAATTGAAACATGGCATTATATTAATAACAACAAATGGATATATGTACTTCAAAATCCAAAAACTTTAACAATAATTTGTAATAATAAAATTGAAGACATAATAATTCAAAAAAACAGGCATAATACAATTGCAACAACAATGCAGAGGTTATACAGATAATTTTATTTTAGAAACTACATCAAATAATGATGAAAATATAACTTATTATATTCCTTCAATTAATATTATTGAAGATAATTGCTGTATTTTAACAGAAAAACTTAAAATTATACAAAACATTCATCTAAATCCAATAAAATTAACTAATATTGATTTATCAGAACTAAAATATGCTGATAAAAAATTACAAGAATTTGATGATATTTTATCTGAACAATTAAAAAACCATTTGTCGTTACTTATCTCAAATGGTATAATATATTATTGGCAATTATTGTATTTGTTATAATTATATTCTGTTGTAATTTCTGTGGATGTTGTAAATGTCTCAAATTTTTCAAGAAAAATTGTAATAAAGACATTCAAGGAAAAGATAAAATAATAAGAAATTTTGTAAATTGTTGTTTTTGTAAAAAACCAGAACCGCATCCAGAAAGAAATGAAGTTATGATATATAATGCAAATAGGGAAGTTGCACAAATGAGAACACTTGTACCGTTTGAAGAAGATAATGAAGATACTACATCACCACCACCTTACATGCATCAAAGAATTTCAAGACGAAGTAATGTACCAATATAAAATATATATATATAAAAAAAAAAAATATATATATATAATTTTTGAATCTGCAATATGTAACGGAAATTTTGTTTATTGGGAAAAATTATATATTTCCGATCATGTATATGAAAAAGAAAATATATATTTTTGAGTTGGTGCCTTAACACTTTTATATATGATATTTTTTTTTTGTACATGATCACAAATATAATTAGAATTTCTTTTTTGTGCATTGAAATAAAGTATTATAGAAAAAAATAATAAAAATACATTTAATATTTATTATCAATGTATAACGGTTTTTTTCATCGGATGATAATTTATTTCAAGGCCAAAAATCAAAATTTATAGAGAGTAGTTTAGTTCATCGTATGATATTACGGTAATTTACTTATCATTATATTGTCCTCTCGATGATAAGAATTAACAGAGAAAATTTTCGGAGATCATTAAGTTTTGGAATGTCGATGATTAAACGTCGTTTTTATTTTGTTTAAAAAAAAAAAGTACGGAAAATCAAATTAAAAAAAAATAGATATTAAAATTAAATAGTTTTTTTGTTGGACATGATTTTTTATTAATTTTTGGTTGTTTTTTTTTAGTTTTTTTGTCCTGAATAAAAAAAAAAAAAAAAAAAATTAAATAAATATAATATAGTTTTATTTTCGATAATCTAAAATCGGCATTTTTTTTTTTGTATACTTTTTTTTAATTTTTTTTTGTGAAAAAAAAAATAAACATACAACAATTAAAGTATATATATTAAATATACAAAATAGTGATTTTTTTGATAAATTTTCTTCTGAAAGAATAAATATATATATATATTAAATGTATATATAGAAGAAAATATATATATATATGAGACATTAAAAACATATATATATATTAAATACATTTGTGAAAAAAAAATTATATATATATATATCAATCAAAATATATATATATAAATCCAAAATAGTGATTTTTTTTGTTTTTTTTTATAATTTTTTTTTTGTTTGAGAAAAAAAAAATTCACATATTTGTTGAGTTCGGATTTTGGATATTTATTTGCTGGAGGTCCGGCGTTGCCGTATATTTTTTTTAGTTATTTTAAAATTAAAGTAATTTTATTTTTGTGAAATTAGAGTTTTTTTTGTAGTATTTTTTTTAGTTTTTGTTGGTAAAATTAGATTTGGTTTTATTTTTAAAAGAACATTTTTTTTTTCTTTTTAAAATTTTGTAAAACTAAAGGATTTTTTTTTTCCATAGTATCGGCTCAAATCCGATTAAATCAAATAAAAATTATTATTTTTTTTTCTGATAAAGAAATATAGGTTTTTTCTTCGTTCAGCAGCAGGCCTGGTGCAGAAAAGAAAAAGGAAAAACTAGGTATTTATATATTATTTTACTATGAATTTTTAATCGAGTTTGACCGATATAATACATTTTTTTTGATAAAAATTTTAAAAAAAAAAAAATTTTATTGTATGAATATTTTTTACAATTATTACTTGATTTTTTTATTAAATTACTTAATATTTTTGATACTATTGTTGAATTTTGATTTTGGCTAAAAGTACTTAAATTTTTCTTTTGGTAGAATATGAATATAAAATATTTTTGATAAAAATATTTAAAAAAATTTTTGTATTTTTTTTTCTTTGCTAGAAATATTTAATTTTTTTGATTTTTGGAAAAAAAAATATATATTGTAAAATATACATATTTTTAAATTTTGAATAATTTTTTTTTGGTAATTTGATTTTGCCACAATTATGTAATTTTTTTTGATTTTTTTATTTAATTTAATTTTTGCTGGTTTTCCTAATTTTTTTTTTCAATTTTTTTTAAAAATAATTTTTTTTCTTTCTTGATTTTGGTTAATTTGATTTTGTTATAAAAATATATTTAATTTTCAAATTAAATTTTAAATGTCAAATTTTTTTTAAAGATTACAATTGACTTTTTAGTAAATTAAATTGCATTTTCATAAAACTTTAATTTTGTTTTAAATAAAAATAAAATATGAAATTTTATTGTTCCAAAACCAAAATTATGTTTTAGTTTCTTTATTTTTTTTGATTTTCAGATCGGCGAGTCGGACAGGGAATTGGCCCTGTATAACATGATGGTATGATTTTTTTTGGGAAACCGCGTAAAATTCATTTTACAGTTTCAGTGGGTAGTAGAGGTGATATGTAACAACTAAATATCACCATTTTTTTTTGTACAACAATAATATTAGAGTATAGATTTGGGGATTTAGATTGTTTGATTGTATTAATTTTTTTTTTGATATTTAGATTTTTTTAAGAAAAGGCACGCAAATAATTTTTTTTTGTAATGGAATGGTGGTGTAAATTGAACCCCCCCACATCTCTCTGAGCTAAGCTAGAGCAAAGCTAGGCGTGCTAAACCACCAAATGGATATAATAAGGATTGAAATTACCATCTTTCAACAAACAAGTTTTTTTGTCCATTTTCAATTTATAGTACATTACAGAAATGGCGCCCAACGTGGGGCCCGAACGTCTCGAGTTCCAAATACCAACCTAGAGCCCGGAAAGATTTCGTGGTCCTGTAAAATAAATTAATAGTTTGATTTTTTTTTTTAGTATTATTTTCAATTGTAGGATTAGTGGTATAAGATTTTTTTTTGCTGTTTATCTGGTAGATACAATAAATGTAAAGCTTGGATTATCGATACCTGGTTGTGAAGATTAGCCATTTAATTGACCAGTGGAATATTTACTGACTTCTATCATTTTTCATGCTCATAAGTTTTAACCATAATCATAGCAATTTTATTAGACAGTTCATTCATTATTCGCTTGGTATATAGTATTTTTTTTTGTTATTCTTTAGCTGTTAGAATTATTAAGCAATGGATAATCTAATTTTGGATGTTTTAGGCCATCTTTAGACCGGCTAGTGATTCGATAGTCAGGGTTAAGCTAAGGAAATATTATTACTTTCGTGAAAATTGAAAATTTTGATTCAGAGACTTATTATCTCTTATTTTGCATTAGTTTTTTTTTGTTTTTTTCTGCTGTTGTACAATTAAAAAAAAAAACCATCATGTTTTGGGGGGAAATTTTTCTGTTTGGCTCGTTCGTGACGATTATATTTATTTGAAAAATTTGTTTTTTTTATTGACCTAAAAATATAAAGTTGATAAATATAATATTTATAACTCATATTTTTTTTATATAAAGAATTATTTATTGATGAAATAAGTAAATTCACCGTGATTACAGTGAATATTTTTGATAATTTTTGGTAGTTTACTTTGTTAGTATTACATACCAATAGTTTTTTTGAATATATATATATATATATACAAATAATTTTTGGTATATATACCAATTTATATATTTTTTTTTTTTTTATTGATTTCTTATTGATTTTATTGAGTAATTTTGAAAATGAGTGATACTGATGATATCGGAAATATCAATACAGATCTCAATTGTGGAATCTGTAGAGAATTATTACAACCATTAAATGAAATAGTTGGTACGAAATGCCAACATTATTTTCATATGATGTGTTTGTCTCGTTGGTTAACTACGTCCAAAACGTGTCCTAACTGTCGTGAACAGTGTGATTTGTCAGACTTGAAGCATAGTAAAACTCCTGTGAAAAATACAAAACAAAAAAATCAAGGAGCTGTCTCTAAAATAATGACTAGACAAGCTGCTGCTGCTGCTGTTGCTGCAGCTAAAATTCCAAATGCTTCGATTGTAAATCCGATTTCACTTAATAATAACATGGCTACAGTTGCTAATATAGATAATGTTGACCATAGTATAAATAATTTTGGTAAAAATAAAGAATTTGAAACTGCTTCGGTTTTAGTTGATAATACCACCCGACCTAGTGGGGAAAAAAATAATTTTGATATGTCAGCACTTCAAAATATGTTTAAAGAAATATTGGAAAGTAACCAGCATTTGGTTATGAAAAATTTACAAGAAATAACTCAATCTATAAAATCTGTTCAAACTAAACAAATCCCGGTTATTTCGAGGGATGAGAATATTTTGAATAGTAGGCAACATATATCAGATATGAATGTTGATTTTAGTATACCACCACCGAATCTGCGTACTTCAAATGTTTTTGGTAGAACTGAACAAAATAGGTTCGAATCTGATCAAAGATTCAGTGGATTTGGTAATTTTAGAAATAATTCTGTAGTAAATCGTAGTAATATTGATCCGATTTTTGATACTCAAAAATTTGCTAATATTATCCGGAGTTGGAATATTTCATTTGATGGTAGTAGATCTGGTTTAAGTGTGGAAGAGTTTATTTACAGAGTAGAGGCTTTGACTCATCAAACTTTGAATGGTAATTTTTCTTGTTTATGTGATCATATCCATATTATATTTTCTGGTAAAGCAAGTGTTTGGTTTTGGCGTTTTCATAAACGTACCCAAAATATAAATTGGCAAGATTTACGTCATTCTTTAAGATTACAATATCAAGATCATCGTATTGATGATGATTATATTGCAATGATAGGCGAACGGAAACAAAGATCAAATGAAAGTTTTGATGAATTTTATGATAATATTATGACATTATCAGATAAACTTAATAATCCGTTATCGGATCGTGAGCTTTTATCGATTTTAAAGAAAAATTTGAAAGATGAAATTCGAAAGGACCTTTTGTATGTACAAATATATAGTATAGATCATCTTCGTAGTTTGTGTATTCAGCGTGAACAATTAGTATTTGAACTTCGCAATAAAAATCGAGATTATCGTTTAGTGGGCGTGGTGTCGAAACAGATTTCCGAAGTTGATGTAGAAGCTGAATTTAAAATTGATAAATCTGTTGAAGCGGTTGAATCGTCTGTCAATAAAAATTCCAACAAGGTAAAATTTATTCTGACTTGTTGGAATTGTAAACAGGAAGGACATCGTTTTACTGATTGCTTGTCTGAACCACGTTTATTTTGTTGGGGTTGCGGTAAAGATGATGTCTACCGTACTCAGTGTTCGAAATGCAATCCTAATTCGGAAAACTCCCAACAGAGCGGAAGCCTAACCAGAAGTTTCCGCTCGGGCAAGTAAAGATACTATCTAATTGTTCCAATTCACAAACTTTATCAAATACAAAATTAAACTTAACACCAATTATAACAAAACCATTTTTATTCCACATCAAACCTTATCATCAACGTATTCGTGAATATCGTGAAACGACGTATATTTTCAGACTTTGGTAACCCTATTTCAACATCATCTATTGAAAATTCAAATATTTTCAAATCCAATCGTTCTACCACAAGATTACGTAACTTTTTAAAAACCAAAAATTTAAATTTAAAAATAATTTCATCTATAGTAAATGTAGAAAATGATCTTCGTTCTTATGCAGAAGTGCTAATTTTTGAAAAGAAATTTATTGGCCTGTTAGACAGTGGCGCAACAGTAAGTTGTATAGGTGGAAACTTAGCACAACAAATTTTAAATTCAGATGTTATTTATAGAAAAATGTCATCTAAAGTTAGAACTGCTGATGGTCGTTCTCAAAATGTTCTTGGCTATTTAGAAACCGATATAACTTTCCGAAATATTACAAAATCAATTAAGTTTTATTTAGTTCCTTCTTTGACTCAAAATTTATATTTTGGCATAGATTTTTGGAAAACTTTTAACATAGCACCAAATTTAGTAGTGAACGAAATATCATTGCCGTTAAACGATGAAAATTCGATTATTAACGAATTGACTGCAAAGCAAAAATTTCAATTAAATGATACTATTTCGTTATTTCCATCGTTTTCAAAACTCGGGTTAGGTAAAACTAATGTCTTAGAGCACAGCATTGAAGTAGGTGATGCAAAGCCTATTAAACAAAGACACTATCCAGTTTCACCAGCTATTGAAAAACTTATGTATGTTGAGCTTGACCGTATGTTGTCTCTGGGGGTAATTGAAGTAAGCGATAGCCCATGGAGTTCGCCTGTAGTTTTGGTGAGAAAACCTGGGAAGGTACGCCTCTGTTTAGATTCTAGAAAACTTAACAACGTAACTACTAAAGACGCATATCCCTTACCACAGATTGATGGTATATTAAGTAGATTACCAAAGGCAAATTTTATTTCAAGTTTGGATTTGAAGGATGCTTTTTGGCAAATCCCTTTAGATAAACAATCACGACTTAAGACTGCTTTTACAGTACCGGGACGTCCATTATATCATTTCACGGTTATGCCCTTTGGTCTTTGCAACGCTCCTCAGACAATGACGAGATTAATGGATCGAGTAATTCCGCCAGAATTAAAAGATCGCGTTTTTGTATATCTGGATGATTTGTTAATAATTTCCGAAACTTTTGATATGCATCTTGAAACTTTGCAGCAGGTTGCTCTACATATTCGAAAAGCACAACTAAGTATCAATATCGAAAAAAGTAAATTTTTGATGCGAGAAGAACATTATTTAGGTTATGTTGTCGGAAATGGTATATTGAAAGTAAATGGTGTATTGAAAAAGTTAGTGCTATTTCTGAATTTCCTATTCCCACATCTGTACGTCAAGTCCGTCGTTTCTTAGGTATGGCGGGTTATTACCGACGATTTATAGCAAATTTTGCTAGTGTATCTGGTCCAATTTCAGATTGCTTAAAGAAAAGTACAAATAAATTTTCATGGTCTGAAGATGCTAATAAAGCGTTTGTAAAACTTAAAAATGCTTTAACTTCAACTCCCGTTCTAATTAATCCGGACTATAATCGACCGTTTATATTGCAGTGCGACGCAAGTCAAACTGGGGTAGGATGTGTTCTGCTACAAGTTGATGACGAAGGTGTAGAAGGACCCATAGCTTATATGTCTAAAAAATTGAATAGTGCACAAAGAAATTATACAGTGTCGGAACAAGAAAGTCTAGCCGCAGTTCTTGGAATAAAAAAATTTAGGGCATATATCGAAGGCCATGAATTCAAAGTTATAACTGATCATACTTCTTCGTTATTTCCATCGTTTTCAAATACTATTTCGTTATTTCCATCGTTTTCAAAACTCGGGTTAGGTAAAACTAATGTCTTAGAGCACAGCATTGAAGTAGGTGATGCAAAGCCTATTAAACAAAGACACTATCCAGTTTCACCAGCTATTGAAAAACTTATGTATGTTGAGCTTGACCGTATGTTGTCTCTGGGGGTAATTGAAGTAAGCGATAGCCCATGGAGTTCGCCTGTAGTTTTGGTGAGAAAACCTGGGAAGGTACGCCTCTGTTTAGATTCTAGAAAACTTAACAACGTAACTACTAAAGACGCATATCCCTTACCACAGATTGATGGTATATTAAGTAGATTACCAAAGGCAAATTTTATTTCAAGTTTGGATTTGAAGGATGCTTTTTGGCAAATCCCTTTAGATAAACAATCACGACTTAAGACTGCTTTTACAGTACCGGGACGTCCATTATATCATTTCACGGTTATGCCCTTTGGTCTTTGCAACGCTCCTCAGACAATGACGAGATTAATGGATCGAGTAATTCCGCCAGAATTAAAAGATCGCGTTTTTGTATATCTGGATGATTTGTTAATAATTTCCGAAACTTTTGATATGCATCTTGAAACTTTGCAGCAGGTTGCTCTACATATTCGAAAAGCACAACTAAGTATCAATATCGAAAAAAGTAAATTTTTGATGCGAGAAGAACATTATTTAGGTTATGTTGTCGGAAATGGTATATTGAAAGTAAATGGTGTATTGAAAAAGTTAGTGCTATTTCTGAATTTCCTATTCCCACATCTGTACGTCAAGTCCGTCGTTTCTTAGGTATGGCGGGTTATTACCGACGATTTATAGCAAATTTTGCTAGTGTATCTGGTCCAATTTCAGATTGCTTAAAGAAAAGTACAAATAAATTTTCATGGTCTGAAGATGCTAATAAAGCGTTTGTAAAACTTAAAAATGCTTTAACTTCAACTCCCGTTCTAATTAATCCGGACTATAATCGACCGTTTATATTGCAGTGCGACGCAAGTCAAACTGGGGTAGGATGTGTTCTGCTACAAGTTGATGACGAAGGTGTAGAAGGACCCATAGCTTATATGTCTAAAAAATTGAATAGTGCACAAAGAAATTATACAGTGTCGGAACAAGAAAGTCTAGCCGCAGTTCTTGGAATAAAAAAATTTAGGGCATATATCGAAGGCCATGAATTCAAAGTTATAACTGATCATACTTCTTTAAAATGGCTTATGTCCCAAAAAGAATTATCGGGTAGGTTGGCCAGATGGGCATTAAAACTCCAAGGTTTTAATTTTACCATAGAACATCGTCGTGGTAGCCAAAACGTAGTTCCCGATGCTTTAAGTCGCGTTCATTCTCTAGATGAAATATCCTGTATTGATGATATTGGTCCAGTTATTGATCTTCAATCTGTACATTTTAAAACTGATGAATACACCAAACTGATAGAGCTGGTTAATTTAAAATCCAATTCCATTTTAGACCTTAAAGTAATTGATGGGCTTGTTTATAAACGAACAGAATACGCTTCTGGTAATATTGACCAAGAATCTAATTCATGGAAATTGTGGGTACCAAGCGCCATGACAGCTGACTTGATAAAAGGATCACATGATCCCTCTGTATCTTGTCATGGTGGTGTTAGTAAAACATTAGAGCGTTTACGTAAAAATTTCTTTTGTCCGAAAATGGTGCAACAAGTACGAAATTATGTCTTAAATTGTAGTATTTGTAAACAAATGAAAGCTCCCAACATAACTTTACGTACGCCTATGGTTTCATCTTTTAAAACTGATAGATTATTTCAAAGATTGTATATTGATATTATTGGTCCATTTCCTAGATCCAAATCTGGAAATATAGCTTTGTTAATCGTTTTAGATCATTTATCTAAATTTCATTTTTTATTTCCTCTTCGTAAATTAACAACCGAATCAATGTAAATATTTAGAAAGCAATATATTTCATATTTATGGGGTTCCTGAATTTATCGTATCGGATAATGGCTCTCAATTTAAATCTAATATTTTTGATACATTAATGCAAAAATATGGTATTACGCATAATTTTACTGCTTTATATTCACCATCCGCGAATGCGTCGGAAAGGGTTAATCGTTCCCTTATATCTGGTATTAGAATGTATCTTAAAGGTGACCAGAGTCGTTGGGACGAAAATTTAACAGAAATCAGTTGTGCTTTACGATCTTCAATCCACCAAACAGTTGGTAATTCCCCGTATTTTGTTGTTTTTGGCCAACAAATGCTTACTCATGCTTCGTCATATAAATTACTTCGCCAACTTAACTTATTAGAAGATGGTGTTGATATTGTAGAAAAATCTGATAAATTGAAGTTAATTAGAGAACGTGCTTTAGCTCTTACTAAAAAAGCATTTGAAAATAATGCTAAGCAATACAATCTTCGTGCTCGAAAAATTACTTATCTGCCAGATAAACTGGTTTATCGACGAAACTTTACTTTGAGTGATGCTACGAAACACTATAATGCCAAATTAGCTCCAAAATTTGTTGCAGCCAAAATTATAAAATCAATAGGAAATTCTCAATATGAATTGGAAGATATTAATGGAAAGAAAAAAGGAATTTATCATACTAAGGATATTCGGTTGTAATTAATGGTTTTTTTTATTTTTTTTTTGGGTCTTCAGTTCATGCGAAGGCGCAAGCTTCCCGCATAATCTGTCCTGTAACGGAAATTTTGTTTATTGGGAAAAATTATATATTTCCGATCATGTATATGAAAAAGAAAATATATATTTTTGAGTTGGTGCCTTAACACTTTTATATATGATATTTTTTTTTTGTACATGATCACAAATATAATTAGAATTTCTTTTTTGTGCATTGAAATAAAGTATTATAGAAAAAAAATAATAAAAATACATTTCATATTTATTATCAATGTATAACGGTTTTTTTCATCGGATGATAATTTATTTCAAGGCCAAAAATCAAAATTTATAGAGAGTAGTTTAGTTCATCGTATGATATTACGGTAATTTACTTATCATTATATTGTCCTCTCGATGATAAGAATTAACAGAGAAAATTTTCGGAGATCATTAAGTTTTGGAATGTCGATGATTAAACGTCGTTTTTATTTTGTTTAAAAAAAAAAGTACGGAAAATCAAATAAAAAAAAAATAGATATTAAAATTAAATAGTTTTTTTGTTGGACATGATTTTTTATTAATTTTTGGTTGTTTTTTTTTAGTTTTTTTGTCCTGAATAAAAAAAAAAAAAAAAAAATTAAATAAATATAATATAGTTTTATTTTCGATAATCTAAAATCGGCATTTTTTTTTTGTATACTTTTTTTTTAATTTTTTTTTGTGAAAAAAAAAATAAACATACAACAATTAAAGTATATATATTAAATAACAAAATAGTAATTTTTTTGATAAATTTTCTTCTGAAAGAATAAAAATATATATATATTAAATGTATATATAGAAGAAAATATATATATATATGAGACATTAAAAACATATATATATATATTAAATACATTAGTGAAAAAAAAATTATATATATATATATCAATCAAAATATATATATATAAATCCAAAATAGTGATTTTTTTTGTTTTTTTTATAATTTTTTTTTTGTTTGAGAAAAAAAAAATTCACATATTTGTTGAGTTCGGATTTTGGATATTTATTTGCTGGAGGTCCGGCGTTGCCGTATATTTTTTTTAGTTTTTTTAAAATTAAAGTAATTTTATTTTTGTGAAATTAGAGTTTTTTTTGTAGTATTTTTTTTAGTTTTTGTTGGTAAAATTAGATTTGGTTTTATTTTTAAAAGAACATTTTTTTTTTCTTTTTAAAATTTTGTAAAACTAAAGGATTTTTTTTTTCCATAGTATCGGCTCAAATCCGATTAAATCAAATAAAAATTATTATTTTTTTTTCTGATAAAGAAATATAGGTTTTTTCTTCGTTCAGCAGCAGGCCTGGTGCAGAAAAGAAAAAGGAAAAACTAGGTATTTATATATTATTTTACTATGAATTTTTAATCGAGTTTGACCGATATAATACATTTTTTTTGATAAAAATTTAAAAAAAAAAAAATTTTTATTGTATGAATATTTTTTACAATTATTACTTGATTTTTTTATTAAATTACTTAATATTTTTGATACTATTGTTGAATTTTGATTTTGGCTAAAAGTACTTAAATTTTTCTTTTGGTAGAATATGAATATAAAATATTTTTGATAAAAATATTTTAAAAAAATTTTGTATTTTTTTTTCTTTGCTAGAAATATTAAATTTTTTTGATTTTTGGAAAAAAAAATATATATTGTAAAATATACATATTTTTAAATTTTGAATAATTTTTTTTGGTAATTTGATTTTGCCACAATTATGTAATTTTTTTTTTGATTTTTTTATTTAATTTAATTTTTGCTGGTTTTCCTAATTTTTTTTTCAATTTTTTTTAAAAATAATTTTTTTTCTTTCTTGATTTTGGTTAATTTGATTTTGTTATAAAAATATATTTAATTTTCAAATTAAATTTTAAATGTCAATTTTTTTTTAAAGATTACAATTGACTTTTTAGTAAATTAAATTGCATTTTCATAAAACTTTAATTTTGTTTTAAATAAAAATAAAATATGAAATTTTATTGTTCCAAAACCAAAATTATGTTTTAGTTTCTTTATTTTTTTTGATTTTCAGATCGGCGAGTCGGACAGGGAATTGGCCCTGTATAACATGATGGTATGATTTTTTTTGGGAAACCGCGTAAAATTCATTTTACAGTTTCATGGTAGGGTGGGTAGTAGAGGTGATATGTAACAACTAAATATCACCATTTTTTTTTTGTACAACAATAATATTAGAGTATAGATTTGGGGATTTAGATTGTTTGATTGTATTAATTTTTTTTTTTGATATTTAGATTTTTTTAAGAAAAGGCACGCAAATAATTTTTTTTTGTAATGGAATGGTGGTGTAAATTGAACCCCCCCACATCTCTCTGAGCTAAGCTAGAGCAAAGCTAGGCGTGCTAAACCACCAAATGGATATAATAAGGATTGAAATTACCATCTTTCAACAAACAAGTTTTTTTGTCCATTTTCAATTTATAGTACATTACAAATATTTTTAATTGCATCTTCAATTTCAAGTAGGGAGGTGTCATATACCCCTTCATATTTACCCTTCATATTTACTATATTTTATGCTAAGAATAAGAAATGTTATTATTGTATAGTTATTATTGTTTATATAATAATTTTAAAAGCATTTTGAAATACATATAGAATTTAAGAAATAACTAATGATTTATAACATAAACAATACTTTAATTTTGCTTATTGATCATAAAATGATGATCTATGATTTCAATAATATGAAATATGATATCTTAAAATTTAAAAGAATCCATAAAATATGATTTATGTTTTTATTGACAAAATAAGATTTTTCTAGAATATTCAAATAAGATTATAATATTATAAACAATCAAAAATAAAATTAAATTAGGAAGTAATAATTAAAGTTCAGGGCAGTTGGAAAAAGAAAGGCTTCAAGTAAAGATCTAAAAGATAAAATAATATAAAGTTTTGAAATAAAGAATTTTTATATAAATATAAAAAGAAATAGTTTTATTATATATTTTATAAAGTTCAAAAACATAAAAATTACAACATAAAAATTAACGGGATACAACACTTCTATCACCTTCCCCATTTAATTCTTATCACTTTCCCTTAGTGATAGCTTTCCAATTCCAAACTTAATGTCAAGGTGGTGTGAGCACCGTGCCGATGACTGAAAGGCTGGGGGTTAAACCAGTCGTTAGCGAGCTCCCTCCGATGCCCAGGCAAGGTCGGTTGTATCAAGTGCCTTATTCTGGTAAGACGGCTCTGCCAGGATGGACCCTTCTTTCCGGTCATACTCGTGGGACCAAAATATGAATAACAACAACAAAAATAAAAATGAAGAAAAACAACAAATCGGTTCATCTTCCGTAGATGAATTCCTAGCCTCCAGCAAGGAGACTATGAAATCAGCTAGTGCCAGCCTCAGCAGTATATCAAATGACATTAAAGCCAGTACCAGTCATAGTACTGTCAAATTACCTGAACGTGCTGATGTAGCTAAATACCTGGGGGATCGTGCAAGAGTACGAGAGCCAGTCCTTCCAAAAACAGGTGCCCAAGAAAAGGGATAGGTCTCAAGATGAGCCCTGTGAAGGCGCACAGAATCGCACTGTAAAGGTCGCCAAAAATAACAGCGAAAACGTTGATAAGCAGGTCATTCACAAGAAGCTTAGGTTGGCTATTGCGAATGAGAAGGCACAAAATAGGCAAATCACGGCCGAACTGTGGGTAAAAAAAATTGAAGTGAAACTATCAGAAATGGTGATGGATTGTGTTCTTTCAGGTACGGGTGGAGCTCTTCCATACTTTGATTCATCCGAGGTAGTCAGAGGCTACCGGGTGATCAAATGCGAGGATCATTTCTCTATGGATTGGCTTAATCCCGGCTAGGAAAATTTCTAGAAGACCTAGAGCCCGCATTTGGCTGCCACGGATGGACATTGAAGGAAAAAAGCTCCTCAAATGCATGCAGGCTCACAACCCCACTGTCCCGATGGGTAATTGGGTTGTGCTTCGGAAGGAAACGGATTCGACAGAACTCCAGAAGAGTAGCTCATCGTTTTTCCTTCTTATTACCGAAGAAAGTATCAAGCCTCTGGAAAAGCTAGATTCCAAGCTTAGATTCGGGATCAGACAAGTGAAGGTGAAAGTCTTCCAGTCGGGAAGTCCTGAGCTTGATGATCTAGATTTAGCAAGTGACTTGCTGGAGGAAAAGTCCCTAGCTGGTTAATGCGGATGAGGGTCATTCAGGTTAACCTTAAGCACTCCAAGTGCCCTTCGGATAACTTGCTGGTCCTCCATAGCAAGGAAGACCTAGATATTGCCCTGATTCAAGAGCCCTGGGTCAATGACGCTAGAATAAGAGGTATGAACCACAGCAACTATAACCTGTTCTATAAGCCTGTAGATACACTTGGCGCGAGTATTGTAAGTCCGTCGAAAGCACTCGTGACTCTGCCAGACTCAGCAGAGTTCTATCCAAAGAACACTCTAACCATTCCTTTCTAAGAACTACAGATGGGACGTGGAGTGAGTCGTCTTCGGATGCATTAAACCTCTTAGTGGAAACCCACTTTCCGGGATGCTCAGAAACTCACCAGCCTGCAGCCCAGTCAGAGATGCAAGTTAATCGCGAGCGGCTAGGAGAATGGGCTGACACATTAATCAGCTACGATAAGGTCGCCTGGGCGATCGATAATTTTTCACCGTACAAAACTCCGTGTTTGGACGGTATTTTTCCTAAGTTGCTACAAGAATCGAAGGAACTGGTTGTTCCCTTGATGGTTAAAGGTAGTCTTTCACTGGGGCATAACTAGTTTCTGGCAAGCATCTTCACATAATCAGTGAGATTATGGGTAGAGCCTTGAAAAAGGTTAGTGCGTGGGCCAAAAGTTTTGGTCTAAGGGCGAACCCGCAGAAAACAGAACTAATGTTATTTACGACTAAAACAAAAATACCGGCCTTCACCCGTCCAAGTTTAGACGGAGTCATGCTAAACCTTTCCTCTAATATTAAATATCTGGGTGTAGTCCTTGACCCTAAATGTCGAAGAAAAAGTCAAGAAGGCACGTGTACCTATATATTCTAGTAAAAAAATGCTTGGTAAGAAATGGGGGTTGAACCGCGCATGGCTCTATAGTTGTATACGGCCATAGTCAGACCAATTCTCACCTACGGTTCCGTAGTATGGTGGCCAGCACTGGTAAAGGAGTACAACCGTACCAAGCAAGGTAGGGTCCAGAGGAGCTGGTGTATAGGTGTCACGGGAGCGTTAAGATCAACGCCGGGAGATGCACTGAATGCAATCCTCTACCTTCTCCCTCCTGACCTCCATATCATATACTTATCTACTTGCACTGCAGTCAGACTCAGAGAAAGTGGGTCATGGCTAAATAAACCCTACGGCCACTGTAGTATGCTTGGCCTCATAAATAATACCGTGGTGCCAGCATTCACGGATTATATCATCCCCAAGATGTACCTCGATAAAAATTTCAGGGTCCTCATACCATCCAGAAGGGAGTGGATGAACAATAATCCGCTGGTCGGATATTCACCGACGGTTCAAAGATGGACTTCAGTATTCACCGACGGTTCAAAGATGGACTACTGCGTGGGTGCTGATGTGTATTCGGAAGCACTGAATATTAGACAATCCTACAGACTAACAAACAAATCTAGCGTATTCCAGGCGGACATGCTAGCCATTTGGAAGGCATGTCAACTACTCGGTGAAGCAAACACTACCTGTAATAATGTTGCAATAGTATCAGATAGCCAGGCGGCTATCCTGGTACTAAAATCTACACAAATATCCTCCAGACTAGTCGGCATGTGCGCGGCAGAGCTGTCGCGTCTGGGTAGCAGATACAACGTCGAGCTACTCTGGGTTCCTGGTAAAAATCTTTAATTGTGGAGTCGGAGGTTATAGATGCTGATAATTAATATGATGTTTTTGAGTTCTTGTTTATATATTTATGTAAAGTATTTTTGTTATTTTCCATTTTGCTCTATAACAAAGTTATTGCTGTCATATTTATATTTCATTTTAAATTTTTCCAAAATTGTATTAGTAGTTTTAAGTAGTATTTTAGGCTAAGTGTTTACCAGGGTCATTGCTGTTGAATGTTGTCATATAATTTCTGCGCTAATATCGTGGACTGAAGTTTTTCTGGGCGGGTTTATATTTATTAATTTATTTTTATTTAATTTAAATTTTAATAATGGTTAATAGCAGTACCACTCTTGGCAACGATACTAATGAACCACTTGGTAATTTTTCAATTCCTAATATTATATTAAAGTCAGCTCTTAAGCCCAAGGAATCGCTGAATGTTTGTCACATTAACATAAGAAGTTTATTTCCCAAAATATATGTAATACATTCAGCTTTATATAAAACTAATGTACGTGTTCTCATGATTTCTGAAACGTGGTTGAATTCTGATATCACATCGAATATGATTAAAATTGCTGGCTTTAAACTCTACAGAAATGACAGGTCCATTACAAATTCTGATGGATGTCCAATAATTGGTGGTGGTGTCTCAATCTATGTTAGATGTGGGCTTTCTGTTAAAATTCTGTGTCAGTCGTTTCAAATACCTGGAGTTGAATATATGTTTATAGAATTAAAATTAGACAAGGAATCATTTCTGCTTGGCTGTGTTTATTTTTGTAAACCTACAGTTGGGCGTCTTGAATACCTATCAGAAGAATTAAAAAAGCTATCGCCATAGTATGAACATATTATAATTGGTGGTGATTTTAATATTAATATATTGTCGTAACTGCACGTGTATTCCTGAAAACGTTTCGAATAATTTTCGTAACGTAAATGTCATTTTGATATTCCTGAAAACGTATCGATTGTTTATCGAATCGATAGATTCTGTAATTGATTTTTTTAACGTTTCGATCGAAAATTTTAACGTCAACAATTTTGTTAACGTTGTTTATTTATTTCACAATTAAAAATTTATGAAATTAAAATTAACAATTTTTTGGCTCTTCAAAAAAATGTAAATGACATATGTTTATAATATATTAATGTATATTAATGTTCAATTATCTGTTTTTAACAATATTATTCGTAAACTGTTTGATGAACATGTCCCACTTCGTTCTATACGTAAAAATTCTAAATATATCCCCTATTTTGATGGTGAAATTAAAAAAATAACAGCGGATCGTGATATTGCTTATGATCTCTGGAGATACACGAAAACTGATGAAAATTGGTCCAAGTACACGAGCCTGAGAAATAAAGCCACTCTGTTAGTTCGGAAGGGAAAAAAAGCTTATTTTTCTGAAAAACTAAATACTAACTTATCATCAAAGAATTTCTGGATAAATGTAGCTACTTTTGGAATTCATAATAAGCAGTCCGCTGATGAATTGGAGGCCTTTGATGTCAATGAGCTAAATAAACTATTTTGTGTCACTCCTATCAATGTGTCCAGCGCTGTTAATTATGATGCTTTGCATGATAATACTTATGTTAGTGTCAATTGTACACTGTTTTCAGTGTATTACTGTTAATGATGTGTTTGATGCTATTGAGCATATTAAATCTAAGGCTGTTGGACCAGATGAAATCCAGATAAGGTTTATCAAAATGTTGCTACCTGTGGTTTTGCCGCACTTAGTTTATATTTTAATAACAATTTTACTAGCAAAAATTTTACCTGTGGCTAAAAAAGCAAATCCACAAATAACTGATTTTCGCCCAATTAGTTTGCTTTCTAGTTTATCAAAAGCTTTTGCATTCATTATGCACAATCAAATATGTAAACATCTTGAATCAAACAACTTTCTTTACCAGTACCAATCTGGTTTCAGATCTAAACACAGTACCAAAACTGCTCTTTTAAGCATAACGGATGATATTTCGGCGAAAAATGATAATAAACTATGTACTATTCTTTTGCTTCTAGATTTTTTTAAGGCTTTTACCAGTACCAATCAATTTTACCAGTAGATAGTATTAATCACCTAAAACTGTGCCAAAAACTTAAAAACAAATATAATTTTCATAATAGTGCTTTAAATCTTATTCTTAGCTATTTAACTGACAGATTTCACTATGTTTTTTGTGATGGTGGTGCCTCAGATTTACTACCTGTTCTCTGTGGTGTACCTCAAGGATCCATTTTGGGTCTTCTGCTATTCTGTCTATTCATCAATGATCTACCTGAATGTCTGTCAGAAGCTAAATGTCATATTTATGCAGATGATACGCAAATTTACTTAAACTGCCCTACTTTGAAACTGGCATCTTATATTGGTAAGATTAATGATGAACTGGATGCAATATCTTTTTGGGCTAATGATAATGAATTGAAATTTAATGCTTCTAAATCACAAGCTATTATAATACCTCAGAAAGCAGTTGATACGTCCAATTTACCATTGCTTCGTCTAAATTACAAAACTAACCCTTACTGTGATAAAGTCAAAAATCTAGGAGTAGTATTCAAAAAAAACTTTGTCTTGGTCTGATCATATTAGTTCAATTTCGTGTAAAGTTAATGCTGTCTTACGTAGGATGTGGAAATTTTCTGACAATATCCCGCTTGCTTCCAGACATGAATTGATTGTTTCATTGGCTGTCCCGCACTTTCTATATTGTGATGTAGTCTTTTCGTCTATGAATGTGGGTGAAAGGAATAGACTCAATGTGCTCTTCAATGCATGTATTAGATATGTTTATATCGTCGAAAATTTGATAGTGTACGTGATGTTAACAAATCTATTTTCAACTGTTTGTTCTCTAATTATTTGCATTATGTTTTTTACACAAAATTATTTATTTCAAAACACCTTTGTATTTAGCGAATAAACTTGTTTTTGTGAGATCGCCCAGAACTTGCAATCTTATTGTACCTAATCATAAAACACGTTTACGCCATCTGTCTTTCTTTGTTAATATAGTTTCCTTGTGGAATCAGCTACCTGTTGTTATTAAGAATGCTTCATCGCATAAAAAACTTTGTAATCTCTGCTTACAGTACGTCAGTTCTTTGATATAGCTCCATCTTACTTATTTATTTATGATCCGTAGCATGTATGACCCTTGTAAGTTATAAGTCTTTATAATGTTAAAAATATTGCTTAAATTAAATTATGTTAAATTTTGTTTAATCGTTTTCTTTCAGTAGTAATTTATTTTTGATTTTCATTTAGAATTATATCAATTTTTGAGAGCATTTTTCATTTTTCATTTGTTATTTAATTATCTAATGTATATACATATTGTAGAGACTAATCGTCTCATTTGTATATCTCAATAAAATTTATTATTATTATTAAATGGCCGATGAATTAGCGAGAGAGGGCTCCAGCCTGGAGGTTTCGCTAGCGGAACAGGTCAACCCTCCCATTAACACGGTAAAAAGACATATTTACCTTCACTTCCTATCCCAAGCTAACTCTAGGTGAAAACCTGGCCGTTATACAATAAGAGTAAAACAGACATAGCCAGAACGATAGCTGTGTATACAGGACACTGGCCCATCAGTGAACACGACGCCAGACTTGGCATCCCGTTCAACCACATATGCCGCAGCTGCGAAGAATCAAGTGAAAAAGAAACGGTAACACACTTGATCTGCAAGTGCCCGGCGCTGGCTAGGGCCAGGTTCTGCTCGCTTGGTAGCCCTTTCCTCAACGACTTCATCGATCATGCCGCGAAGTGGCCCACGGAAACTGTCAAGTTTCTGAACGCTACGAGGTGGATCTAAAATTACCCCATCTTTACAATTAACAATACATTTGATCACGCGAGTTGTGGTCTCAAAACGGCGCAAACGCGCTAATTGGGTCTCCACGTCAGCTGATATGGAGTCCACCACTTAAAACAACCAACCAACCATATCAGAACAAATTAGGTAGTTATTTTATTAATGAATAAGTATTCCTCTTATTATGAATGAAAAAAAGTCAATTTTGTGAAATTTATAATAATTATTGTCAAATTTATATTGCTAATTCCTATACCTATAGTTCTACGTAAAATTTAATTATTATTTTATATTGATTTTTTTTTATATGAATCAGAAAAAATAATATCTTAATTGTCCAAAAATTATATATTTTTTACATTTCATAAAATATTGTTCAATTTATAAAAGTAAATGTTTATTCATTGCAATATAGTTAGAGACTGAACACAATTTTAAAAAAATAAAATATAGAATGATAGTAATTATGTGTATACAAATTATTATCGATATAATTTATAATAATTCAACATTCCCCCTATCGATGATTTTTATATATACATGTTCATTTTTTTTTATTTTTTTTTTATTTAAATTACAATGTTTCATATCAATTTATTCAAAATTTAATTATGTTTCAAAATTCAAAATATTCAATGATGTTTCAAAATTCAATTATGTTTCCAAAAATATCAAAATTTTAATTTACAAAATATTAATCAATTTTCTAGTTTTGGTTTCGATAGACTTTTTGTAAACATATCAGCTGGCATTTTAATACCTGGAATGTGATCAACCTTAATACAACCTATATCTTTCTTTTCTCTGCAAAAATGATATCGGATGTCAACATGTTTTGACTTGTTATGGTTTGGTTGGTTGTTGCATAGATTCACTGTACTTTGATTATCACAATAAATTGTAGTTTCTTCATTACAAAATTCTTTAAATTCTTATTCATTTAATAAACTTCTTAGATACATGGCCTCCTTAACAACTTCTGAAAGTGCAATATATTTAGCTTCCATCGTCGACAATGCTGTTGTTTTTTGTTTACGAGATTTCCAACAAACTGGATCACCAGACATCATTACTACAAAACCAGAACACGACTTTCGGTCTTTTGGATTATTTGCCCAATCTGAATCACTAAATGCTTTTATGTTTCTATTACCTTTTTCATATTTGATTTTATAATGTTTAGTACCAATTAAATATCTTAAGACCCTTTTTGCTGCTTCCCAGTGTATTTTTCGTGGTTCATTATTGAATCTCGCTAGGTAACTTACACTAAAAGCTATATCTGGAGGAGTCGTATTTGATAAATATGATAATCCACAAATCAATTCTCTAAATGGTATATTTTTCATTTCAATTTTTTCTTCTTCAGAAATTAATTCATTAACTTGAAGTGGTTTAATATTACTTTCTAATGGTGTGCTCACTGGATTTGCGTTTTTCATGTTAAACAGCTGGTCGGTGTAATTTTGTTGTTGAATTTCAATATTTCCATTAGGTGAATCTCTTTTTACATTGAAACCTAAAATATTTTTTAGTTCTCCTAAATCTTTCATGTAAAATTCATTGATAATTTTTGTTTGGTTTCACTTAACATTTTCTCTGAATTTGAAGCTACTAAAATATCGTCAACATATACCAGTATAATGGTTAATTCTGATTTATTAATTTTAATATATAGACATTGATCAGTTGATATTTGTTTCATACAGTGGCTTTTCGAGTCGTTACAGCACCATCATTGTGTCGATACCATAATTGCACGGATCATTCATGTATTCATCATTTGTTTCGAACTCTCTAATTTTATCGAATTTAAATTTACAGTTGGAAGTACATGAATACTCCGTCAATGACAAATAAAGGTCTTAAAAAATTTAGACGCTCTCTCGCATCGTAACATTCAAACCGTAAAGACGTGAAAATAATTGGCATTGTAAATTAAATTAAAACTTTTTTTATGTTTTGTAATAAATTAAATAATTTAAAAATTAACGTAATTTGTGGCGCCTTACAACCACCATATATTAGAATAATTTAAAAAAAATTAATTTGCAAATGAACTAAAATATTAAATAGTGCATATAAATAAAAATTGTGAATATTACTATTAAAAAACTCGGCCTTTTTAATTAATTATAAAAGGTCACAGACAATTGGGGTGGTTCTAACCTTAGTTATTGAACAAATATAAGTTTTCTGAAAAAAAAAACGATAAATTGTGCAATTCCGCTTCATCTTAATTGAACCCCCAGTTCCCCAGCCCGGAACATTTGGTCCTTCGAACCGGATGGAAAAAAAAATTCGAAGTGGAAAATTAAAAATTGATCGGCAAAATTTTTACTACAATTATTACATCATCACGTGGCCCCAAGCGCGTGTTATATATAAAAAATCAATTCAACATTTTCATCATAACGTAGCCCCAAGCGCGAGTTTTGTAAAAAATTATATATTTGAACAACATCATCATCACGTGGCCCTAGGAGCGTTGGTGAAAAGTACAATTTAGAAAAAAATTAATATTACGTGGCCCAAAGCGCGTGATAAAATAATACAATCAGCTACATTAGTTCCACGAGGATCAAACAATCATCATTGAATTGAACATCAAACAATCATCATTTTACACCAAAGTCATCAAGAACATCATCAACAATCAATTTATCAACAACCAAAATCATCATTTTGATCATCAAACAATATCATCAAATCATCATAATCACCAATAAAAATCATCATTTAAGTTGAGATTTTATTTTCAAGTAGGTGAAACTTAAATTTTATAGTGCATAAAATCCCAATTTCCTAAAAAACAAAATTCCTAAAAAATTCAAAATTTTACCCCAACTATCGGTATATAAATATTTTTAAATTTTTAATTTTGAGTGACTAGAGAAAAAATTTCATTGTTTTTAAGAAATCATAATAAAAGAAATTTTTCTGTATAATTGTATGTGAAATAAAAATTGCACTTTATTTGTTAAATTTTTGCGTGACATCGGTAAAATATTTTCATAATTTTATAAAAAAAAAAATACATAATCAATTTAGACAAATTATTTTACGATAAAATTTTTAAAAAAGTGAATAAATAAAAAACATTTTTCTTTGATCAAAGAAAAATTGTTTAAAAAACTTAAAGAAAATAATTTAGTCATTTGTTATTGTATTTTTATGAATTTGAAAATTTAACGAATTTAAGATCGTTTCGCGGTAACTTTTGCATATAAAAATTCCATTAAATAAATAAAAAACTATAAAAAAAGAAAAAATTGAAACGTAACTATTGGTAAAAATAAATTGCCGTATTACGATATTACAAAAACATAAATATTAATGAAATAATAAGTTGTTTTTATTATATTCATTAAATTATTTTTATACAAAATTCAAATAGAATTTTTTAATTATGGTGATTATATTGATTGTGTAACATTATATTGAAATTATATAAAAATTAATTATATCATATTATATTAAAACTATATAAAGATTATATAAATAAATTTTTCATAAACATTAAATAATAGTTTTTCCTTGTAAAAATATTATAAAAACTATTAAAATCATATTGGTGATATTATTTTCTGATTTTTTTGACATTCCGAATATTTTTTATTACACTGCCCTCGTACATACAATTTAGTTTTAATTGTGTCGGACGTGTTTTGTTTTTCTGCTGTCAATTTTAATTTTAAATAAATCATAGTTTTAATTTTAAATAAATCGGTTTGTGTTGTTCTTCATTTTTATTTTTAATTTTCATTCTGAAAGTGCTATTTTAAATTTAAATTTTATTTAATAATCTTAATTAAAAAAAAATATTTAATGATCAAAATTAATTTAACAGTAATACTTAAATTTCTTATATTGGCTTTTTTTTTATATATATTTAACATATATATATTCTTGCCATACTTTTCTATTATTGTATATAATTATAATTTATAATTCAATTGTAACTCTTGAGAGAACATTTATTGTTTATTGTTTTGTGTGCTAGTGCTTTATTTCAATTTCGCTGACCGTGAGTAAAATTGTTCATTGTGTGTGTGTGTCTTCTCTGGCTCGCAGTAATTATTTATCAGCTAAGTATAATTTTTATTTTGTCTTGTCAAATAGTCCGGTCAATTTTTCGATCATTTTTATCGCAGTCTGACAATTGATCTAATTTTTATTTTATACCTAGTTAATTTTATATATTTACATTTTCGTACTAGTTCATTATATAATCGAATTTTTTGAACTTTTAATTTTTTAATTTTTAACTTATTATGGATATAAAGTGCTGTTTTTGTGGACTCGTTGTCGATAGTTCCACTAGACTTAGACCTGATTTTTTCAAAAATAAGTCAATTCTCTGCAATGTTTGTAAAGAAAATAATATTTTTTCTATGCTTAGACGAAATAATGATCTGATTGAGAATCTCACTCCTTCAGCTGAAAGCATTAAAATGATTGTGGAGTCTTTTGGGGAACGCGTTTTTAGTATGGAAAAAAAAGTTGAGTTGTTGTCAAATAACGTTATTGATTGTATGGAACAAATCAATAGGGATATTGATGCCAACACACGGTCTATTAAAGGTAACGGCTTTGATAATTCTAAACAGTTCACTAAAACCGTTAACTTGCTTAATAATATTGACTACTCCTTGCAGGATGTTGTCAATAAGAAAATTTTAGAACTGGAATCAAAACTTTCAAAAACAACAGCGGATATTAAACAAATTAACGAAACTTTGTCAACTAACAAGGTTAGCTTCTCTAATTTTGAAGATAAATTTTGTCAAGGGTCCGTTGAACTTTCGCGATCGATCTCCAAGTTGCTAAACAATTTCGATTGCCTCAGTTCAATATGCGAAAAAAACCTCATAAATACTTCTTCTGGGTTGTCAAGTTTCAACAAAGCCATTCGCACGGAAAGTATCGTTGATCCACTGCGCGTATCATTTAGCGGCGACAATGTAGCGTCTGAGATAGCTTTATCATCTAGTGAACCCGGCACTAATATTAATTCGCTTCTGGATGAGTTAACTGAAAGTGACGGTCGAACTCATGCTATATCAACGGTTGAGAACACATTAATTAGGGCCGCACCTAGAAATAAGTCAATTTTTGTATCTCGGCTTAATATTTCAACCTCAAATTCGGATGTTCTTAACTTTATTAAATCTAAGCTCATTGCGGTAAATATAACTGAGGACCTCAACTTAATAAAGGTTAAAAATATTTCGAATTCTAATCGAATAGTTGCTTCATTCAAAATTAGTGTGCCTGAAGCTATGTTTCATCTATTGATGTTACCCAATACCTGGCCGACCAACACCTTCGTGCAGGAATTTGTTGAAAAGCAGAAAACTAGGGTAGCCGTTAATTTAAATTCAGTTCCAAAAAACTAAAGTGCTTGTCCCTTTACTATCAAAATGTAAGGGGACTTCGTACCAAAGTTCGCGACGTATATTTAAAAACACAAGAACTTTCTTATGATGTTTTTGTGCTAACGGAAACCAATTTGAACACTAGTTTTAATAATAATGAAATTTTTACTTCTGAATTTAATGTTTTTCGAAAAGATTGTTTAATTGATGGTCTAGATTCTTCTGGTCGCGGTGTTCTTATAACAGTACGCATGGATTATGACTGTTCATTTTTTAGCATTCCTAATACCGAAAATATTGAATTAATTTGTGTCAAAATTAATCTTGGTAAGCGCTCTATTTATATTCTATGCTGCTATATACGCCGATGTAGTCCGATCGAGACATACCAACTTCTCATCGACGCAGTTGATTTCTTGTCCAATACCATGACTATGGTTGACGATATGTTAGTCTTGGGTGATTTCAATCTACCTGATCTGTTATGGTTGCGGTCAGATGATGATTCGCACTTTGTTGCTGTAAATGCAACTACTCAAAAGGAAATCTTATTTACTGATAATCTCTCTGACAACGGTCTATGCCAGATCAGTGATATTAAAAATAATCTAAACAGGCAACTCTATTTAATTTTTTCTACTAATAACGTAAATTGCATTGTAGTGGAAAGTAGCTTCACTCTATCCACTATTGATCCGTATCACCCTCCTTTAGCTTTAACTTTTTCGTACGAGAACGGTATTATTAACGTAGAATCTGAAAAAACTTATTCTTTTAACTTCTATAAAGCTGATTTTGATAAACTTAATCATTTACTTTTTAATTTAAATTTTGTTGAAATTTTTAATAACGTAGACAATAACATTGATTTATTAACTGCAAACTTTTACTCAGCTCTTTTCGAATGTTTCGTTTTGTCTGTTCCGATTTCGCCGGGGACCGGGATATCGTCATCCCCACCATGGTATAATAAGGAATTTCGCTCAATCCGTAATCGTAGAAACAAATTATGGCAAAAAATTTTAAAGTCTAAAACAGACTCCGACTACATTGAGTATCTTTGCGTTTACGTAGAATTCTCGGATTTATCTCAACTATTATATGATGAATATTTAAATAAAATGCAAACGGAGATTCTATCAAATCCTAAAAAATTTTGGCAATTTATCAATATTAAAAACAAATCAGATGGTTATCCTTCTACATTAAAGTATTTAGATAACTCATCTAATGATAGTATTGTAAATAGGGCTAACTCAGCGCTAGGTTTTGTAAAGCGGTGGTCCAAGGAATTCCGCGACCCGTATGTCACAAAATCCCTTTACATAACCATAGTAAGACCTCTGCTCGAATATGCTAGTCAAGTATGGTCACCATACCATGCTGTTCATATTAATCGAATCGAAGCAGTTCAGCGTAGATTTATCCGTTTTGCTTTACGGGGGCCTACCCTGGGTAGATACAACATGCAATCCCTTGAAAAACGTCGTGAAGTCGCTGACATTTTATTTGTGCAACAGGTCATTTCGGGATTAATAGAGTGCCCAAAATTCTTAGATAACATTAATATAAACGTCAATGCGCGCTCTCTAAGATCTATCCCTCTTTTTCGATTAAATAATCATCGCACGGACTACGGTTATAATTAGCCGTTCACAAGAATGCTACGTGAAGTTAATGCTATTGCAAACCACTTCGATTATAACTGTAGCAAGCTCACTCTGAAAAGATTGTTGTATAGTTACACGTAAATGCGAGCCTAGTGTGTCTTTATTATGTCAGTTGAATGACTCTAGCATGTTGACTAATTGCTAAAAATTAGCATGCTTTCGTTTTAATTGATTTTTAATTTTAATATTATTATATTTTTTTCTTCATTTTTATGAACGCGAATCGAATTTCCAGGTCCCTGTGGGGGCTACCGTTCTTTTCAGAACAGCTGAACCTGCGGTTGCCTGGTTATTCTGTTTCTTTTGTATATTTTTTTTTGCGACAATTGCATTTTGCATGATTTTCACTAATAGTTTTTTAATATTAAATTATATTGTTATATTTTTTAATTTATACCTTTGTACATATATATATTTTTTTTTCTTTCTTATTCTTATTTTTCAATATATTTTAAATTTTCTATTAATATATTTTATTTTTTATTATTTTTTATTTTTTTATACTATTTTGGATTGCCAGGTGACGGCGGAGGGAAGTAGTATCGTTCTTTTCAGAACGAGAAGCCCAATGCAAGTGGTAACTTGTCAATTCAATGTTGTTGTTTTTTTAAAAAAAAAATGTTTATATACGTTATTTTCACTGCTTGTATTAAGCAGTAGGTATCTAATATTTACTAATATGTGTTTGTTTTCGGTGTTGGAAACATCAGAGCTTAATGCACTGCGGATAGTAAATATTTTCTCAGCATGTGGAGAAAGTGCAAGAATTCAAGCATATAGACGAAAGATATACTTTTATTTATGTTTTAATTTAATTGTTTTTTTCACTCTTGGTTTATACTAACATATATCTTCTATATGCTTGTGTTCGCTGATCCGACACGTTATCGGTCTCCCTCGTGGGTCCCCATCTTCTTGATTACGGGTAGATGTAGGCTTACGTTAGAGATGGAATGATGAATATGGATTAGATACTCAATTACTAAATTAGTTTATATAAAATTAATTTATATAAAATTATTTGTGTAATATTTTAATTTGAGAATAATTTGACAAAATAAATCTCAAAAATTGAATTTTTCTTGAATTAGTGCTCGTATTTCATATTTTGATACACAATAAATTATTTTAAATATTTATTGTGCGATCAAAATTTTCTATTTAAATTGAAAAATATAAATATACTTTAAAAAATAAAAAAATAATAATAACTTTTCAATTAATTGTGGTCTGTAGAAAAATTTGACAATACACTCGTAAAATTTTAATAATTTTGCAACACTGCCCTCGTACTTGAGAAAGAATAAATAAATAAATAATTACTCTAATTATTTACTGTTTGATCATTTTATCGCACATTGGCTTAATAAAATTTACACAAATACATTCAAAAAAAAAAAATTATCTGGATTATATAATTATTTAGTTTCCACAGTTGCTGGTACATTTTTTTGATATAAAAAAAAAGTAATAAACCAAAAAACTGGGCTTTATCGCTTGCGCAGTTTTAATAAATTTTTCGGTTTCACATTTTTGAATAATTTTTTATTTTTGAATAATTCAAACATTTTTTCATTGTTATTACCGTAAATATTTTTAATGGTGTTCAAATATTTTATAAAAAAAAAATAACTTATAAAATTTTATATAAAATAAATATATTCAGATTTGAATATTTTTTATACAATTTCATTAAATTGTAATTAATAAAAAACAAATTTTCAATAGCTTAATTAGCTATACTTTATTTTTATCAAAACGAATAATTTTGAATTAATTTCATAAATTTTATTAAACTAATTTGATCAATACTAATATTTTTTTGATTATTGTAATTTTTTTCTTGAATACTTGGATCAATACGAATAATATTTTTAATTGTTTGGAATTTTTTGGACCTGTTTGTTTGATCGATACGAACATTTATTTTTTAATTTGAATTTAATTTTGTATGGTATATTTACATATACATATTTTTAAAAAGCATAATGGATGAATATGGTGCATTTATTGTTGCTTATACAAGTTTCAAAGATTTATTAAGCCACACTCCCGCAGACTTAAACTAACTGTCACACGGGGCCCTGTAAGCTGAAAAATCATTAGTTGCAAAAGATTGGGATGACTTAAGAAGCTCATACCACGCTTTTCACATCGCAGCAATTAAAATAACGCAAACAACCGAACCAAAAATTGAATCTTGCAAAACAGAATCGAAGAAAAAATTCAACTCTGTTCAAAGTTCGTATAAAAAATTCCTAGCTAATTTTGAAGATCAAATTTTAAAGACCACAGTAAAAAATGAACCTAATTCAGTTAATGAACCTAATTCAGTTAGAGTTCCTCCAATTGATATTGACGACTTTTACGGTTCATACGAGACATGGCCGTCATTCCGGGATATGTTTTCGGCTATTTTTATAAATTCGAATTCATTATCCGATGTTCAAAAGCTGCACCATTTACGTAGAAAAAAAAAAAATGATGCAGCTCGGATAGTACATAAATTTCCGGTAGAAGCTAAGAATTTTACTTTAGCCTGGCAATCCCTAGAAGAACAATATGAGAATAAAAGACTGCTCGTCAATATTCACATAAAAAGTTTACTTGACATAGCCCCGATCACCTCAGAATCAATTGAAGCAATTAAAAAATTATACGAAAGAGTTAATGATGCGTTAGCAGCTTTATCGTCATATAAAATTGAAATTTCCCATTGGGATCCTTTAATTGTTTATTTGGTTTCTCTAAATTTACCTTCGGAAACCAGAAGCTTTTTTGAGCAAGCTTTATCAAATCATAAGGAAATCCCAACCTGGTCTACCCTAGAAAATTATTTAAAATCTGGAGTACTCACTCTAGAAGCTATAGGTGATGGCAGGAATAAAACAAAGCCAACGTTCAATCAAAAAACTGTCAAACCTAACACAGTTCAAATTTACGCAACGACTACCAAAAATAATTTCGACTGCTCAATTTGTAAAGGGAAACACTCGATTCGACAATGCCCCAAATTTTTGGATAAATCAATTCAAGAACGACAGAAAATTAGTACGACATAAAAATCTTTGTCTTAACTGTCTTGCATCATCGCATCAACTTAACAACTGCTCCAGCAGATTTAATTGTAATGATTGTGGCAAACGCCACAACACTTTGCTACAGTGCCGCAATCGCAGTCAAATTTGTCGCCGAACGCGCCCAGTTTCACGACAACCCATGCCAAAACAACCCAAGAGCATGCAGCAAATACAACTGCAAACTCTTATCATACTACTGGTCAATCCCGTACCGGTAGTATACCACACTGGTATCAGATGGTTGGTATCAGGCGTCTCACGCTGCCCTGTTACATCTGCTTTCTTTAACGGTATAGAACTAGATAAGCAGATTGAAAAATTCTGGGAGGCAGAAGAAGTTCTCGATTCCAAACCCCTATCCCGGAAGGATCACTACTGTGAAAGGCTTTATCGAGAAACTACCATTAGAAACGCGGACGGCCGCTACTCTGTCCAACTTCCATTTAAAAATAACTTCCCTGACCAGATTTTCTTAGGTTCTTCTAGAAACATCGCCCTCAGAGAGTTTTTATGTTCCGAGAAGTCACTCCAAAAGAAGCCGGAACTGAGAAACATGTATAATGAAGTCTTAGACGAGTACCTCACTTTGGATCACATGTCCCTTGTTTTGACAGTCGAAAGCCGCCATGCGGATTGCCCATACAAGCATCACAGCTATTACCTACCCCATCACGGTGTAGTAAAACCCGAAAACTTGACGACCAAACTCCGTGTCGTCTTCAACGCTTCATCCTCTACAGTCAATGGTTTTAGTTTGAACGATGTACTGCACGCAGGCCCTACTCTCCAGCAAGATCTAACGCTTCTCATTCTGAGATGGAGAAAATACCCGTTCGTTTGTAGCGCAGACATTATGAAGATGTATCGCCAAATTTGGATTCATCCAAGTCAGGTAAACTATCAGCTCATTTTATACCGTCAGACTTCCACTGATACGGTACAAGATTACAGCCTAAAAACTGTGACATTCGGCGTTAATTGCGCCCCCTATCTTGCCATTCGAACGCTGCTTCAGTTAGCTGACGATGAATCGCAGAATTTTCCATTGGCTTCGCCAATAGTTAAAAGGGATTTTTACGTCGATGATGTACTGTCCGGTGGTTATGATATTCCTTCCCTGCTGATTGTGCAGCAACAACTCATCGGGCTCTTACAGTCCGGAGGATTCACCCTCAAAAAATGGTCTGCAAATCATGCTGACCTACTACATGAAATTCCAGTGTCTGATCGAATTTCTGAAGACGTGCTGCCCCTGAACGATGATCACATCGTGAAGGCCCTCGGTATATTCTGGAGGGTCAAAGATGATGTTTTTACGTTTAAACTTCAAAAATTTACAAGTAATCCGCCATTCACTAAACGCAAAATATTCTCATACTCATACAACGAGAAGTATCCCATCCTGCTTGCTGCTAACTCTCGCCTTGTTCACCTCTTAGTACGACACATCCATATAGTATGTTTGCATGGAGCAAATAGCCTCATGCTAGCTCTAATCCGCAGAGACTTTTCGATTCCGCGCATCCAGTCCATCGTGCGTAGTCATATCCATAATTGCATTACCTGCACGATTATTAGAAAGCAAACTCGGAGCCAGATAATGAGCGCCCTCCCGCGAGAACGGGTATGCTTAAGAAGTCCTTTCGCATTTCGCCATAATGTAGGGCTTGATTTTGCTGGACCCATTAGTTTGAAAACCCGAAAAGGTCGCTTCACCCCAGCTCAAACGACAAAGGGATATGTCTGTCTGTTTGTATGCTTTTCCACTAAGGCAGTCCATTTGGAAGCGGTGAGCGATTCTACATCCACAGCTTTCCTAGCCGCGTTTGATCGTTTCACGTCGCGACAAGGATTATGCTCTAACTTGTACTCCGATAACGGTACAAATTTTGTTGGAGCTGACCGTCTCCTGCCGCGCGAATATAAAAAGGCCGTTTAAGACGGTAGTGATCATACGGCCAAAATATACTCAACTCGTGGACTTACTTAGCACTTCATACCTCCTGGAACTCCTCATAATGGAGGATTATGGGAAGCAGGGGTGAAATCGGTGAAGCACCACCTTCGCCGCGTTACCAAGTCATATGTTTTCTCCTTCGAAGAGTTAGCTACTGTGCTGGCTAAAATTGAGGCTTGCCTCAATTCACAGCCCCTTACTCCAATCTCAAGCAATCCTACTGATCCCACCTGTTTCACTCCTGGACACTTTCTCATTGAAGATAGTCTCCTGTCCCCTCCCGAAACAGACTTTGTAGAAGCACCTGTCAACTCCTTAAAGAGATGGCAGCTTATGCAGCACCTTCAGCAAACCATCTGCCGTCGGTGGAAAGAAGAATATATTTCACAGCTTCACCAGAGACCGAAGTGGCGGGCGTGTAAAGAAAATGTCAAAGTGGGCGACATGGTAGTCCTAAAGTAGGAAAATCTCCCCCCAACCGAATGGAGATTAGGTCGAGTGATAGCCTTGCATCCTGGCAAGGACGAAAAGGTGAGAATGGCCACAATAAAAACGCAACATGGAGATGTTGTCCGCCATGTAGTCAAAGTCAAAGTGTTCTGCCCATGGACACTTCACTGACTTCTTCTAAAGTACAATAACAATCCCTAGACCATAGCTTCGGATCTGTATCTTATTATTCCTAATAAATTTTTCCTCCATAGTTCACTGGTTCTGTTTCTGATTCCAGACTTTATTTAAACATTAAATTAATGCTGACTTCACACATCAATGTTTATTAAAGTTAGTAATCAAATCTATGTTTATATATGGATATTTATAGAGAAATCAACATATATTATGATTGGTAATACAATCAATACTACAGTAGCAGTACCAGCTGAGATTCTAAGATTCGTTCAATTATCAAAACAAAAAAAAAAAAAAAAACATACGAAAATATCGTGGTACATTAATAACATTTAACTACCATATCATTTAGCTTATTATCAAATGCATAGTTATTTTACAATACATATAATCAGATCCCGATATTTTTCTATTTTTTATTCCTATCCAATCCTTGTCCTGCACTATAAATTTAGTTTCTATTTACAGTAAAATGCAACAAAAGATGCCAATATCAACATATATCAACATATATCAACATTCATCGCACATAATGATGGTGCATCACAATACTCACGAACGCAAGACTATGTAGAGTATAACATCATTCCGTGGGAGGCCCCAAAATGTTCGAGTCGTTACAGCACCATCATTGTGTCGATACCATAATTGCACGGATCATTCATGTATTCATCATTGCTTTCGAACTCTCTAATTTTTTCGACTTTAAATTTACAGTTGGAAGTACATGAATACTCCGTCAATGACAAATAAAGGTCTTAAAAAATTTAGACGCTCTCTCGCATCGTAACATTCAAACCGTAAAGACGTGAAAATAATTGGCATTGTAAATTAAATTAAAACTTTTTTTATGTTTTGTAATAAATTAAATAATTTAAAAATTAACGTAATTTGTGGCGCCTTACAACCACCATATATTAGAATAATTTAAAAAAAATTTAATTTGCAAATGAACTAAAATATTAAATAGTGCATATAAATAAAAATTGTGAATATTGCTATTGAAAAACTCGGCCTTTTTAATTAATTATAAAAGGTCACAGACAATTGGGGTAGTTCTAACCTTAGTTATTGAACAAATATAAGTTTTCTGAAAAAAACGATAAATTGTGCAATTCCGCTTCATCTTAATTAAACCCCCAGTTCCCCAGCCCGGAACAGTGGCGGTTCGTGCTGAAAAATTCTGGGTGGGCTAATTTTTTTTTTTTGAAATTAAGAAAAGATATTGTGCAGGTTTCCACTTTACCATGAGGTACTACACTCAAAGCGTTAACTGGAATTTAGTGTGCAGTTTCCCCAACGTTAAAAATATAACAATGTTTCTTCCGCTTGGAGAAAGAAATAAATTAAATCTTATTAAATAAAAAGACACTTTGGTTTCCTTAAAACATTATAAATCGTATCTTTATTAAAAATAGTTAAAATTTTATCTGATGGTTTTCACTATTAGTTAAAGTTATTTATTTTAATTTTTATATGTTATTTAACATTTTAAATTAATTTTATGATTTATAATTTTATATATTTGAATATTAATATGTTTAATTTAAGTTTGTAATTTATATAATTTTATTTGTTCGACCGCTTTTTAACTAACTTTGATTTTTAAACGAAAAAAAGAGAGTGAAGTAATCATTAATTTTAATTGAACATGAAAACTTTTAACTTTACTTTCCTTAAATTCTAACATTATTTAAATTCTGTTAGTTAATTATATTCCTTACATCCTGGTCATTGCCCTTTTTTTCTATTATTTTCTGTTAACAGAAATCAGTTAACAGATTACAAAAATGTGGAATGTAGAACTTGTTCCACATATCATATCAATAAGATAAAATCTGCGTAATGCAGGTTGACATTTGTCAAAATACTCGATAGTGAGTGACAGTTGTCAAAATATATATATATTTATATATATATTTTTGTGTATAAAAATGGATATCAACAAAGGAGCATGATCAGGTAAATATAAGAAATATATTTAACTTTATAAACATTTTACATTTGTTTTATTTTATTTTAGATAAATATTGTTGCTGATCGCCAACATGCTGCCCGCCTCGAGTGAATTGATTACTCCATCATATTGAAGACTGCAGAATTGAATTCTATGGTGAGTGTTTATTTTGATGTGAATTGTGCTGATTTTTTGTTGTGCTATTTGTTGTCCTGACGTTGATTTTATTGAGGAAATATATTGATGATAATATACCAATTAAATCGGCATTTCCTCCATAAGTAATTTTTGGTGTTTTATCTAAGCCTTTTTAATCTGCGGCTCATCTCGCAGAATATATTCATCCACGCAATAATTTCATCGTCACGACATGAAAAGAAACAAAAAAAATACAAAAAATTTATTAGTATAAATATTGTATAGTAATTTTGTATATAAAAAAAATGTTTTTTTTTTTTATTATTATTCTGTGTTGAGATAGGTCAGGTTGACCTATATAAATTTCATTGTTTTTTTGGTTTTGAGTTGAGACACCAAAATTTGTATTATTTATTATTATTGTATTTTGTTGATCGTTACTGATCATTTATTATTTAATTTTATGTTGTTATAACATATTAATTATTATTTATGTTGTGATATTATTAAATTTAATATATATATTTTTTTATTTGGGTAATCGTATTATTTTTAATAGATTAAAATATTTTATTTGAGTAATCGTATTAATTTTTGATTTATTAATAGATTAAAATATTGTGAAAATACTATTCACTTTAATTTGTTGTGTTGGGTCGAAAATTTAATTCGATTGTGTTGAGTGTGTTGGGTCGATTTATTTATTATATCGATAAAATGTTCGATGATTTGAAATTTTAATTATTTTATATGTTTCAATTTTTAAAATATTTTTAATTTTAATTGTGGTTAATTCATTATTATTTTTATGCTTTGTGTTTATGTGTGTGTGATAATATATATGTTGAATGTTTATTTGAGAATTTAAATATATATATTTAATAAATTCTTTTTTTTAAATAAATTCTTTAATAGATATTTTTATTTTTAGATTTGCGGGTTGTCTGAAATTGGTAACAGACATATTTTTGCGATCGGACGTTTGAATGTCGAATTTTGTGTTTTTAGTGTAACGACACGAATTAAACCGTCTGGCCCGGGATGAGTTTCGACGATACGCGCTAGTGGCCAGTGTGCAGGCGGAAACCGTTCATCTTTCATCAAAACTAAGTCGCCGGTTTTGATATCTTGTTGCTGCGTTGTCCATTTTGGACGTGCTTGTAATCTGGAGAGATATTCTGTGCTCCATTGATGCCAAAAGGTTTGATATAATTTTTGAATATATTTCCACCTGTCTAAATTATTCATTTTTGTTTCAGTGACGTCAATTTCTGGTGGAGTCAATATAGCTTCACCAATGAGGAAATGACCTGGCGTTAATATTGATGTATCATCTGGATTTGTATTCATTGGACATAGTGGACGTGAATTTAGACAGGCTTCAATTTGTGTCAGCAGTGTGGCATGTTCTTCAAAGGTGAGACTAGAAATGCCAACTATTCTCTTTAAATGGTGCTTCACGGATTTAACCCCTGCTTCCCATAGTCCGCCGAAATGTGGTGATGATGGGGGGTTAAAGTGCCATTGTGTGCCGTAATTTGAGAGTAGCTCTGATATTTCATGAGTGGCTTGTTTCTGAATTGCTCTAAATTCAGAAAATATAAAATTTTTTGCACCGATGAAATTTGTACCACAATCACTATACATGTTGGTACAAATGCCTCGCCTAGAAGTGAATCTTCGAAAAGCGGCGATGAATGCAGGAGTGCTAAGGTCACTTACCAACTCTAAATGAATTGCCTTTGTACTCATGCAAACGAATATGCATATATAACCTTTGTGAATTCTATTGCAGCGTCCTTTCCACGCCTTGATCTCAATTGGGCCAGCATAATCAACTCCTGTATTTGTAAAAGCTCGATTTATTTGAACACGAGCAGCAGGAAGGTTGCCCATTAGTTGCGTTGGAGTTAAGGATCGGAAACGAAAACAGATTACACATTTGGTAAGTTCCTTTTTGATTTCTATTTTTGCATTAATTATCCAATATTTTAATTTTAGATATGCTGTTGTCAACTGAAAGCCACCATGAAGAGTATTCAAATGGGCGAATCGAATGATCAGTGTTGTGATGTGATTATTTGCTGGCAGAATTATTGGATGACATTGATCAAATCGTAGTGAGGAATTCTGCAGACGTCCACCAACCCTCAAGATCCCATTTTTGTCTAAAAATGGATTTAATTTCATAAGTCTGCTATTTTTAATAATAAATTTCTTGGGTAATGTTTGATCTTTATCATGATTGTTATTTAAATAATTTGTTTTTTCATTTAGTGTCTTGACTTCTGCTTCAAATGTTTGGGCTTGCACTGCCTTGATGATTTTATTGAATGATTCGTTTAATTCAGCTGTGGACAGTGAATATAAAATTTTTGATTTCGATTCATCTGCATTTAATTTTCTACAATTATTTGTAAATCTCAATATATATGCTGTACAACGAATTATTTGTGTAAGTGACGAAAATTTTTCAAAATATGAATAAGTAGTTTGAATTGAATTAACTCTTACCTTTTTTATTTCCAGATCTGTCTCAAAGTTCAGTACGGATTTTGGAATGGAATTGATGTCCTGATATAAAAATTCAGGACCCGACCACCAGAGTTTGCTGCTGATTAAATCGGCAGGCAACAAACCACGTGATCCTAGATCAGCAGGATTTTCCTTTGATCGTACGTGTCGCCAGCTTGCAGGGTTGGTGAACCGTTGGATTTCGGATACTCGATTCGCCACAAAACATTGCCACTTTGATGGATCAGCCTTTATCCATGCCAGAGTTATCATGGAATCGCACCAGGCAAATTGTGGAATGTTTTCCAAATTCATTTCTGTACATACCGTATACAGTAGTTTTGACAGCATTACTGCACCACATAGTTCCAGACGAGCCAATGTTATTTTTCGTAATGGTGCAACTTTTGTTTTTGATGTTATGAGTTGGATCTGGATTGGTGAATTTTCATTTTTTATGCGTAAGTATATAACCGCTGAATAAGCATGTTCAGACGCATCACAAAAACCATGTATTTCTATTTTTTCAGATTCCCTTTTCAATTGGATCCACCGTGGGATTTTCAAGCTTTCCAAATCTGGAAGACTTCCTTTGAATTTTGTCCAGCGTTGTTCTAACGCTGCATCAATTGGTTCGTCCCAATCACACTTGCTGAGCCAAAGTTCTTGGATCATAAGTTTGGCCAAAATGATACATGGTGATATCCACCCTAAGGGATCGTAGAGTTTGGCAATATCGGATAAAATAGTCCGTTTTGTAAATTTTTTGATGGGTGTTGTGGATATTTTAAAAGTAAAAATATCTTGTGCAGGATGCCACTGAATTCCTAAGGTCTTAATGACATCTTTTTCATCAAAAGACAATGGCATTTTAATCTCTATATCTTTTTCAGGTATATTTTTTAATATGGCTTCAGAATTACTTGCCCATTTTCTTAATGGGAAGCCTGCCGACTCCAGGATTTTCAGCAGTTGAAGTTGAGCTTCAATGGCTTCATCAATTGTATCTGCTCCATACAACAAATCATCCACATAGAAATTATTTTTTAAAATTTGTGCTGCTAATGGATATTTGTATCCTTCATCTATGGCCAATTGGTGGAGGGTGCGAACGGCCAAATATGGAGCAGATGCAGTTCCAAAAGTGACTGTTTTTAACGCATGAGGTGTGATGAGCTTGTCGGCGTTTCTCCATAAAATCAGTTGATACTGCTCATCTTGTGGTGCTATCCAGATCTGGCGATACATTTTCTCCATATCTGCAGTGTAAGCATATTTATATTTTCTCCATTTCATTATTAAACTTGTTATATCATCTTGTAGCCGAGGGCCGATCATGAGGTGGTCGTTCAAGGATACTCCAGAAGCATCTTTACATGAAGCATCAAAAACCACACGAACTTTCGTAGTTGTGCTGGTGGCCTTGAAGACAGCGTGATGTGGCAAAAAATAATTTTTCGAATTGTAACATGGTTGAAATTCTTCCATGTGCTTAAGATCGGCGTATTCTGAAATGCAGTTAGTATATGAAATATTTAGTTCGTTATTAGTCTTTAATCTTTTTTCTAATTGTAGGAATCGAATAAGTGCTGGACGATATGAATTTTCAAATATTGGCCTCATATTATCTTTGAATGGAAGACACACCTCATATCGGCCATCATCTCGTCTAGAATGGGTTTTTGCATAATGCTGTTCGCATTCTTCATCTTCTCGGGTAAGATTTCTTTTTGTTGGTATCTCTTCGATTTCCCAAAATTTATGTAAATCTTTTTCTAGATCTAATTGTGAGTGCATTGCTACGATCGATATTCTAGACTGATGTATGCTGCCTGAAATGATCCACCCCAGCTGAGTTTGTTGTGCTATTGGACAACCAATTGGTCCACGTTTAAGACCTTCTAGAATTATTATCGAATATAGATCTGCTCCCAGCAGTATATCTATTTGTCCTGGGGTGTAGTAAAGTGGATCAGCTAACTCGAGATCCTGGAGATAGTTCCAATCGTCAGCATCAACGGACAACTGCTTACCTGGGATCAACCCTGTTAATTTTTTAAATATATATAATTCTGTATTCATGATGAACGATGGATTTGGAATGGAACTAATGTCCAATCTGACCAGGTACTGTGATTGACCTGCATTATTTTCACCAAATCCTGTAATATTTACTGATGTTTTCTCTTTTTTCAGTTTCAGCAGTTGTACCGCGGATTCGGTTATAAATGATGCTTCAGAGCCAGGATCTACAAGTGCGCGAAGCTTAATTTTTTCACCAGAACTGGACACAGCATTGACCAATGCTGTAGCTAAAACAACCCTGGGTTGTTGCTGTATGTTTCTGGTGGCTACTAATGTAGAAACTTGATTATTTCTTGCTTCTCGAATTTCATCATTGGGATTATATGCAGTTGTATGGTAGTGGCTGCTGGATCTGTTGAGATGCAACAAGGAGTGATGACGTTTGTTGCAATGGTAACAATTTTTATTGCTTGGGCATGTTGAAACAGTATGGCTGTGTGCCAGACAATTGATGCATGCCGAAATATTTTTAATTGTATCAAATCTTTGTGTAGGATTTTGTTTTAAAAATTTTTGACATTTACTTATAGGATGCGTGCCCGAATTGCATACTCTGCAATTAGCATTACTGGAGGACTTGACTGTATGGAAAGTTTTAGTGAAACGCTTGAAAGTTTCTGCTGGTCTTTGATTCGCTTTGGAGAAATTCGAGTGTGCACCTTGTACCGATTCAAGAGCACGAAACCTTATTTCTAAAAATTCTTGAAATATCTTGAATTCAGGTAAATTTTTAGAACCAGCAAGTTTCTCTTCCCATAACTGTTGGGTCTTGTAAGGTAACTTTTGTATTAATAAAAAAATCAAAATACTATTCCAACTTTCAACATGAATATTTAAATTTTTTAGGGAATGATAAGCTGCTGTGGTTGTATCCAACATGTTTTTAATGGCTGCAGCTGATTCTGTAGTAATCTGAGGTTGGTGTAATAATATTTTTAGTTGTGCGTTTACTATCATTCTTTTATTTTCGTAGCGATCGATCAGGATGGACATCGCGGATTCGAACCCGGTGCTTTCAATAGTGAGATGTTGAATGAGGATTGCTGCGTCCCCCTCAACTTTGGATTTTAGTACATTTAATTTCTGTACATTGGACATGGTTGGATATTGCAAAAAGTATGCATCAAGCATATTTTTAAACGAGGGCCAGCTTTCATATGTGCCAGCAAATGGAGGTACGTTTAAACGCGGTGGTATAAAATCATTATTTTTTTTTGCCACTGTCAGATTTGCGTCAGTTTCACCTTTAGTTAATTCATCAAATGCTTCCTTTAAATCTCCACCAAATTCAAAATATAGTGCTTGAATCTGATGAAAACTTTTATTTTTCAGATACTCTTCATCATCATCTTTGAGAATTAAATAGTGAAGATTTTTTGCTTCCTTGAAATTGGCTTCGAGATCCCGTAACCGAGCTTCAACGTGAGAACGTTTACGTTTATTAGTCAATTCTTCGTAGGACAATTGATTTTCTTGAATTGAATGGAGGATACCCTCCAGACACGATATGCATTCCGCAATTTTCTTTGGTGGCATAATATAGATATATATATATATATATTATATTATAAAATTATATATTTTTTTTTTTTTAGATTAATTTATATTAAAAATTTTATTTATTAAATAGTATTTAAATATATGTGTAATGTTGAAATATGATTTGTTAAAAAATATATTTTTATAAAAATATTTATTTATAATATAATTTGTATTAAATATAACTTATAAATAAAAAAAAATGATTATGTAATTGTATATGTATTATAAGATATTTATTTATCAAAATAATCTGGTTTAATGTTAAATATATAATTATATAAAAAAAAATAATATATTATAATAAATATTTTATTTAATTTAAATTGTTTTAATTTATTTATTATTTTAGTTTTTGGTAATTCTCAACTCAAACCTTTGATGTCCTTCACTTCTCCTTCAGTTCGTTTGATTTTTCCTTGAAATGGTTTTACTGCGGCGTCCCGTTTTTTTTTTTTTTTTTTATTTTTATATTGTTATACCGCGGCGCGAGTACCGGTATTATAAACCACACTTTATTATTTCACCACCAAAAAAAAAAATCAAAATTTATTGTACCACAATTTTTAACTTTAAATAAAAAAGAGTTATTTTATTCTTTGTAGGTACCACTGAAAAGTTTTCACACCACACAAAATATTTTATAATTTATAATTACAAAACTTATTATATTTTTTTTTTTTTTTTTTTAGAACTTTAAAATTTTGAAACTTTTAAAGTTTTATGATTTTCACTGTACTATATTTTTTTTTTGTATGTTAACTAAATTATATATATTAATAAATTGCACTATGACAAAATTTTTTTTTTTTTTTGTCTGTTAACTAAATTATATATATTAATAAATTGCACTATGACAATTTTTTTTTTTTTTTTTTATGTTAAATATAAAAATATTTAATAGAGCACCACTTTGGTATTTTATTCCGATTTCGAAGGACCAATGTTTCTTCCGCTTGGAGAAAGAAATAAATTAAATCTTATTAAATAAAAAGACACTTTGGTTTCCTTAAAACATTATAAATCGTATCTTTATTAAAAATAGTTAAAATTTTATCTGATGGTTTTCACTATTAGTTAAAGTTATTTATTTTAATTTTTATATGTTATTTAACATTTTAAATTAATTTTATGATTTATAATTTTATATATTTGAATATTAATATTTTTAATTTAAGTTTGTAATTTATATAATTTTATTTGTTCGACCGCTTTTTAACTAACTTTGATTTTTAAACGAAAAAAAGAGAGTGAAGTAATCATTAATTTTAATTGAACATGAAAACTTTTAACTTTACTTTCCTTAAATTCTAACATTATTTAAATTCTGTTAGTTAATTATATTCCTTACATCCTGGTCATTGCCCTTTTTTTCTATTATTTTCTGTTAACAGAAATCAGTTAACAGATTACAAAAATGTGGAATGTAGAACTTGTTCCACATATCATATCAATAAGATAAAATCTGCGTAATGCAGGTTGACATTTGTCAAAATACTCGATAGTGAGTGACAGTTGTCAAAATATATATATATTTATATATATATTTTTGTGTATAAAAATGGATATCAACAAAGGAGCATGATCAGGTAAATATAAGAAATATATTTAACTTTATAAACATTTTACATTTGTTTTATTTTATTTTAGATAAATATTGTTGCTGATCGCCAACAACAAAGTTAGGCCTATCACACGTTAACAAAACAAAAGTAATAACAATTCATTAAAAAAAAACAATAGATATTAATATAATTATATACATAAATAGAAAATAAATATAACACATTCTACTTTAAAAAAATGATAAAAAAAAGATGTTCATTTTTAAAACTCAAGCAAAAGATTTCTAAATTTAGAAAAGAATAATATTTTACTAAAACTTTAACATTTGCAGAAGCAAAATCATTTTTATAATTACGACATTTTTTTGGATTAATAACATCAAAAGCCGCGATTAAATCATATTTTGAAAACCGTATATGAATTTGATTAATAATAATATCGCAAATTTCAATTGAAATAATATCAAGAGCGTGATGTGAAGTTCGAATTCTTTTGGATGGATTTACATCATTTTGTTCAATAGAAGCTATTCTTACGTTATTGCGGATTGCATTAATTGCGCTAGTGAACTGATTAATTTTTTCTTGGAGATATGCACCGGTGCAATTCCGAAATTGTAAAACATTATAAAATATATCTACGTCCGCAAAAATTTTGTAAAATAAGTAAATTCGTCGTCAGTTAATAATCTTAAAAGTCCACTAGCCTCTCTTATGGTAGTATCATCCCATTTTTCTATGGGTATTAATTCTAACGCTTGAATAATATTTTCTTTACTTTCAAAAACCGATTGTACTACCCGAGATTTAAAATTCCAACGCGTTTACAGTTCTGGGTAATCCCTTTCTTTTGCAAACTTCCAGAAGTAAATTCTTTCGCTTGGATGAAGCAGAAAAGAATGTAGAAAATCCGGATAAATGTGCAAAAAAAAATCGAACTTGTTTAATTGAACAACACGCTGTTTTTAATACCAGTGTAAACATGTGGGCGTAACAGTGTACAAAATGAGCATGAGGATAATCCTGCCTTAAAATAGTTTGTACACCTCCTTCGCAGCCACTCATTACAGCAGCTCCATCATAAGTTTGTGCAATAAGCTTGTTTTTTAAATTATAGCTTTCAATTGCATTTTTGATCACACCAGCCAACCCTTTTGCAGATAAATCATGAAGATCAAAGAAACCCAAAAATCTTTCGACTGGAGTTACATCTTTTACGTATCGTAAGATTAAAACCAATTGTGATTGGCAAGATACGTCAGTAGTCTCATCGGCTTGAAGAGCCACAAAATTAGTATTATTAATTTCTTAAAAATTAAATTTAAATAGACTTTATTTATGCTATCCAAAAGCTCGTTTTGAATTGTCTTTGAAGTATTTTGTACTACTGTAGCGTTTTTTAAAAAATTATCAAAAGCAGGATCTAGTTCTCTAGTATAAGCTACTAAACCAAGAAAAATTCCAGAATTAATGGAATCTGCTTTTTCATCGTGTCCTCTGAGAGCCAAATTATGACCTCCACAAAATTTTAAAATATCAATAATTTTACTGAGGACCATACGATTTTTTGTTACAGTTTCATTATGTCTACGAATTGATAAGGCATATCCAGTATCAATAGCACTCATAATGTTTACTGTTTTAAAAATTTTAAAATCTAACATGCATTTCATATGCTGACTACTATTTTCATGTTTTTTTATTGCATCAGACAGGTGTTTTAAATCACTATAACCGACACAAGTCCATACACTGTCATTTCCAAACAAAATGCAATAAAAGCAAAATAAAGTTTGCTTTACCATGCTACAGGTAAGCCATGGTTTTTTAGTAATCCATTCTGTATTAAACTTTCTATTTTGCTTTTTATTTGTATTACACAAAACAAAATCGATTGGCTGATGTGGTCCTAATTCTTTAATTTTAACCTTAACCTCTAATGATGAAGATTTAAATGGATGCTCCAATAAGTAATCTATTTAATTCATATTTAAAAATTCATATATTTAGCAAAAAATAAAATGAGAATTATCTACAATATATATAATATGAAAACTATATTTATATGTAATATGAAAATTATATATAAATATAATACATATATATACGTGTATAATATAAAAATATATATAATTTTAAAATTTAACTACAAAAATACAAAATACTAAATGCCTGGAAACTTTTGGTAACCGTAAAAACAGCAAAACAGCGGATCAAACTAGCAATAACACTTAAAATGAAATTTTTTTATAAATTATTTTATTATTAAACTCTATATCAAAAACTTCATTTTTAATTTTCCGACAACCGCACCATTAAATTCAAATTAGAATTGCTCACGGCCACGAACTACAAGTCGAGCTTTATATTTTATTCCATCCGTACTATTTTTGGTAGTGAAAACCCATCTATTTGTTAATACTTTTTCTGCCTTTGCTCGATCTACCAAAATCCACGTATTATTACGATTTAACGAATCTAATTCTGTTATCATGGCTTCTATACAATTGTGTTTATTTTTACTATTAATTGCTTTTTTGAATGTTGTTGGATTACCTGATATTGCGAGATGTGATTCTTCTTAGCGTATTTTTCTTTGTCTTCCTCTTTTTCCTGTTCTATCAATTCTAGGTCTACCTTTTCTTTTTGCATTTTTATTTTCATCGTTCTCTAAATTTTCGTTTTCAGTTTCATCTTGATTTGGACGAATTACTTTTGCGAATATATTCTTCATCTCATTAACTTTTGAGTTCTGCCCCTCAATCTCCTCATCAGAAAAACCATAAAACAAATCATCACTGTCATCTGCCATATCCGAATCATCGTTTAAACTTTCATCAATATTATTAAAAATATCGTCACCAACCTAAGCATCTTCCACATTACGCAGATCACTATTATTTGGTATCATATCTAAAAATAAATAATTACTCGGGTTTATTGTTTCAAAAAATCTTACATCTCTTCTTTTAATTATTTTATTTTCACCCTTCCAAAGTCACGCTTTGGATTCTGGGCAATATCCAACAAACGTATACTCGTCACCTTTTGGTTTCAATTTCGATCTTCTCGGACCTTTACGTAGTGCTATGACTTTGCTGCCAAATGTTCTGAAGAAATCCACTTTTGGTTTATAACCAAACCACAATTCGAATGGAGTTTTACCATCTATTGAACTCGATGGACATCTATTTCTGATGAAAACTGCTGTACTAAGTGCTTCAGCCCATAGACTTTTTGGAACACCAGACTCTATTATCATACATCGCGTCATATCCATCAACGTTCGATTGGCTCTCTCTGCTATTCCATTTTGTTGAGGTATATATTCAACTGATAATTCTCTTTTGATACCATTATTACGTAAAAATAAATTAAAATCTTTAGATATATATTCTGGAGCATTGTCACTTCTCAAACATTTGATTTCTTTTCCAGTTTGGCGTTCAACAAAATTTAAATAATTTTTAAAAGCTTCAAAAACATCACCACGTCCTTTTAAAAATGCGACTTGAATGTATCTTGATTTTCCATCAATGAAAGTGACAAAATAACGTGCGCCACCTAAAGATTTTATTTTTTATGGACCACATATATCTGAATGTATAATTTCCAATACATCATTAATTTTTCTATTAGAACTTTTAAATGGTTTTTAGCATATTTTACCTTTTGCACACACCAAACATTGCACTGAATCAGAATTTAAATTTTCATTAATATCATCAATTATATTATTATTTTTTAATTTAAGAACATCATTATGGTTTAAATGGCCAAATCTTTGATGCCATTTTATTAAGCTACTATTATTTTTCGAACTAGTTGACAATAATGAAATATTATTTTGAGGTTGCGTATTTATACTATATATATATAGCTATTCATTTCTATCAGCATATAACATCAGAGAACTATTATTTTTTAATCAACATTGCACCACTTTTATTGAAAATTACTTTGAAACCATTATCTGTAGCTTTTGAGACAGAATATTAAATTACATTTCAATTTGCGATGACGTCTTTTAATGTTATTTTTAAAATTTTATTGAATTTATTTTTTATATTCATATAAATGTCACCAACGCCTAATGATTCAATTGGTTCATTTCCTACAGTTTGAACTGATGTTGATACCGTTTGATATTTCATATTTGAAAACAATTTTAAATTATTACACATATGAGAAGAAGCTCCGCTATATAAATACCAATTGTTTTCACAATATTCTTCAATATTTGTACTTAATTTTGCAGTCATAGCTGTATTTTCTTCAATATTTTGTTTTGTCTTAACACGACAATTTATAGCTTTATGACCACGTTTGCCACAATTAAAACACACACCATCAAATTTTTTATTGTTAACAGAATTGTTTGTTCTGTTGTACGTGGATTTATTATCAGTATAATCATTGTTATCTCTGTTATATCTGCTGTTTTTCTTTTTATTATAATTTTTATTAAATACAAATTTATTACCACTTTTAATATTTTTCAACTATATTGCAAAAATATTTTTTTGCAATATAGTTGGAGACTGAAGACAATTTTAAAAAAATAAAATATAGAATGATAGTAATTACTTGTGTATGTGTGTGTGTATATAAAATTTTATCGATATGATTTATAATAATTCAATAAATATATTGAAAAATCAAATTTTTGCCTTGTGTAAAAAATTCTTGAATATATATATACATATATATATATATTAGATTTGTTTTTATTATATCTTTATGCTTTAAAATATTTTTTTCGTTCTATATTTTCGTTTTGCTTCGACACACAATACACAAATTTAGAGAATGTGAGAATTTATTTTATACAGGGTGTCCGCCGGGAAGGTATACTACTTTGTTTTGCCGCCATTGTGGTAAATGTTAGTCTTGACAGTTCATATTTGGCAGTCGTGAAGTACACACGTGGCAAATTTATTATGGAAAAATATTCGATAAAGCTACATGCCAATAGGATGTTACAGCTCGCCCATGACAACCCCGATTTTCATGAAAAAATCATAATGAGTGACGAGGCACATTTTCATTTAAATGGATATGTGAACAAATAGAATAGTCGGTTCTGGGCAATTGAAAACCCTCAAATTATTCATCAGTCACCTTTACATCCATTAAAAGTGACAGTCTGGTGTGCAATTTGGTCAGGAGGAATCATTGGACCTCTTTGAAAATCAAAACGGCGTAACGGTAACTGTGAATGGGGAGCGATATCGTGATATGATTCAAAACTTTTTAACGCCACAACTGCATGCTTTGGGCTTGATTAACATGTGGTATCAACAAGACGGTGCCACATCGCATACAGCCAGGATTACAATGGAATTACTGCGAGACCTCTTTCCACAACAAGTTATTTCAAAAAATGGTGATGTTGATTGGCCTCCACGGTCGCCTGATTTAACTGCTCCGGACTTCTTTTTGTGGGGATATCTAAAAAGCAAGGCTTATGCAAACAAACCAGAAACGCTTGAGCAACTCAAACAAAATATTCGTGATGAAATTAATGAAATACCGCGTGAAATGTGTGAGAATGTAATGAAAAATGTGCTCAAAAGGGCTCGCATAACAGAGGCGGACATTTATCTGATATTGTATTCCATACATAATTGCCGACATTAAATAAAACATTTATCAATATAAGATCCATTCTCTTTCATTTAATCAAAAATTATAAACAAACAAAGTAGTATACCTTCCCGGCGGACACCCTGTACATATAGTTGACGGTTGAGCATAGGTTTTTCAATGGTAATTCCTCAACTTTTTTTTAGGTTTCAATGTTCGCCATACTATAGAAATATCTATATATAAATGATTTTTGGTATTATCCACTTTATTTGTCTATCACAACATTATTTAAGCAATTTAAAAAGAGAAAATTTCATACTAACGAACTTTCATAGTATTTTTTTTTTGATAAATCTGCAACAATGAAAATAAATAAAAACAATGAAATTTTAAAATTGTTTTTATTTAAGTAAAAATAACAAAGAAATTTTTATTAAAATTAAATATATATATAAGTATATTTAATAAAAAAAAACATTAATTTATGTATTTATCAATGTTAAAGAATTTGAAGCTGGAAAAAACAAAGGTTAAACCATTATTGGTGTAAGTGAAGTCCACTGGATAGGCAGTGACGAAGTTAATACCAACAACAACAACTTCTTGTATTCTATCTAGATCCAAGTTGCTTTCTTGATCTCCAAAAAACTAAAAAATAGTATCACTACAATTATAATGAATTATGGTCCAGTAAAAAGTAACTACAATTACATAAATTTAATTCAATATTATGCCCCAACAGCTGATTGTAGTAAGGAAGAATTCGAAGAATTTTATATGGAAATTGAAGAAATATTAGAACTAATAAAAAAAGAACATATAACGTTAATTTTAGGAGACTTCAATGCTAAAGTGGTACAAGGGGCAGTTGAAGCTATGAATTAGGAGAGAGAAACGAAAGAGGTAACAGGTTCATAGAATTTTGCATCAACAGTAATATGATTATCACCAATACGTACTTTAAAATGCCAAAAAGAAGACTGTACACATCCACATCACCAAGAAACAATGAAAATAATGTAGTGAAAAATCAAATCGACTCCATCATGATCAACACACGATTTAAAAATATAATTAAAATTGCTAAAACTTACCCTAGTGCGGACAACCATTCAGACCACTTTCCGGTTGTAACTAAAATAAAAATATCTATGAAAAAAATTAATAATGAAAAACCAAATTTACTTCTTTTAAATAATCCGGCAATCAATATAAAAAACAATATAAATGAAAAATTAAAAGCAGTATCTGCAGAATCACTGCTGAACATGAAGAAAACGAAAAATGGAACAAATTTAAAAATCCACTTAACACGGAGCAACACAATAATAACAAAGAAAAATGAATGGATGACCAGCGAAAAAATCATACTAATGGTTGAAAGAAGAACGTACAAAAACATTGACCCGCATAAATACAGAGATATTAATAAAATAATAAAGAAGAAAATTAGAGAGGCGAAAAATATTTATTGGCAAAATCAGTGCAAAGAAATTGAAGAACTGGAACCGTCATAATAGTTTCAAACTACATAAAAAAATAAAATAAGTTACAAACTTGGGAAAAAAGAAAAGTCATGGATCATTGAAAAACAAAAAAGGTGAAGTAATTTTATACGCTGATGACAGAATTGAAAGATGAAAAAAATACGTAAGTGAACTTTTCGATGATTTTAGACATGATACTGATAATTCTGTTGAAAGTCAAGGTCCATACATATTGGTGGACGATGTAAAAATGTTATAAAAAAAAAAAAAAAGGTCCATACATATTACAAATGAGATTTTGAAGTTGATGAACATCAATAACATCAGATTTGCAGATGACGCTGTTTTATGGCAGAAAATACATCGGATTATGCTGGAAAAACTCAATAAAAATGGCATCGAATTTAGGTTAAGTATGAATTTAAATAAAAAATACGGTAGATATTGTTATCGGGAAAAACCCAGCAAGAAGTCAGTCTTACAATGAAGACACAGAATATCGATAGAGTAGAGCGAATGAAGTATCTAGGTACAATTATAGATTCGAAGGCAACAAACAAAACAGAGATAATTTCAAGAATAGAACAAGCAAGATCAGCATTCATAAAAATGAGAAATATTTTATGTAACAGCGACATAAATCTACACAATAAAATGAAAATTATTCAATGTTACATTTGGCCAATACTTTTAAATGGTGTCGAAACATGGACATTAACAAAGTTTGCAATAAAGAAAATAGACTCATTAGAAATGTGGGTACATAGAATAATTTTAAAAATAAAATCGTCGAATAGAATCACTAATGTAGAAATATTAAACAGGATGAAAACAAAGAGTGTACTAATTAACGGAATTACAGAGAAAAAACTTAGTTACCTGGGGCATATAATGAGAGGGGGAATTTATAGTATGCCACAAGTAGTAATACAACGTAAAATAGCAGGTGCTAGAAGCAGAGGTAGAAGAAGGATTTCATGGTTAAAAAACTTGGAACAATGGTTTAATGTTTCGTTTATAGAATTATTAGGATCAGTGAAATCTAGAGAAATTGTGTTTAGGATAATATCCAATCTACTGAACGGAGGGGCACCTTAAGAAGAAGTTTCTGAACAAGATATTTTATACACAACATAGTGTAAACAAAAATAATATGAATTTGACACCGCTTCATTGCCACTTACGCCACACCGCAACATCCTAATGATTTTTGAAAAAATTATAACTATAACGCAATTTAACGACTGCGACTTTTGGTTTACCTTTCTACTGGGCAAACCAGAAGTCGCAGATAAAAGCTTTTTATAGCAATTTCGTAGCTAACACTATGACCACAAAATAATATATACAGAACAACAAATTCAAACAAACCAGCCTAGAACAAATTTGAATTTCCAAATAAAATTTGAAAGTACCCATTCACTCAAAAATTATTTTCAAAGTTACCAATTGGGTACTTTCACTCGAATATTTTTTGTCCCACTCAAAATCGTCAAAAAAAAAATTCATTTAGAAATTCATTGAAATAAAATAAATAAATTTTTGTCATGGTTATCCTGTAATAATTTTAACTTTCTTTACAGACTTATCATTTTTGCTTACATATATTTTTTTATTTTTTTTCGTCTTTTTTTCGTTTATTATCAAATTTTCCTTCATCCAAGTGGCATTTTTTCTTACCAGCAAAATAATTAATGATTTTTGTAACATTTGTTAGATTCAAGGAACCAATCTTGGAATTCTACTGATTTTGAAGTTTCATTGATACATTTTGTTCTAATTTTGTGCACTATATTTTTTCAAAAAAATGGTGTTTTTTCAAAAAAAATGCAAAAAATATATAATTTTAGGATTTACAATTAAGATTATTTTTTCTGATTCTTATCGAAAATATTTAATACGGTATGAATAACAATGGAATTTTAGGTAGATGTATAGGTGGTATAGGAATTATCAATATAAATTTGGAAATTTTTCATCAACTTCATCTAGCTATTAAATATTTATTATATATTCCACATAATTACATTTTTTGTAAATTTATTCATGAGCTGTAATAAGAGGTAAAGTTATTCATTAATAAAATAACTACCTAATTTGTTTTGATTATAATGTACTTAATAACTAATAACTTAATAAAAAAAAAGTTATGGATAATAAGGAAACCATGGATGAAATCGATTTCTTGAAATCAATATCAATTAATATTGCGCTGGCATAATATCAATTTTATATATTTCCTTAGGTTTATTTAATTTTTAATTGATGTTTATTTTGCTTCGAATTTATGAATTTCTTTCTTTATTTTTCTATTAAAAAATATAAAAAATACAAAAAAAATATAAAAATAAAAAATACAAAAAAAATATATATACCTATAAAAAAAAAACAAAAAAAAATATATTAAAGATATAAAAAAAAATGGAACCTTCTCTCACTACGTCGTCGTCGTGGTTCTGGGTAACGCTAAACGTGGGTAAAACTATTAAAATTTTAAATTCCGGGATTTTTAATAATTTTTTCGGAATTTTGAAATTCCGGGATTTTAAATTGTAAAATTTTATATTTTCCGGGATTTTGAATTCCGCGATTTTGTATCGTTCCCAAAATATTAATGTGAAAATTAGTTATATTGAAACAATCATCAGCGGCCCTATTCCGGTAATTCTCAGGGAATTATGAATTGGGAGTTTTTGACATATTCGCGCAGTTTGGAATTATTTTTTCCCAAAGTGTATTCCGGCGACCGGGAAAAAATGTTTCCTGGGAAACTTTAATTCCCAATTCGCGCAGTTTAACTTTCAAAAACTCCATAGCTATTTTGAAAAGGTAAATAATTGCATTAAAAGGAATAAAGATTTTTCTATATTTAAATACAATTATATTTCGTAAAATATTTTTTTCAATATTCTACAATTATTAAATATTATTATTACAACTTTTTTTTTTAATAATTGTAAAATATATCACGAAATATAATGTTTTTAAAAAATGTTATAATGTTAATAGATTTGTATGAAATTATAATTATGTCGCAACCTTTATTTAATTCTATTCTATAACAATGTATATAATAATAACCAAAACTTTAATTTATAAACAACTTTGACAACAAATTGACAAAATATAAACATCAACATTTGCTTAAGTACGTTTTACACTATACAAAGTGAAGTAAAGATTAAACATTTTTGAAACTACATTTTAGGTGGAAAATACTTCAATTTTTCCCACAAAAATTAACATTGTACTTTGAAATAAATATTTAATGAAGTTTTGTGACTAAGATGTCTTAAATTTTACTTTTTTAGTTAATTTTGAAAACTGAATTTTCTTAATTTAACATGGTGTAAACGCACATAATATGTATTTGACAGTAATTAATTCCTTGGCTGCCGGAATAAACTTTTGGGAAATAGGAACAAAAAATCAGGAAAAATATTTCGAGGAGATTTCTAATTCCTAATTCCTAATTCCCTGGGAATTACAGGAATAGGGCCACAGAAGGAGGTTTTAATTGACAAATAACTGACTTTTTATTAAAGTTTTTATGGAAAAGAAAATATACGGAATCTAGTTTCAATTAACCAAATGAAAAATTAAATTGCAATGCAACGTAGATTTTTTTGGGTATAACAAAAACTATTTGTTTGCTTTGTGCCTTTGTGTGTATTTTTTACGATTTTGAGTGGGACAAAATATATTCGAGTGAAAGTACCCAATTGAGCGATTTTGGGAACTTTGAAAATAATTTTTGAGTGAATGGGTACTTTCAAATTTTATTTGGAAATTCAAATTTGTTCTAGGCTGGTTTGTTTGAATTTGTTGTTCTGTATATATTATTTTGTGCTATGACGCATCCAAATCAAATTTAAAAAAAATGTACACCCGGCAAAATTTTGAGAAAAGTGGCATTTTTCCAAAATCTGATTAATTTTTTTTTTTAAATAATCATAACTTTACCGCAATTTAACGCAGACCTGGCAACTGGTGAAAATAACGGCACCATCGAAATAAAGGTAAATTAATTGTCTTTCAAACGCGCCTAGTTTGGATATTCTATGTTCAATACGCTAGAAGTTATAATTCAATAAGTGCTTGTACCTACTTCTCCGAAGGACTTATTTAAAACACCCTGTAGCGCAGTGGGTGTTGAAAATGCATCCCCCTCTTCCATACGATGTTTTGCTTATAATGAACCAAGGAACCACCCCTTAACGGATTAGCATCCCAAACTGGGACACCCGTATAATAAATTTAATTTACTTAATCTTAATTCAGTTGCAAAAATATGTCGTGCAGCAACTAGTAATTCTTTTCGTAAATTTGCTGTTTCTTTCGGACAAAATTCCATTAAGCTTAACATTGCTTTGAGGACGTGAGGTGCATGGGTTACTACAGCATCCTGGATGATTATTAATAATAAAATCGATGTATAATTTATTTCTATAATTAACTTACTTAAAACATTTGAACAATATACACGAGAAATTTGAACAATATACACTCAAAAAATTATTTGAGCTCCCAAAAAATCAAAAATATTTCCTTGTTAAAATATGGCAAAGTTCTAAAACATAAAGAGAATAATTAGTAAAAGCCGACGAAGACATTTCTTCATATAACATTTCGCCGGCGTACCGTAAACTTAAATGTTGGAATATGAAAATTAGAAAAAAAAACGTAATGTTTTGCATTTATTAGTACGCCGCCTAGAGTATTGTAATTAAAATTAATACTCAGAATTTTAATTCTACCTGTTAAGCACTAAAAAAATATTTTATGTATTAATTAAAAAAATAATAAAACACAAAAATACAGGATTTCAATTCTACCTGCCCCTAATACTAAAATTATTATTAAAATATGTCATTAAATTAATTATGAATATTATTTCTAATTATAGGAATTTGCGTTGCCTCTCTTTTGCATATTGAAACCATTTCTTAATTATGTTAACAATGTCAACATTTGTACAGTTTGGGAATTTTTCACACGTACATTCTACAAAATTAAAGAAACATAATAATTAAATTATAAGAAATTATAAGATATTTGAATTTAATTTACCTTTAATTATATTCATCATGGACAACAAATTAACAGGTTTGTTCTTATAATGACCAAGAAGCTACATGAGAAGCTACATGCTGCTTCATCGGTAATTACCGCTCTTAAACACGATCGAACATACTTTTCTAACGAGATGTCTTCAATGTTAGTTACTAATTTTTCTAAAAAAGTTTAAGCATTATATTATTTTATAATTAAATTTTATTTTATTTTGAAACAAATAAAAATACGAAAGTTTATTGAGAATAATTCGTACCAAGGTAGTTTCATTTGATTCCACTTTCATTTCTTCTTCCAATTCATTAAATGCTTCTACAGTTGATCGTGGTAAATTTAGTGAAGCATTTTTTTGTAAATTTGGCTTTGAATTATATAATCAATTCCGCTATTTGCTGACGCATATATTTTTTTTCTTGGCGTAAAAACTTAAGTTCTTTTAAAGCTTATTTTAATAGGTTGTTATTTTCAATTAGAACATTATTGCTGGATGAAATTTTTAATGAAGCTGGTACTATATTTTTTTCTAGTACCTTTACAGCTTTTGGTTTGAATTGTTTGTCGTGCATTGTATTCTTGAAGTTGATGATATTGTTGGTGTAAAATTATTTTTAATAATAATAATATTATTGTTCTGGTCTTGCAATGATGACTTTGTAGATGTTGTTGGAATATTTATTGTTTCGTAATAAAAAAAAATTTCCGCTGTTATTTTTTGTGTACTAGTGTATGGTTTATTGTTATTATTAATGGTCAAAAACTCCACATAATTTTCATCTTCGTTATCCCCACAAAATTGAGATTCTGTTAAATCTGATAAATTTAAAATTATAATATATTTATATGTACCACTATATAAAGTATATATATTTATATGTACCACTAAATAATACCTTTTTGGGTTTCGCCTTCACTTGCTAAAGGCATTTCTGAAAAAAAAAGTTATAGATGTTGAAGTGGTATATAGACATTTTTCAATTAATTTTAGTTTTATAATCTTATTTTTAATCTTTTTGATGTGAAATTTTTTTAAATCTACAGAAAGTTTTTCTTTGTTGGTCGAATAAATTGAAAATGTGATGATGGTATAGGATAATTGAAAATTTTTTGCAAATTCATTACAGAATATCCATGTAAAATATCATTATTAAATTCCTTTATTTTAAATATTTCTCCGTCAATAATGCAATAATTATTTGGGTACTTTGGAGAAAAACTGAAAACTTTACTATACATGGTCTGTACATGTAATTTGTTCTCTTGGTGGTGATCATTTGGTGGTGAATATAATTCAGAAAATTGTTTCACAAATTCATTAAGTAGTTCAGAAGCACATTTATTATTAGTGTGGCAATCCTCTGGATGACTTAAAATTCGTACAGCGCATACCAACATCAAAAAGTATGTATAATAATTTTCCTCCAATATGTTTTTAAATGTTAATACACCTATATAAAAATTGAAATATATGGTTATTTTGTAGTTAATAATAATTTCATTATATACCTGTATAACAAAGAAACATTCGGAACTGTGTTGCTTTCCAGTGGTCTAAGTCTTGTAATGTCCTTTGTTTCCTTTGAAATTCTGATGGCATACATTTTCTAATACACGCCAAATTTTCGTTTATTGCCAGAATGGAACTCTTCTTCAATGAAATTTTTTTTTTTCTTTATTTTACCATGCATTGTAGTATTTGTCTTTTTACTCCTTATAAAACACAATGCATGTAATCGATTGGAAACTGAGTTACACAGCCGATATTTAATTCCTCTAATTCAATATTCAGTCGAACGTTATGGTATATATCTGCAAAACTTGCATCTGTTCTGAGAATGTTATCAATCCCTGGAAAGCACACTTTGTGTTGAAAATATACACCTCGTATTCTGCACTTCGTACAGCTACTATAACCAGAATGTGATTTCATTCCTGAAAAATAATATAACTTTAATTATTATATAATGTAAAATGTATACATTTATAAAATTGTTAATATATACACACGATATATATATATATATATATATATATATATATATATATATATATATATATATATATACATATATATAATATATATGGCTCATTTCTAATATATATATATATATATATAGAGAGAGAGAGAGAGAAAATACTACGCAACATGTAATCTTCCGAAAATTAATATTAGAAATGAGCCATCGTTAACCAATTTCGGAAATTTGACGACCCTACGTATAACCATTGAGTAATAATCTATATAAGAGAAGTTAATTTCATACACTTTTTTTTCATACCAATTTTTCTAAACAGAATTTTAAAATGATGCTTTTTTTGAATGTATTTGTAATTTTTTTAAATTTATATGTTTGTATTGTACATCCTTTATGAACATGCATAAGCAATGACAATACAAAAAACTTGCTCTTTTCTCTATTTTATTAAATCATAAATATACAAGAAAAACCAACAACTAAAAAAAACATCTATTCATGTTCGTTCAAGTCATTTTGCCTTTGGACGTTGCAGTGTATTTACAACTCTAAATTTTTGTTCTCAAAAGTAAATATTTTGAATGTTATTAAAAATTTTATAATATTTTTGTGCTATATTATTTTTTTTTTATATTGTTTTCAGTAAATAGTAAATATATAATATTTTAAATAACGAGTGAAATTTTAATGAAATTGTGCCGAGAAGTTTAAAAGACAGGTAAGTTTATATAAAATTGTCACCTGGGGTAAATTCGGCCAGGGTGAATGGGGTAGTTTCAGCCATATCCGATTGTACCTCCACATGTATTTAATTTTTAAATAAGAATTTATATTTCTATATTTTTAGCACATGTGGTAAACGCAAAGTTTCGCAGGTTGCATCAGCTGAGAGATGTGAATTGGTAACATTTGTAAGAATCGTAAACGCAGCAGGTTCTTCAATCCCTCCACTCTATATATTTCCTCGAGTAAGAAATTTAGAAAGATTTTTAGAGGATGCACCGCCCTCCAGTTTGGCTTTAGGAAACAAAACTGGATGGATGACATCTGATTTGTTTCCACAAGTAATATAAACATTCTTTTAATTAAATACTAAACTATAAACTTAATTTTATTCTTGGTTCTCCAGCATATTCTAACTAAGGTCAACTATTCAAAAGAAAAGCCTATTTTATTACTGATGGACTACCATGAATCACACATTTCCTTAAACACAATTAAATTCAGTAAGGAAAATGGAATAGTATTGCTTTCTTTTCCACCACATACTACACATAAGCTTCAGCTACTAGATGTTGGTGTGTTTGGACCTTTTAAGGCTAAATGTGCAATATCATTTAATGACTGGCTAACTTCTAATCCTGGGCAAACTATTTCCATTAGAAATATCACCAAGCTAACTAATATTGCATATTTAGCCTCATTTACGTAATATTATAAATTCATTCAAGAAGCCAGGTTTGTGGCCTCTGAACAGTCAAATTTTTTCTGACGATGATTTTTTAGCGAGTTTTGTTGCTGATCGTGAAGAGATTGCTCAGCCTGAACCAGTTGAATCGAATTTATCAGCCACCACCAGTGTAAACGTACCACTTATATTAGACCCTCCAATTGATATACCTACACCTGAAAGAATTCGTCCATTTCCAAAAGCACGACCAAGGAAAAATACAGGAAAAGCAAGACAAGGTCATTCTAGAATTTACACGGATACACCAGAAAAAAATAGAATTGAAGAAATTGAGAATGAAAGGGAAGCTAAAAAAAAAAGATTGATGAATTGCGAACTAAAAAATTATTGAAAGGTTTAGGATCATCCATGCCTCAAGCACCAGCAGTGCGAAGAAAGCCCAGAATAAGTAACTGCTCATCAAGTGACTCAGATGCACCTAATATGAAAATTGCTCACGATAGTGATGTAAGTGAGGATTTAGAAGAATTAAATGAAATTCTAGACGATGTGTTCGAAAAGGGAAATTATATTTTGGCAAAATTTAACTATAAACACCAATTGATACATTATATTGGACAGATTATTTAGATAGCGAACGATGATATAGACGTAAAATTTTTACGACGAAAAGGTTTTTCGTCTACTTTTTATTTTCCGGTAGTAGAGGACATTTGCAACGTAGCGTGAACTGATATAATTGCGAAACTTCAAAGTCCTCTTAAGGCTGGAACAGCCAGGACGCTATCTTTATATACGTTCAATTACAACTTCCGCGGTCTGATTCTGAAATAAGTCTGATTAAATTAAATTTAATTTAATATATGTAATTATCATAAGAATTTATGTGTTTTAATTTTATTTTTATTTTATTTTTTGTACTTTTTATAACTATAGTTACACAGAGAATATGTGATTTTATTTTATATTTTTTATTTTTTATATTTGCTTTCTTAAAAAAACCGAAATAAAACATAAATTCCTATATTTGTTTAATTAACTTATATGTTTTTTTATTATTGCCGATACTGCCCCTTCACTAGCCGAATGTACCCTATGGGTGGGGTAGTTTCAGCATTTGAAGGATACTTTTTCAATAATTATTAAGCGATTGAAAAAAAGCTATTAAAATACTTTTTTTTATTGCAATTTGTCGACAAAAGATCTAATTTTGATGCTCAATCAAAAATTTTAAATTATTATTTTTTAAAATGCAATTTTTTGTAAAGTTTAAGAAAATTGACCGAATGTACCCCAATCGCCCCTACATGGATTCAAAAAACCAATGTGCGCAAATACTTTTCTTCGAACATTTATTGAGGAAATGCAAGATTTAAAAAGCAATCCGATAATTTTTGAGGGAGCCCTATCCACGTAGAAATAAGATTATTTCTTTTTATTTGCGATGCTCCAGCAAGGTCATATACTATACTAGGTAATTCAAATTTCAAATAGTAAAAGTTTTTAAATATCTCTCTCTCTCTCTCTCTCTCTCTATATATATATATATATATATATAT
>OY987255.1:45850280-46052253 GCA_963920725.1 Rhamphomyia laevipes | reverse complement strand
TATATATATATATATATATATATATATATATATATATATATATATCGGATTGCTTTTTAAATCTTGCATTTCCTCAATAAATGTTCGAAGAAAAGTATTTGCGCACATTGGTTTTTTGAATCCATGTAGGGGCGAGTGGGGTACATTCGGTCAATTTTCTTAAACTTTACAAAAAATTGCATTTTAAAAAATAATAATTTAAAATTTTTGATTGAGCATCAAAATTAGATCTTTTGTCGACAAATTGCAATAAAAAAAAGTATTTTAATAGCTTTTTTTCAATCGCTTAATAATTATTGAAAAAGTATCCTTCAAATGCTGAAACTACCCCACCCATAGGGTACATTCGGCTAGTGAAGGGGCAGTATCGGCAATAATAAAAAAACATATAAGTTAATTAAACAAATATAGGAATTTATGTTCTATTTCGGTTTTTTTAAGAAAGCAAATATAAAAAATAAAATATAAAATAAAATCACATATTCTCTGTGTAACTATAGTTATAAAAAGTACAAAAAATAAAATTAAAATAAAATTAAAACACATAAATTCTTATGATAATTACATATATTAAATTAAATTTAATTTAATCAGACTTATTTCAGAATCAGACCGCGGAAGTTGTAATTGAACGTATATAAAGATAGCGTCCTGGCTGTTCCAGCCTTAAGAGGACTTTGAAGTTTCGCAATTATATCAGTTCACGCTACGTTGCAAATGTCCTCTACTACCGGAAAATAAAAAGTAGACGAAAAACCTTTTCGTCGTAAAAATTTTACGTCTACATCATCGTTCGCTATCTCTATAATCTGTCCAATATAATGTATCAATTGGTGTTTATAGTTAAATTTTGCCAAAATATAATTTCCCTTTTCGAACACATCGTCTAGAATTTCATTTAATTCTTCTAAATCCTCACTTACATCACTATCGTGAGCAATTTTCATATTAGGTGCATCTGAGTCACTTGATGAGCAGTTACTTATTCTGGGCTTTCTTCGCACTGCTGGTGCTTGAGGCATGGATGATCCTAAACCTTTCAATAATTTTTTAGTTCGCAATTCATCAATCTTTTTTTTTTAGCTTCCCTTTCATTCTCAATTTCTTCAATTCTATTTTTTTCTGGTGTATCCGTGTAAATTCTAGAATGACCTTGTCTTGCTTTTCCTGTATTTTTCCTTGGTCGTGCTTTTGGAAATGGACGAATTCTTTCAGGTGTAGGTATATCAATTGGAGGGTCTAATATAAGTGGTACGTTTACACTGGTGGTGGCTGATAAATTCGATTCAACTGGTTCAGGCTGAGCAATCTCTTCACGATCAGTAACAAAACTCGCTAAAAAATCATCGTCAGAAAAAATTTGACTGTTCAGAGGCCACAAACCTGGCTTCTTGAATGAATTTATAATATTACGTAAATGAGGCTAAATATGCAATATTAGTTAGCTTGGGGATATTTCTAATGGAAATAGTTTGCCCAGGATTAGAAGTTAGCCAGTCATTAAATGATATTGCACATTTAGCCTTAAAAGGTCCAAACACACCAACATCTAGTAGCTGAAGCTTATGTGTAGTATGTGGTGGAAAAGAAAGCAATACTATTCCATTTTCCTTACTGAATTTAATTGTGTTTAAGGAAATGTGTGATTCATGGTAGTCCATCAGTAATAAAATAGGCTTTTCTTTTGAACAGTTGACCTTAGTTAGAATATGCTGGAGAACCAAGAATAAAATTAAGTTTATAGTTTAGTATTTAATTAAAAGAATGTTTATATTACTTGTGGAAACAAATCAGATGTCATCCATCCAGTTTTGTTTCCTAAAGCCAAACTGGAGGGCGGTGCATCCTCTAAAAATCTTTCTAAATTTCTTACTCGAGGAAATATATAGAGTGGAGGGATTGAAGAACCTGCTGCGTTTACGATTCTTACAAATGTTACCAATTCACCTCTCTCAGCTGATGCAACCTGCGAAACTTTGCGTTTACCACATGTACTAAAAATATAGAAATATAAATTCCTATTTAAAAATTAAATACATGTGGAGGTACAATCGGATATGGCTGAAACTACCCCATTCACCCTGGCCGAATTTACCCCAGGTGACAATTTTATATAAACTTACCTGTCTTTTAAACTTCTCGGCACAATTTCATTAAAATTTCACTCGTTATTTAAAATATTATATATTTACTATTTACTGAAAACAATATAAAAAAAAAATAATATAGCACAAAAATATTATAAAATTTTTAATAACATTCAAAATATTTACTTTTGAGAACAAAAATTAAGAATTGTAAATACACTGCAACGTCCGAAGGCAAAATGACTTGAACGAACATGAATAGATGTTTTTTTTAGTTGTTGGTTTTTCTTGTATATTTATGATTTAATAAAATAGAGAAAAGAGCAAGTTTTTTTGTATTGTCATTGCTTATGCATGTTCATAAAGGATGTACAATACAAATATATAAATTTAAAAAAATTACAAATACATTCAAAAAAAGCATCATTTTAAAATTCTGTTTAGAAAAATTGGTATGAAAAAAAAGTGTATGAAATTAACTTCTCTTATATAGATTATTACTCAATGGTTATACGTAGGGTCGTCAAATTTCCGAAATTGGTTAACGATGGCTCATTTCTAATATTAATTTTCGGAAGATTACATGTTGCGTAGTATTTTCCGAAATAAATTGTACATCACCTCTTGCAAAATTTTTAAAAATATTTTTAAAATTTTTTAAAAATATTTTCATAGAATGATATAAGAATGATGCATACGGGGATGTTTGTACAATGACTTCAAAATATTCACTCAATTCTTGTGCAGCCTTAAGTTTAATTTCACTCCCGAATCAACTAACATAGTAATATAGCTACGAAAAGTATTCACTTGAATCACATCGAACTGAGGTGAAGCCAATGCAACTGCCGGAGTATATCCCGCAGCCATATCATTTTATTTTGTATTTCTCTAAATCGAAAATATATATATATATTAAATAATATTAATTTGATGTTAAATATTAATAATATTAATTTGACAAAAACTGCAATTAGAAAATTAAGGTTATAATTTCAAATACAAATTAATATAGTAATAGAAGTATAAAAATATAATTTTTATTATTTAATTTTTTTATAGAACTTACCAATAACTTATAATAGGTATTAATGTTTTAAAATTAAATATTTTTCTTTTATTATTTGTATTTCTACAGTATCACAAACGTTTTCAAAACAATAAATTGAAACAAATTTTTAAAAATGTCAAATGTAGTCAACGTCAACTTCAAAATATAAAACGACACTAGCGCTGCAGGAATTGTGCAGTGTGGTATGATATGGAGAATGATGAAGGACAAACCACCACCATTATTATGTATCCTGTCCTCTCTTATAACACAGTAATTACCTGATTACTATTACAATTGAATTGTAAAATTTGTATTGATTGAATCTGATGTGATTGGAAATTTGACGTTGGCTTGTATTGTGATTCGTATTATTTTGAGGTTGTGGTGTTATATTTACTGGTTGACTTTGACAACAAGGAGCAGTAAAATCAAATTTATAATTTTTTTTTTGCAGGAGTTGCACAATGCCGAGATAGAGTTGTTTCCTACTTGTGTATTTACATGTTGAGCCCACTCAAATTGTATTTGAAGCAGGATTTGTTTCTATGCCGGCTTTTATAAACCTTGGAGAACCCCATTGTGCAAATATCAGCATCAGCATGCCTACTGTAAAGGTAAGTCAACGGAAACTGCACTGAGTTGGGTAGTGCGAACTGTTGAGCAATCAATACAGTATAAAGAATTCTCCTTAGCCACCTGTTTGGACATAGAGGGTGACTTTAACAACATCCATGTATCAGCCATCCAAGACTCGCTGGCCGAATTAGGTGTCGAAGTAATACTTAGCCGGTGGATAGCTAGCATGCTCTTGACCAAGAAAATCCTGGCGGATCTTGGTAACAATCAGATTGCCAGACATGTAAGTAGAGGAACCCCACAAGGCGGTCTGCTGTCTCCCCTACTGTGGTTACTGGTAATGAATAAAATTTTGAAAAAACTCCAAAAGGTATTATAGAGGTCGCATATGTGATCTAGTTATATTAGTTTCTGGGAAGTTTCTCAACATAATCAGCGAGATTATGGAAAGAGCTTTGGGCATGGTTAACAAATGGGCCAAAGATTGTGGACTCTGTGCTAACCCGGCTAAAACAGAACTGATGCTGTTTACAACCAAAACAAAGATACCAACGTTCATCCGACGAAGACTGGACGGTGTAACACTTGATTTGTCTTCTAAAGTAAAATACTTGGGCGTAGTAGTACTCGACCCGAAACTGAATTGGAGACCTAATATTGAAGAAAGAGTCTGAAAGGCCTACATAGCCTTATATTATATACTTATAATGATTTTTGGTTAGACGCACGCTCAGCTAGCTTAAAAACGCTTAGATGCTAAGAAAGTTTAACAAGCTAAACATGCTGATTTTTTTTTTATATTCTTAAGGAGCTCTAAGGTAAGTTGGTGGCTTAACACGCCATTAAAATAATAAAAAATGAAACAATATTTTCAATAAGACCTATTTCTATTATGAACAAATAGAAAACCGCTAGAATTCGGATCTATGAAATATTTCCAAAAATAACTTATGTACATGTAAATAAGCCAACCACAAGATGAATAGCCCAACATAAAGTTGCTAGGAAAGAGTGATAACATCATCCATTGGTATTGGATATAGACCAATTCTCTGTCATTAGATGATAACAACAACATTATATTGTTATGATAATATAGAATGATTCTTAAAAAAAATATTGCTACATATTTATTCCAATAAACAGATATACTACCAAATTAAAATTTATTAAAAATATATGTAATTGCAATATAAAATTATTAACAACTGAACGCCAAAACCCTTTGAAAACCGCATTGTTAATTTTTGACATAAAAAAAACTTGATTAATTTTACTAAAAATAAGATTTTAAAAAATTAAAACTAATTTTTAAATATAAATTTTAAAAATAAATAAATAAATGCTTAAAACAGACTAATCATAATGTTTTTATCAAACAAAAAATTGCTGTTATTCTTAAAAAATAAATTTTTATGTATAAATATAATATACAAATTGATATGCACATTGAAATTTGTAATAAATTTTGTATATAAAAGTACTTTTGTATTAAAATATATTGCTATAATTATAAAGTAAACTAGAAGAGTCCATGCTCTTTTTTAATATTTGTTTGTTTCCAAATTGGTAACTCATCAAAATCCTCTTTTGTTACACCGAGTGCTTCAACAAATTCTAAATCGTTTAAATATAATTCTAGTCGAGTTGGATCAACACCTTCAGGCAAAGGACGTGTTTTCAATATTGATAGTGGATATTCAGTTTGAGTTAACTGTTCTAAAACTTTCACTATAGTTATTGGCTCTGTACTACAATTATCCTTAAAAAGATATTATAATATAAAATGTAATTCTAATTAATATTTTATTTAATATGTATTACATGTAAGTTGACCTCTTTAATATCATCGCGACATTTCCATTCCGGAAAAATTGATTGAAATTCAAGTGGTTCAAAACCGGCCCAAATAACATATCCTTTAATACCTCCATACTCGTCCTCTGTGCAGGTGCTATCTAAAATGGTAAAGCAAAATATAATCCTTCTTACAATAGCGATTAAATATTATTTTTTTAAATATTCGATGTTATGAGTACATTTTAGTAAATAAACAAATAATTAGGTTACCTTATATGTAACCTTTAGAAATAAGTAACTAATATATACCCCTATAATAGAAGTCGACTCGACTCTCGCCTCGGCTCGACTTTGACAATTTGGTATGATAGAAGTCGCCCAAACACTCGCCGGCGAGAGTTTTAGCGAATATTCAGTATGATGGAAGTCGCTCTCGACTTGCTTTTTGACTCGACCAGAAATTTTTGGGCGACTAGTACAAATTTATATCAAAAAAAGTTTGAATTTTTTTAAAGTGATTTTTAAGTAATTTTAAAAAATTTATATTGAATTTTAAATAATTATTGAGTGTGATTTTGTTAAATATTAAATTTTAAAATATGTAAGTACATAAAAATATTTATATATTATGCACTCCGCACTTCAAAAAAAAAATTATATTTTTAAAATTTACAAAACTATTTTATTAACTATTTTATTTTCAACGTCAAATATGATTTTTTTTTTTGTTATGATAGTATGTGAAATTATTATAAAAACAAAATTGAAGTAAATGATAAATAAACTATTTTACTTATTTTTTTTTCTTAAATTTATAAAATTTCATAGTATCCAAGCAAACAAATGTAAACATAACAGATTTTAAATTTTTTTTTTTTTGACTTAAGAGGATGCTTATTGTTATTATAAATAAAATAATTATAATAAAAAAAAAACTGTTTCTTTTATTTGTGAAGGCAAAAAATAACTAATCAACAGCAATTTGATTGTTGGTAACATTTATGGAGAAAAATGTTGAATTTGCGAAAGGCAAATTGTTATCTAAAAGTGAAACAAAAAATATTTGGACAGAATTAACTACGAACTTAAATTCAACAGTGGTATCCATGCCTGCAGCAACTCCATCATCAACATCATCATCCATGATTCAGTATTGAATGCAGAAATGGCCAATAACTGATTCAGTATTGAATGCAGAAATGGATGAAATGATGATAGAGTATGATTTCCATAATGTTGAGCAAGAACTTAAACAACCAATACCTAGGCCAACAGTACAGATTCGAAATCAAAATACTAAAAATAAATTTGAAGATGAACGGAGATCATTTTTGGAAAGACAAACAAAAACATTAGAACAGATACAGAAACAAGGAAGGGAATCTACCAATTTTTTTAAAAAAATAACACGAATGAAAAGAGAAAAACTAGAATTATACAAAGAATACTTAAAAGAAAAAACAAAAAATAATAAAATTAAATTGGAAATAAAAAGAGAAGCATTAGAATACAAAAAAAGAAAATTAGAAAAAATGTTTAACTAAAATGTAAATTTTATTATTTTAAAATATGTAAATATGTAATATAAAACACAAATAGTAATATAAAATAATAATATTTTCAAATAAAATATATTTAATTTTCAAATTAAAATAATTTATGACGTGTTTGAATTATGTTAAATGTTGTATTTGATCGTGTATGAATTATGTTGAAAGTTATATTTTAATTTATTACCCCTATGATAGAAGTCGACTCGACTCTCGCCTCGTCTCGACTTTGACAATTTGGTATGATAGAAGTCGCCCAAACACTCGCCGGCGAGAGTTTTAGCGAATATTCGGTATGATGGAAGTCGCTCTCGACTCGCTTTTTGGCGACTACAGCCGCCATTTCACTCGACCAGAAATTTTTGGGCGAGTAGTACAAATTTATATCAAAAAAAGTTTGAATTTTTTTTTAAAGTGATTTTTAAGTAATTTAAAAAAATTTATATTGAATTTTAAATAATTATTGAGTGAGATTTTGTTAAATATTTTCAAATAAAATATATTTAATTTTCAATTTAAAACAATTTATGACGTGTTTGAATTATGTTAAATGTTGTATTTGATCGTGTATGAATTATGTTGAAAGTTATATTAAATAAAAAGAATTTAATAAATTAAAAACTTAAGAATATAATTTAATTTAAATATATATACATATTTTAATTTTAGCAAATTGCATTCATGATTCTATTTCTTATATTTACACCTTCTTCGTTTTCATCTTGTATAATATCATTTTCATCGTCTTCTAATAAGTCTTCATCAACTACGTTGTATTCAAATTCTACATTATATTTTAAAAAAATATTATGTAAAGCGCAGCAAGCATTTATAATTTTCTTGCACTTTTCTGGTTCATAATGAAGTTCTCGCTCTTTTAATATAATCGGAAACGATTCTTCAAAACTCCGAATGTTCTTTCAATAATATTCCTCGTTTTCGAATGAATTTTGTTAAAACGAGCTTTTTTTTCTTTGTTCCTCAGTTTGAGGGTTTCCAACACTTCTATATGGTGTTATTAAGTGTGATTTTAGCGGGTATCCACTATCGCCTAAAAAAAAAACTTTTTTTTAAATGAATCGGGCTTTACATTTTAAACTTACCTATTAACCAACTGTATGAATTTCCAAAACTTTCAAGGTAATTATTTAATTCACTGGAATTCCATATTGATGCATCATGGCATGAACCATCATATTTAGAATCAACAAATGTTATGCGCATCAAATGATCACAAACCTGAGAAAAAAAAATATATTTGTAAAATACTTATATATATAAATATAATGTATATACTTACAATCATTGCATTTATGCTATAAAACCCCTTTCTATTAAAATATATATGTTGTAAATTTTTTTTTGGCGAGAAAATTTTTACATGGCTTCCATCAATTACACCAATTATTCCTGGAAAACCTGTTTTACTAAAAAAGTGCTGCTTTATTTGAGTTTGCTCTGATGTTGTTGTTGGGAACGTTATCATTTCTGGATTTATTTTTTCTTCAAAATATAAAGAATTTCCGTTAATACCCTAGAAAATTCTGACTGACAAACACCAACAGTAAAATCATTGCCAACACCTTTTTGATATCCTCCTTCAGCAAAGAATCTCATGGAAGCAGCCAGTTTTATTATTGGAGGAACAGATGTAGATCTAATTGTTGGATTCAGATTGTCTTCTACTTTCCTTAATAAAAACCTAAATGCTTCCTTTGACAAACGGAAATATTGTATAAATCTAAAAATTTAAATCAATTTAATTAATAAAAACATTTAATATTATAATACTCTTACATCTTGTTCGGTAAGTCCAGTGGATTTGAGTTGTCCCTAAGGATCTTGCGATTTATTTTTTTATTTTCATTCTCACTTTCATTATCAGAATAAAATAATTCTACGCTGCTCATTTTTAAACTTTATTGTTTAATAACAAAATTTGAAAACTAATATTTTAAATTTTTTTTAATTTATATTTGTTTAACACAAATTTCTTAACAATAATTATTTAACAGTTTTTTTTATAAAAATTATTTTACTTTAAATTTAAATTCTACACCATAAAAATAAAATTAAAAAAATTTAAATTAAAACTTCAAAATTAATATCAAAAACAGCTGTGCTGCCAATGAAGCAAAATAATAAGCAACGAGTTGCCGTTTTTTTTAACATTCGACTAGCCTAATAGCGAGGCGACTTCAATCATACCAAATTAGTCGTTGGTCGAGTCGAATGGCGAGGCGAGGCGAGAGGCGACTAGCGAGGCGAGAGTCGAGTCAACTTCTATCATAGGGGTGATAGATGACATGCCTTTTATTTATTATTTGGTCTAAAATAGTTATTGACTATATTTTTTGTAAATTTAATAAGATATTCACGGTTTTAATTAATTTAATTTTAGTAATAGGAAAAAATATATAATACTAAAGAAGTCCATTCTGATTTTTTTCTATTATCTAAACAATATCACCCCTATGATAGAAGTCGACTCGACTCTCGCCTCGCTAGTCGCCTCTCGACTCGCCTCTCGCCTCGCCATTCGACTCGACCGACGAATAATTTGGTATGATTGAAGTCGCCTCGCTATTAGGCGAGTCGAATGTTAAAAAAAACAGCAACTCGTTGCTTATTATTTTGCTTCATTTTCAGCACAGCTGTTTTTGACATTAATTTTGAAGTTTTTATTTAAATTTTTTGAATTTTATTTTTATGGTGTAGAATTTAAATTTAAAGTAAAATAATTTTTATAAAAAAACTGTGTTACAATATATTATTGTTAAGAAATTTGTGTAAAACAAATATAAATTAAAAAAAAATTTAAATATTAAGGCCCAATCGTAATGTGGGCGCAAATCTTTAGCGGTAGCTGTAGATTTGTTTTTCCCTGCCAAGCCAAATCCAGTACAAACGCAATGCTGGCGGTGGCTGAGAAAATTATATTTTATTACAGTGAAAATTTGTTATAAGAAACTTTTTGAAAACGTTTTTTTTTAAAAGTTGCCTATATGAAATAAGATTTCCTATATTGAATTTGGTATACCAAAAAAGAAATTAAATTTATTTAGCGGTACCAAAGAAAATTGTTTTTATTTTTTGATTACGATATATAAAATTTATTGAAATTCAGGTATTACAATTAATTTTGATATATTTGACTTTCACTTTCACAATCTCTGTAGTAATTTTCATATTTGCAAGTATTGTTAATAAATAACAGGTCAACATTTTATTATAAGCTGGTTACATTTCGTGGTATACCAGCTCGAATTTGTTCCTCGAAAATTGATTTGAAATAATTTTTCTTAACGTATTGCACAATTATTGTATTAAACTTGCGAAAAAATTGGAATGTTCTAATCTTCTAATTTTCGTATAATATCGCATTTTTTTTTCTACATTTAATTTAAGAAACTTATAAATTTATAAATTTAATAAAAGAAACTTTAAAGTTTCTTATAACAAAGTTTCCTATAATGAGGTTTCACTGTATATTATTATATTTTTTGCGTGAAATATTAATTATTTATTTAAAATGTCACTATGAAAAATGTCAGTCAAATTTAAAATTCGCCTCCTTTATTAAAATTTTCTAGCGTTGGCGGTTAATATTGAACATTGTTCAATCTTGGCTGTAGCTTTTTTTTTCCTTAGCGGTCACCGCTAGCATTGTGTTTGCTTTCATTGATTTCCATATGTTGAACAATTTTCAAAATTTGCGCTAAAGGTTTGCGCCCACATTACGATTGGGCCTTAAGTTTTCAAATTTTGTTGTATTTTGTTATTAAACAATAAAGTTTAAAAATGAGCAGCATAGAATTATTCATATTCAATCATATTTAAAATAAAATAATTTGAAAATTTTAAAAATATATTTTTTTATATAAATATCGCATATTATATAAATATTTTTATGTATTTTTTATAATTACACTTACATATTTTCAAATTTAATATTTAACAAAAAAAAAATCTATAAAAAACTATAAAATCTCACTCAATAATTATGTATCGCATATTATATAAATATTTTTATGTATTTTTTATAATTACACTTACATATTTTCAAATTTAATATTTAACAAAAAAAAAATCTATAAAAAACTATAAAATCTCACTCAATAATTATTTAAAATTCAATACAAATTTTTTAAAATAACTTAAAAATCACTTTAAAAAAAATTCAAACTTTTTTGATATAAATTTGTACTAGTCGCCCAAAAATTTCTGGTCGAGTAAAACGGCGACTGTAGTCGCCAAAAAGCGAGTCGAGAGCGACTTCCATCATACCGAATATTCGCTAAAACTCTCGCCGGCGAGTGTTTGGGCGACTTCTATCATACCAAATTGTCAAAGTCGAGACGAGGCGAGAGTCGAGTCGACTTCTATCATAGGGGTATATATTTTCTTTGGATATCTATCTCATATCCAAAGATATTATATTGTAAATAGTATAGAAAATATCTCATAGATAAGACAAAAAAACAATAAAGAAACTGAAAAAAGCAAAGCAAAGAAATAACCAAAGTAGTAGTTGTACATATTGCGAGAGTGGGTAATTATGTCTGGTGACCTGGCATATAATTAATGTTATATGACTTTTTAGCTTAATTATATATTCTTTAGTAATAATAACAAATTTATAGAATTTAATTTATTAAGAAAAAAATGTATATCTTTAATTACAAATAAAAATATTTATATCAATTATTCATATTACCAAATTTGGCTTTCCAATAAGTAACTGCCGTTTGAAGAGCTGCTCTTTTTTCAGCTACCCATCGATGAGCTCCAGTTCGATTTCTATTTATTGAACTTTCGTCATTATTTTCTGACTTAACTAATTTAAAATTTAATTTAGTTATGAAAATTACTGTCAATTTTAATTAATAAACTATTACCTTCAATTGGCCACCATCCCATCCACATCCACAACAAATCTCTATTATCGATCATGAAAATAGTGGGCTGCCGCGCATTATATAGTTGGGCTTGTGTAAGTGGAAAGGGGCTAACGCAGTCCTTAGTTCTTAGACCGAATACGTATTCAGAAGCATTAAAAACACCATGAATGCTTGAAAATTCGAACATTCTAGGAGTAAAATTGAATGTTTTATCTGAACTATAAAGTGAAACAAATGCATCCTTTCGAATTCCGCCTAAAGCTTTTATGAATTCTTCACTTTCGTCCTTCTCTTCGTATTCTTTGATTTTAATAGTTTGTAAATCGTATATAAAAAGTTCGCTTGATCGACTGTCACTTATACTATTAGCAGCTACAATACAAATATTTCTTGTGACAGGTAAACTTTTAGAACCATGCCAAATATAAATCAGTCCATGTTTGCCATTCAACAATAACAAAGAACCACGTGACCTAAGTTGTCGGTAATCACAGTCAACTTCTTTTAAAATAATTTCGGATTCATCGTTACCGTTCAATGTATATAAACGCCAAGCAAAACGTTTTGTTGTAACACAGTACTCACGACGACCATTATGTTGAAACATCACCTTAAAAAGTCGTACAAAAGCTGTATTTTCATCACCTTGTGCGATACGCATTTGAGATCCTTTCTCTTTATCCAATTCAATTGTTAAAAGAGCAGCTGCACCCTTTTCATTTGCACTTGCATCTTGCCCCTGCCAGCAGAAATAGACACAACGATCACGACCTACAGTATTACGATTCGATACCTTACCACTCAATTCACGTACAGTTACAGAAATTTGATAAACCCATCGAATTATATAGCTCTCAAATGAGTAAAAATGTCCAAAGCTAGATATCTCTGTTTCATCATCAAAATTGAATTCATTGATTTTCCATTTAGAAACTGATTTTGTTAAAATATCAAAATGTCTCATAGTATCATAGTCGTAATAAAAATTCCCTCGACCTAAATTGGAATTTTCCAACACTAGATTTGGTTCTGAATATTTTTCGCCTTTAAAGAGAGAAATTCCATCAAGTGGTTTTATTGAATCTATACTGTTAATTAAATAGTCTTTTTCTAATTCTCCTGGAGTACATTCTGGCCAGTCTAAAAATTTCTCGCGAAATAAACAAGTCTCCAAATGTTGTGTTATTTTACCTAATACGCACCAATCATAACGTTCCGACGATTTTGAAAAAAGATATGAATCTCGATCTCCAGCTATTTTTGAAAAGTTTAATGGATTCAAATAACATGATTCATAATCGACTATACCCAAATTGAATTGCTCTTGAGCTAATCGAAGAGTTGTTCGCTTGGCATCAGAAATAGCATTTTTTCCATTCCAAATATACATTTCAGAGCCAAAATCAAAAACAAGTACTTCCTTCGGATCCAGTACATCAATTTTCGGTACAATACCCCAATATTTTTTTAGTGGCACCAATGAATCATCTATAAATTTGTATATTCGATTAGTTTCTATTAGACTCGTTTCAAAAAGATCGTCTTCATCAGAGTGACCACTCTCCGGAATCTCGTAACTCTCAGGTTTATTAAGTAGACGCCAGAAATCCTTCCAATTACCTGAACCTTCTCCATCGTTTAATATATATTCAGAATTGGCTAAACACCCTAAATCCCTATTTTCCAAAATATCATTGCATATTTTTCTACTACGAGATGTTTCTATTACATTTGCAAATGAGCCAACGTATCTAAAAAGTTTATTGCCGGCTACAAGAATAAAACAATCACCACGATTTAATGAAATGTAACTGGGTTCAACAAGTCTGGTTTGAACATGTGTTCGACCTTTTATATGTAGTAACATTAGAGACTTATATGGTAAATACATTTGATTTAATGGTAATGAACTAGATTTTAAATTAACAGCTTTGTAATCTTCAAAACTAGCTAGACCAGCTATCGCTTCAGCTGCTAGATTACAGGATTTATTAAATGATTCCAATTTTATACGTTTTAATTCCGTATCAGCAATGCCAGTTTTAGTTTCAATATATTCACTTTGCAGATCATTACGAGCAGCCAAAGTTTTTAATGGATTTTTTGCAACACGACGTCCTCTCGGTCCTTGAACTGTACGTTTGGTAATCAAACGTTCAGTTGATTTAATAATATCAAAATCAAACGGGATATCACTATTGTTATGATTTTCTATTTCATGAATCTCTGGTGTCATATTGGTAGTTGATATGAAAAATTTAGAAAAAGTTTCGTAATCATCTATTTTCAGCACTGATACTTTTGTACTTTTGTGATTTTGGTTGATTTTCCTTATCGTACATTCGCCCATACAATTTACATCTGCGCCATTGATACTACTACTTCGTTTCAGTATATTATTTTGTCCTACCTGATTAGCATCAACTAATGTCAAAGAAGTATCCATCATTGATGAATTTTTCAATAGACCCTTAACCGATGGATTTGTACTACGCAACACTCGCATAATTGAACATTTTGGTTCAATGCGTTCAAATTGCAACTTTACTGTTGATTTAGTCTGAAGGCGACCGGCAATTGTAAATTTTGATGCATCCGATTGTTCTGTAATTGAATGTATATGTAAAATTGCAAAGAAATGATTAATAATTTATTTTTTCATATACCAATTCGGTTTTTCCAACTTTCAGATGATGACTTTAATTTTCCCAAACGTTCAGACACTTTACCACATTCTTTATTAGATATAATATTTGATGCCGGTAGAGGTTTTGGTTTATCAGCCAGGGAATTTGTTATAGAAAAGGAATCCTGAAATATTTTTAAAAAAAAATTAATGAAATATGTAAAGAATGGCAAATTGTAAATATTATTATTATTTTAGGACAAAAAATATAGTATTTAATAAGATTTTAATCAATTTAAGTAAGATGCTATTGCCATAAATTTTCAAATTTAAATCGGTACAAATTTTATATTTTCAATTTTATTTTTTTCGTGAAACGGAAGTAATAAAAAATATTGATAAAAACATACCATTTACATTTGGTATTATTGAAATATATAATTTTTATACCTATAAATAAAAAATATTTTACTTTGTAATTTTGTTATGTGTCTGCATCTACAACTCTCCAAAAATAAAAATAAACAGTTTGAATTTTATTTAAATGTATATAAAATTTATTTATAAAATGCAATTTTTTTATCACAGTTTTTTTATTAATTTTTTATTTAATTCGTAAAACAAAAATTATAAGATACAGTATTTTAAATTAAATTTCTCTAAAAATGGATGAAATAGTTTTTTTTAAGATTAAAAAAAATAAAAGGAATTCTTATCGTTAACCCTAATCAATCATTTTGATATTATTATAATCAAACAACATTTATTATTCATATCAAAGACTAGATAACAAATTTTATGCTAGAAGTATAACATTTATTAAATATGGTATATAGAGATAAAATTATAACTAATTGAATAGCTATTAAAAATCGTAACAATGTTAATTGTGAATTATTTTACATAGGTAACTAATATTTTTTTTCTTATGTGAAAAAATTCTATTCCTTTGTAAAGGTAGATACAATATACAATGCATTAATTAAAATAATTCAGTCTTTTTGAACAACTTCATAAAATTATCAAAAATTATCGAAAAATATATTTTTAACTCCGTTTTATTCAATTAGTAATACTTTCGATAAATCTATCAATTGCTATATCATCGGATGGTGGTATATCCTCTAATAAATCTGATATCGAATATTGTGAAAAAGTTCTGGAAAATCTTCGTTGTGCAAGAATTTCTTCAACACTTTCTACTGGTGATGTACTAAAATATTCTGTTGTATTATTATTGTTGGATATTTTAATCTGATCCATAGAATTAAAATTCATGCCAAAACGTTTGTTTACTGCTGATGTATCAAATTTGTTTGTAGCACCACCACTTTTTATGACAATCGATGATTTTGATCTCATTTCAACTGGTAAATTATCAACTGAACGCATTTTTTTTACTGTTTTTATATTATTTGTGTTTTCTTTTTCATTTGATTTGCGATTTTCAAAAAGATTGTCTCGTACATTTTTTATAACCAAAGATGGTTTACGGTTTATTAATAAATTTCGGTTTTCTTCAAACATTTTTGCTATTTGTGTAACATTAGATGTTCCGCGCAAAATATTTGAAACAACTTCTTGTACTTTATTATCTGATCGTTTTTTTGATATGTTTTGTATATCATCAATTACAAAACTTTCGGGCATTAAAAAATCTGAGGTACTATTAATTGGAGTAACAACTGTTTTTGTTGTTGGCACTGTTTGGCGAGGTGTTGTTGAAATTTCATTATCTTGAACTTGATTGTCGTCACATATTTTATCATTATTATTTCTAGAAATTATTGTTTCAATTCTAGACTTAACATATCCAATTTTTGTCTTGTATAAAATCCTTTTATTTTTTTTAGAATTTATAAGATTTTTTATAGCTTGATTTTTAATTTTTATACACAGCTCCGGTAAAAATACCAAAAATACAATTAAAAACATAAAAATTTTCAAAATTATAAATTGCGAATACAAATATTGCCACATTTTCATAATCATTTTATTTTATATTATAATTAAAAAAGAAAACTTCCACTTCAAATTTAGTAGTTGCTTGCTAAGTGATTTAAAAAAATATTTAAAAAAAAAAAAAATAATAAAATCAATCGCAATTATTTTGTTGAGTATAAATTTTTTAATTGAAAATTAATTTTTATTACAATTTAAAAAAATATTTTTTTCAATACTGAACAAAAATAATATGTTTTCCGACCGTGAATTAAATATATGCTTGCTTGTTATCAATATTAAATTATGACTTAGACTAGAGAAAAGACGGATATTATTCCCTCTCTCTCAGACTTCACAAGTTTTTTTTTTAGTATGAATCATTTAGTTAATTCATATTAACGATTTCATATCTATTAATAACTTACGAGTCTTTAAAATATAAAAAAATAATTATAAAAAAGAGAGTATAAATATGGTGTAATAATGAGTTAAATTAAGCCGCATCATCAGTAACTAAACAGAAAATAAAAACAGATTTTATGAAAATAGAGATAAACATTTATTACCATGGTTATTTTAGAATATAAATTTTTATAATAAAGTTTAGTGTCGATAATTTAACCTTTTTTGAAATTAAATTAGCAAAAACTATGATAAACTAAAGTCGAAAAAACAGTAAAAAATTATCGCTTCTACATTTCAAACAATAAAAATTTAGAATTTTTACAGGAAAAATTACTGTATTACTGTAGGTTTGAATTATTATAAGGCAAACATATAAAAACCACGAAAAATAGTGATATTACATATTATAATGTTGTTTTATTTAAATTAAAATAATGGATTGTAAGTATAGTAATAATATCCGCGAACAACACTAGAAAATCAGTGGCAGTTATATTTACAAAGAAAAATAATTAAAAATGATATATTTTTTTATATTTAAATGCAAATAATTTTTTTCTTTAATATTTAAATATACCCTTTTGTCAGACTACCAATAGAAAAACCTTTATTACACTACATTTGTTAAATGGAATTAAGGGATAGCTAAAAAATCTTAATTTTCGGCAGCAGTACCATATTAATAAATTGCGTCACGCAAAAATATTATTGTTACTGTATTTATAAATATTCTAAACAGCATCCATCATTTTAAGATATCAATATATAGTAAAATATGCGTTCAATAATTAATTCATAGTAAAATATGCGTTCAATAATTAATTCATTATTCAATATTTACATTTTGTTGACTATTATTTTAATAAATTATTTAATCATATTTAAAAATAAAATAAAAAAAAAATTACATAAATTTAAACACGCATAAGTTTATATTAAAAATACATCAAAATACTATAATATAATAATATATTTTCTCAAATCAAAATTTCAGCCTTATTCGAATTCGAATCTTAACATAAACACATACTTATATATTTACGAAAATAGCAAACATGTGACATTTTTAAGTATACGCAAATTTGATTACTTTTGACGAAGATGAAAATATGAAGGTTAAATAAAATAAAGTAAAGATAATTATATTAAACGAATACTATTAATTTGAATATTTTCAATACATTTGCAGTTCCGCAGGAATATTTTTATATAAAAGAAATAAATATGAAAAAAACTTCTAAATAAAATAATAAATATAGAATTTGATTATTAACAATTTTAAAATTTATGTTAAACATTTTAAATCTCTTTATACTAAATTTGTAATATATTTGTCCAGATGGTAATATGCGGTAAATTACCTTCAAAAATATGTTTTTCATTTTTTATAATGTAAAATATACAATACATATTAAAATTTAACATATTTTTATATATAATTGAAATGATCTCATTTACTAAAATTGTTTGTATTTTTATATTATTTTTATTTTAAAATAAAAATAAAATCAGAAACAATTTATTGCATAAAATAAAAAAATATATATGCAGAGTAAATTTAAAATGAATATTGAGATTCTACTGTTTAACTTGATACAATGTAATGTGTGTCATTCGATATTTAGTGATGATTCGTTTTTCTGTTTATTACTAACAAACAATATATTGTAGGTGTATATTTTTTTTAAATCGACTATTAAATTAATTAATTTACCGTATATGGAAACTTTATTATTTGGTATACTGTATGAATTTATTGAAAAATATTGATATATGGAATTATTACAAGAAAATTTTCAAAAATTATTAACAGAGATAAAATATTTTCAAATACTTAAAATAATTTACTACTGATTACTAAAATGCCTCAGAATGTTAAATGATTAATTATTAATTTTATTATTCCCAAAAAAAAATAGTCTACCATTAGCTTGATTCATGTATTTCCGACATTTAGTAAAATGACACTAATTTTATATATTAATTACAATTAATATATAATTGTAATTCATGTTTTAATTATTACGTTATTGCGGAATTTACACGCTTCAAGTAATCGTTCAAGTTCCACATTCAAGTAGAATTATTTTACACAATGCGCAAGTCGTGTTTTTTATATAAACTTGAATCCCACAAAATAAAAATAGAAATGCTTTCTATTTTTTTCAAACTTGAACGGCATACTACATATAAATAAAATTCAAAAAAAAAATTTTATTGCGATTTGACACTTTCGATATTTTTTCCAATCATTTGCTGCCAAAATAAACATTTCAATGTATTGTTCCCAATATTAAAAAAAAAAAATTACTTGAAGCGTGTAAATATAAAAATTCATTCAAGTTCCACTTGAATAGGAAACGAATTTAATTTTTACAGAAATTTGAATGAAAAACTTGAACTGTGTAAATTCCGCTTATACATTATTATGAAAACTGTAGAAAAATATATACACATTCTTTTAGCTCATAAATAAACTGGGAATAATTGTCATAAAATGTATAAAAATACTCATATCCGTATTAGATTTTATATCATATTTCGAACCGATTAATTCTATTAAATATATAATATAATTCAAACATATATGTACCAATATATAAATATTGAATTATGTAAATGATTTTAAATATTGATTTGATCACTTAATTTATTGATCTTCTTAAGATACCGTATCCGTATAAAATATTGACAATTTGGATATCAACACAATCTTACGATATTTCAAATTTATGTTTATTGAACTATCTTGTCTGTTTTAAATTATATGTACCTCTCACTTTGCGCATACAACTAATAAAAAACATATTTAGTAAATGGACCTATTAACTAATATCTCTCTTTAAGCTTGTTTTCGCTGATCTAAATAAATAATCAGTTTAAATCTTAAGCCTCTTAGATTTGATTAGTCAAGTGCCTTAGACTTAGTCAAGTGATTATAAATATTCGATTTCGAAATAAAATTAAAATATAATTTGAACTATGAATAAAAAATGGCGCGCTTCGTTCATCAATTAATGAAAATATTTTGGCATTATCTGAAGGACAATAAAATTGAGCAATAATATGTGACTTTACAATAGTTATAATGATGCCGGATTTTTATGATGTAATTAATTATCGAATGGGTTTAATTACAATTATATTTTCCCCTAAATTACGAGGAGTTATGTAATAAAATAACCATCTTTCTTTCAATGGGTGTTATTGAAAGAAAGATCGGTTGATTTTTTTTAGTAAATAAAAAATTATAGTTCCGATTCCTAGTTATTGAATGACATAACTCGAAACTGGCAAAGCAGATGGAAATAACGATAATATTCAGATAAACTCTAATCAATTATTATCGAACGATTTGGTTTCTACAGGTTTCATAGTTTAGAAGTTATATTTGATTTTTGATTGTATGTACCTGACTGAAGGAATTTTTAATAACACTGTTCAGCTCTGATTGTTAATTGTATAATTACACCTCTGTTCCAGATGAAATCTAATCCTTTTATCCGAAAAATATTAATTAATAATTTAGGTAAAGTAATTTTCTCATGTTAAATTTTGTATAACTTGGGTTGTAATTGCTTCAAATAAATCAGTCTTTAATTAGCACTCAATTAGTATTTTTATTTCTAACAAGTTTTCAGGTACAGTAATTAAAGAGACCTATCTAATGTATCTCTTCAATATACAGTAACTACATCAGTAGAAGCAGAATATTTTATATAATCACCCCTATGGAAGAAGCCGACTCAACTCTCATCTCGTCTCGACTTTGACAGTTTGGTGTGATATAAGTCGCCAAAACACTCGCCGGGGAGAGTTTTAGCGAATATTCGGTATGATGTAACTTGCTCTCGACTCGCTTTTTGTAGACTACAGTCGCCGTTTTACTCGACCAGAAAGTTTTGGGCGAGTGGTACAAATATAAAAAAAAAAGTTTCATTTTTTTTAAAGTGGTTTTAAAGTTTTTATAAAAAAATTATATTGAATATTAAATAATTTTTGAGTGAGATTTCATATTTTTTTATAGAAATTTTTTTGTTAAATATTAAATTATAATTATAGAAAAGTACATACAAATATTTATATAATATGCACTCCTCACTTGAAAAAAAAATATATTTTTAAAATTTTAAAATTATTTTATTTTCAACGTCAAATATGATTGTATACAACGATTTAGAAAATATTACATATAATGTATGTAATATGGAAGGAGCATAAATGTTCCATCTCTTTTTAATTCATAGTAAATTTCATATATCAAAAAAAATGTTTATGAAGCCATGAAAAAAGTACATCCTTTTATTCTGCTCACCAAGCTGTCAAAATCAAATCGTCTACCGAATTCTGACAAATCTCATATACCATTTTCACATTTATTGACTATTGAATTAGGTACTTGAACTTTTGTAAATAAAATATGATGAAAAGTCTTTACTAATTGTAAAAATTAAAATTAAATTACTGTGTGCATTTTTTTTTAGATAATTAGCTAAATTTTAGTCGAAACTGACTTGATGCCGTATGGATCTTTTCGTAACTCATCCGACGAAATTTCTTGTCAAAATGTCAGCTGACAAATTTTATAGCAGGGTCGGTTCTTTTTTATTTAGTCTTTTTTATTTCAATATTTCCTATTGTTCATGCTTCATAAATATGAATATAGCGACAGGCAATAGAGGACATCTGCAGTCTGTGTCTGCAAGACATTATTTTTTATAATTTCATAGGCCCGGATTAAAATAAAAACCTAGTCCGTCTCTTATTATAAGTTTTTAAATTTTGACAGGTTTGTGAGCAAAAGAGTTATACGACTATACCCAGCGTGGCTTGAATTTTTTAACTTTATGCTCCATCCATATATTCTATATCGTTATTGAATATGAATAATTCTATATGCTGCTCATTTTTAAACTTTAATGTTTAATAATAAAATACAACAAAATTTGAAAACAATTTTTAAATTTTTTTTAAATTTGTGGTGAGACTAGCGAGGCGAGAGTCGAGTCGACTTCTATCAATATCCAATTGTTATACCTTAAAATTATTGAGAAGCAATTTTACAAATAACACTATATAATAGCATAATATTATATGGACATGAACATTCAATATTCCAATTAAATATATAAATTATCCCACGATTTAGTAATTGCTAAATTGACAAAAATACGAAGTTACAACGGATGTTCCCACATATAATAACTTCTAATTAGCTAGCAAACAAATTATATTTCGATAAGAAATTATTAAATATATCCAATTACGATTTTAGCACCGAAATATTAATATAAAAAATATTACAATTCCCATACTCAAAAATTGCTGATCAATAATACTCAAAAGGTAAATCAAGCTACATCATAAGCAAGGCATACTTTTTCGTGGCATTCTGATTAAGGTATTCAACAAATCCAGTCGGTGTTTTTAATTAAAACTTCCTTTCCTACATATCAAATCCTCTAAGTCTAACAAGATTAAAATCCCAAAACCCGAACTTACAACAATTGGCGCAGCCGGTATTTGTTTTAATCAAAAAACGTTTTTGGAATTTTTTTATTAAAGTGAAAGAAAGTAACAATTATTAACGTTTAACATATAATTCGATATAGTTTTAAAAATATTTTTTTTAAATAACAGTTACAAACATTTAGTGATAAAAAAGTTTATGAAAATTTATTTAAAATATTTTTATACATATTTGTATTAGTAAAATACAAAAATAAAATGTTTGTGATTTAATTACTGATAATAGTGATACATAAGTTTTTGAATAAATGTCTAAATATTTGTTTGAAAAAATCAAAAAAAAAAAATTGTTTTCAGTTTAACAAATTTAAGTGAAAAATAAAATAATTCTAAACTATCAATTTAGAAAGTGATGTGTTAACAGATTTAAATACAATATAAATAATTCAAATAATAAAATAACATTTTAAATATAAAAACATTAAAAAGTTGTGCTAACATTAATGATATACAATAAAACTACAATTGACAATGGCGTTTTGAAATATCTCAAATTTCAAGAAAGTACCAAGTAAGTGCAATGTCATAATCTATCTAATAGAATAACTAAGTTTAATAACAAGTAATAAAATTAGTTTTTTGTCAACAATTTCTTTTTCTTTTTTTTTATTATTATTACTTTATTTTCTTTATTAATTCTCTTAAAACTACAAAAACAATAATATCTTCAAATAAATTCAAATATACAAACTTTAAGTACTTTAAGTATTTTTTTTTAAGAATTGTAAATACCATATTAAAAAAAATAAGAAAATTATATAAATAAAATAGTTAAGAACATTCTTTTGCTAATTTAGCAAGTATCGAATGAACTATCCTTTCAAAATTCCCAAACTATACATGAGCAATGGTTGTGGTTTAACATAAATAGAATATACTAATGTAAAAAATATTAAACAGATCAAATTATAAACTTACTATAGAATTCGTTATTTATTTTAATTTATAATTTTTAACAAACTTTCCACATCTTCATAATTCAAATTTAAAAACCATATATTAATTTTTTTTTTAAATCTGGAAAAATTCCTTATAGATCTAATATCATCAGGTAGTTTATTATATATTCTGGATGCAACTATTTTGTAGAAATGACAAAAATGTGATTTATTAAAACGAAGAACAGTAACAATATTTATACTATTTATTCTCAAATTATAAGCAGTAGTGTATCTGATGTCAAGAAAACCTGATTTTTTAAAAAAACAAATTCATTATATACAAATACAAATGTCGAACTGGAAGGATATCAAGCATATTAAATAAGTTTAAACTAGGTGAGAGTCGACTTCTCTTATATACTAATCTGACAGCATGTTTTTGCGATATTAATATCTATATTAGTGTATTGAAATAAGCACCACCCCAACAAACTATACCATATTGAAGCTTAGACTGGAACAGAGCATAGTAAATCATCTTATATATTTTAACAGAACTATATAAACTGGCATGATATCAAAATCTAGCTGAAACTGCAGCACCAATTACAAGCTTATTAAAAAAGCACGCAATATTCAAATGGACTCCCGATTGTCAAAAAGCTTTTGAGTCCCTAAAACATTCCGTCACCTCACCACCTATTCTAATATATCCTGATTTTACTGTACCGTTTATATTAACTACTGATGCTAGCAATTTAGCTTTGGGAGCAGTGCTCTCGCAAGGTAAAGTAGGGGAAGATAAACCAATCGCGTTTGCTAGTAGGACTTTAAATGAAGCCGAAAAAAGATATTCAACGATAGAAAAGGAATTATTTGCAATCGTCTGGGCCACAAAAAATTTCCGAACTTATTTACTAGGTCGACCTTTCACAGTCTACACCGATCACAGACCATTAAAAGGTGTATTCGACGTGAAAGATCCAACGTCAAGACTGGTACGATTCCATCAGAAGCTATCAGAATATGATTATAAAATTGAGTACAAACCTGGTAAATACAATGTAAACGCAGATGCATTAAGCAGAATACACCAAGATATAAACATAATTTCAATTCAAACCAGAAGCAAAACTCAAGCTCAAGCTAAACAAGATAATATTACACAAAATACGATTTCCAATCAAGAAATAGAAAAATTAACAAGTACACAAGATTCTGAAAAATATATAACATTGACAGATCCAAAAGAGATTCAAATAATCCTACACGATTTTCATAATTCCAAACTCGGTGGTCACCAAGGAATGAAGAAAACGTACTGGAGAATCAGAGAACAATATCGGTGGCTAAATATGCAAAAGAATATTAATGAGTTTATAAAGAAATGTCCAAAATGTCAGGTTAATAAGAGCTCAAAATTAACTAAAATGCCTATGGTCGTCACTGACACACCCATGTTGCCTTTTGACAAAGTTTATATGGATATTGTAGGACCTTTACCGCTATCGTATAGTGGAAACCGATATAAGTCTTCCCCAAACCGACGCGAATTTTTTCAGCGGAAAAATCCGCGCGGAATTCGCGCGGAAATTCGCCTAACAGGCCACACTGAGGCGGATAAAAAACGCGACAAACGTCAAAAAAAGTGTCATTAAATAAAAAAAATATTTGTAAACAAACATAGTTTTAGTCTCTTAAAAAAAAAAAAAAATTAATTAAAGGCGTATAATTTATAAGTTTATATTTATAAAATATTTTCTAAAAAATAAATTAAAAAATTGCAATCTCATCATCATCAGATGAAGAACTTCTATTATTAGCCTTACTAGAAGACGAAGAAAATAACAGGTTAGTGTCATTAATTACAAAAATAATTTTATTGAATTATTCTATTTACAACTATTTTTTTAAGGAAAAAAAGAAAGTGGGTGCATGAAATTAATTTGGATCGGTTGAAGTATGGAGAATATCATACACTGATGCCACAACTTCGAAGAGATGAAAAACGTTTTTATATATATTTTCGAATGACAATCGAGTGCTTTGATGAAATATTAAGCTTAATAGACGACGATATTCGAAAAGCTGATACAAATTATCGTGAAGCTATTTCATCTGAAGAAAGACTTTGTATTACACTAAGGCAAGAAAATGTAATATATGAACTTTTACAAATTTTATAATATAATTTTACAGATTTATTGCTACTGGTGATAGCTTCTCCACAATTGGGCATAGTTTTCGTGTTGGTTTTTCAACAGTTAGTGCAATAGTTTTACAAGTTTGTGAAGCTATTTGTACTAAACTTCAAAATATTTATTTACCAGAACCAACTACGGAAATTTGGAAACAATCTGCGGAAGGCTTCAAGAATTTATGGCGATTTCCGAATTGTATTGGAAGTATAGATGGTAAGCACGTCACTATCAAGTGTCCAAACAATACTGGATCCAATTATTGGTGTTACTTGCACAAATTTTCTGTGGTGCTAATGGCTATCGTTGGTCCAGATTATAAATTTATATGCGTCGATATTGGTGGATATGGTAAAAATAGTGATGGTGGTATTTTCGAGGAATCCAACATGGGGAAAAAATTTGAACAAAATATGATGAATATTCCTGCACCTACAAATTTACCCGGACAAACTGAACCCTGCCGTCACGTTGTAATTGGAGATGAAGCTTTTGGACTAAAACCATATTTAATGAGACCATTTCCGTATCGCCAATCAAGAAATGATGAATTAAAAGAAAAATATAATGTAAGACTTTGTGGTGCAAGAAGGGTAGTTGAGAATTCATTTGGAATATTGGCTCAAAAATGGAGAATATTTTATAGACCAATTGAAACCAAAACAACAACAACCATTCTCATAATAAAAACTGCATGTGTCTTACATAATTTTTTAAGGACAAAAAAAAGCGATGATATTTTTTTTGAATTCCTGGATCCACCAGAGTCAGAAGTGGCAGCTTTTTCAAATTTCGCAAACGAACCACGACGAGCAACAAATATAGCTTTTGAAACCAGAGAGAAATTTGTGAATTACTTTAACTCTGAAAATTAATATTTTTTTTTTTAAATTAAACAATCAAATTCATTAAAAATTATTGATTTTATTATATTAATTATTTTTTGTGTAATATCTTATAAATAATTAAAAAAATATTTTTCATTAAACATTTTATTTTATTTTTAGACAAATAATTTTTAGTATTAATATTATTACGACCAACTTTAATTGCAGTTACAATTAAATTAAATTGTACATATTTTTTTCAAAATTTTTTACTTTTAAATATAGGATGTTTTGTAGTTTCTTGATTTTTTTTTTAATACGTTCCAGGTTACATTTTTTCATTCAAATTTCTGAAACCAAAATTATAAATATCTTTTTGAAAATTTTATTAAATTAATAGTATAATACTTAGTAATCATCTGGATTAAATTGTTCATAGAAACTTGAAGCAGAGGTCTCGGATGATATTATATTTGTAGTTTCTTCCAAATTTAGCAATTCTTGTTGCATAATTAGTTCGGCTATTTTCATTTTTGTAATTATTTGCCTCTTTGCCGAAAACGTTCGTATTGTTTTGGCATGGGCCAACATAAGGCTTTCAATTTCATCTTTTTTATTATTTCTTTTTTGCTCTATGTAATCAATCACTCTGCTAACATTATTTGAAGATGATGATGCTGAAACTGTGCGGTTTCTTATGCCCTTTTTCGCAATAGATGATGCTGCAGATGACGTAGAAGGTTCACCAGATTTGTTGCATACTTCGCTAACCATTTGTGTTGGTGTTGATGTTGATGATGCTGATATGGAACTGAAGTTAAATGTTTCTGTTTCATTATTTTCTATAAATGACAATACAACAGTTATTAGTTGAACATATTTAAAATTAAATATAATTCTTACCTGATTGAACAATAATTTCTGATGTGACATCTGATTCTAAATAATCTTCTTCTATATAATCATGATGTCTTTCTTCTACATAATTTTGTTCATCTTGCAATTTTTCTAAACTAGTAACATTTGAATTAGTTGGCGCAAAAGCTAAAAATTTTTTAAAAAAAATCCATTTGTTCTGCCCAAATCCATTTTTTATTAAAATCAGCAGCTTGATCAGTTTTCGTTTTTTGGCTTCTAATATATTTTGAATGGGTATCCCTTAAATTTTTCCATCTTTTTCGTAACATATCACCTTAAAACAACATATTTTTATTTTAAATAAACAATTTTTTAAATAATTCAATTATATATATAAAAAGTTTCACATTTTCTTACCATTTTCATTTATTTCATGTCCAATTTCATCCCATATTTTATCTTTCTTACGTATGTTTTTATACTCTTTATGTGATAAGTCGTATAATATGGGATATTTTTTAACCATTTCTATCAATTTTTCCATTTTAAAAAAAATAATTAATATATATAAATATTTTTTTTTACTAGTAGTTCTTAATTCACAGCGACGACAATATGAATGACTTGACAAATTTTCAATAATTTTTTTGACAATTGTTGCGAAAATTCAGTAAAAACGCTGCATGCATTGTTTTTTTTTGACAATTCTTGCGGAAAAAATCCCTATACAAAACGCGCGGAAAAATTCGCTGTAAATTCGCGTCAGTGTGTGGATTCTCATAAGCCGCCATGTAAATAAATTGTGCGGAAAAATTCGCACCGCGGTTGCGGAAAAATTCGCGCCGGTTTGGGGAAGGCTATATACTCACTTTTCAGGATGATCTTACAAAATATATGGATTGTGCAGCGTTACCAGATGCAGAAGCTACTACGGTTGCCAAAACATTCTACGAAGAAATTATAACAAGGTACCGCCTTCCTAAAATTTTGGTAACCGATAATGGCACGAATTTCACTTCAAAATTATTCTCACATGTTTGTAAATTATTACAAATAACTAAAATACACATAACTTCATACCATCCTCAGGCAAATGGTTCCTTAGAGAGAAGCCATAGACCACTTGCAGAATATTTGAGAAATTTTGTAGAAAATGACATACAAAATTGGGATCAGTGGTTACGACAAGCTATGCACGTACATAACAATACACCACATGTATCAACAAAACTCTCGCCTTTAAATTGTATATACGGTTTCAAGTTTGAAATGCCTACAAATCTTAAAAGATATCCTGAACCCTTATATAACCACGACTATTATCCAAAACAACTTAATATCAGCTACAAAGGGCACATCAATTAGCTCGAAAAAATCAACATAAAGCTAAAATTAATTCAAAGAATACTTATGATAAATATACAAAAACAGTGTCATTTAATTGTGGTGACAAAGTATTATTAAAAAACCCAATGCGGAAACATAAGTTTTCTCCAATTTGGATTGGACCATATATAGTCGATTCAACCAATAGTACAGTAACTACTACAATAAAAATAGGTAAGAAGAAAAAAAATATACATAATAACCGTCTTAAATTATATCATGAATAATAATTGTAATCATAATAATTATATCATGAATAATAATACATATATATATATATATATATGTATATATACATATGACGATACACATATATAAAAAATATTTTTACAAAATGTTATAAAAGGTGAATAAATTGCACCATACATAGCAATGTAATAAACCATAAATTATTGACAAATTAATCTATAATATTATATCAAATAAACATTTAACACGTTCTAAAGAAAAAGTTCTGAATTAATCTATAATATACATAAATATCATATAAAAACAACTTTATCGCAAATAGTATATTTTAAAAGTAAAAATTCTGACATTTATTTTTATAACATAATTTTTTTTGTTAATAAATATAAACAAAAAAAAATATAAATATTATTTGGTTATAAACTAAAAAATAAGAATAAAATAGTAATGCTAAGATATTCACCAACAGTAATTTACGAAAAATTTAACCAAAATCTTTTAAATATATATACCCTTAAATAAATCAGGAACAATTAATATAACTTTAATATATTTTCAGACAATAATACTAATAGTTTATCACAGTTTCTATTTATACCAAAAAAAAGAGATATACCACAAGTCAGCAATTGGCCAAAAAAAAAAAAAAAAATTTTTTTGAGATTCCCTCAGAAAAAAGAAAACCTATATATTGCATACAAATAAACTGTATAATTGATTAAAGATACATAACGTTTAAAGATAAATAAATAACGTTTTTAAACATTTTTATATTCGTAAAATAAGTTAAATTGAAAAATTATTAAATTCTTATTAATATTAAATAATTAGAAAAAATTGTAAAATAAGGTTAATTAAAAATTACAAATTAAAATAAATAAATAACGTTTTTAAATATCTTCATATTCGTAAAATAAGTTTAATTAAAAAATTATTAAATTCTTGTTAATATTAAATATTTTAAAAAAAATTGCAAAATAAGGTCAATTACAAATTACAAATTTGATTTAATTTTTTTTAATAAATTCCTCTTAATTTTTAGTAAACTACTAATTTTTTTTTCTCAATAAAAATTATTAAACAAGTAAGATGTATTTTATAAGCATTTATATAGCGAGTAGCATCATGTTATGTGTAGCAGCAGAGACCACGTATGAGCTGGTTCAACTAAAACCAACGCCGGTAATTTTCGAAACAGCCGGAAAAGCCATATTCTACAAGGATGTGTGGACAATATTCAGCAAATTTACCCCAATGGATTTCGACAAACTACTAGACTTCATAGACAAATACGAGGATCAAGTAGCTGGAATTTGTGGTATTGAAAGTTATACATCAGTTAGGACAAATCGCAACTCCAGAAGCGACAGTAAAAATCTTCAGAAATTTTGTAAATTAATGATTAAAGAAACATCCATTGTGACCATGTCATTAAGACAAAATAACGAGCACATTAAACACGTACTCAGACAGAGCAGGCGTAAGAGAGCCATTGAGATGATTGGTGGTTTTGCCAAATGGGCATACGGCACCATGGATACTGAAGATGCACACACAATTTACAGCAAATTATCATTACTGGAAAAAACAGGTTCACAAAATTTTGATTTGATTAAAAAACAAATAACCGTTATGAAATCAAATTTCGATAAGCTAAGCAAACCAATAGAAATATTAGAGTCAGATATTAACAAAATTGCCAATAATCTCCGTGAATTGGGGGATCAATATAATAATTATAAAAACAAATCAGAAAATGAATTTCATCATCTGGAAATAAAGTCCGAAATTCAAGAGATGTTCTCAATGGTAAACTTACATTTGTTGGAAATTCAAAACCAACAACAGACAGAATTGTCAATTTTGAACGATTTATACCAAAATAGATTACACCCATTTATTCTGGATGTCAATAAAATAACAGAAAGCTTACAAAAATTTCCTATATCTTCAAGATTAGCATCATTTTCCCCAAATATGTTCACACTACACCAAGCCGCTACTGTCACAGCATTACCAGATGGCAACAGCTTAATCATAAAAAATACTATACCGTTACCAGAACCTTCGCTGTATACAATTCAAAAGGTTCACCCAATTCCAAATCATTTAAATGAACAATGGGACTTAATATTACAAACAAAATACGAATATTTTGCAGAAGCCGAAAATCAAGAATCGTTTATTACACTATCACACGACGATTATGAGAAGTGCGTGCATGTGGCTTCTAATACAACATATAAAATTCACATATGTAAAATTGGTTCACCTATTCTTACTAGTGGCAGCACCGAATGTCTAGTCGAGTTGGCTCAACACGCAAAAACAGCAGAAGAAAACTGCAAATATACTGCAATCCCGGCGACGGAGGGTATCTTATTGAAAATGATGGCCAGCAATAAATGGTTATTTAAACTCAAAACTTCGATGATATTAAATATAAACTGTCAGGGTACCCATTCTACTGTCAAACTAGAAGAATTTGGCATTATAAGACTATTGAAGCCGTGTGATTTTGGAAACAAAGAGATAAAACTACCATATGAAAAAGAATTGTACACTGATACTGAATATGATGGCCAGCAATAAAACTGTCGAACTGTTTAGACGTGTTTTCTTTTGCTCCGCAATTAATTAATTTATTTTTATTTTTAGTATATATATCACTTACATAATTAATTTGTTTAATATATATATTATAAAATATTTAATCTTGTGTAATTTACGGAACTCACAAAAAATTAGTGCTCAATAACATTTAATATTAAAAAAAACATAAATAAAAATTAATTTATAATTTATATTTCCGCTTACAGTGCATTAACAATTATTACTACCGCATAATTACATTATAATTATTGACCTAGTGTTTTTATTTACAACATAAAAATATTTCGGTTGATATTTTCTTGACCTAGTGTAATATTTATTTTATTTTAATTTTTACTACAAGTAATTAAATTTTATATTATCAGTATAAACATTAAAACTACGTGTTATTTAAATATGTATAAATGTGCTAACGATGATTCTGCATCATCGCAAGAATTAATTGCTTGCAGCGGTATTTGCTCTCAACTATACCACCTACAATGTATTGGCGTTTCCTGCGGTGCAACAAAATATTGGAAGGAATATAATCAATTTCTATTGCGATGATACCGCGATTACAATTGACGCTTTCTAGACGCATTCTAGACGTAGCATTTGTCACAAAAAAGTTGAAATGTATGGAGTTGTATGAGAGTAGTTAGAATGCACGCAGTCTAAACGTAGCCTACGTAAAAGTTGGCCAACTTTTAATTTTTTCGCTTTCATCGCGCGTTGCAGTGTCAAAATATAGAATAATTTAAAAAAATTTAAAAAAAATTTCAATTCAATTCAAAATTTCAAAAGGTATTTTATTAATTAAAATTCAAGAATTTACAAAATTAAATTTAGAAATAATATTTTTCTGTCAAAAAAATGAAAACAAACAGTTGATATTTACCACATCTACGTTTTCTATTGTGTCTACTCTCTTTGTAGACCGCGTTCGAACGCGTTTAGAGTGCGTAATGAAAGCGACAATGTAACTCAAGTATAAATGTCGGACAATAAATCTCTCGCACGTCTTGCAAGCAATTAAAACTAATAACGATTTTTTGCAGTCTGTCACCGATTCCCTATCAATTGTTAGTAAATCTATTCGAAACAATGAAAATAAATTGGAGAAAAAATTTAACACTCTTCGTGAACAAATAGAAGATTTAGAGTGCCATATGACTAACATTGATACGAAGTGTACTTCACAAGGGAATAATCTGAGTCTTCTCTCTACCAATTTTCAAAAGGCTATTGCTAACATTGATTCTTCAAACGAAATATCTATCAAAAATTATGAAATGTTAGCAGCTAAACTAATATTTCAGACAGATTCCTTGCACTCTACTCTAAAAAGGTTAAAATTAACGTTAGAAAGGGAACTCGATACGTATAAGTCTTCTATTGACAAATTAAACACTGCAAACCTTGATAATTTCAATGCGCTAGTTAGTCAATTTAGTAATTTAAAGAATGGATTTAATATAGACGAAATTAGTTCTCGTTTGTCGGTTGCTAGTAATGAAATGATCGAAACAAAAATTCTCCTAAAAGACCTCATCGAGGAAGTAAAATATTTAAAAATAGACAATTTTACAAATCCTAACCAAATTATACAAAACAATAAATCAATTGGCATTTCGCTTTGCGAGGAACTTTCAAATGTAGAGAATACTGAACCTTCTAAGGATTTAATGGAGATACCAAATACAGTATCATCTCCATCTAAACTTAGGTTAATTCCTTTAACACCAGAACTACTAAAAACAGTACCAAATTCACCTTTGCCAGAAACAACAACACCTGATTTAACACCAATATCTGAACCAGTTATCTCTCCAACTCCAATTTACAAATTCGGAGAATATTGGACCACTGAAGATTGGACCAGGAGATTAGGGAAAATGGGCGCTCATAATAACAAATCTTCGAGTTTCACCACTTTTCATATTAAAGGTAATGGTAATCAGCTGAATAGTTCCTGGATAAAAACTTATTTAGATGACGTACTACATATAAAAGACTCTTCATGCTCAAAACTACGACCCAGATCAAAAAGGTTAAGAGCACATACAGGAGTTACCACATTTAAGCTACAACTCCCCAGCAAATATGCTTGGTTATTCTGTTGTCCAAACAATAATACGTTCCAGCTAGGTAATCTGTTCTTTACGCCATGGATCAATTTTAAGGACACCAGCAATAATGCTACAAATAAATTTAAAAATAACAATAAATTTAGAAATATTAATAACACTGATAATAGTACTAATAATAATTATACTTATAATAATAAAAATAATAGAAATAGAAATAATAATTATAAAATATTTAATACTAACTCATATAATAAAGACAATTATAATACCAATATTAATATCGATAATAAAGATAGTAACAAAGATAATAATAATAATGAGGATAACAACAATAATAATAATAATCATCGTAAGACTAACATAAATAGTAATAGTAATATAAATAGCATTAATAATAATAATAATAATAATAATAATTATAATAATAAAAATAATAATAATAATGATAACAATAATAATAATAACAATAATTATCAAAATTTTGTACAAGGACAAACTTTGAATCCCACAAAATACACCATTTCTGTACCAAATAACCCAATTGATCCCATTGCTCCCATTATTAACGAAGATCCTATCAGTACTAATTCTAGCGCACCATCCTTTAACAATGTGATTAGTCAACCACCAGTACAGGTTTTACCATCAACTTCTGGTCATAGTCATAATAAATATAGTAATAGTAATAATAAGGGCTACACTCTGAAAAACACATTATCAAAAAATCTGAAGAAATTTTCTAACTTTATTCAAGGTCCAATCTTAAATCCACTTATTCCAGTCCATGACATACCGCGTACTTATAGTGATAGCTCTAATAATATCACTTTTCAACCTTCTAATGTTTTGCCTAATAAATCAACTAGTTCCTTTCTAGACCCATTACTACCACCACATGTTAAAATGACAATAAACTCAGCTGATAGCATTGAGAATCATTATTTATTATCTCGTCTGAGAGATAATAAGATTTACAATAATATTCGACTCTATCTTGCTTTTTTATATTATCAATCTAATACGGTTTGCATTGATGGCAAAACAAAAACAAACATTCTAATAGCAATCCAGCAAGAGGGATTACCAACCGATATCGATACCTTGCGTAGCCTATATTACAGATACCACGATAATTTTGGGATCTCTCCTGAACAAGTCACAAGTGATCTCTCCTCCTTTTCTTCTCACTTAAGTTCTAAGAGAATTTCATATCTTCAAAAATCCCGAGAAGATAATGATAAGTATTTTCGGAACCTCCCAAAAAGAAACGGTAAACCCTGGTAATAAACCTAAACCTACTACACCTCTACGTTTCTTTTACCATAATTGTGGAGGAATCAGAGGTAAACTAAATTCGCTTTTTATAAATGCTAACTCTTCACCCTTTGATATCATAGTAATATGTGAAACTTAGTTAAATGATTCTTTCACTAATGCTGAAATCCTAAGTAATGATTGGACAGTTTATAGGTGTGATCGTGACTATTTTTCTACTGGTCTTACTAGAGGTGGTGGGGTCCTAATTGGAGTGCGTAATACTTTTACTCACGAAATAATATGTACAGCTACCTCACAGTCTTTTGAACACACATTTATCAAACTTAGAATTTCTAATAAAATTAATCTTTGCTGGGGTAGTTTATATCCCTCCTAATTCAGATGATACTGTTTACAATGAATTTTATGAATCCTTCCTCTCTATAATCTCTACCTTAGACGAAATTGACAATATTTTTGTGTTTGGTGATTTTAATCGCCCTAAATTATCCTTCATTGTTGACGAATTGGACAACCATCTGCTTCCCGTAAACTTTACCGATGATATTGACTTTTCACTGATTGATACTTTTTATGGAAACGACCTACAGCAGATAGTGCAATCTCCTAACAAGAATGGAAGATATCTTGATCTTATTTTTTCTAACAACTATGATAATGTGGTTGTTGATACTGCTACGGATGCTGATAATCTTTTCACTAATACACAGCATCATAATGCTTTAGTTGTAGAACTTAAAACCACTGATACTTCTTTCATTAAATCTTACAACAACAAAGTCGTATATGACTTTAAAAATGCTGATTTTGATAATATAAATTCAGCCTTTTCTGCTATTGAGTGGAATGAATTGTTAGCAAATGATGACTTAGATTCTGTTGTCTCATCCTTTTATTCTTCAATTTTTAATATAATTGATACTTATGTTCCTACGATGGTCAAAAAAGATAAGTTAACTGAGCCATGGTTAGATAAAAACCTTAGAACTCTACGGAATCGTAGAAATAAATTATATAAAAAAATTAAACAAGATGTAAATCCGAACCAGGATCTAATACGTGAGCATAAAGAAATTGCAACTGAGTTCTCTAATAAGTCTCGTTGCTCTTATGAGTCATATATTAATAAACTTGGCCAAGACCTTTTAACACATAAAAAAATTTTTTGATTTTGTAAACACCAAACGTAAATGTTCAGGATATCCTTCTAGCATGTTCAAGGATAATTCTTTCTCATCCAGTCCTAGTGTTATAAGTGACATGTTTGCTGATCGATTTAGCGAGTGTTATAGGCCCACAACTAATTTAATAGATACTTCATCTACAAGTGACAACCAGAACTCTATTTTAAATACAATATCTATTTCAGATGAAGAAATACTTAATGTGTTAGGTAGTATTGATATTAATAAAGGTCCTGGTCCTGATTTACTACCTCCACTTTTTCTAAATAAATGCGCCGATCAATTGTCTTTACCTCTCAAACTTATCTTTAATAAATCCATCTCTTCAGGAACATTTCCGTCTGCCTGGAAGTCTTCTCACCTCACTCCAATATTCAAAAGTGGTGATAAGGCTGACGTTGATAACTATAGAGGTATTGCTATATTATCTACCATACCAAAAATTTTTGAAAAAATTATATGTGATAAAATGACGTCAATTATCAATCCTATACTAAATGAGCAACAGCATGGTTTCAGAAAAGGTCGTTCTACCACTACAAATCTAATGGTTTTTACGTCTGACCTGCTGATAAACATGGAAAAAGGTTACCAGATCGATACTATCTACACTGATTTCAGTAAAGCTTTTGACCGTGTTGACCACAGTATCCTTATCTCTAAATTAAAAAACATAGGTGTTGCAAACCCACTTCTGAATTGGATCACCTCTTATCTCAGTGGTCGAACTCAATCAGTCAAATTTCAAGGGTTTATCTCCAAAGAAATATTGGTATCTTCAGGTGTTCCTCAAGGTAGCCACCTCGGCCCTCTATTATTTAATATCTTACTCCACGACCTATCTGAACTATTATCTGACATTCCACATATTTTGTATGCCGACGATCTAAAAATATATTACATTATAACTAAACCTTCTGACGTACAGTATTTAGAAACTAGACTAAAAATACTTGAGAACTGGTGTAGAGTTAACAAGTTAGACTTTAACGTTAGCAAATGTCATGTCATTAGTTTTTCAAGGAAAAAATCTATTCTTATACACAACTACAATTTAAATGGTACACAAGTTCACCGAGTAACTCAAATTAATGACCTTGGGGTTTTGCTGGACTGTAAACTAAATTTTAATCTTCATTACGATAGAATCATTTCCAAATCCAATAAAATGCTTGGTTTTATTAAAAGAAGAGCTAAAGAGTTTAAAAATGTGTGGGCGACCAAATCCTTATATTGCACTTTAGTACGATCTATTCTTGAATATGCCTGTCCTATTTGGCTACCCTATGCATAGTGATAGAATAGAGTCTATTCAAAAAAAATTTCTTCTATTTGCTCTACGGGACCTGTACGACCCAGACGACTACAATAATTTGCCGTCGTACCGTTCAAGACTTAATTTACTTGAACTGACTACACTTTCCTCCAGACGAGACCTACTAGTATCTTGTTACACTTTCGATGTCTTGAATAACAACATAAACGTTAGTTTTCTATCTGACAGGATAAAACTCAACAATGACGTAAGACAAACAAGACACACATCCTTACTTAAAGTTTCAGCTCATCGCACGGAATATGGTAAAAATGAACCTACTATATTGTATAATTATATAATATGTACCTTGCTTGGTTAAATAAATAAATAAATATAAACTACCAGAAGCAAATCAAATGATTATTATAGAAGCACTTCAACTTAAATTCAAAACTAATAATAACGGAAATACTACAATAATACGAAAAAAACTACCATTGACAGTAGGTAATCATAAAGATATTACATCAAATTTGCTTGAAGGCAAAAAATCAATCGATGCTTTAGAAGATGAAATAAATAAAGTGGAAGAGTCAAGAAAATTGGAAGATCAAGGTTGGGAATTGTCTATACATCGCTATACAATAGCATCAGTCAGCTCTGGAGTAGTAATAATAATATTACTAATAACTGCAATAATCATATATCTAATGCTTAAATTTACCGGGAAGTCTAATAATAGCACGGACTCCAAACCAGCCATTTAATTAACAACAATATCAACTGGACCAACTACATCGCAAGATAGTGACTTAACATATACACCAAGAAAAGATTCACCAAGATTTAAGAGAGATGCGGCTAGGAAAACAGTTAAACGACCACATGACGTAACCTACGCCTGCGTATAAATGCTTACAAAAAAAAAAACACAAATAAAGACACTTGTATATTAAAATTAATAAAGTTAAAAAATATAGCAAAAATATCAATTAAATTTAAAAAAAAATATATACCTATATATACAAAAAAAAATTAAAATAGTAAGAAATATTAAGAAGAAATCTATTTACATTTATGTAATCCTTTGAAGATGTAATTAATTAATAGAAAAAAAAAATTTATACGATTTACATAATTATTATCATAAACAAAATTAATTCTAAACAAAAAATAAACACATGTATAACTAGAAATTAACTAATTTGGTTAATCCAAATTATGAAATAATTTTTTATAGTAAATTAACAAAAAAAAAAATACGTAGTAATAATATTTTCTTTTAATATACATATATATTGAAATAACTCTTTACCATTATATATTCAAATATTTACAATCATTTATGTTCAATCATAGAATAAAGAATTTGAAGAATATTCAAGTAGAAGAAAAGTGTAAAATTCAAAAATGAAAACTGGGTACCAAAATCGTAGTATATATAATAAAATTCTCAGTCAAGGCATAGAGTAAATTTCTTTCTTCGAGAGATATTCATACAACTGTATTCATGAATCATGTGTATGAAATATATAAATTATGAATGTATGCGTACCGAAAATTTCTTGAATTTGAAAAAGAATTTTATTTCATATTTTCAATTCTTATGGATTTTCACAATATTTTAGGGATTAAAAATTTTTAAGAAAATCTTTCGTAAAATTACATACATATTTTCCATACTGACGTTCATAAATCAACTTTTAACCGACCCCTATATATTAGCAGACCCGTAAAATATTGTGAAAATCCATAAGAATTGAAAATATAAAATAAAATTCTTTTTCAAATTTAAATTAAAGAAATTTTCGGTACGCATACATTCATAATTTATATATTTTCATTTCAAATTATATCACTATTTTAATAAAAAAAATCTATACTTGTACTTTTATGTAGAGTGAGAAATTGCACAAAAAAATAATATATGAGTGTAAATTGTAAATACGCAATTATAAATATAAAATGCAATACAATACAAAACAATTACAACAAGTCAACAAGTTACATTTGTTTTTTTCTTGTTTAGCTCTCTATCTCCTCTACATATTTTTTAAAAAGAGAAATAAATTTATTCTTCTTTGTTTTTTCCTTTGCTTTTACTTATATATATGCTAAGGCTCTGGTACCTAGTTTTTAAATTTTTTTTTTTTAAATTTTTATGTTGAATCCTCTTTAAATTCTTTACTCTATGGTTCAATATAAATTAAAATATATTCAAATAAAAATTATATACATATTAAAAATAAAATTAAATTAAAAATTATTTTTAATTTGATTTTAAAATAAACTTATAAATAAAGTGTAAGTCATACAATTTCTAATTATAAAGTTAATAAAAAAAAAAGAAGTAAGCGAAAAGGGGTACCTTGCTTATGCTGATACGCGAAACGCTTACCCCCAGAGAGGGAGAGATGTTATACCTTAAAATTATTGAGAAGCAATTTTACAAATAACACTATATAATAGCATAATATTATATGGACATGAACATTCAATATTCCAATTAAATATATAAATTATCCCACGATTTAGTAATTGCTAAATTGACAAAAATACGAAGTTACAACGGATGTTCCCACATATAATAACTTCTAATTAGCTAACAAACAAATTATATTTCGATAAGAAATTATTAAATATATCCAATTACGATTTTAGCACCGAAATATTAATATAAAAAATATTACAATTCCCATACTCAAAAATTACTGATCAATAATATTCAAAAGGTAAATCAAGCTATATCATAAGCACGGCATACTTTTTCGTGGCATTCTGATTTTAAGGTATTCAACAAATCCAGTCGGTGTTTTTAATTAAAACTTCCTTTCCTACATATCAAATCCTCTAAGTCTAAGATTAAAATTCCAAAACCTGAACTTACAACACAATCAATTCATTACACGACCAGTAAAAATCAGCCGTTCGTCATACAAACCCTGTGGCACAATATGTGCTGGATAGAGACCCCCAGTTAACTTCAATATTAAGGACTAGGTAATTAATTAATTTTATTTTAGGACTATTTCAATTTATTTATATTTATATATTAAACGCATAGCTGACGAAAACGCTATACATAGTTTGTGATACGAAAAGGTACAGACAATGGATATGGAACGCAATTTTACAGTTAATGATAGACAAGATAAATGATGATTCTATCTTTCCATTAATTATATTATGCATAAATGTAAAATACAAAAATTTACTACGTTTTTCTAAAGTTGGTAATGTTAATCGTAAAAGAAAAGTTAATCGTACCTGATAAGGTGGTAAGGTATATAGGGATTACCCTAATTGAATTCACGCAAAACTAAACGTAAGAACCTTTTTTTGGACAGATTCTATTCTATTGACATGAAAAACATAATAGAGCGATCATACCTGACACACATACTGCAAAAGTGGACGAACTAAATAACACCAACTGTTGTTGAAAGAGTTTTCAACTCATACGGATCAGAAAATTTACGATAATATCATTTAATAAAACCTGAATTAGCATTTAATGAAACCTAACATGGAACATTAATAAATATAAGTTTAACATCAAGTAATATTCCCAGGTCCATAACTATCAGATTTATTTAAAGCTATACTATTAATTTTATAGTCACATAATAAGTGAAATATATTTACGACTAAATGACAAATAACATATAGTACTAATTTGAATAGAAATTTTTCCTGTTTTACTCGTATGTTGTTTTAATTAATTTGCTATGGATGTTATTGTATCTTTATTTACTCGCAATATTTTACTAAGAACATTGTTTTGTAATTAATTTGAATTGGATTAAACTAATACTTTAGTTTTGTAACCAAAAACTAATGTTTAGTTTTGATTTAGTTTTGTAGTTTTTAAATAAAAATAAGCTGCTATGCCAAACTAGGAATACATCAAAACTAGTAGATAGTTTAATAAAACTTCAGATCCCTATAGCTATATTTATATTTTATATAATTCGAAATCTTTGATTTGATCTACGTGTATATATACATATACACTGAAAGGTGTGTGCTAAATTTAATTTAAATATGATACCAAACAATTATTAAAATATAACTGGATATTTTTTATATGCACTCACTGAACTTACGAAGTTAAAATTTAACAGGCATATACTAGATCATGAAGCTAGTATAACAATTACTATAAAATATTGAGCAAAGAAACGCCGTCGCTATTTTTTTTTGTAACTTTTTAAATCTGAACCATGATTTCTATTTTATAAGTTGCTCTTCAGTACTTAGGTACTTTGCTAAGTTTGCGAATTAATAAGCTTTTGCAATTAGTTTTGTTTTGTTACCGACTCATGCTACCGACTGAATTTCGGGGCACTGGCATCAAATATAATGTAAAGAAAAAAATATTTGAACAATTTTCATTTTTTAAACTTCCACAACTTCACAACTGAATCGTATATCTTATATTGTGGATTACTCATAAGTTTGGACTCTACATATCAAATGGATACTAACAAAAACAAATTAAAACCACCATTTAAAGTTGTAAACACTGGCCTACACTCTGATCATCGATAATTTTTAAAAGTTTAAATACATTTAATTATTTTATAATTTTACAAGCATTTTATTCACTAAACTTACATTAACAAAACTTACTCCTCGAATATCTTCTTCTTCACGTTTCGAAATACGTTTACGCCAATCATCTTCTCCACTTTTTTGTAAGGCCGCAAGTCGTTCCGCAATGGAACTTGTTTTGGCAACTCCATATTGATCTGGTCTCATGACCTAAAATATATTTATAAAAACATCATTACACAAAAAATAAATTTGTTAAAAATGAACAGTGAAAATGAAATAATTTTTCCTATAATATTTTATTGGAAAAATTATTCTGCTTTTCCATTTCGTATAAACAAACCTGTGTATAACTTTTCTGAATTCCACCTCTTAAATATCCTGGTAATGTGCTCAAATTTTCCTTTCGTTGTAAATGTTCAGAATTTTTCCCGCTGTTATTTGCATTCTCTTCTGAGGAATTTAAATTTATGTTTTTCAAAAGTCTAACAAATCCTGCTGTTGCTGGCTGATTACCATAATTTAAATCTCCAATTGACGCAGCTGGAAGATCTAATGTTGACTGTATAGATGAATGACTTTTACTTTTGGAAATTAAATTTCTGGAAAATTATATAAAAATCATTAATACTAAAAACATTGAGTTAGCAGAACTTCACTTATATTTTAATAATAATTAAATTACGTGTTCTTTAGTTAGACAGTTCAAAAACTGTATTATTTTAATATTGGCTAAGATGAGCAAAGAATACTGTGTACTTAGAGTAAATATACATGAGAGAGGAGACGTTATAATGCTATTTAGCCCCAACGAACTTTTAATTGTCAGCTTTTACTTGTCAGAAAAACTGAGATTAGTTGTCAATTAGTTGTTAGTTGCACATTTGCTGTCAAAATAATCTGTTAAGAGCTATGTATGAAATTCAAAACAGCTTTCAATTAGCAAAAGTTTTGTGACAGTGTCGTAATCAGGATTTTCTTTTTTTGAGGCACTTATTATTTCAGACGGAATTATTTAAAAATATATATTTTAGATTCCCTAATGATATGGAAACGAAGATAAGATGGTTTTTTGAAGTAAATATGTTGTCAGAATATTAGAAACAATTCAACATACCGTTTTAATATTATTATAAATTACAAAACAACAATAAAATAGTTTTCTATTAAGAAATAAATATATAACATTTCATTTTCATAACTCATTTCAAAAATATGAAAATATTTATTCAAATCTATTATTTGGTTATTAAATTTATAAAAAAAAGCTTTTCTAAAATAAAAAGAGCTTTAATACACTAGCTGCAGTTTCTGAAGCCGTCACTATAAAAAACATCTCTTTTCCCCCCACAAAAAACACACAATTATAGATATAGCGTCTCCTGTATATTTACTCTAAGACTGTGTAAGTCATAAGAAATTAAACATCTAAGAATATATTTTTTCAACTTCCTTTCCGATGAAAATTGCTTAAATTCAAATTACATAAAATTCAAAGCTTAATTATTTAATTTTAGTTTCTCACGAAAAATTACATCAGGCCGTTAACTTGGTTGAGTTCATTAAATGATCCCAACTCAAAACTACAAAGATGGGAAATTAAATTAAATGAATTTGATTTTAATATAGAATATATTAAAGGTATTAGGTAGCTGATTTCCTTAGTAGAATCAATATTGATAGATAAGAACGAAATCAATACATTAGATATAAATACTAATAATCAATCAATTGACCTTAATGATAATGAAAGTAATTCATAGGCTACTACAATTCATAGTGATTCCGAAAATTTGTGCAATCACATTTCCAATTGTAGAAAATATTGTTAATAAATATTTAACCCAAATTCACTTGGTAAATAAAACAGAAGAATTAATTCTTAAATATAGAAAGTATCGTGTAATATATCTTTGCGAAGAAGTCCTTAAAAATGAAAATTATTTAAATAATATGTTCAGACGCTTAATTAAAGTAGGTACTACGTACTACTGCTATTTATTCAGAATTAAACGATAATAAATATTCAATTTTACAAAATAAATTAATTCATTTATTTTGCAATGAACCTAGAATAAAGTTTATAAAATGTTCAAAATTAGCTAAAAAGGTTAAAAATGAATCAAGATCTCTTACAAATAATAAAAGAATTTCACGAAGGAATTTAAAAAAATATTTTTTAACAATTTATACAAATTTAGTAAACACTTATCGGTGTCGAAACTAAATGATAGAAATAGTATTACATTTGTTCAGGTTTTAAAAATTAGAAATACATTATTTGGAAAACCGAAAAAGTTTATATTTGATAACGAGTGTGATAGCCTAAATTTTAAAAAATATTGTAGGCAGGAATGCAGGGTTTGCACTCCAAATTCACCCTTTTGCAAATCAAATTCATTCTTTTGCAAATCAAATTCATCCTTTTACAAATCAAATTTAACTTTTTGTAAATCAAATTAAACCTTTTGCAAATCAAATTCAACTAATAATAAAAAATGTTTCGATAACTTAATTTTTTAGTTTAGCAGTTGATTTTTTCCTTCGATATGTCAATTGTTATTCCTAAATTAATTATATTTCAAAACTTCAAAAGTAAACACCCGCAAATTCAGAAATTGAAGTATTTCAAATTTAATATTTTATAGGTACAAAGAAGTATAAAGACAAAACCTTTTTTTACAATTCAAAAACTGATATTTAAAATAAATAAAATAATTATTACACATTTTATTTATAGAGGTTCTCCTGCAGCAGCTGATGGCAATTGCATACACATGACTCGTAATAGTTATTACAAACTGTTGGATTCATCATGGGGGAGTAAGACGGGAGAAAAACTAATGTGTGTTTAGTCCGTTCAACTAAATCATACGTACCTCACGCGTTTTATGAAGACTTAAGTTGTCCATAATTAACCATGCCTCCATTATATTAACATTTTTTATAATCAGTTGAATTTGATTTGCAAAAGGTTTAATTTGATTTACAAAAAGTTGAATTTGATTTGCAAAAAGGTGAATTTGATTTTTAAAAGGATGAATTTGATTTGCAAAAGGTTGAATTTGGAGTGCAAACCCTGTATATGCTGGTACATTTAACTTCTCCACGAAGTCACACGCGGGTATTCATATATTGAAAGGGCTCCTGGAACTATTAATGAACATATTAGAATTTCAAAATTGACCGAACCTAGTTTAGATATAGAAAGTAAAATTTTAAACAAGACAATCCATTCAACAATTAATGTTAAACCTATAGATATTCTTAACGGTAAACAACAAATTTTGAAGCGATAATATTTTAAATATTATACAGGTCCCAGCAATTCTGCTATTAATAATATTTATTAACGCTAACAAATCCCTGGCAAGCCCTAATTAATATTGAAAAATTAGAAACAGAAGGTGGATTTACTATAATTCAACGAGAGGAAATCTCAATAATTGAATATTATAATAAAATAATTCACATAATGGGTTTAGATAAGATAGAAATAACTATAAATATGATCGAGAATCATATAAATTTTACATTTATGCCACAGATGACGAAAATAATATTAAAACTTTAAATGATAAAATTAAAAAAATAATTCCATATAGACATAAAAGATCTCTATTTAATTTGGGAGTTTCAGCATTAAAATGGATTTTTGGAACAATGGACGAAGGAAATAAAATTGAAATAGAAAATCATCTTAAAGACACAGCAGAGTTGTTAAGTAATGCATTATATTCGTACTGCATTAGCGGAGCATTATCGTATTACCAAATAATTCAAATTGAATTAATTTACTGCATTACTTGTAATGGCATAGGTACTTAAATATTTTCATCACTCATTACAGTACTGATAATGGAGTAATGCATTATCTTAAAAGTAATGACATTTTTGAATTACTTTACTGCATTACAAATACTTCACATTTTTATGGTGAAGTATTTTGAAGTACTTTTGAAGCATTTATTTTATTTAAGTTGTTTTCAGTAAACATACGAATTCTGCATTTTTGCTATTATTTTGCACACCACTGTAAATATTAAATATAAATACCATAAAATTATTAATTTTATTCATTTTACTTCAAAATAATTCCCAGTACTTCAAAGTAATGCACGGTACTTCATTGAAGTATCAAATACTTCGAAGTATTTTGAAGTACTTCCTTGAAGTAAAAAGTACTTCAAATTACTTCAAAGTACTTCACCATAAAAATGTGAAGTATTTGTAATGCAGTAAAGTAATTCAAAAATTTAATTATTATTGAGATAATACATTACTCCATTACCAGTACTGTAATGAATAGTTGAAAAATTTAAGTACAGAATTACTTTATAAAAAAATAATGCATTATATTTCAGCATTACTCGGTAATAATAATGCATTACTTTTTTAATGAAATATTTAACAACTCTGTCACAGGTGTATATTGAAAATCGAATAGAAAATTCTAATAAACAAGTAAAAATAAATTATTCAATTAAAAAAAATATTCAATTATACAAACTAGTATAAATAAAAGCCAACAAGTGATTATACATTGAGGGGCTCTCATGAGAGTTCACACAGTGCAGACATTTTTATTTAATGATAAAATTGAATTCATTGACAAAATATAATTTAAATCCAATTATTGTAAAAAAAATAAACTTTTTTGAAAAAAAAAAAAAATAGTTTTTATGAATGAAATAGATGAGGATGATTGTGAAAAAAATAAAGCTAAATCGCGGAAACGCGATTTAAGTGAAAATAGTTTTTCTGAAAATATTAATAAAAAATCCAAAATGTCTGGAAAAAAAATGAAAAAACTAAGCCTAAGCTTAATGATATTAAGCAAGAAAATGAAAATTTAAAAAAAGAATTAAATAATCTTAAGCAAATTATAAATAATTTGAAAAATACTATTCAAAAAAATAATTCAAATAATAATAATAGTGATTCGGAAATGGTAGATAACGGAAATAATCAAAGTGATATATATATTCAACAAATAATGAACAATTAAAAATAAAAGAAAATGAAAAAACAATATCTAAAGAATTAACGGAACACGATAATATTAATAAGTTGATATTTAATACCAACCATGGTAAGATTAATAATATAAATCTAGAGAATAAAACTTCTCAAAATAAAAATTTAACTAAAGAATCTACTCAAAGTATTAAAAAAAATATATTACCTCCTATATATGGTGAAAATATAAACACTCAAGAATTAATTACAAAAATTGAGAAAGAATTAAAATTAAAAATTAAAGACTTTGAAATAAAAAAGATCAATACAAATAAAATTGCAATTAAAACAAATAAAAATTAAGATCATAATGAAATAAAAAAGTTATTAGTTGAAAATAATGAAAAATTCTATACATACACTATGTTGGAAAATAAGCCAAAAAATATTCTAGTAAAAGGTCTTGTGAAACTCCAGAAGATATATATGAAACTATTAAGGAATTTAATTCAAATTCAATTGAATTTTTAAAAGTTAACCGATTTTCAACAAGAAAATCAATATTAAATAAAATATAATTACCAATATATGTAATTCAAATTTCAAATAAAACTCCCATCAATGAGGTTAAAGAAATAAAAACCATTAATCACCAAATAGTGCAGTGTGACAATTTAAAAAAATATAATATTATGCAGTGCAAAAGATGCCAGCGATATGGACATGCAGCAATCAATTGTTCAATGGATTATAGATGCGTCAAGTGCCAGGAACCACATGAATTGCCAAATAAATTTGACTAATAGTCAAAAAGACCAACTTTATTGCATATTATGTAATAAAAATGATCATCCTGCATCTTATAGAGGATGCATCCACCATAAAGAGCTACAAAAAAAATTGCTAGCTAAAAAACAAGAAATTAGATTAAAAAGTCAAGGTAAAGATACACAAATTAATAATATATATTCTAATGGAAAATCATATTGGGAAGCTGCAAAAGAAGCTTTAAACATAAAAAATACATCGGGTAATATGCCAAAAAATGAAAATAATCAATTAGATTTAATAAATTGCGTAAGTGCTTTATCAAATCAATTAAAAAGATTTGAAAATATTATACAAAATCAAAATAACAAAAATATATCAATTTTTAAATTTAAGTTCTAATGATGATTAGTCTAATCTAAATGCATTAAAAATAATTTCAGTAAATGTAAATTCATTAGTTTCACATCAAAAAAGATTAATATTAGGTGATTTCTTAAAAAGCAATAAACCAGACTTAGTATTAATTAACGAAACTAAGTTTAATCAAAACCACAAAATACAATTTAAAAAATATATTTAGTAAGAAACGATAGGAAAAAAAATCCAACAAAAGGAGGAGGGGGGAACTGCTATTTTAATTAGAAATGATATAAAACATTATGAATTTAATAGTACGATATTTTCAAAATTTAGTTGCTTAGAATTAAGCGTAGTATATTTCAATTTAAAAAACAATAAGAAATTATATGTAATTTCTGGTTATGCAGCGAAGGATGAATCACACACTTTTAAGGTAGAATTAGAATTACTTTTAAATAACTGCAATTACATAACATTAATAATTATTATATATTAGCTGGTGACCTAAATGCAAAGCATACATCATGGGGAAACTCTGAGAATAATAGTAGAGGTAATACTAGGTATAATTGGGTAGAAAAAAATGATTTTAAATACAAAATTAGATTCCATAGCTCATTATCCTACATTTCCAAAAACAAACTCATATAAAGATATACGAATACAATTTAATTATTTCGAGAATTCGGGAAAACTAAAAACATATGATTACGATAGTGATCATAGGGCGCTAGATTTTACAATAAATTTAGGAAATTATGACGATCTTTGTATACAGAAACAAAAAAATAAGAATATTTTTAATTATAATAAGACTAATTGGGATATGTTTTGAAAAAATATAAAAACGAAATAGGAAATAATGATAAGTTAATTCCAAATGATGTAAATTTATGTAATAATGATATAGAAAGTTATATATGTAAATTAAATGAAATTATTAAAACTAGTATAATTAAATCAATACCAATATATAAGACACAAGATACATCAGAGGTGTATAATAATACTATAATAGAAAAATTAAACAAAAATAAAAAAATAAAATATTAAAGAAAATTAATGAAATATTTAAAACACAAATAAATCCTCAAAATCATATAGATGAAATTAATCTATTAAAGTCAAAGCTAAAAAATGTAAAAAATCTTATTAAAGAAAACATTAAAATCGAAATAAATAAATATTGAAAAAAAAATTTGAAAATATTAACCCTAGAAATAATCAAATGTTCACAGAAATTTATTAATTGTAAAAAGAAATCTGACGGTTATCCATCAACGTTGAAATGCGGAAATCTTTCATCAAACGATCCTAAAGTTGTGTCAAATTTCTTTGCGGATTTTTTCAAACAAGCATTTACTGATAATGATTTTATACCTGACCAAAACTACTTCTCTTATTTAAATAATTACGCTCAGACCTCTCTAGTTTCTGTAAATATTAATTTAGATAGTGTTGTCGAAAAAATTGGTAAATTGAAAGATGATTACTCATCTGGTCCTGATGGACTGCCTGCCATAATTCTAAAGAATTGTATTGGTAGCCTGGCGCAGCCTCTTACAACGCTTTTTCAAAAATCTCCGGCCCTGGGGATTTTTCCAAGTTTCTGGAAGGATTCATTTATTATCCCCGTTCATAAAAAGGGCTGCAAAGCGGAAATTAGTAACTATAGGCCAATTGCTAAGCTATCATGCATTCCTAAACTTTTTGAGAGTATTGTTTATGATACCCTCTACTTTCACTGTAAATCCTTGATTTCACCAAAACAACACGAGTTTTTGAAAGGCAGATCGACGACTACCAATTTAACTGAGTTTGTTTCTAGTAGTCTGAATGCGTTGGAGGATGGTCATGATGTTGATGCAATTACTACTGATTTTAGCAAAGCATTCGATAAACTTTCGCACAGTGTTATTTTGTTTAAATTTCGAGCTCTTGGTTTTCCACAAACTTTTTTGTGCTGGTTGAGGTCTTATTTAAATAATCGTCAGTACAGGGTGTTGTTTAGGTCCGTTCCGTCCGATATTTTTATGGCCAAATCTGGTGTACCTCAGGGTAGCCATCTTGGCCCATTAATATTTAATTTATCTATTAATGATGTTGCCTTAATTATTAAACAATCAGAAAGTAATATCTATGCTGACGACATGAAAATTTCTAAACTTATTTCTTCTCGCTTTGATAGTTACGTCCTTCAGGATGATTTAAATAACTTTACGCTTTGGTGCTCTAAGAACCATCTGGAGCTTGACGTTAATAAATGCCAAAGTATTACATTTTCTCGTAAACGCATACGTCAACCACCTCGTCATTATTATTTAAACGGGGAACTGGTTCCTAGAGTTGAGGCTATTCGGGATTTAGGTGTTCTTTGTGATAGTGAATTAAACTTTCACTCACATTTTGATAATTTAGTTAGTAGGGCTAACTCTATGCTAGGTTTCGTTAAACGTTGGTCAAAAGAGTTTTCTGACCCTTATGTCACTAGGACGCTTTATATGACGTTTGTAAGACCAATTCTTGAATATGCCTGCCAGGTCTGGTCCCCATATCAACAAGTACATATCCAAAGGATTGAATCGGTCCAGCGAAGATTTGTAAGGTTTGCTCTTCGTGGGCTTCCTTGGGTCGATTCATACAACTTACCGCCATATGTCGACCGCCTCAAACTTATTGATCTTCAAACTCTAGAAAGGCGACGGGAAATAGCTGACATAGTATTTGTACATCAAGTTATTTCTGGCATGATCGAATCTCCTTTTATTTTAGATCGTATGAGCTTTAATATTAATGTACGTTCACTGAGATCTGTAGCGCTGTTTTGGTTACAATTTCATCGTACCGATTACGGGAAAAACGAGCCTATTACCAGAATGCTTCGTGCAGTTAATAATAGTGCTGACAAGTTTGATTTTAACTATAGCAAACTTCAACTTAAAAAGTTATTAAAGAGTGAATGAGATATTTATGTATATTTTTTGTATTTTATGTAAATTTATATTTGTGTTAATAACTTGACAAGTGGTTCTTGCATGATTTATGACTAACTGCTTTTAGCATGCTTTAATTTGATTTTTTTTTTATTTCTTCGAATTAACAGGTGACAGCAGAAGGAAAGTAACGTTCTTTTCAGAACTGTGAAGCCTAAAGCTAGTGGTAACCTGTTAATTACGTATTTATGTATTTGTCTTATATGTGTTATATGAAAATCTATATTATATGTTTACTTAAATTGTAAGTATGTTTATGTTATTTTTATGTTTAAAATAAAAAGATAAATATATAGTAAATATATAGATTTCCGATTTCATGAATTTCAATTTTTATAACTAAATGCTGTTTGCAATTCGCATGATTAATTATTATATATTTAATTGATAATTTTCAAAGCCTCAAATTAATGGGTGACAGTGGAAGGAAGTAGTAGCGTTCTTCCTAGATCGATGAAGCCTGAAGCTAGTGGTAACCTTTTTAATTTGTTTGTTTTTATACTTATATATATTAAATATTTTGACGAATGGTTTTTTCATGATTTTTGAGTATTACAAACTGCTAATTGCAATCTAACAAGTTTTTTTTTTTTTTTTATTTTTCATTTTAAATTTTAAGCCCCAAATTATCAGGTGACAGTGGAGGGAAGTAGTAGCGTTCATTACAGAATTGCGAAGCCCAAAACTAGTGGTAACTTGTTAATTTGTTTGGTTTTTGACGCTGGTACGATATTTCATTTCTTCCTTAGCGAATTATTTTTATTTTTATTTTTATATACTTATAGTTTTAGAACTACTTTAGTTCTAACAATTTTACTTTTTTTAATTTTTTAATGATTTGAATTAGCAGGTGACGACATAGAGAAGTAGTAGCTTTTTTTCAGAATTGTGAAGCCCTATGTAAGTGGTAGCTTGTTAATTCAAATTTTAATGTTTTGTTGCTTTAATTTTTATATATTTATTTTTTATTTTATTTATTTAATTTATTTAACTGTTTGTATTAAGCAGTAAGTGTCTAATCTAGTAATATCTGCTTTGTTTTCGGTGGTGGAAACATCAGAGCTTAATCCATTGCGGATAGTAAAATATTTCTCAGCATGTGAGAAAGTGCAAGAAATCAAGCATAAGGATAAAAAGATAATTTCTCTCTATATATATGTTTCTCTTTAACATAAAATACTAACATTATCTCTCCTTATGCTTGTTTTCGCTGATCCAAACAAATTATCGGTCACTTTTTCAGGCCCCATTTTCTTGGTTACGAGAAGATGGAGCTTGGGTCTGAGATTGATGAGGATTAGATACTCGATTACTAATTGAAAAGACAATTATTATATTCCGAAAAATATCTACCACGTGTTTTTTAATTATAAACTATTAATTAAAATGGATAGTGATTTAGTACGGATAGATAAACTTAAAAATAGGGAGCAATGGTTAACATGGAAATTTCAAATTAAAATATTATTAAAAGCTGGTAATATGTGGGATCTGACTGTTGGTGTACAACCAATGCCAATTCAGAATTCCACTGAATCTACTGAGGCTTTTGAAAAGAGAGTTGGAATTTGGACATCACTAGATAATAAGGCACAAAAAATTATCGTTACAACGATGGCACAGGAACCGCTGCTGCACATAATGAGCTGCGATACTGCAAACCAAATGTGGACAAAATTAGAAAGCGTTCTAGAACAAAAATCAAAAACTAATATTCATTTATTGCAGCAACGATTTTATGGGTTTGTAAAAAGTCCAGATGATAGTATATATCAATTCATATTTCTAAATTAGAAAAAATAGTGCAACAATTTAAAGACCTGGGTGAGAATATTTCAGAGAGCATGGTCATAACTAAAATTCTTATGACCTTACCATCGAATTTTAACCATTTCTATTTAGCATGGGAATCCACAGCATCAAATGAGCAAACTCTAAAAAATTTAACAGCAAGATTGTTAATGGAAGAATCGCGACATGAAAATCAAAATCCAGATGAAGTTGAACCACTGTTTGCAAATAAATTTAAACCTAAAATTAAAATAAATACAATAATAAAATTAATTACAGTAAAATTAGTGACAATGAGGTTAAAAATAAAATATCAGGTAAATGTTTTTTGTGTAAACAAGCTGGTCATTGGAAAGGAGAATGTTCACGAAGAAAGAATAATCCAAAAATTGGTAATAGCAAATGTGATGCGCTTTTGAGTCAAATTCTACCGTCATTTGAATATGAAACGGATAAAAGCTGGTATATTGATTCTGGTGCAAGCGATCATATGACATTTCACAAAGATTAGTTTGTTAACTACAAAAGTTTTAGAGTTGGTAATGGTGAAACTACTATGGCATATGGTCGTGGTCAGATTAATGTTTTGGCATATAATAATGCGCAATGGCTTAATAAACATTTAGCTGACGTATTATATGTACCAGATATAAAATTTAATTTATTTTCTTCCAATAGTGCTCTAGATAAAGGCTTAAAACTAATTTCTGACAACAAAACGTGTGAACTGACTAAAAATGGTGAAACTATAGTAATTGGTATCAGAGAAAATCGATTATTTAAATTGATGATAAAAGTCCTGTTAGTAGATAGTGGTGTAGGTGAAGCTCATGTAGCTGCAAAAATATTTTCATTGAGATTGTGGCATGAACGCTTGGGTCATCAAAATATTATACAAGTAAAACGAACGCTGATAAATAAAAATATTAAATTCATTGACGATGAAAAAGAGTTTGTGAATCGTGTGCTAAAGGGAAACAGCATAGATTACCATTCCCACATAGTGAATCAAGAGCATCTGTACCAGGTGAATTGGTCCATACAGATTTATGTGGTCCAATGCAAGTTTCATCATATGGTGGTTCAAGGTATTTTTCAATATTTAGAGATGATTGTTCTAATTTTAGGCATGTATATTTCATCAAAGTAAAATCAGAAGTATGTGAACTGATTCAGAAGTATGTTCAAGAAGTAAAAATGGATACTGGCAATACAATTAAGACATTAAGATCAGACAATGGTCTTGAATATATGAATCAAAATGTTGAATCATTATTACGTCACAATGGTATACGTCATCAAACCAGTAATGTTTATACACCACAACAAAATGGAAGAGGTGAGAGAGATATGCGGACAGTAATGGAATTAGCACGATCTATGATTTATGGCAAAAATGTAAATTTAAAATTGTGGTCTGAAGCAGTAAATACTGCAGTATATATTTTAAATAAAACTGGACCAAGTCCAACAAAAGAAAAATCACCATTTGAAATTTGGTTTAAAAAATCACCAAACATAACCTTTTTTAAAATTTTTGGTTGTGAAGTTCATGTTCATGTTCCAAAAGAAAAAAGAAGAAAATTAGATGCATAATCAAGAAAAGGACTCTTTGTTGGATACGCAGAAAATGTTAAAGGTTTTCGTTTATGGATGCCAGATACCAAAAAAATTGAAATATCAAGAGATGTATTATTTAATGAAAATCAAGAATTTGTTCACAATAATAAAAATATCGATGAAATTAATACGACAGAATGGCTACCAGATTCTATAGTACAAAGTATTGACAGTTCATCTGAAAACAAAGAAATATTGGAAAATGATTATAAAAAAATTAATACGTCAGAAATAGTGGAAGATAATAAAAATTGAACAATTGTTCATGAAGAAGTTATTGATTCAGGAGATGATGTTGCTGACTGTACAAAATGCGAAATATGTAACAGTCCAAAATCGCGATTATCAGATATCAATAAAAATCGAGATGAACGTCTTGCTCGTGAAAATCTTAAAATTCGTCTAAGAAAATGTAACGCAAATTGCAATGTTTTATTATCAGAAGGTTTTGCTTTTGTAAGCGAATACGATGAGCCAACGACTTATGATCAAGTTATGAAATCCGAATATTGTGAGCAATGGAAAAATGCTATGAATGACGAAATTTCATCGTTAATAAAAAATAAAACTTGGCAGCTTGTAGATTTACCGACAAACAGAAAGGTAATTGATAATAAATGGTTATTTAAAATAAAATATTCTCCAGGTGAAAAAATAGAGAGATTCAAAGCTCGTTTGGTGATTCGTAGTTTCACTCAAGAATATGGAATTGATTACCAAGAAACATTCAGCCCGGTGGTAAAATTTTCTTCTATTCGGACAGTATTTGCTGTAGCAGCGGCTGAAAAATTGAAGCTCAAGCAGTTTGATATAAAAACAGCTTTTCTAAATGGAGACTTAGCAGAAGATATTTACATGGTTCAGCCACCAGGTTATAGTAATGGTACAAAAAAGGTTTGTAAATTACAAAAAAGTTTATATGGTTTAAAACAAGCATCTCGTTGCTGGAACAAAAAATTTACAAACTTTCTTCAAAAATTTGATTTTAAAATTAGTAAATCAGATCCATGTATTTTTATGAATCATAAAAATGGTAAAAAAATTTTGCTTGGTATTTATATTGATGATGGACTAGTAGCAGCGACTGGTGAAGCTGACATCAATTTATTGCTGAACTATTTAAAAGATGAATTCGAAATAACAGAATCAAACGCGAATTACTTCCTCGGATTAGAGATAGTGGTCAGTAATGATGGGTCGATAAAAATTCAACAAGAAACATATGCAAAGAAGATACTCAGAAAATTCAACATGCTTGAATCAAAATCTGTTTCAACACCAGCTGAAATATCAAAATTTGCAGATAGTTCATTTGCTATAATGAACTTTCCATTCAGAGAAGCTGTTGGTAGCCTTATGTATCTCGCAGTAGCAACAAGACCAGATTTAGCTTATTCAATTAGCTATGTTAGTCGTTTTTTGGAGAAACCAAGTCTTACAAATGTAAATCAAATTAAGCGTATTTTTAAATACATTAATGGGACTAAAAATATTGGTATAAATTTTAATAATAACGTAAATTGTATCTGAATTGTTTTAGTGATGCTGATTATGCTGGAGATGTACAGACACGAAGATCTACTAGTGGATTTGTTTTCTTGCTATGTGGCGGTGCAGTGCACTTTCCACCACAGAATCCGAATATGTATCTGGTGCTGAAGCAATAAAAGAGCTTAAATCAGTGGTTAAATCAGCTTTTTATGGAATTGGTACCAAACAACACTACGTTGCCTGTATTACATATGGACAATCAATCAGCAATCAAATTAGTAAAAAACCCTGAACTCCACAAGCTTACAAAGCATATAGATGTTAAATACCATTTTATTCGTGAAAAATTTTAAGAAGGATTTTTTGAACTAAAATATAAATCAAATTGCAGATATTTTAACAAAATCTTTAAGTAAAGTAAAATTTAAAAAATTTCGTTATGAAATGAACATGCAATAATATTAAAATGTAAGATGAAATTGTATCAAAAAGGTGAATTTAAATAGTTTTATAAAATGTATTAATTTTAAAATATTGATGTAATTTTGAAATATTTGAAATATTGATTTTTTGCGAATTTTTATAAAATTAGAGATATACTACTAGAAACTTATCAATTTTTTTAATGAATTTGTAAATTAAAATTAATTTTCTTTGCTAGTTTTATATAAAAAGTGGATGTGTATAAATTCATTGTAATTCACCATTAACATTTATTCTGTATTCAATTCTATTCTGTATTTAATCAGATGTTTCAATTTCATTATTTCTCTTTATTAATAATTATCCAATTGTTATACCGACTTTTCTTTTTCAAGTTGCTGTAATAAAAATTCTTCTTCTTTGTCGAACAATCAAAAAGTAAGGTCTTTTTATTTAATTAATACAAAATTTTAACAACTTTACTAACTGATATTAATATAGACTGTAACAGATTATTAATAGATGAATATGATAACTATTTAGTTGAAGTACAACATGATAAATTAAATTTACTAGGAAAAACCTTTGAAAATGTACATAAAATGAATAATGAGCTCGGTAATCCTGAAATTATTAATATGGTTAAAAATTCTACGGAGAAATTCCAAGAAGAATATGAATATCATAAAGATAACAAAATTACAATTACAAATTTTAATTCGGAATTCTGTGCAAATAATATTGATAATCATGATATTTTCATTAGTCTTGAAAATCTTAAAGCAATATTTAATTCGTTAAACAACAAAAAATCCTGTGGTATTGATGAAATACCCAATCTTGTCCTGAAAAAAATACCAAATATAGTAATAAAAGAATACTGTACTTTGTTTAACAATTTACTTAATAATAGTCATTTTCCAGACATGTGGAAAATTGCTAAAATTATCCCAATAAAAAAACCTAAGAAAGACCATCCAGATCCTAATAACTTCAGACAGATTAGTCTTTTACCAAATATTAGTAAAATTTACGAAGTATTAATTAATAGAATTCTATTAAAATTTATAAAAAATAAAAATATAGTACCAAATAATCAATATGGTTTCAGAAGGAAACATTCAACTTTACATGCTATAAATAAGTTATCATCAAATATATGTTGGCACTTAATCAAAATAATTGTGTAGCGGTATGCACAATTGATTTGGAAAAAGCATTCGACACTATATGGATAGATGGCTTAATACATATTTTAATAGATTATAATATCCCTAAATATCTAATAATTTTAATATATAAAATGATAAATGACAAAAAAAAATTTGTAACAAACGGAAAAGACAAACTCAAAAATATTTAATATGACAAACGGACTACAACCAGGGACAATAAACTCACCTTCATTATTTTCAGTATTCTTTAGTAGAATACTAAAACTTAAAGAGATTAATAATGAAATAAACAATTCAATTGCTTTTGTAAGATCTACAATATATACTGTAGGTAAAAAGCCTTCAAATTTAAAAAAAAAATTACAAGATATGTTTATAAGAACACAATACTTTCTGACCTCTTGGAAACTAAGAGTTAATGAAAAAAAATGTGAAACCATATTGTTTAGACCAGGTTTAGAAAAATCGAATTTAGATATAAGAAAAAATTTCAAATTTATACTATTGATAATAAACCAATAGAACATAAAGTTAATGTTAGATACTTAGGGGTAATATTAAATCATAGACTGAATTACAAGTCATATAGAGTCTCAAGTTAATAAAGCAAAAACAGCATTTTTTGCAATTAAAAAACTATTTTATAATAAGACTATTACTGCAAAAGTGAAAATAATAGCATATAAATCGATAATAAGACCAATTTTATGCTACGGTAGTCCGATATGGTATAACATAAATCCTTCGCTGATGGAAAAATATAGGCTATTCGAAAGGAAATGCATACGCAGTTGCCTGAACGAACATAGAGATCCCCATTATAATTATAAAAAATTTACGTGAAATAAATATATATATATGATAAATCAAAAATGGGTAGAATTGATAATTTTATTATAAAATTAAATAGAAATTATTATAATAATATTCATAATGTAACAGAAAATAGTAACATATGTCATATGTATTATCCTAATATAAGTTATTTTGAACAATGTATGGTAACTAGATACATTCCACCAGAAGCATTTATTTATCTGGACGAAAATAAATATATTCAAAATATTGATAGTCTTCCAATTATATACCATAAAAACAGAAGAGTAACAAATCTCAATATAAATTATAATGCTCTGACCGATTTTAATGTTAGATATAATACTAATGTACTAGAATATGACAAAAAAAATATTAAAAAATGTCAAAAATCAATTTGGTGGTTAAATGATTAAAATAATAAATTAATAATAGTAATCTTAAAACATAGATTATTCTGTTAGATTTAAGATAGAATTAAGGAGTAGTATTAAGAATAAAAAAAAAAAAAAAATAAAAAAAAAAAAAAAGAATTGGTTTTTAATGGAAATTTTACCAATTATCCGAAATAAAAGAAAAACATTATAAAACAATAAAAACAAAATAAATAAAGACAAATCAAAAGAAAAAAAAATAAGAAAAAATTTATCGAGCCACAAAATACGGCCATATAAATTAAAATTAATATTAAAAATATATTAAAATCTAGCTTTAAGATTGTAAAAAAAAATAAAACGAATATGTATTATGCCAAAAATAAAGCAACTAAAAAAAAAAAGCCAACAAGCTTTAGATGAATTTTTAATTAACATTTTTACTGATGAGATGACAGAAAAATAATAAAGCAATTAGAATATTTTACTAACCAATATAAATCTACTAACTGAAGGATAGAAAAAAGTCAAGCAAATGTTTTTTTTTCTAAACAAATTATGAGTATGTCCATTCTTACACCTGTAGATATCAATATTTATGACATAGATATACTATTTATAATCCAAGAACGCAGAAGTTCCTTAGCAAGTCAAAATCTTAAATTGTATTTTATATTAGAAATTCCTGAAATTAGTAAAACAAAAGCTATTCATTATAAAATTAGTCTTAAGGACTTTGCACATGATACGCGAACTGCGAAATGCGAACAAATCAATTATTCCATGTTTAATTAATTTATTTTAAATAAATTTCTTAAATAAAATTCTTAAAATTAATTATTACCATAATGTTATCAAATTTTTTTTAATTATTTTATGAAATTTATGAAAATAAACTATTTTTTTTTTCTGCGAATTGAAATATCTAGTAGCGAATTGTCAATCATTATTCGCGATCCACTCGCAATCCACATTTTTGCGAATAAAAAATTCGCTCGTTTTTAACCTCAAATTTGTTTTAGTTGTATGGAATATTCACAATTCGCAGTACGCGTTTCATGTGAAAGAACTATCAAGAATTGCGAATATTCGCAGTTCGCGTATCATGTGCAAAGTCCATTATACCGAATTCTAGATTGGAAGAAATTGATAATGAAAATTCTGATATATTGTTGTGGACTTCATTTAAATTAAGTAACATAAAATTAATTACGAGTAGTATGAAATACTATAAAGTCTGGTGATGGGTTGGATGGTCGAAAAAAAAAGATCGCTCAAAATTTTTTTCTAGGCGTTTCCAAGATCGGGGAGTCCGAAAATGCAAAAAAAAAGTGTGCAGTGGACGCGTACGCGTACGCTTTTTATGTGCGCAGCAACATCTCCTAGAACCGCTCGTCCGATTTTAATAAAATTTGGCACACAGGCTCTAACAGACTTCACCCCGGTGCCTTTACAAGATGAGATCGATCCTTTCAGTGGGACCATGTTAGATTTCCCCATTTATGTGTTCTACGGAAAAATGTAAAAAAAAAATTCATGTCTCAGATTTGAATGAAATTTAAAACATAGGTTGGTATCTACAGTGTCCACAAGCCTACCTAGATACAGGTCTGTAACTTCAAGGGGTCCATGGTAAAATTTCCGATTAAAATTTCGTATGCTCTAGAGCAGCGGTTCTTAAACTTTTTACTTCGCGGACCACGGTTTAAAAACTATGAAATCTGCGGACCACCGAATAAAGTTTTATAACAAAAAATAAAATATTTATTTGATTCAATATAACAAAAACTTATTTAATTCAATTTTTAATATAAATTTAATATAAAGTAAATTAAATTCCATTTCATGGTACTAATAAAATAATGTTACAGATCTCTTAAATATAGTTTCACATTTCTACAATTATAATTAAAAAAAAGCTGCTAACTAGGGGGAGCAGATAACTCATAGTATGTTGTTTAACAGCGATTTATGTCCAAAAGTTTTTTGTAATTAACATTATCTTTGTAACAAACAGTGGTTTCTTCAAAAATTGCTCATCTTTATTATTTATTGATTTAATTTTATATTTTTATTTGTTTAATAATAAATAATATTATTAAAATAACTATAATAAGTATAAATATGCGTAATCACGAATCCAACCTGTGTACAAAATTTCATTGAAATTGAATAATATTTACCATATGTTCTAGAACATATGAAATATTAATCGGAAATTTTAGCATGGACCCCCTCAGGCTACTAACTTCTACCTTAGTCTACACATGCGTAATCACGAATCCAACCTGTGTACAAAATTTCATTGAAATTGAATAATATTTACCATATGTTCTAGAACATATGAAATATTAATCGGAAATTTAAGCATGGACCCCCTCAGGCTACTAACTTCTACCTTAGTCTACACATGCGTAATCACGAATCCAACCTGTGTACAAAATTTCATTGAAATTGAATAATATTTACCATATGTTCTAGAACATATGAAATATTAATCGGAAATTTTAGCATGGACCCCCTCAGGCTACTAACTTCTACCTTAGTCTACACATGCGTTATCACGAATCCAACCTGTGTACAAAATTTCATTGAAATTGAATAATATTTACCATATGTTCTAGAACATATGAAATATTAATCGGAAATTTTAGCATGGACCCCCTCAGGCTACTAACTTCTACCTTAGTCTACACATGCGTAATCACGAATCCAACCTGTGTACAAAATTTCATTGAAATTGAATAATATTTACCATATGTTCTAGAACATATGAAATATTAATCGGAAATTTTAGCATGGACCCCCTGAAGGTATTAACTTCTAACATGGCCAACACATGCATAATCAGAAGGTCTACCTTTGTGCCAAATTTCATTAAAATTAGATAATAATTACATGCTATAAAACACGTAATTATATAAAATTCGGAAACTAAAACTGTTTTCTAGGAACCCCCTGAAGGTCTCCAAATTTCAGGAGAGCCAACTAGATTCCAAAATTAGCCTATATATAAAATATCTTTGAAATCGGTTAACAATTACTATATGCTGTAGAGTAGAACATATGAAAAAAAAAAAATTAAAAATTAAATCGGAAATTTAACATGGAATCCCTAATCCTACTAACGTGTAATTTGGTCAACCAATGTAGAATCATGAACTCAACCTGTGTACCAAATTTCATTGAAATCGGATAATAATTGCTGTAGAGCATAAAGAAAATATTCTTCGGAAACTAAGTTGCTCATATATTAGTTTCCCATGAACGTACTGTACCTACCAACTACAAATTTGTGGAGTATCAAATAGATAATTAAATGAAACTGTGTGTTCAATATCATTGAAATTGGGTGAAAGGTACTGTAGATATAGATAGTTGAACTTATGAAAAGTAATTACGGATTTATACATGGACCCACTGAAGTATTGACTTCAAATTTTACAGACACCAAGTACATACGGAAACTATCATATGTACCAAAATTTATGCTAATTAGATAAAAATTACTATATGCTCTAGAGTATACGAAATTTTAATCGGAAATTTTACCAGGGACCCCCTGAAGTTACAGACCTGTATCTTGGTAGGCTTGTGGACAATCATGATACCAACCTATGTTTTAAATTTCATCCAAATCTGAGACATGACATTTTTTTTTACATTTTCCCGTAGAACAAAAACACGTAGGTTGCCACATAAATGGGGAAATCTAACATGGTCCCACTGAAAGGATCGATCTCATCTTGTACCGGCACCTGCGCGAGGTATGTTAGAGCCTGTGTGCCAAATTTCATTAAAATCGGACAAGCGGTTCTAGGAGATGTTGCTGCGCACATAAAAAGCGCAGTACGCGTCCCCCGGACACTTTTTTTTTTTGCATTTTCGGACTCCCCGACCTCGGAAACGCCTAGAAAAAAATTTTGAGCGAACTTTTTTTTTTGACCATCCAACCCATCACCAGACTTCATAGTATTTCATACTATTCGTAATATGATTATAATAATAATATGATTATTTAATGAGAGGGATGATGTTGCATTTCTGATGTCAATTTATTAATATCAGGAAAAATACTTGATAAAGGTCAAGCTCCATTAGTCTTTTTTAAAAGTCGTCACCACTTTTTTCAAGAAGAAGTTATGCAAAATACAAAAAAGCATGAGTGCGGTAGAGACGGAACAACGATTTTTTTCCGAAAAAAAGTCGACAAATCCAACAAAAAAGATGGTTGTCTCCGAAAAAAAGTCGATGAATCCAACAAAAAAGTCGTTGAATCCAACAAAAATGTACTGTCTCCGAAAAAAAGTCGTTGAATCCAACAAAGAAGATGTTGTATCCGAAAAAAAGTTGATTGTGAACAACTTTTTTTTATTAAAACTTGAAATTTGTCTCTTTTATTAAAATTTTCTCAAATCATAGTTGACGTTTTTTTTTTTGAAATTTTATTTTTTTTAATGCTGAGAAAATAAATTAAAATTAAATTAAAAATAAATTAAAATGTCAAAATGTTTCGGAAATTTCTTACAATAGTGGGAAATTTCATTTCTGTCTGTACTGTATAATTTTACATGCTATCTCTTTTCATTTTTCTAGAAAAAAAGTCATCACGACTTTTAAAAGACTAATGGAGCTTGACCTTAATTGAACGAACTATTCTCTATTCCAAATACATTTTTATAATAAAACAAAATAACTAACTAATAGAACTAATTTGCATTAAAAATAAATTGTATATATATAGTTATATCAGTTATATATTAAATAATCATCGGGCTACTAGATATTATTCAAATTTAATGATTTTTTTAAAAAAAAAATCATATTTTGAAAATTTCAAAAATAATTATTGAAGGAAAAAAAAAACTATGTTTTTTTCATTACTAACATTGAAACTAATTTTAAGAACATATTATTTAGTATTTTTTTTGTACATTAATCATTTTTTCCTTCGCGGACCACTTAAAAAGAGTCTGCGGCTCACTAGTGGTCCGCGAACCACAGTTAAAGAACCGATGCTCTAGAGCATATGGTAATTATTATCTAATTAGCATAAATTTTGGTACATATGATAGTTTCTGTATGTACTTGGCGCCTGTAAAATTTAAAGTTGATACTTCAGTGGGTCCATGTAAAAATCCGTAATTACTTTTCATAAGTTCAACGCTCTATATATCATACAGTAACTTTCACCCAATTTCAATGATATTGCATAAACAGTTTCATTTAGTTATCTAGTTGATACTCCACAAATTTGTAGTTGGTGTTGGTATGTATAGTACGTTCATGGGGAGTAAAATAAAGGTAGCTTTATTGTGTTCATGGGAAACTAATATATGAGCAACTTAGTTTCCAAAGAATATTTCATATGTTCTACAATCTACACCATATAGTAATTATTATCAGTTTTCAATGAAATTTGGTACATTTCAAATTTGGTTGTATTCGTGATTACGCATGTATAGACTAATGTAGACGTTAGTAGCTCTAGGGGGTCCATGCTAAAATTTCCGATTAATATTTCATATGTTCTAGATCATATGATAAATATTATCCAATTTCAATGAAATTTTGTACACAGGTTGGATTCGTGATTACGCATGTGTAGACTAAGGTAGAAGTTATTAACCTGAGGGGGTCCATGCTAAAATTTCCGATTAATATTTCATATGTTTTAGATCATAGGGTAAATATTATCCAATTTCAATGAAATTTTGTCCACAGGTTGGATTCGTGATTACGCATATTTATAGTTATTTTAATGATATTATTTATTATTAAAGAAATAAAAATATTAAATTATTCATTTTTAAATCAATAAATAATAAAGATGAGCAATTTTGGACAAAGCACTGTTTGTTACAAAGGTAATGTTAATTACAAAAAACGGGTTATCTGCTCCCCCTAGTTAGCAGCTTTTATATTTGTTTTTAAGTTTTTCAGTTAGCGTTTCATATATTCCGATAAACTTCCGATCCGACTGCGATGGTAAAATTATTATTTTAATTTACATTTCATCAGAGTATCATAAACCAATAATACCATAGTAATGTATTTATGTTGGACCACGACAGACAGTCCTAATCACGGCCATTTGTCAAACTATGATATAATAATGTATATATTATCTACTGAAACACAATTTCCTTATTTATACTCTTCAGTTCACATTACTTTTTTTTATAAAACATTTTTTTTTTTGTAAATACATTTGATAGCTATATTAATTGTTGGGAAATGTAATATGTATAAGCAATGGATGGTTATAAATTTTTGTAGTACTAATTGCATAAAAGCAATCAATGTACTGTTCGTATTCCGCAAATTCCGTCGCTTAATGTATCAATCTTTAAAAACAGACTTCGGTGCAAGTGGTTTATAGTTTAATTTATTGTTAAATTCGATAAATATTAATCGGAAATTTAAGCATGGACCCCCTCAGGCTACTAACTTCTACCTTAGTCTACACATGCGTAATCACGAATCCAACCTGTGTACAAAATTTCATTGAAATTGAATAATATTTACCATATGTTCTAGAACATATGAAATATTAATCGGAAATTTTAGCATGGACCCCCTCAGGCTACTAACTTCTACCTTAGTCTACACATGCGTTATCACGAATCCAACCTGTGTACAAAATTTCATTGAAATTGAATAATATTTACCATATGTTCTAGAACATATGAAATATTAATCGGAAATTTTAGCATGGACCCCCTCAGGCTACTAACTTCTACCTTAGTCTACACATGCGTAATCACGAATCCAACCTGTGTACAAAATTTCATTGAAATTGAATAATATTTACCATATATGTTCTAGAACATATGAAATATTAATCGGAAATTTTAGCATGGACCCCCTGAAGGTATTAACTTCTAACATGGCCAACACATGCATAATCAGAAGGTCTACCTTTGTGCCAAATTTCATTAAAATTAGATAATAATTACATGCTATAAAACACGTAATTATATAAAATTCGGAAACTAAAACTGTTTTCTAGGAACCCCCTGAAGGTCTCCAAATTTCAGGAGAGCCAACTAGATTCCAAAATTAGCCTATATATAAAATATCTTTGAAATCGGTTAACAATTACTATATGCTGTAGAACATATGAAAAAAAAAAAAATTAAAAATTAAATCGGAAATTTAACATGGAATCCCTAATCCTACTAACGTGTAATTTGGTCAACCAATGTAGAATCATGAACTCAACCTGTGTACCAAATTTCATTGAAATCGGATAATAATTGCTGTAGAGCATAAAGAAAATATTCTTCGGAAACTAAGTTGCTCATATATTAGTTTCCCATGAACGTACTGTACCTACCAACTACAAATTTGTGGAGTATCAAATAGATAATTAAATGAAACTGTGTGTTCAATATCATTGAAATTGGGTGAAAGGTACTGTAGATATAGATAGTTGAACTTATGAAAAGTAATTACGGATTTATACATGGACCCACTGAAGTATTGACTTCAAATTTTACAGACACCAAGTACATACGGAAACTATCATATGTACCAAAATTTATGCTAATTAGATAAAAATTACTATATGCTCTAGAGTATACGAAATTTTAATCGGAAATTTTACCAGGGACCCCCTGAAGTTACAGACCTGTATCTTGGTAGGCTTGTGGACAATCATGATACCAACCTATGTTTTAAATTTCATCCAAATCTGAGACATGACATTTTTTTTTACATTTTCCCGTAGAACAAAAACACGTAGGTTGCCACATAAATGGGGAAATCTAACATGGTCCCACTGAAAGGATCGATCTCATCTTGTACCGGCACCTGCGCGAGGTATGTTAGAGCCTGTGTGCCAAATTTCATTAAAATCGGACAAGCGGTTCTAGGAGATGTTGCTGCGCACATAAAAAGCGCAGTACGCGTCCCCCGGACACTTTTTTTTTTTTGCATTTTCGGACTCCCCGACCTCGGAAACGCCTAGAAAAAAATTTTGAGCGAACTTTTTTTTTTGACCATCCAACCCATCACCAGACTTCATAGTATTTCATACTATTCGTAATATGATTATAATAATAATATGATTATTTAATGAGAGGGATGATGTTGCATTTCTGATGTCAATTTATTAATATCAGGAAAAATACTTGATAAAGGTCAAGCTCCATTAGTCTTTTTTAAAAGTCGTCACCACTTTTTTCAAGAAGAAGTTATGCAAAATACAAAAAAGCATGAGTGCAGTAGAGACGGAACAACGATTTTTTTCCAAAAAAAAGTCGACAAATCCAACAAAAAAGATGGTTGTCTCCGAAAAAAAGTCGATGAATCCAACAAAAAAGTCGTTGAATCCAACAAAAATGTACTGTCTCCGAAAAAAAGTCGTTGAATCCAACAAAGAAGATGTTGTATCCGAAAAAAAGTTGATTGTGAACAACTTTTTTTTATTAAAACTTGAAATTTGTCTCTTTTATTAAAATTTTCTCAAATCATAGTTGACGTTTTTTTTTTTTGAAATTTTATTTTTTTTAATGCTGAGAAAATAAATTAAGATTAAATTAAAAATAAATTAAAATGTCAAAATGTTTCGGAAATTTCTTACAATAGTGGGAAATTTCATTTCTGTCTGTACTGTATAATTTTACATGCTATCTCTTTTCATTTTTCTAGAAAAAAAGTCATCACGACTTTTAAAAGACTAATGGAGCTTGACCTTAATTGAACGAACTATTCTCTATTCCAAATACATTTTTATAATAAAACAAAATAACTAACTAATAGAACTAATTTGCATTAAAAATAAATTGTATATATATAGTTATATCAGTTATATATTAAATAATCATCGGGCTACTAGATATTATTCAAATTTAATGATTTTTTTTAAAAAAAAATCATATTTTGAAAATTTCAAAAATAATTATTGAAGGAAAAAAAAAACTATGTTTTTTTCATTACTAACATTGAAACTAATTTTAAGAACATATTATTTAGTATTTTTTTTGTACATTAATCATTTTTTCCTTCGCGGACCACTTAAAAAGAGTCTGCGGCTCACTAGTGGTCCGCGAACCACAGTTAAAGAACCGATGCTCTAGAGTCTAGAGCATATGGTAATTATTATCTAATTAGCATAAATTTTGGTACATATGATAGTTTCTGTATGTACTTGGCGCCTGTAAAATTTAAAGTCGATACTTCAGTGGGTCCATGTAAAAATCCGTAATTACTTTTCATAAGTTCAACGCTCTATATATCATACAGTAACTTTCACCCAATTTCAATGATATTGCATAAACAGTTTCATTTAGTTATCTAGTTGATACTCCACAAATGTAGTTGGTGTTGGTATGTATAGTACGTTCATGGGGAGTAAAATAAAGGTAGCTTTATTGTGTTCATGGGAAACTAATATATGAGCAACTTAGTTTCCAAAGAATATTTCATATGTTCTACAATCTACACCATATAGTAATTATTATCAGTTTTCAATGAAATTTGGTACATTTCAAATTTGGTTGTATTCGTGATTACGCATGTATAGACTAATGTAGACGTTAGTAGCTCTAGGGGGTCCATGCTAAAATTTCCGATTAATATTTCATATGTTCTAGATCATATGATAAATATTATCCAATTTCAATGAAATTTTGTACACAGGTTGGATTCGTGATTACGCATGTGTAGACTAAGGTAGAAGTTAGTAACCTGAGGGGGTCCATGCTAAAATTTCCGATTAATATTTCATATGTTTTAGATCATAGGGTAAATATTATCCAATTTCAATGAAATTTTGTCCACAGGTTGGATTCGTGATTACGCATATTTATAGTTATTTTAATGACATTATTTATTATTAAAGAAATAAAAATATTAAATTATTCATTTTTAAATCAATAAATAATAAAGATGAGCAATTTTGGACAAAGCACTGTTTGTTACAAAGGTAATGTTAATTACAAAAAACGGGTTATCTGCTCCCCCTAGTTAGCAGCTTTTATATTTGTTTTTAAGTTTTTCAGTTAGCGTTTCATATATTCCGATAAACTTCCGATCCGACTGCGATGGTAAAATTATTATTTTAATTTACATTTCATCAGAGTATCATAAACCAATAATACCATAGTAATGTATTTATGTTGGACCACGACAGACAGTCCTAATCACGGCCATTTGTCAAACTATGATATAATAATGTATATATTATCTACTGAAACACAATTTCCTTATTTATACTCTTCAGTTCACATTACTTTTTTTTATAAAACATTTTTTTTTTTGTAAATACATTTGATAGCTATATTAATTGTTGGGAAATGTAATATGTATAAGCAATGGATGGTTATAAATTTTTGTAGTACTAATTGCATAAAAGCAATCAATGTACTGTTCGTATTCCGCAAATTCCGTCGCTTAATGTATCAATCTTTAAAAACAGACTTCGGTGCAAGTGGTTTATAGTTTAATTTATTGTTAAATTCGATAAATAATTTTTTATTTTGTTCATATCCATATTAAATAATTGGAATTATATAAAATACATTCCTGATATGCCAGAGATGTTTATCTTTAATTAACCAATTAATTAATATATAATTATTTAAATCTAATATTGTATGTTAACAACTAAATGATAATGTAAATAATGTATATATAAGCTCAATTTTGTAAATAAAAAATAAGAATAAAGATTGCCTATATAATTCAATATTAACAGTATGGAGCACAACTTATTATTGTATTAAGATTGTATTAGCTATTAAAATATTATTATTGAAGTAAAACAAAAAATGCTAAAGAGGATGTAGGGTACAATTATTTAATTGCCAAGAGCACCCGGTAATTATAATGAAATTAAAATTAAAAATATGTAACAAAATAATGAGAATAATTACCCTTTGTATAACAGAATTAATTTCTGTTATAAAAGGGCAATTAAAATATTGCATATAATACCATGCATCTCATTAACTCGCCCCAGTCGGTTATCGATACTCAAAACGTAAGTTGCAGCAAGTAAATATAACAAAATTAATAGCTAACAATAAAATTATAAATTAAATAAATTACACACTAAATTTTAATAAATGAAATAAATATAATTATAAGCTAACATTAAAATAAATAAAAGTGTTTTAATTAAAAGGTAATTGGTTATAAGATACAACCATTACAATTGGTGACCCCGACGCACAAAAAGAAAGATAAAAAAAAAACGATAAATTTAAACAAAAAAATAAAAAATCTTTTTGTGTGGAAAATTTAACACGTGAAACAAAATTTTTTATACTTTAAACTTTTTGGTTTTTATAATTGTTAAAATAAAAAGTTAATAACAATAAAAAAAAGAATAATAAAATTTTTTTAATAATTTAATAAGTGCCTAAAACTTTACTGCACAATAAATCAAAAATTCATTATTCATTATTGAAGCTTCATAAATTTATAATTTGTTCAAAAAAAAAAAACAAAAAAAACAAGTGCAATATCTGTTAAAACAAATAACAGATAAAATAAAATTTTGTATATCGACAATAGTTACACGAACAGCAACAAAAAACCGCGTGCTTAGTAACAAGAATTTGTGAAGAAACCAGGTTATCAGCTTATCATCATCATCATCATCATCGACAGCAGCATCACAACGGACATAGCAACAACGTACCGAAGTAGAAGAAAAACCGCGTGCCCAAAACCGCGTGTTTAAAGATTTTTCTTGAAAAAAAACCTCAAGTACAATTATTTAAATATATATATAATAATTAATAACTATAATATATTTCTATATATAATTTTAAAAAAATTAAATAAAATTTTTAGTAAAAACATTACAATTACATAAATTTGTAAGATAATAAATATCTCTAGAAAATACATTTTAATTTTCAAAATTTAAAAAATAAAATTAAATAATAGCCTGTGAAAATAATATATTATTATATTACAACAGTAAAGTAATACACCATAAAAATTTTCCAAACAATATTATATCAAAACGCCTATGGAATTCATTTCTAAAATTACAAGCTTGTTAATTGGTACCGTGTAAAAAAATCGATAAATTAATACCAATCATTATATTTATTAAAAAAAAAATTATATTTGGTTTTTGGTGTGACCAAATTTCATGATACATATTGTATATTTTAAAACTATAAAAAAAAATCAAATTAATTAAGGTATTAGATGGAAAAATTTTATGCAAAAAAGAAAATTATCATTACAAGTATTATATTGTAATGTAATGAGAACAAAAACAAAAAATCATTCAAAATTAAAATTTATATTCAAAAATTTTTCATTTTGTTAAAAAAAAAAATAATAAAAAACTATTTAACGAAATTATAAAATATAATAATTGTTTTACAATTAATTACCATCTCATTACATGATAATATATTACTTTTGTTATATGATCAATCATAAAAAAAAAAACAAAAAAGAAGAAATATTTCGTAACAATTTATATTAATGTGTCAAATAAATCCTCTAATTACAAAATATCATCTTTTTATATAGAATAACATTTTCTTTACACTTATACATATCGATATAAATTCGATAAATGCAACAATGTACACGTATTGAGTATTTATAATTGGAAAAAAAAAAAATAATACAACTTTTGTTTTAAAAAAAAAAAAAAATAATAAAAAAAATAAGAAAGTTACAGGGTGCCCTACAATATATTTTAGTTTTCGCTACCTCATGCAATCGAAAGATTTTTTTTACGATTTAGAATAAAAATCTAGTAATATTTAATACTAATAAACGTATTAGTAATTAATAATTAATATTGATTAACATTTGAAAATCATAATAATTTTCAAATAAACGTAACAAAAACTTTACGATAAGTTTATATTTCGAATTATCTGGGGATTCATATTGCAAATCTATATTCATTAATAAATAATTGTTGATAACGCAAGCGAATAATAAATAAACGTAATAAAATTTGATACCGGGTGTATCGTAAATTATTGCAACTTTATTTTTAAAAGATTTTTATATAAAAATTATTACAAAAATGCCCAATACCAGTGACGACGAAAGAACAACAAAAGTTGTAACCGACATTAATACAATATCGCGAATTAAACTAGCTCCATTTTTTGATAAAAATCCGGAGCTATGGTTTATAATAGCGGAGAGTCAATTTAACTTGCACAAATCTATTAAAGATGATGATAAATATAATCATACACTTTCGGCACTACCGCAAGAAATAGCATTATCGGTTTTTGATATTTTAAAAAACCCTGACACTACAAAGCCAAGATATGAAAGCTTAAAAAAAGCATTAATCGAAAGACACAGTCTTTCAAATGAAAAAAGATTAGATAATTTATTATCTAATTTTACAGATATCGGTGATCTCAGCCCTTCCGATTTTTTTAGATTAATGTGTAATCAAGCAGGCGATTCCGCTTTAATAGAGAAAGAATTTCTAAAAAGAATATGGTTAAAACGTCTGCCACAAGCACTACGAACATCTATTGCACCTTGGGCAGATAAACCAGTCGCAGAGATCTTGCCAATAGCCGATAAAATTTGGGAAGTAGCTCAACCTTTTGGTTCAGTTGCTGAAGCGTCATGCTCCTCAAATTATAATTCAAACAAAAATAAAACCGCGTCGAAATTAACTCCAATCGAACAAAAACTTACGAAGGACTTAAGCGAAATTAAACAATTTATGACAAAGCTCAATATCGGTAATCGCGATCGAAGTAACAATAATTATCGACGAGATAATAATAGACTTCCGAATCGGTCAAGACAAAGATCTTTTTCAGGATTCCGAAACGATTCTAAATTATGCTATTTTCACAGCAAATTCGGGTCGAATGCACGACATTGTAGAGAACCGTGTTCCTACAAAAATAAAGTACAAACATCTAACAATAATAACAACAATTTAAACTAATTAATTCCACTGTTAGCACGGCAAACAGTGGAACTATGAAATCTCGCCGTCTGTTTATAAGAGATCAAGAAAGTTCGCTACAATTTTTGATCGATTCTGGTGCTGAAATATCAGTAGTTCCATATAATTTATTTCCCCATGGAAATAAAGACCAGGTGTGTTCATTATCAGCAGCAAATGGAACCGAAATACCAACTTACGGGACAAAATTATTGAAACTTAACTTGGGTTTACGTCGTGCGTTTACACATTTATTTATACTCGCAGCAGTAAATAAACCGATAATCGGTGCAGATTTCCTTACGAAATATAATCTATTAATCGATTTAAAAAATCGAAAATTAATCGATAATTCTACTTTACTTCAAGTTAATGCAATAATCGCTAACGTGAACACACCTACACCAAAAATATATAGTATCGAAAATGAATATGGCCTAATTTTAAAAGAATATCCATCTCTTAGCGAACCACCAAACTATAATCAGCCAGTACGACATAATGTTCGTCATTATATAGAAACACAAGGCGTAGCTCCATTCGAAAAACCACGAAGATTAGATTCCGAGAAACTTAAAGCTGCAAAGCTAGAATTTCAACATATGGTCGATTTAGGTATCTGTCGCCCCTCAAAGTCTCGATTTTCATCACCACTTCATATGGTGAAGAAAAAAGATAATGATTGGCGCCCTTGCGGGGATTTCAGGCGTTTAAATGCTATCACCATTCCTGACAGATATCCCATTCCTCATATACAGAGCTTTTCATCACAACTAGCGGGATGTACGATTTTCTCGAAAATAGATCTAGTGCGTGCATACCACCAGATTCCTATGGCCGAGGAAGATGTAGATAAAACAGCCATCACAACTCCTTTCGGCTTATACGAATTTACGCGTATGCCATATGGGTTGCGAAATTCTGCTCAGACCTTCCAAAGATTTTTAAATGAGGTGACCAAAGGTCTAGATTTTTTATTTTGTTATATTGATGATATTCTCATCGCCAGCAAATCAAAAATAGAGCACAAAAATCATTTAAAACTTTTATTTACACGCCTCAACGAATATGGTATAAACATAAAACCATCAAAATGCATTTTCGGCGTAAAATCGCTAGACTTCTTAAGCCATCAAATATCTGAACAAGGTATCTTACCCGCACAAGAAAAAGTTATCGCAATTAGGAATTTTCCAGAACCAACGACATTGCGGCAAATTCAGAGATTCGTCGGCATGATTAACTACTATCATCGATTTATTCCGCGACTAGCAGAATCTTTAGCGCCAATCCATGCTCATTTAGCTTGTTTAGTAAAGAAAGGAAAAAGTAAAAAAAACTTTTCTTGGCCCGAAGAATGTAACTTAAAATTTAATGAAGTAAAAAATTCTCTCGCTAATTCCACTTTACTGGCACACCCAATCGAAAACACGAAATATAGTGTAACTACTGACGCATCGAATACAGCTGTAGGAGCTGTACTTCAGCAATATAACAGTAGTGGTTGGGAACCTCTGGGGTTCTTCTCAAAAAAACTTACAGCAACCGAAGCCAAGTATTCAGCTTTTGATAGAGAGCTACTATCTATATGGCCATAAAACATTTCAAATATTTTCTAGAGGGAAGACAATTCACTATATACACCGACCACAAGCCGTTGTGTACTGCCATCATTTCCAAATCAGAGCGTAGCCCAAGACAATTACGTCACTTAGACTATATTGCTCAATTTACAAGTGATATACAACATATCAAGGGCAAACATAACGTAGTTAGCGATTGTCTCTCTAGATACAATGAACAAGAGTTTGAAGTATCTACATTTGATTTAAATAACTTGCCTCGTGTTCAAGAACAAGACGAAGAACTTAAAGATTTAATTAAAAATCTGAAACCAGGATCAAAAGTTCAGCTAAAACTTATTCCAATACCTGATTCTGACCACAAAATTTGGTGCGACATATCCAAATGTGTAAATCGCCCATTCATTCCGAAAAACCTGAGACAAACAATTTTTGAAAGTCTTCACAATCTGTCTCATCCCGGCGTGCGAGCATCGCGTAAACTCGTCAATTCAAAATATTTTTGGCCACAAATGAATGTGGACGTAGGTTATTGGGCAAAGTCATGTATAGGTTGCCAACGTGCAAAAATAAGTCGTCATACCATATCACCATTCGGAAAATTCGAAACTCCTAGTGGGAGATTCCAACACATACATATCGATATTGTTGGACCACTACCTATTTCTAACGGTTTTACATATATACTTACGATAGTTGATCGGTTCACACGCTGGCCAGAAGGTATTCCGATAAAAGATATAACCGCACTTACAATAGCAACAGCGTTTTATGAAAACTATGTAACCAGATTTGGTATTCCTTCAGTAATCACTACTGATCAAGGTACTCAGTTTTAGTCAAAATTATTCAAAGAATTAGGTAACCTGATCGGAATGAACAGAATTCATACTACACCGTACAACCCGAAAGCTAATGGCATGGTAGAACGCTTCCATCGCCAATTAAAAGCTGCATTAAAAGCTCGCTGCAATACTATCCACTGGAGTTCTGAACTCCCAACCGTACATTTCGGAATAAGAAGCTCGATAAAAGAGGATTTAGAATGCACCCCAGCAGAAATGGTATACGGTCAACCGATAGTTGTTCCAGGCGAATTTTTCTTATCAAAAGAAAAAACAAATCCTGACGATCCACAGTTTATTACAAATTTACGTAAAAATATGCGAGAAATAATCCTAACTCCATCACGTGAACACAGACAAAATAATATTTTCGTGCCAAAATCATTAGAATCCTGCACACATGTTTTCGTCCGAGTGGATAGAGTTAGAGGACCCCTTACGAACCCATATGAAGGACCCTATAAGATAATTCGAAAAATGAGAAAAGTTTTTATAATTGAAATGAACGGGAAAAATAAAAGTATAAGTATAGATCGAATCAAACCGGCGTTTGAAACGACATCAATTAATTTCGAAAATTAGTTTTCGATCCAGAGGGGGAGTATTGTAGGGTACAATTATTTAATTGCCAAGAGCACCCGGTAATTATAATGAAATTAAAATTAAAAATATGTAACAAAATAATGAGAATAATTACCCTTTGTATAACAGAATTAATTTCTGTTATAAAAGGGCAATTAAAATATTGCATATAATACCATGCATCTCATTAACTCGCCCCAGTCGGTTATCGATACTCAAAACGTAAGTTGCAGCAAGTAAATATAACAAAATTAATAGCTAACAATAAAATTATAAATTAAATAAATTAGACACTAAATTTTAATAAATGAAATAAATATAATTATAAGCTAACATTAAAATAAATAAAAGTGTTTTAATTAAAAGGTAATTGGTTATAAGATACAACCATTACAAGGATAATTTAAAAATAAACAAAAAATCCAGATAATTTTTTTATAATATACTATAATTTTTTTTAAATAAAATTTCAGAGTTATTATAAGGGACCAGCAAATAATTGTGTAACTTTGTTTTCAATACTTAAAAATTTACATCTATACATTACTAAATGTAACATTTTCCATGTATTATGTAAAATTACACAAAAAATAATTAAATTTACAATTATGTATGATTTTATTATAAATTGTAAAATCAAATATTTAATATATATAATTGGTAATTTAACTCAAATTAATTTTTTGCATTTTTATTAATATTAAAGAAAACTTTAAAGTTTTTATATATGCCAAGCTTATGACGTGTTTTTAGGGAACAATATTAAACATCACATAATAATATTATAATATTTCTTAAATAACATTTTCATTCGTCTTCTGGAAAAAAATAATAATAAATATTAATTCAAAAACGTGTTTTCTTGATTTCGAATTTTAAATAAAAATTATTACAAAAATCCCAACTAAAGTGGTCATACAGGACCATTATTACTTGGAATTTCATATATTTTACTGTCAAAAATACTTCAATTAATAAAATATATGAAATTTAGTAGCTTTTATGAAGTAGTAGCTTTTTTTTCAGAATTGTGAAGCCCTATGTAAGTGGTAGCTTGTGTATTCAAATTTTAATGTTTTGTTGCTTTAATTTTTATATATTTATATTTATTTTATTTATTTAACGGCTTGTATTAAGCAGTAAGTGTCTAATCTAGTAATATCTGTTTTGTTTTCGGTGGTGGAAACATCAGAGCTTAATCCATTGCGGATAGTAAATTATTTCTCAGCATGTGAGAAAGTGCAAGAAATCAAGCTAAAGGATAAAAAGATAATTTCTTTCTATATATATGTTTCTCTTTAACATAACATACTAACATTATCTCTCCTTATGCTTGTTTTCGCTGATCCAAACAAATTATCGGTCACTTTTTCGGGCTCAATTGCTACGAGAAGATGGAGCTTGGCTCTGACATTGATATGGATTAGATACTCGATTACTAATTGACAGTGACACAAAAGAAGACCAAGTGTTTATTTTTGTCCCAATTCCAAAGATTACTAATTGTCAATTCTAGTCGCACCGCATGCTTGCCGATTATGCAGTGTTTAGTCATAACAACTACTGCATTTTAGCATTTGTTGCGGGATAGTGATAGAATGTTTTTGGTTCTTTTCTCGTTATATCTACTCTGCATCACTTTTGTGATTTTAAAGTGAGTTTGTAAGCTTATTAAAAACTTAACAATAATATATGTACGATATATCCCTACTTAAAAAACCCTTTTAAAATTAATTTTTGTAACTAACACAAATTAATATTAATATGTTATTTATTGTCACTATCTACATTTTACCACAGAGCAATAATATAACAGAGGAACAAACCTGAACAAATAAAAGGTCGATTTATTCCCCCATATAAAATGCAAATTTCTAATAGCTCCATTCTAATACATTCAAATGTGATATATTTACACGACAACCGCAAAGAGTGATACGAGAGAAATTGAAATTATTTTATGAGCGAGTTTTTTTGTTTTATGTTATTCTTTTTCTTTCTAAGCAGTAAAGCATCATAAGCAAAGCACAAATGAGGGGCTCAGAACCATAGTGGACCAACCCACAAAAATTTGTTTTTTGTTTTTTTCGTTAAATCTGTTGTAAATAATCTCTAGAATTTAATAAAAATAGTTTATTTTATAATTTTTTTTATATAAAATTGTTTTGGCTCGGAAATTCGTTCATGTAAAAACCAAAGTGGACCAACCCACAAAAATATGCTTTTAATAGCAGCTGGGGCAAAATAATATACAGCTCATAAAAGTACGAAAAAAGTAAGTATAATGAGCTCTTGTTCGAAATCCAAAGCTTTATAATATAAAAATTCGTATTTTTTAATTTGCATTTATTTCGAAAAGTTGTTGATGTGGGTTGGTCCACTATGGTTCTGAGGCCCTCATTTTATGAAAATATTTTTTTTGTTTGATAGCTAGTGGGATAAGCAATAATTATGTTTTTACTAAATAAATATTTAAACTGACAAAAAATCTTAATTTTTTTATTGTTTAAATTTTATTATTATAAGTATTATATTTTATGTTTTTAGTTGTTTCAAATTTTATAATTTTTGAAAATTCACTATGAAATTAAAATTTTCTTATTTAATATATGATATGCCCAAGCAAAACAACAAAAAGAACACCATATAAAGCATAAAGAAAATGAAAAATAAAATTGAAAAAATAAAGAAAAATCTAATAATGAGAAAAATTTGTTTATCATTTTTTACTTTCTTGTACTGCAGCTAATGCAAACAAAACAAATACATTGAAAGGTGGAGCCATTAGAAATATAAATTTATTTAAAATGCAAAGAAGAAATAGTCATTTTTTATATCAGTTTGGCGGTCTGTTATATTTATTGTCCGTGATTTTACACATAAATATTGATTCGTCTCCTCATATACAAGTAAGATAACACAAAACATATGTTCTACAATTCTAACATTTGAATGTGTTCATTATCAAAAAAATATATTAGTGATATGGTTATGTATATAAATACTAATTCTAATTGTTACTTTCTTAACAGCGGAAAAATTGGTATTATATATACTATAAAATCATTGATTAATTGTATGTAGGAATCTAAATTATTCAGAAATAATTTTACTGTGGCTATGAGAGAGCTAAATTTTATAAAAAAAAAAATCCTATATAGTAAACTAAAATATTGCTGTATGTTAAATTATTTCATAAGTATTATATATAAATAAAGAAATAAATATAAAATATTTAATGAAGATATTTATTATTGTTGAAATTTTTAATATTTAATTTATTTGGGATGTCTCTCTTACAGACCTAATCTATATTATTAAATAGGTTATAATACTTTATAATTATACGTTTCAAATTCATACAATTTAAAAACAATTGTTTTGTTTTGGTTAGTTAAACGATTATATACGTATCGCGGAAAACAATTTAGCAAATAAATGTGAAAAACGAAATTTAAATCAATATTTAATTAAAATTGAGGCTTTCTAATATTTGATTAAAATTCAACTTTAAATAATATTTTTAAAGCATACCTGCAAATCATTTGTATAGGGAATTTGATTTATGAAGCAAAAACAATATTAACATTTAAAAATATTTATAAATAAAAAAAATAATTTCTAATAAATGCTTTATGTAATAACTTTTCCAAAAGTTACATTATTCAATAACCTTATATTAAATTTCATACGTTAAGTATATAACGTAACATTATTAACGATACTACTTATATTTTTGCAGACCAAAAAATTTTTTTTTATATTTTTTTGCTATTTCGATTATGATATATTATCTTTATATTTGAGATTTCCGAAAGTTACCTTATTCAATAACCTTATAATAAATTTCATACGTTAAGTATATAACGTAACATTATTTATTAACGTTACTACTTATATTTTTTCGTCAGTAAAAAATTATAAAATCACGTTAAAGAAAAGATTGGTTTATATAACTCAAGAGTATGATTATGTTATTGTATTTTAACATTATTGGGTATTGTTATTATATTTATTACATTCCTGGTAACAAGACAGAAGACACGATTGACAATGTAGCGGTCACGCCACTAATGTAATTGTTTTTCTCTCTTTTAAATCTATTATTTCCCATTGCCATTCTACCTTTGTTTTAAACTATCGCCTGATTCTAATTTCTAATTTTTTTCTCAATAAATCTGATTGTTAACAACTGGTTACAACTGATAATAAAAGTAAAATTTATTTCATTCGAAAGTCAATAGTCGTTGCGATTAGTCAATGTGTAAAAATTTAAATAAAAAGCGAAAGTACAGTCGGCAGTAAAAATATATTTGAATTTGTATGGTAAATCAAAATAGATTTTATAATAAATAAAATCCATAATAAAACTTGAAATTAAAGTTAATAATAACTTGAAATTAAAATTAATATTTTTACATAATAAAACTTGAAATTAAAGTTAATATTTAAATAAATAAAATAAGTAGTTAAAGACAAACTAAGATTGTTAATAAATTAACAAAATAGTAAAACTTAAATTATTAATTAAAGCATAGATACCAGTGTGGATTTTAGTGGTATAAAAAACTAAATGAATTAAAATGTGGATTATAATTTTAATATAAAAATTGTGTTTTATTTGGAATATACACCCACATATTGGTGACCCCGAGAACAAAAGAAACACGTGTTGAAATTTCACACAAAAGTATAAAATTTAATATATAAATTCATTAACATTCACAATTCACACATTAAAAGTACAAAATATTATTTTTTTTAATATAAAAAACGTGCATATATAAAAAAATATAAAACTACATATAAAAAAAACGAGCATTTTTAAAAAAAATATATCTAAAAAAAAAAAAAACATATAAAATATTCTAGAAACGTTCACTAAATCATCACATTCACATACAATATAAATTAATTGTAACAAACATAACAATTTAAAATACAAAATAGTGCGTTATCTACAAAAAAATTTAAAATAAATATCAAAAAAAAAAAAAAAAAAAAAAAAAAAAAAAAAAAAAAAAAAAAAAAATTAATTTAAAAAAAATTAATTTTAAAAATTTTTTTTTTTTTAATAACAATAAAACGTCGAATCGTCGTCATCAACGAAAATCATCGTAAGATCATCAAAAAAAAAAAAAAAAAAGGAATCAACAGATTCAACGTCAATTGTGGAAAATTCCAGATTTATTTTTCACCATCAACAGCGAAGAAGAAAAAAAAAAAAAAATCCAGGTTTTTCCTTTATCTAAATTTCAATCAAATATTTGCATTTATTTACTTCTAAAATACATTTTACATAATATAATATCATATAATTTCATATGTTTTTACAAAATTATTACATTGAGCAATAATAATTACAAAAATTTTTTTTACACAATAAAATTTGAAATTTCATATTTTTCGACAATAATATAAAATTATTTATTTTGTGTCAAAAATTATTAAGACAAAATATAAAATTCATAATAAATTCATATAAAATTAATATTTTACATATATAAAAATATAAAATTTCAAATTTTTCATTTTTTTTGGTATTTGTCACAACATAAAAATAAAAATATTTTCTAAAACAATACAAAACTTTCTCATTTATGTGCGGTATTTGCCCGCAACAATAAAATAAAATAGTGTATAATATCATATAAAACAATACAGATTTTACATATACAAATTTTTATTTTGCTCTCAAAAATTAATTATATAGGGTCGTCCAAAAATTAAATACGATTATTACATTTGGACGAGACCATCCAAAAATTACGTTACAATTTTGTATTCTTACAAAATTTTTGCTAATAATTTTTGTATTGTCGACATATTTTTATTTTAATGTTGAGACGCAGTAGAGCATAACTGAATTTAAACGAAACAAAACATTGGAAAATAAATTTAAAAAAAAATAATATATATAATATTTTTGTACAAACAATTTATCATTTATAAATATACAATTAAATTACAAATACATATTTTTAAATTAAATTACAAATACAATAAATATATATTTTAATTTTAATTATACATACAACAAATTTAAACAAAAAAATTAAAATTTTTTTTTTACTATTATAAATTATCAATTATTTACTACAAAATAAAAATTTAACAATCAAAATACAACAGCTATCACAAACAGTCCTTGTAAATTTATTTATTACAACATCAATTTTGATTGGTTCATTAACGCCGCGTACTGTACTTTTATTTACATATATACTTTTATTTACAACACACATTGATAATTTTCACATTTATTACTATTTTTTTTCTCCATTTCTCTCTACATTTTCACTCGAACAGCTTTCTCTTTTTCGCTTTCGCTTTCGTATTCTTCTTTTCTTTCGAAATCGCTACAGCAACTTCTCTCAAGTCTTATCAAACTTTTTCAAGAAACATGCCAGACAATAAGAACGAAAACACAGGTAGCGAGACACAAGGGACGAGTACACAGCACACCACTATACACACAGACGCAATTGATTTTGCAAAAGTTCGTCTACCAGGCTTTTGGCCAAACAATCCGACTACGTGGTTCATCCAAGCTGAAGCACAATTCTCAGTTTTTAAAATCAGCAAGGATGAAACCAAATATTGTTTAACAATTGCGGCGCTCCCTGCTGAAACATGTGAATCTGTAATCGATATAATCGCCGACCCACCAATGAACAACAAATACGCAACATTGAAATCTACGTTAATTTCACGTCACTCGGCATCAGAGAGCAAAAGATTAGAGGCTTTATTAGAAAGAGTGGAACTTGGCGATCGAAAACCATCGGCGTTGTTTCGGTCAATGAAGCAAACAGCTGGTAGCACTTTCGAGCCAAGTATAATTAAAAAACTATGGTTGCGTCGTCTGCCACAAGCGCTAAATATCGCTTTAGTTTCTGTGGGCGACAAACCAACAGACGAACTCGTCGAAATCGCCGACAAAATTTTCGAAGCAACAGAAGCCTCATCATCATCAGCGATAAACACAATATCGAGTAATTTTTCCAATAACACGCAGCAACATTCACTTCACAACAATTTAGAACAAAGATTAGCCAGGTTAGAGAACATTCTTTCAAAATTAGAAATCAATAACAATAATAATAATAATAACAATAATAGCGGACGTCATAATAGACGATTCTCAAATAGTAGACCGCGTTCTCGATCAAATAGCACTCAAAATAAAAATAAGAATTTATGCTATTATCATAAAAAATTTGGAGATAAAGCTCGAAAATGTGCGTGCACTAAAATTCTAAATAACTCCACAAATGCTCCATCTGGTATTAATCACCCAAACTAAAACACCCTGCGACCGAAACGGCACAGTCGCAGGTAATTCAATCATGCCGGTTATTTATTAAAGATTTAAATTCGAAACAAAGTTTCCTAATCGACACTGGCGCCGACCTATCGGTCATTCCAAAAAAACTGTCAACCAAAAAACCAACCAAAGCAGACTTATTATTAACAGCTGCTAATGGCTCATTAATAAATACTTACGGTTCAGAATTACTGGTTTTAAATATAGGTCTTCGAAAAAAATTATCACATCCATTTATAGTTGCTGACGTACAACATCCTATAATTGGCGTAGATTTCCTAACAAAATTTGGCCTACTAGTTGACGTGAAACGAAAACGTTTGGTCGATTCCCAAACACTCATCCACGTTTCCACATTATCCTATCCAAACATATCCTTGACAAACAGTAAAATGTCACTGTCAATTAAACAATATTCTAGCCCTAACAAGTACAATAATTTACTAACCAAATATACCAACCTAACACAACCCACAAATTATTTCCTTCCGGTTAAACACAGTGTTGTGCATCATATTGAAACCAAAGGTTCTCTACCTTTCGCCAGACCACGACGTCTCGACGCAACGCGTCACAAAAGTGCCCAGACAGAATTTCAGCATATGACTGAAATCGGTATTTGCAGACAGTCGGACTCTTCGGTTTCATCTCCACTCCACATGGTCAAAAAGAAGAATAACTCTGATTGGCGACCATGTGGTGATTACAGACGATTAAACGACGCTACTGTTCCGGATAGGTATCCCATTCCACATATACAGAACTTCTCAATGAATTTACAGGGTTGTACCATTTTTTCGAAGGTAGATTTAGTCAGGGCCTACCACCTTATACCGGTGGCTCCGGACGACATCCACAAAACAGCTATAACAACTCCTTTCGGACTGTTTGAGTTTTTGCGGATGCCCTTCGGGTTACGAAACGCTGCTCAAACTTTTCAACGTTTCATCAATGAAGTCTGTAGGGACTTAGATTTCGTCTTCGTGTACATCGATGATATCCTCATCGCGAGCAAAACAGAAGACGAACACCTACAGCACCTAGACAAACTTTTCAAGCGACTCTCAGAGTACGGAATCACTCTAAACTCGTCAAAATGTGTATTTGGAGTCGAATCAATCGAGTTCCTCAGCCACACCATCAATTCTTCTGGCATTTTTCCATCACATGACAGAATTAAAATTATCAAAGAATTCCCAAAACCTGAATCAATAAAAGCGATTCAGCGATTCATCGGCATGATAAATTATTATCATCGATTCTTGCCAAATCTCGCGACTCTGTTAGCACCTATACACTCACATCTAACGCTGTTGCTTCAAAAGCCAAAATCTCCCAAAAATTTTTACTGGCCTGCAGAGCTAGACCAGCACTTCGATAAGGTCAAGGAAGCTCTGGCTAAAGCTACGATTTTGGCACACCCATTATTAGACGGGCAATACAGCATAGCAACTGATGCATCGGACATAGCCGTAGGAGCAGTCCTACAACAACTCAACGACGGTCATTGGGAACCTATCTCATTCTTTTCAAAAAAACTCTCTCCTGCAGAACGCAAATACTCTGCATTCGACCGAGAACTTTTAGCCATTTATCTAGCTATCAAACACTTCCGATATTTCATCGAGGGAAGACAATTCAGAATCTTTACAGATCATAAACCTCTCACATTTGCTATTAAATCAAAAACAGAACGAAGCCCAAGACAAACGCGACACTTAGACTTCATAGCGCAATTCACGACAGACATCGTTCACGTAAAAGGCTCTGAAAATTCAGTTGCGGACAGCCTTTCACGTATTTCGGAAATTTCCTCCAACCAAAATGAGTTCAATCTCATTAAAATAGCAAAAGACCAGCAAGAAGATCAACAATTAAAAAGACTATTAGAATCAACAAAAGATCCCTCATCGAAATATAGTTTAGAACGTTTCGAATTCCCAGACGCAACCGTATACTGCGACACCTCTACTGGTAAAAATAGACCGTACGTACCCGAATCACTGAGAAACACTGTTTTCAATTTGCTGCACAACCTTTCCCATCCTGGTATTCGCACCACTCGTAAACTCATAGCTTCACGTTATTTCTGGCCCGGCCTAAATCAAGATATCGCCGGCTGGACAAGAAGTTGTGTTGAGTGCCAAAAGTGCAAAATACATAGACACACTTATGGCCAACAGGGTACATTTCATCTTCCGAACCACAGATTCGAGCAGATTCACATGGACATTGTAGGCCCCCTACCAACATCCGATGACTTCAGCTACCTGTTGACCATCGTGGATCGTTTCACAAGGTGGCCCGAAGCGTTTCCCATAAAAGACATGACAGCCATAACAGTAGCCAAAACTTTCGTTCAAAATTACATTTCACGATTCGGAGTGCCTGCCGTCATTACCACCGACCAGGGCAGGCAATTCGAATCGAAACTTTTCAGGGAATTAACCAAGCTACTGGGCAGCCACAGAATACGCACGACGCCTTATCACCCGCAATCGAACGGCCTTGTGGAACGATTCCACAGGCAGCTGAAGTCATCGTTGAGAGCACGCTGCAATAATTCCAATTGGACCATCGAATTACCAATCATTTTGTTGTCGATCCGCGCATCCGTGAAGGATGATTTAAAAGTTTCACCCGCCGAGTTGGTATATGGTCAATGTCTTAAAATTCCAGGCGAATTTTTCGTAGACAACAACAAAACAACAAACATGGATCAAGAAACACTAACAACACAACTCAAGGACATCATGAATAAACTGACACCAACACCACCACGAATTACCCCACGAAAAGTACATTTCCCACAGGACTTGAAGACATGTGACTTTGTTTTTCTACGCACGGACACAGTAAAATCAGGACTTTCAAAACCGTACACAGGACCACACAAAGTTATACGAAGACTGCGAAACACTTACATTATTAACGTTAATAACAAAAACGTAACAGTTTCAGTTGACCGACTCAAACCGGCCTTCGTCGATCAGACTTGAGGGGGGGTGATGTAGCGGTCACGCCACTAATGTAATTGTTTTTCTCTCTTTTAAATCTATTATTTCCCATTGCCATTCTACCTTTGTTTTAAACTATCGCCTGATTCTAATTTCTAATTTTTTTCTCAATAAATCTGATTGTTAACAACTGGTTACAACTGATAATAAAAGTAAAATTTATTTCATTCGAAAGTCAATAGTCGTTGCGATTAGTCAATGTGTAAAAATTTAAATAAAAAGCGAAAGTACAGTCGGCAGTAAAAATATATTTGAATTTGTATGGTAAATCAAAATAGATTTTATAATAAATAAAATCCATAATAAAACTTGAAATTAAAGTTAATAATAACTTGAAATTAAAATTAATATTTTTACATAATAAAACTTGAAATTAAAGTTAATATTTAAATAAATAAAATAAGTAGTTAAAGACAAACTAAGATTGTTAATAAATTAACAAAATAGTAAAACTTAAATTATTAATTAAAGCATAGATACCAGTGTGGATTTTAGTGGTATAAAAAACTAAATGAATTAAAATGTGGATTATAATTTTAATATAAAAATTGTGTTTTATTTGGAATATACACCCACAACAATATAGAATGCAATTTAACTGATGTTATAATAACATACCTTTGCCTTTTTAATACATATCTTATATTCCACCCTTGTAATTTTTGATCAAATTATTGAAGATTGGTTTCTCGATATAATACATATTTAACAGTTTTTGTAAACATCTTTAAAAAACAAAATAAAATCCATAATACGTAACAAAGAATTCGATAGCAAAATAAAAATACTGTTAAATATATACTTTAAAGACAACTACAAAAATATTCTCGGTAAGTATATAAGGAAAAACTAACTTTTTATTGATGAATCGAATAATTTCGGTACAGATTTTAAAATACGTATATTGGAATTTGAATTCCTTTTCGGTATATTGAAGTTCATTTTGAATTTTATATTATTATAATGTATGCATAGAATTTGCAGCCGAATTTGATATCGCCAACTCTTTCATTGCCATTATGAAGTTTTTTTTTGTCTTTAAAACACTTTTTTAAATTAACCGAATGCATAATTGATCGAAAGTAATATAAAGACAATTACCCAAAAATAAATGTACCGAAAAAAGCATATAAAAGATAATTATATTATGCATTTGGAGAATTTGGTTCCAAACACACATTTTATTTGAATTTTTATATAATCGATTAATGCTGTTTCCGATTAATATTGGGTAGAATTTTTATTATAAATACATTCGGTAAATTTTGAATCGGTGTGCTTTTATATTTCCAATTACATTTTGTTTTCAATGTCCCAATCAAGACAGAATTGTCGTTAATATAAATGATTGAACAATCTAAGGGTACTGAAACGGCTGCAAAGGAAATGCTCCTAAGTCTCCCACCGCTACATCTCCATATAAAAAAAGGAGGCGGTAAAGGGGGTTATACGTATTCAAAAGGTTAAGAAGTATACTTCAGGTGATTTTAGGGGACACCTAAAAATTCTAAACAACCCCAAAATAGAGGTGCTAACCTCAATTCTATCGGACACTATGCCGATAAAATACAACTTTGAATTTCCTTTCAAAGTTATAATCAGAGATCGTAAGGACAGCAATCCTCACTACCTGAATTTGAAGAGGGAGCTACCGTCTGGTATACAGATGGGTCTCGTACCTCCGAAGGTACCGGAGCCGGCGTTAAAGGCCCAAACTTCTCGATATCGAAACCTCTCGGCACAGAAGCAACAGTCTTCCAAGCTGAGATGGTGGCGTTAGAGCTATGTATTCAAGAAAACCTTAGAAGAGCTTATCGCAACACCATCATCTACATCCTATTAGATAGTCAGGCAGTCCTTAAGGATATCCTCAAACTCACAGGGTTCAAAGTTAGTCTGGGATTGTCTAACAAGCCTAAAGATCCTGGCCAAAAGGAACAAAGTCACCTTAATGTGGGTGCCAGGACACACAGGTATTGAAGGTAACGAAGAGGCAGACTGCCTTGCAAAATCTGGCTCAAGTACAAAATTTATTGGACCAGAACCATTCTGTGGAAAACCAAGAGGTCACCATAACCTCTCTTTATATAGATGGATTGAACAAGAGCATAGAACCTACTGGTACAATATACCAGGATTCTCTACATCAAAAAAATGCATCAATCCAAACAAAATAAAAGTGGAAGATATAATAACACTCAGTAAAAGGGATATAAGAACCCTGACTGGTCTCTTAACAGGACACAGTCCTTTAAACTACCACCTCAACAAAATGGGCCTGGCTGAAACAGACATCTGTCGCCTTTGCCTTAACGACAAAGAGACGACAGAACACATTCTCTGCCACTGCGCGGCACTCGCAAGAGGCAGACTTAATATCTTAGGTAAAGGTTTCCTTACTCCTGAAGAACTGGGATATATTGCCCCCTCAAACATACTAGGTTTCTTTAAATGTATTAAATGGTAGGAGGAATAGGGGCTATAAACGCACAATAGATCGTCAAGGTCGCAGTGCTCTCTTGTGTTACCCCTTTCAAAAAAAAAAAAAGGGTACTGAAATGAAATGATATTCCGCATTGTTTTAAACTGCGGTTTCTTTCCTTAGAAAGAAAACCCCTCATCAACCATTTTCGAAGTAATATATTATTAGTTATAATAATATAAAAAAGCTTGCATGTAATTTATTATATTTTTATCGTGAATGTAAATATTACTAATTTTAAATGAAACACAATATTATATTAGCACACATATAATATTAAATTAAATCAGGAAAGCACATGGTTTTAGATTTTGACCCTCCTAATTTCAACGAAATTAGTTTAACTGGCGAGACAGATCGATAATTTTGTATATAAAACATATACTTATGTACGTATAATATTTTTCCATGTTATTCGGGGTACATATATTTAGAATAGGATTATTGTAGTTGGGGTTTTTATTTCGTATAGCATGATTATTTTTAAAATATAAGGAATTGTAAACATATGTATATAGTAATTAAATTTTTTGATTATTGTTAAATATGGATTTTTTTAAATTGTTAAAGCAGCAGTTTTATTCCCGGGAGGACACAAAATATATGATTTTATATTTTTAAATTTTTTTTAGTTTTTAAAAATTAAAACATTATTAGTAGCAGTTTCACAGCAAATACATGTAACTAAATTTCAATTTCAAATAAAATTGATATTCATAGACTTTAGACAAAACTGGTTTTGTAAAGCCTGTGTATGCGCTTTACAATAAGATTATTATTAATTATTATAAAGATGTTACAATATATTACTTTTAATTTTGTAAATAAAGAATAACTTCAACAAATACAATTAATTTTGTAACTCTTTGGTGATATACTTTAACCAAATATTTGGGAAGAATCACCTACATTTACAATACGGAAACAAAATTAGAACAATTTATTAAGTATCATTGTAAATTTGTATGCTAAAACATACACAATATTAAACTTTATCCGAAGTTAAAGTTATCAATGGCATTTCATTTGGAGTGTGAACTTCGGAAACAAGAGGGATTAAAATGGTTTTTCCTGGTACAAAAGTGCCAATTTAGAGCACCGAAAAAGGGACTAAAGCTACAGTTTTCTTCCTGGAAGGGAAATAAATATGTGATTTTATTTTCAAGTAAATATACTTAGAATATAATGTTTATCATCAAATATTGCAAAAAAAGATAAAATCTAATAAAATCCAAAAATTTTAAATTTAATTCTACTGTTTAGAGTTTAGACCTTTAGACTATCTATATTGGTTAATGAAAAGAAATGGTTTATAGTTTATATAACTTATAATAATTTCGAATATTTTTTTATAATAATGCACATAATGTTTTAGGGCACTGAAATTAATAAACACAATATAATATACCAAAATTAGATATATATATATATATATATATATATATATATATATATATATATATATAGATGATGTTACATATATATTTTTATATGTGTAGATGATGTTACATATATATTTATATATATATATATATATATATATATATATATATATATATATAACATCATCTTAAAGAAACAGTGGATGTTTCACAAATAGGAAATTGTTGTGGGTGCATTATTTTGGTTATCAACTATTATTTATATATTCTGGCTTTCAAATATTTAGTTTTGTTGTTGTATTCTTTTTGGAAATACAAGTATAACTATGTATATAATTAATTTCATAATTTTTGTAACACTCACAAGATTTATCGCAATTTGCAGTCATTTTGACATACTTAAACATAGAATGTTTTTAATTATAAAATGAATAAAAAAAAAGTAGTTACCTTGTTTGAACAATTTGGATTATAAAATACATTAAAAACAACAATAAAATTTAAGATTATAACCTCTAAATATATGTAATATTTGTATTAAGTTTCGCTATTTATGTTAAACATATTTATTGTAAAAACAAATGTGAATTTTTCTATAAACCTTGAATCTATGTTTCATATTAGTTTTATTTTAATTATACTATATATATGAGGGTAATTTTACTTATTGTTTTGTGTTTAAATATTTTTAAACTAAATAAAATTGTTATATACATATATGTAGTTATTGACTTATCTAAGCAAGCAAATATTAACTATGAATTAACAAAGTTTGAGTATACAGCGTAAACACAAAATAATCATATAGGTATAGGTACCTATTAATAATTTAAATTTTAATATTGCAATACGTAAATAATTTTTGTTTAATAAATCCCGAATAATTTTCATCTGCCTTTGAAAGTAATAAAAAATAAAATTATAGAAAAATTACTTTTTGAAGATAAAAGAACCACCTGAAAATGATCATAAACAAGGTTGATAATTGAATAAAAATATACACGTTAAGAATACATAATTTTATAAACATTAATTTGCAATAGTAAATTTTAAATCTATATAACTACATGCATGTATGTAATAATATAAATACTTAATATGTTAAAATAAGCACAATCATTTTTGAAGAAACAATTATATTATTTATAAATTAGAAATGACTAAGCTGTGTGTTACATGCAAATACAAAAAATATGATAATGTAATGAGTTTTAGAAATAAAAATTATTCTAAACTTATAATTTTTTTTTAGAAAAATAACTATATACATACGTAAAATACATTCCTTTTATCAGTAATATTTATTAAATTGAATATTGAATGCCCAATATAATTTCTATAGAAAATCAACCAGTCTGATATTAACAAATTATGAACTATAAAATACATGTATGAGTTATTTATGAATAAGTAACTTGAATATAATAGTATTTAAATAATTGAATGTATTCAATTAAACTAAAAATATGTAAAAAAAAAAAAAATTCAAATAAATGTTACCAATTAGAATATTTTTATTAAATTTTACAAATTTTCATTGTTTATTAGTTTTATAAATACATACATAATATATATACATTTGTGCAATTTTAACATATAAAATTATAATATGCTGTAATTTTATTTTTGATAATCATACATATTAATTTAGGGCACAATATTTCTTAACACAATTAATTTTATTACCAACACATTATACGATAAAAAAAAATTAAATATTAATCCATCGATATCGAAATTGGATTTTTATCATGACGAGTATGATTTTTCATCTATGTTCTTTCTACCTGTACTTTACATTAAATGCAAGTAAACTACAGATTTTTTAAATTATTTATAAACTTTTTAACTTTCATTTTTTGTAGTTTAATACTTACGTTTTCCCGCCGAATTTTATATAATTGGAACAGCTGATTTAAAATAATTTTATAAATTTATCACAAACATATATATTAATTTTCTTTTATAGTACTTAATATAAAATATCACAAATTGAAATTAATAGGTAATGTCAAATATAAAATTGAAAATAAGTAATGTCAGATACCTGTATATAAAAATATAAATTAAACTTGAAATTAATATCAATTTTTATATTATATTTCTAAAAACAACCAAAAAAGGTATTAAATTAATAAATTAGATTAATAAATATATCAGTAAAACAAGTTAGAGGTAGAGAACTCGAACAAAAAAACATTATAATAATATCCATATATAATATGTAAATAAAATATTTTAAACCGATAAAGAAAAGAAACAACAAAGGCCGAACACAAACATAGCCACAGCCGTTTCGATTCGACTTCCGACTGACTACTATTATCTTATCTACACTACACTGAATCTGAAATCTGAAACTGAACTGAACCTGAACTGATTCTGAATTCAGGCCCAACCATAATAGGCATATGCGAGCATATGCAAAAAGTCAAAACTAAACGTATGCATAGATATTCTTCCTTATGCACTGTCATTGCATACGTTCAACCCATAATAGGCATATGGAAAGTTTATTTATTTTTATGACAAACTGTCATTTTTAATTTATAGTAAACATAAAAAAGTACAACTATTTAATTTTTGTATGTAATTTAAAAAAAAAAAAAACAATTTTATTTGATGTGTCAAATTGCTGTACGGAACTACGAAACTGATCGTAGTTGCATACAGAAATTTGACAATCAAAATTATAACGAAACAGATAACAAAAGTTAACGAATGTTACCATATGCACATTATGGTTTGAAGATACGAGTTACATATAATCGTATCGAGCATAGAGTTTGCATAAGCCAGCATATGCATATTATGGTTGGGCCTTTCTTCTGATCACTGACATTCCGATTCCAACTACAGTAAAGATACAGCAACAGATTCTCTATAACTTCAGAAGTGTAGCTATAATTAACCACATACAACCATCTTTTGATAAAAGCAAAAGCACCAGCAGAAACAGGGCTACATTCAAATATGTAATGCTTGAAATACATGTGAGTTTTTTTGGGAGCTTTGAGGCATGCTTTAAAGCGTGCAGCAAAATTTAGAAATAGAGATATCTTGCTTCGGCGCAACGCAGTGCGTTACAGCTATGCAATTAGTTACATAGAAAACCCATTTGTTCTAAATAATATTTGCAGCAAAGGATGCCTCAACGCACCTAAAACACGCACATGTATTTGGGCCATAAGTGCTAAATAAAACCCTCTAATCAAGCAAACGGTAAAAGAATGTTATAAAGAAACGTAATGATTTGTATGGTGTTATTACTTCGCAAAGTAATCGCTAAGATAGTTTGTTCCGTAAGTGGTTGTTCAAATAAATTATTGGAAACAAAAAATTCGTCATTTTTTAATTTTTAATCGCTCTTTCCATATTTTTAAATTTGGTTGCTTATGTGTTGCATATAGAAATTTCAACAATACCTTCTCCAAACTCTAGGTCTAGTTTTTCACGGAAATTAGATGCTTAAAACAGTGTTTCTAAATCCTGGTAAACTCATACATTCCTCTCTAGAGCAATGGAATTTTTAGTATCTGCATTTCTTTTGGCGAAAATAGTTATTCATTACAACTACTAAAAACGACTAACAACCCCCTCTTTATTTATACTAAAATCGGATTGTTATTGTAACGCAACACAAAGCAACGCAAATGTTTCAAGTATTTTATAAATTCACACCTTTCCATTGTGAATATAAAGATTTGATTTTCTATATATATTTTAACTTTTTCTGCGATGTTTTCTGTTGCGCCGAAGCAGCATTCTGACCATTCTGAATCCAGCAAATCAAAAGTTGAGAAAGTTAATGAAGGTAAAATTTGATTTACAATTTTGCAGTATTACAATTTTGCAGATTTTGTTATTTATATAATTAACATTAAAATTATTCTTTTTGAAAATTTCAAAAAGAATAATTTTAATGTTAATTATATAAATAACAAAATCACATTTAATAGTTTTTAAACTATTTTTTATGCAGATTATTTACCAGCAATTTGACGGAGTTTTTCATTTTTTATTTTGAATTTATACAATCCTGTAATGAAAAAGTAAAATTAAAGGCTTCCCCAAACCGGCGCGTTTTTTATGAAGCAGCGGCGCGTTTTTTTGACGGTAAATTTAATTACATGGCGGCTTATGAATGTGCCCACACCAACGCGATTTCCGCAACGCGTTTTACAGAGTTTTTTTTTTATTCATACGAATTTTTTCCGCAAAAAAAACGCGGCAAGCAGCGTTTTTTTGTGAAAATCGCTCCAAATGTCAGAAATATTTTTTTTTGTCGATTTAAAAAAATATTTTTTGCGTTTTCTTTCAAATAAAAATGGATAAATTAGAAAAAATGGAAAAATTGATTGAACTAATAAAAAAAAATATCCAATTTTATATGATCTATCCAATAGAGTACAAAAATATTCGTAAAAAAGATAAAATATGGGACGATATTGGGAGAGAACTGATTGAAAATACTAAGTAAATATGAAATATTTTATGTAATTATTGTATTAAAAAAATGTGTTATTGTGTAATTGTATTGTGTTTTTTAGGTGATAATTTACGAAAAAATGGAAAAATTTAAGAGACTTCTATTCAAAATGATAATTTCTTCATCTTCTAGTAATGCAAATAATATAAGTGCCTCATCTTCATCTGATGACATGGCCATATATTTACGACTATATACGATAATACGAATAAATACAATATTAACAATTTTTTTAAACTTTTATTAACTAATATTTTTGTAAAAAACTACAACAAATTTCGATGTAAACAATTTTTTTTTGGATTTTCTTTCAAGATATGACATATTTATTTTGAAGTATAAGAACGAATTTTCGCCGCTTTGGTGTGGCCTACTATGCGATATTCGCGCGAGTTTGGGGAAGCCTTAAATAGATTGTGATTGTGAACTGTTTCAACCTTTTCTAGCGTGAGGTATATTTTTTCAAAATTATGAAAAAAATATTAAAACAGTAACATAGAACAAGTTGACTGGAAACTGGAAGAGCCAAAAATATTTTTCTCATAAAACTTGGAGATTCAATGATTCAATATTCAGAGTTTTACAATCGCGGCAGCTTTTTCTTTTTTGTCGCAAGTACAGAGCTGAGCAAACTCCAAATTCATCGTCGTAGACTACATATACTTAGCCAGTTTGTCATGCTATAATAATATTAAATTAAGGCTAAAGTGAAGAAGATGGGTTCCATTCACGCTAAATCGAAAAAAATATGTATAATCTAAGGCCTGCCTCAGCAATCCAAAAATATATATTATATGTATTTCGCGTAAGGGACCCTACAAGGTTTGGTTCCAAAGAGGTCCCCTTTTGAAGGAGGGCTAAAAAGTTTGTATGGGAGGTGGAGCATGGTTGATTTGACGAGTATAATAACAATCTACCCTAGAAAATGAATTATTTTTTAATTCAGTACATAACCACATCTGCAATATGAGGGATGGCTAACGCCTCCCCCGAACCCATACAAAATAGATGTCATATAAAAAGCCCATACTCCCCCGAACCCATACAAAATAGAGGTCATATATTTTCGAAAAGTTAATCCCTTTTCAAAAAAAAAAAATCGCACTTATATACTAAAAATTTAATATATTTTCATATAAAAACCAAAAGCTCCCCCACTAATTGGGCCTTACCCTTACTACTTTTTAGTTTAATTGAAAATTTTTCTTTTAATGGAAAATTTTTCTTTTATATAAAATATATATATTTCTTGATATAGTATGTAATATATTTAAGAATATTTTAAATTATTTTATAGACTAAAAACTTTGAAGAAAGTATACAAATCTTTAAAATTATTATGTGTTTAGAAATATTAATTTCATATGTCTGGTTAAGTCTTTTGTACGTGCACAGGATAGATATATACAGTATGGAAGCCGTAGAACAAAGTGTAGTTCATCCCGCCAAAATTTCATGTTAGTGTGCATTTAACACATTAAAAGTTTTAATTAATAATCTATATCTGTATTGAGCAGAATAAATCAGGGTTGGGAAAATGTATTTGCTCCACATTTAAAAAAAAAAAAAAAAAATATATATATTTATAAATTTAAAATAGATAAAATCATATTTTTATTGTTTTTAATATTTATATTTTTATTAATATTTTTTAAAATATAATATATACGCACTTGGATACAATTCACCTGTTACAATTCACCTGTCACAAAAACAAACGAATTTTCACAACCCTGTATTAAAATAAAATTTCCATTATACACGATCATATGTTTTTTCTTTATTTGTGTTCGTAAAATTTAACTAAAATAAGACTTGATGGGGGTTTATTTAAAAATTAATGTAAAATACAAAAACAAAAAACAAGAATTTTTATGTCAACAAGGTGATTCCAATTACTTTTAAAGCTTAGCCATGATTTACAATTTTTAAACAAAAAGCTTATTGAATATTTTTAATTAACATAATAATAAGTTACATAATAATAAAGCTTAAATAAGAAAAATGTTGATCATAAATGCTTAATATTAATAAAAAAATCCTCTTGGTCTAAATTTTTATTTGTTCTACGCTTCACTACTGTATATATCTATCCTGTGGTACGTGTTTATGGTAACCAAATGTAGTTTTTACCTACTTGTATGTTTTTTTCATGTTTACGTTCGTCAAGACAAACCTTTAAGTCATCCATTTAATTATACTATGAACTTGTAAGCGTTTAAAAATATCCAAATAAAATTGCTGCTACAAACATACTTATCGGCATCGGCAAATTATTAAAAGCACATAAAAATGTTGAGAGCACCAAATATATAGAAATTTGTCGTGCAAACTTTATAAAAAATCCCATCATACATAATCTTATAAGAAAATTAATCTTTTAATTCTTAACTTTTTTTTCAAACACATAGTTTTATTTTATTTTAATAAATTGTAAATCACAACATAAATTGAAAAACAAAAATTTGTTACATCACTAAGCAATAAAATAAATAATAAATCTTAAAAACTACTGACAAAGTTAAATTAATGATAACTCTATAAGAAAAAAAGAAATTCAAAATAGTTTTACTATTTTTTCCAATTTTTTTTTTTTTTTTTTTTTATAATTTGTAGTTTTAATAAAATGGTAATAATTTTCTATGTAACATGAAATAATAAGATGAATAATTTTCAATAATATTCCAAAAACATATTATTTAATCTTTACATATTTTTTAAATTTGTTAATTTTTGGAAAAAATTATTGCAAAATTTATTTTAATTTAATGTTAACAGCCTTTAAAAATTGGATTAATTATTTTTATTCTTTTTTTTTAAATCGTAATTTCCAAACAAACACTTAAAAACAAATATTAAAAAAAAACAATATATAAGTACATAATTATAAAAATGAATAATTTAGAGTCATAATAATTTATAACAATTGCATCTTAATCATATTAAATTTGAAATATAAGTGAAAATATCGTTAGCATGTAATGTATACATTACCTCTTTAAATGTATATTTATATTAACTCTTAATTTTATATTTTGAGAGTCCTAAATTTTGCGATTAAAGTTTTTCTTGAGTAAACATTTCATTATTTCTTCAATTTGAAAAAAATAATTCAGAGCTAATTAACACCCTTTGATATTATAAAAGAAATATTTGTTAAATTTTTATAAAATATAACCATCAGTTATAATATATAATTATAATTACAATATTGAAGATCACTTATAATAATTAATTACAATATTTGTCGTGATTAATTTACACAAATTATATACCCCGGAGTATACATTGAAATTACTCTGCCTATGAATAGAAGATATCGATGCGTGTTACGAAGTATTTTCCGTGAGATGGCTTATTGAATGTTTTTTTATTATGTCAAATTGATAATGCTAATATGCATATTTTTAATATTAAATTGCTTTTTTTTAAACAAAACATAATTTTTACAATTTTAACTAAAATACTATCCACAAAATACAAAGTTTACATATTCAGTTTAATTTTAATTCATTAGCAGCTATCTCACGTGAAATTATTACACATACTTTCATTGTAAACCGGACTAGTGTTTGTAAACGTATAAGCACCACAGTATTATTTATTTATAAAATTTGCAATATTGTTGTTACCAGAACTTGAACATAAAATTGCTTGTTCTGTTAGAAATTAGTTAAGCACAATTTGAATTTATTATATGTATATTATATAAATTAAGAAAAATCTGATTAGTGTTTAATACAACATTATCTATACATTTTGTCAAAACAAATCACAAAAAATGTTAATTGAATGATTTAAAATTAAATAGGAAAATTACATATCAAAGTATTGATTTGCAAATGTGTATATTTATGATTATGAAAATTTATAACATACAAATTTATTAAGTATATTTCATCCAAATTTAAATAATATAACTCATGAAAACTGTTTCTTTTGAAAATTACAATCTTTATGTGCACAATTATTAATAATTTATATATTCACGATTTAACGTGCAGTCTTAAGATTCCTGAATTCTATCATTTTTACAATATACACAAATCACAAAGATATATTTATTTGTTTTAAAGGATCCAAAATGTACGATTTTTAACTAGTTCATAATTATACAATATTTAGGTATGAAAATTTTAATATTTTTTTCTTTTTAAGCTACATATTTCCGTATAAAGGATACTCACCCATCATTCAATTTTCTTCGTCTAGCAACAGCACTATTTTTTATAATTGTTAATATTTCGCGACCACCACTACTTTCACCTTCGGATGTGGAATTTGTACTTCCGGTCGAAATAACAGCACCAACCGATGGACCCTTTTCAAGCGTTGTCAAATTACGAATTAAAGATGTTGTATCATCATGGTGTACTGGTTGATACGTTGGTAAAGTATGATGTGAATAGTGATGGTGTTGCTTATGCATATTTTCTTTAGATACACTACGTAATATTTTGGCTAAATTCTTTTGCGGATCAACACCATCTTCATCGTCTTCAGATGAACTTGATTGTGTTTTTAAACAATTAGTTGTTATATCACTTCCAGAATTAATGCTGATATTATCGTCTGTAGTTGATGATTTGCGTAAATTTGATAAAGTTGCTTTTGTTGATTTTTTCAATCGAATTTTAAACTCTGAATTTAAATCGGATGGTAAGAAACCAATACAACCTGATTTAGATTTTAAAATACTTTTTTTTGTTTCCATTGTGATAGATTTTTGAATAGTCGTTGCTGGGGATTTAATAGATTCTGAAATATAATTTAAAATAAAACAGAAAAATTTGCAAAATTTAATGATTTATTATATTTAGGCAAAACATGAGAGTGGTTCTTAAATATGATTTTTTTTTTAAGAATTGAAGAAATAACAATTACTCTCTTTGTCTCTCTGAAAATCATTAAACAAAATATTTATAATTTACTCCAAATTTCAAATAGTAATCAAATTTCAAAAATTATATAATGTATAAGATAAGATGATGGCCAGTAATATATTTTTACATCATTTTTCATTAAAAACTGCTGATGAACTTTTACACAAAAAACAGCTTTGTATAAATATGGTTTGAGAAGAATAATTATTATATATATGGTTTTGATATTAGATATTTCAAAATATTTATTATTTTCGGTAATTTTTTTTTTCGTTATATATTTTTAGAAAATAAATGAATGAAGATAGTAAGGGATAAAAAACATGTTGAGAAAGAGGAAAGAAATATAAAATATATTTTATAATATTGAACCATATATGCGTCTTTAACCTATAAGCCTGATTTATAACTAATGTAAAACAGGTAAGAATTGTAAGAAGTGTCAGAAATTTCAAAGTTAAAATGTATGAAATGGTATTGGAACATTTATAACAAAGGTAAGAACGTTGAAATATTCGCAAGAAATGTAAAAGTTAAATTAACTTGAACTTTTCTTACTTTTTTTATCTTTTTTCTAACAAAGTAGTAGTATGAAATTTGACATTTAAAAATTGCAAAGTAGAAAATTATTACTAAAAAATTATTATTAAAAGATGCAAAAGGATATTACTTTCGTGAAATGTGTGGAGGAAAAATGCTGCATTTATAATAAACAAGATCCCGATTTTAAAAACAAAAATAAAAAATAGTTTAATATTTTAATATATGTATATGTTTTATGAAATGACTTTTAGTTTGTATTTTTCGAAAAAAAAAATTGTTTTAAACTTTTATCAATAATAATTTACTGACATTGACAAGACATATGTCTTAATTTTTCTTTTGTTATATTTTGTTTTGTTTTTGTTTTTTTTTTCACAAGAAATTTTCAAGGGCAAATTTTTCAATTTATTTTTGAAAAATTTAATTTTCATATTTTAGAATTTTAAGTTTTTATGGAATCAATTAGGAGTGTTTTGTGACGGACTTTGAAGTGAAAAAAATCGACTTCGATTGTTGAGGTCGGCACTCTATGTGACTACATAGGACCCTGAAATTGTATGGGATTACTTAGGTGAAGAGAGAAAGGTCTCGTTTGTAGTATCAAATTAAAACCCTTATTGGACAGAGTATGAAATAAATCTGAAAAAATCATTAATTTTGGTAATATAAAACAAACATATCTGATATTAAATATGAAAAACTGAAAATGCCATCTCTATTTATGTATGTAAATATTTAATATTATGTAAAATATTACTAACTAACTACGAGTTAATTAGGTACCCCTAATTTATATAAATTTGTATAAAGTTATAGAATTTGAATGAATGTATTGCAAAAATTTATTTGTGAATAGCGCGAAATAGTTTTCTATATTTATTTCATATTTCATTGAAGCTGCTAATTAGGGGTACCAGATAACTCGTAGTTAGTTAGTAATATTTTACATAATATTAATTATTTACATACATAAATAGTGATGGCATTTTCAGTTTTTCATATTAAATATCAGATATATTAAATATGCAAGAAGAAACAATATAGGTTAAAGACGCATATATGGTTCAATATTATAAAATATATTTTATATTTCTTTCTGGTCGCCGTTTTACTCGACCAGAAATTTTTGGGCGTCTGGTACAAACTTACATCAAAAAAAATTAAATTTTTTTTAAAGTGATTTTTAAGTTATTTAAAATAAATTTATATTGAATTTTAAATAATTATTGAGTGAGATTTTATAGTTTCTTATACATTTTTTGTTTTTAAATATTAAATTTTAAAATATGTAAGTGTAATTATAAAAAATACATAAAAATATTTATATAATATGCAATATTTATACAAAAATATATTTTTAAAATTTTCAAATTATTTTATTTTAAATATGATTGAATGTGAATAATTCTATGCTGCTCATTTTTAAAATTTATTGTTTAATAACAAAATACAACAAAATTTGAAAACTAATATTTTAATTTTTTTTTAATTTATATTTATTTAACACAAATTTCTTAACAATAATATATTGCAACACAGTTTTTTTTATAAATATTATTTTACTTTAAATTTAAATTCTACACCATAAAAATAAAATTCAAAAAATTTAAATAAAAAATTCAAAATTAATGTCAAAAACAGCTCTGCGGCCAATGATGCAAAATAATAAGCAACGAGTTGCCGTTTTATTTTAACATTCGACTCGCCTAATAGCGAGGCGACTTCAATCATACCAAATTAATTGTCGGTCGAGTCGAATGGCGACTATCGAGGCGAGAGTCGAGTCGACTTCTATCACAGGGGTGAGTATATTGGTATCATTTAAAAGTAAAATATTTTATTGAATTTAAATATTGCCGTGCAATTTTAGTAAATGCAAAAAGCGCAAGCAAAATTATTTAAAAAGCTTACAAAGATAAAAATAAATTAACTTACACGCATTTCATATAACTTGAAAATTGTTTATTGACAAAAGTATAGAAATTCAAACCTTATAGACGCACAATTTGTTAAAATAAAAAAATTGTTTGGTGGAACATATAAATTTAATGTTTACAAAAAATATATTTGACTGTAATGCAGAAATTAAATTACAAAAATATATTATAAATAATAATTTTAATTTAAACATTTTTGTTGATTAAATCTTATATTATTCTTAAGTAATTTTTTTAAGTTAAATATTTTTATGTTTATTTTAATTTTTTAGCTAATCTTAAGTATAATATTTATTAATTGTTATATAATTTTCTTAATTAAAACAATTCAAAAAACATTTTCCAGATTTTAATAGAAATTAAATATATAATTTAATAAATAATTAAAATTCAGGTGTCGTAATTTTATATATTATAATTTAAATTTATAACAATTTTACAAAATTAAATTAATAATATTTTATGCAAGAAACATACAAATTGATCGTTAACAAAATGAAAAATTGAAAAATAATTTATTCATTATAAAACTCATATTTAATACATAATATAAATTATTGAAAAAATCACAATTGGAATATTTAATATTTAATTGACAATCGCCACAATTTTCACTATCTATATATCATACTACACACCTAAAAATATTTTTTCAAAATCTTTCTCAGCCATTAAAAGATCCTCTTTGCTTATTTTTAGATCTTCAACATTTTGTATTCGACTGTTTGATTGTTGTGTTCGAAATGTAATAGTCATATACCTTGAACCAATACGGCGAATGAAGTGATCTTCACTAGTATCATTATGGATAGGAATTGTCATGACATGGTTACGTTTCGCAATTTCTCGCCGTTTGACTTGAGCTGTCTTTTGTGGCAGCCGTGTAGACAAATTGTTTGCTTTATCGTCAAGTTTATTCATTGTTGGAATAGCTGGATTAACTATTTTTGGATATATTTTCGAATCATATTTTTCACCAGTTATTAATTTATTTTTAATAATTTCACTGACATTTGATATTTCTTTATCATCAGTTCTAAAGCCTAGATTTGGACTAAATTTTGTTGTTGTTGTTGCTGCTGTTGTTGTTGTTAATGGATAACTTTGCTTCCTTAAACCAAAATATTTCGCATATTTTTCATCATAATTAATTGTTGGTTGTTTATTTGTCGATAGATATGTTATTATTTTTTCTATATTATTTGCTTTATTTAATTTTTTTCGTATATCATTAAAATTCATTTCTGGCGAAATTTTTAATTCGCATAAATCTTTATTATTTTCTTTTCCAGAGTAAAATTTAACAATATTCGAAATTTCATTTTTTTTTATATATTTATTATCATTCCTGTTATTGTTATTATTATAGTTTGATAAAAATTGTGATTTAATCTTTCCGAATTTTAAGGTTTCTTCTTCATTATTATGATTAAGTTGATCATTTTCATCTTTATTTTTCTCAGCTTTTGAAAAAGCTGGTATTACTAATTTACCAATAGTATGGTTATAAACATTACTATAAATGCTGTTTGAATCAGATAGATTTGAAAAAAATCGCACTTTTTCACATAGTGGCCACGATGAAAATTCTGTAATTTTTTTGGTTATTTTCGAATGATTTTCGTATACATAATATATTTATAAAATGTAAATTTATGATATATAAAATATAATTAATGATGTTGTGCATCAATGGATGAATCGTTTTTTTTTTTAATATTTTATTTAGATATGATTATACTGGTTTATTTTGTTCAACAATAAATTATTTAGTATAATTGAAAATTGTGGTGCAAAGTCAAATTGAGTATATGCGTGTAATAGGTGAAAAATAAATTATTTGAAATTAAAAAAAGAAGTAAAACAATTTCGAAAAAGGTACCATCGACTTGTTGATTTGTTACTTCAGATTTAAATGGGTACCAATGTAATTATATCCAATGCTAATTGACGATGATTAAACCGTGCTGACATATTAAAGCACTAACATTATGTTTAGGAGTGATTACACGATTTGAAACTACGTAGATATATTTTTAAAAATGTATGTAATATTAAATAAAATATATCAAAAAATGGGTTTATTTGAATATAGATAAAAATAACAACAGTGATGCAACAGTGATATTAACAACAGTGATGCAACAGTGATATTAATAAATAGTAGTAATTTTGTAACAAACAATACTTTACAAAAAAACATTAAGTTGTTAAAAATTTCCGAACTTTAGAGACATCACCAAGAATTTATTTTATTATATGTATACGTATAATATTTTTTTGGAATTTCACTCATTTGAGAGAAATCGATTTTTTCGACTTCCATGTCCATCACAACACACTCCTAATTAATTTCTAAAATTCTGATATTTAAATTCTTCAAAAACAAATTCAAAAATGTTCACCCGTTATTTATAGCATTGACAATTATACTATGTAAAAATATACAAAATACAAAACGAAACAATATAGGTTAATGACCAAATTTCGCATATATGTGTGGTTCACTATTATAAAATATTTTATAAATATTTATACACATAAAAAAATAAATAGTTTTTATGTAGAAATACTCTTCCATATAAAATATTTCATATTTCTTTCCTCTTTCTTATTTTGTTTTTATTTTTATCCCTTATTAGCTATCATTAATGTTTTGAATATATATAACGAAAAAATATTCGAAGATTGAAAACATCAAATATCAAGAGAGAGAGTCTAAAAAGTAAATTTTCCTGGAGTGGAGTTGGAGGTAGGAACTAAATAATTTTGATAAGTAATTTTTTTGAAATTAGTTTTTTTTTTGTGTTAAAAAATTAAAAATGTAGAACTAAACTAAACAGTAAATATTTTTTTTTGTGGCAATGTATACTTTAAGTATAAAATGTAATTAGAATTTGTATACATGGACCAGTAATTAAATACTTTTACTGTACCTATTCGTTGTTTTTCAGTGTTGTGAATAAAGTTTAACTGTTTGACACTGATTTTTTTATTTTGGAGATTTAATGGTTTTTAACGTTTTCCATAATTAAAGTAGACACAACATGGGCGTCGGCATTGGATACATCTTAATGGTCGATCCTCATGTAGGCACCTACATTGTAGATCCACAATAAAATATTACTACTAGTTTTATTTCTTTAGACACAATATTCGTTTTTACAACCGATATTTTTTTTATAAGATTTTACAAAATTTAAGTTTTTATTGTATGAGGTTTATATTTTTACGGTTTGTTATTATATTTCTTAAATAAAGTAGCCGCACCAAAAAATATAGGAATATACATATTTTACAAAGTAATTTTTACATGTTTCTATAGTAGACAATTTTAAGGTTATTATTTTTTATTAGAAATTTTAAGATTAATTAAACACTATAGATCAGTAGATTGGCTCATTTTGACTAGTAGTGAAGCCATTTTTTAAATTTGTGTCATTTTTTTGGCTGATCTTCAATGTAGGTGTCGGCATTGTGAATTTTGAAAACTTAACAGTGAGCATATTGGAAATTAATGTGTAAGGCGACGCCTAAAATTAACGTTTAAGGCGACACCCATATTTGAGATTATACCATTTTATTTACTATTTACATTTACATCTCAATGGTGAAGTTGGAAGTGTCAAATGAAAAATATATAAATATTAAATATTTTTGTGATTAATGTAAATTTTTACCCGTTTGTTATTTTATGTAAGGTGTTTTTTTTTATTGTTTATTTATATTAAATTACGAAATATTTTTTTTTATTTGGTAAAAAATAACTATTTTTAATAATCTAATTGACAAATTTACTTTGCCATCTACACTTAACAATGGGAAATATTTTTTCCAAGTTTTCACAAAAAATAATTTGGTAATATTTAATATACAATACTGTTAGAAAGAGATAACTAATCTTTTAGTTATTGTGTTGAATAATTATAAAATCTGATTTTTCTTAATGTTATATTTTAAAACTATTAAATAAGCTATAAAAATATTTAAAGTAATAAACGCTGAACATTAACACCAAAGAAAAGTTGTAAGAAATATTTTAATATTTTCAAACACATGCAATTTATTAAAAGTAGTACTAAAAAACATTCAAAATGTTAACCAAATAGTGGAAAAAAAGAATGGAATAAAAATCTTACCAATGTGCTCTTCCTCTGGATTTGAATTTAGATCAATTAAAGATTGTACTGGTTGCGGTGAAACTCGTGGTGAAACTAAAATTAATAAATAACATTAGAATTCACATTTTAAAAAATATCGAAATATTACTTTATAATTCTCAGATTTTTTATCAAGAGAGATATAGGTAGACCTGGTAGAGAGAGATAGAGAGATAGAAACTGATGAATAAGTGGAATACGATAAAGTTAATTTAAAGCGGCCTGTTTTTGTTACCAATTACTATCTTATATTAGTTATCTATCTTAGTTTATACTGTATCAATTCGTATTGACTAAATGAAAAAACTAGAAATTCGTACGGTAGTTAATTATTAATTTATTTTGAAACGTTAAGGCCTCAATGATACTAAAATCGAAAAGAAATCAAGACTGAATGATGCTACTCCATCAACAGCTACAGGCATACTATGACTGCTTTTGAAATGAGCATAAATGATGGTATAATTGCTGGGTCCAAAAAAAACAACCACTAAGAACCAAAGCAATACAAGAAATCATTAAAATTGTTCATGAATTTAAAGTCATGAAAAAATATACAAGATAGTGCAAAATTCTTCAGCATAATTTTTTTCAGTTAATTTTTTTTTCACTATGGATGATCCCGAATCCAAATAGCAATCTAAGCAGTATTTGGAACCAAGAATGCAAAAATTATTCTTCAAGCTCTTTCAGTGTCTGTCTTTTGGGGTTCTCGGGGAATTATTTTTGTAGAGTACCTCCAAAAAGAAAAAACGGAGCGTTTAAGAGATGAAATAAAAGAAAAACTCTCAGAGAAGAAAAAAGTTTTATTTCATAATGCAAGCGAGTTGTTTGTATATTCATATGCACGGCAGTGATGGCTATAGCTCATGGTTTAAAATTCGAATTACTTGATCATCCTGCTTATTTACCATATATGGATCCAAGTGACCATATAATTCCAAATATTAAAAAATGATTCGGAGCCCAAAGTTTTCCTGTTGGCGAAGATTTTGTAATGATAACACATCTGTTCATACATTCACAGTTGCGTTGAATAAGCATTTTGAAGCTATCTTTTCTTCTAATTTTCAAAATATTACTGCCGCCGGCATCTTTTTTCAATGGTAAAATGTCAAATGCAAAAAAATGTACATTCAATGATACAAATTCAATTCAACTCAAATACCACATTTTATACCTTCAATGTCTATAATATTTAAAATTAATTAAGAATTATGAGACAATAATTGGTTTTTCTCCATTTTATCTTTTTCCAAGATATTTAATTTTTTGAACTCCTTGTACTGTTTTTAAAATTTACGGAGCTTGATAGTTATTGCGGATGATCTTCAAGAAAATTAATTAACCACTTTCTATCTACAATATTTTACATTTCTCTTTTTCCATAATTTGATGAAAAAAGTTTTGTAGAAAGTTTTGTTTATCTGGTTATCTGGTTGTTTATCTGGTCAAAAAAACTGACAGGTGCATTAAAAATTATATTAATTCTAGAATCAACAAAGCAAAAGAAGGTTAAATCCAACTCTCAAAGATCTGGGAGCTTCATCTATATAGTTCAAGACAAAAGAAAAAATCTTCTACTCGAATGTAAAATCTGTTTACAACGGTTGCGATACATGGTTAAAGTGGGAACTATTAATAGAAGATCAAAATTTTCACCAATCTAGAGTTATGGCAGATGACGTCAAAACCATTATGCCAACGAAATAAAAATAGAAAAATTAAATGGATCGGCCATACACTTCACAAACTACCGTGCGAATTTGTCACCAAGCCCTAGATTAGAATCCACAAGATAGTGAAATAAATTTTATTTTAATCTTAATACTTCTTTCCACAAATAACTAATAATTCAGTATAAAAAGATAAACATAGTCATAATTCTTTTGTAAAATATTAATATTCAGTTGGTTTACAAAAAATACACTCCCGAGCGTATCCTAGGGTACTTTGGATATTGACCCCTATGATAGAAGTCGACTCGACTGCCTCCCTCGCTAGTCGCTTCCCGACTCGTCTCTCGCCTCTCCATCGACTCGACCGACGAAGAATTTGGTATGATATAAGTCGCCTAGCTATTAGGCGAGTCGAATGTTAAAAAAAAAGGCAACACGTTGCTTATTATTTTAGCATGTAAAATTATACAGTACACCAGAGATGAAATTTCCCAGTACTGTAAGAAATTTCGGAAACATTTTGACATTTTAATTTATTTTTAATTTAATTTTAATTTATTGTCTCAGCATTCAAAAAAATAAAATTTCAACAAAAAAAAACGTCAACTATAATTTGAGAAAATTTTAATAAAATAGACAAATTTCAAGTTTTAGTAAAAAAAAGTTGTTCACAATCAACTTTTTTTCGGATACAACATCTTCTTTGTTGGATTCAACGACTTTTTTTCGGAGACAACATCTTTTTTGTTGGATTTGTCGACTTTTTTTCGGAAAAAAGTCGTTGTTCTGTCTCTACCGCACTCATGGTTTTTTGTATCTTGCATAACTTATTCTTGAAAAAAGTGGTGACGACTTTAAAAAAGACTAATGGAGCTTGACCTTGAGAAAATAAATTAAAATGTCAAAATGTTTCCGAAATTTCTTACCGTAGTGAGAAATTTCATCTCTGTCTGTACTGTATAATTTTACATGTTATCGCTTTTCATTTTTGCTAAAAAAAGGTCATCACTACTTTTAAAAGACTAATGGAGCTAGACCTTAAACAATAAAGTTTAAAAATGAGCAGCATAGAATTATTCATATTCAATCATATTTGACGTTGAAAATAAAATAATTTTAAAATTTTAAAAATATATTTTTTTATATAAATATTGTATATTAAATAAATATTTTTATGTACTTTTCTATAATTACACTTACATATTTTAAAATTTAATATTTAACAAACAAATCTTTATAAAAAACTATAAAATCTCGCTCAACAATTATTTCAAATTCAATATAATTTTTTTCTAATATTTTAGTGCGGCGCATTTTTGAATATTCAAAAATAAACTTCAATCGAATAAAAAACAAACGTCAAAAAACAAAAATAAATATAATATTTTGCTTTTCATGTCATATCTAATAGAAAAAATATTTAAAAATCACTTTAAAAAAAATTCAAACTTTTTTTTTATATATTTGTACCACTCGCCCAAAAATTTCTGGTCGAGTAAAACGGCGACTGTAGTCGACAAAAAGCGAGTCGAGAGCGAGTTACATAATACAGAATATTCGCTAAAACTCTCGCCGGCGAGTGTATGGGCGAATATATCATACCAAACTGTCAAAGTCGAGACAAGGCGAGAGTCGAGTCGACTTCTATCATAGGGGTGATTATTTTCCAAATAACAAAGTTATCTCTAATATACTCCCTTTGAGAAACGCACTTATAGATTTTCTAAATATATTTTAATTTAAGAGCATTGGTTTATATTATAAAGCTTTCCGATAATAAATTTGCAATATTTTACCATTAAATGTTAGAAATTACCTTTTCTCGCTACCGACTGTTTCTCTTCCGAATTATTTACTTTAATTTTTTCCTCCAAATGCTGGAACATATTTGTTTTAGACTTAACACTATTCTTTCTTAATAAACTCGCTTGATCAACTCCAGAAAAGAGTGTTGGTGAATATTGATCAATAGCTCCAGCTGTAGTGTTTGTACTATGTTGTTCGAAACTAGCAGTATTTGAAAGTTCTGTACGTGATGAAATCGGCGATTGTAAAATATTTAATGAATAATCCAATTTATCTTGATCAAATGGTGCAAATGAATCCGAAAATGATTTCAAACTATAATAGAATACATAATAACATTATACTTATTCTGTGTCAATAAATTATTTATATGTATATTCATATATGTAATAAAAAATTGTATAGCTATTTTTATACTCAGTATGTTATAGAAATAAATATAATATTTTGAAAAAAAAATAAAAAATATTTTAGATTTTGACACATAAGCTGAACACTTTCAAATTATAATAAAGCTGTTTTTATGTTTATTTTTAGAAACTATTTATAAACTGTTTTTTATTGCTTTAAGTAATAATTTGAATAATTTGGAAATTAAGAAAATTACAAAATTTATTATACATTTATTAAGATTATTTGAAATGCAACTAGTACTTAAACTAATATTTTTTTTTTATTCAGAGTTGATTCAAAACTTTTTTGTATTAATCGTTAAAAATTAAAAGGATTTAATATATATAATAATATGGAACTATTCTCAAAATTTATTTTTCCGCATAAATCACGACACTATCTAAAAGTATTAAATACTATTTTCATTCTTTTAGCAGATTTTTCATTCTATGGTTCTATGAATTTATTACAGAATTCGAATTTAGAAAAAGAATACATACATACATAAAAACTATTTTCCTAACAAAAAAAAAAAAAAAAGAAATTTAAAATAATTGAGAATGTGGAGCAATTTTGAAAGTTTTACATATCAACATTGTATTTGTATTGTATTAGATTTTTTGCCAAAAATAAATGCGTAAATGTAAATAGTCTCTTTTGCTTAAGGTGAATTCATTGTTTCGTCCGACTTACGACGAACTCATGTCCGCGCATATTTTTTATATGAAAATTTGAATTTCTCTCATTTTTTACTTTTTATTTTCAAATTTTTTTGTCTCTCTGAAAAAGTAGGTTCAATTTCTACTTTAGTGCGGCGCATTTTTGAAAATTCAAAAATAAACTTCAATCGAATAAAAAACAAACGTCAAAAAACAAAAATAAATATAATATTTTGCTTTTCATTGCATATCTAATAGAAAAAATATTTAAAAATTATTATTTATATACACTGATTTTTTTTTTTGATTTTTTTGATAGATTATCATAAATTACGCGTTACTTTTAAGACGGAACAATGAACTGCCTGAGAGAAATCAGTTCGACTTAAAAGCAACCAAACAATGAATCCAGAATTTTATGACTCAGGTTTTTTTAACTCTTTTGCTTTTTAATATTCAAAAATTCTCAAGAATTTCCTGAAAGCGTCCATAAGTAATAGAAATACTTAAAATTTCCTACTTGCTGCATTAATTTTATAAAAATGTTATAAAAATGGCCGACGCATTTCGGTTTATTGGGTTATAACATTAAATTGATTATAATGTATTGTAAAGTTCCTTCTTATCTGGTTTTTGTTATACAAATATTTTTCGAGAAAACTTCACTCTTTTCTCGAAACATGGGTGAATCCAGAGTTGAAGGTGAGAAGAGACTTCACGACTGATTCAATTTGAATTGCAACCATTAACCGAGATAATAATACAGTAATATTCCTTTTGTTATAACCCATTTACCAAATTCTAATTATGAGGTGTAAGATTTTTAGAATTATAAAATGGCTAAGATTTAGTTTAGATGTGGGATAATGTTCTAAAACCGCGTAATATTGAATTAATTACGAAAGCTCTTTTTCAATATGGAATTGAAAAAACATTTTCCGAAAACTTTTAAAAAATATAAAAATAAAATAATAAAATAAAAATAATACTCTCACCAAAATAATAAATATATCTTTTTAGAAGCTGGCAGTTGAGGGTTAAAAGCTTTTTATTAAAAAAGGAAAAAGAAAAAAACAGAAAAATAATAAAAATTTTAATCTCACTTTTACTTTTGTGTTTTTGACTTTTGAATTTTTTTTTATAAAATATTTTACTAATATGAATTTGGTTGGAACTTTTTTTTGTGGGCCTTTTCGAGCTCTCCGACCTCGAAAAGGCCCACAAAAAAAGTTCCAACCAAATTCATATTAGTAAAATATTTTATAAAATTCTTACGAAAAAAAATTAATAATAAAAAAAAAGTCTTACGAATTTATTGTCATAATAATTTTCTAATATGTAAACTTTTTAATGATTAAAGTTTTTATTTTAATAAAAAAATATAACATCCATTCATTCCAACGAGACTTGCTTACTTCTACAATCGGAGCTTCGGACCTAAAGGACAGCACCAAAACAAAACAACCGCTCTACCAACCGAATTATGGTAGCTTCATGGAAAATCTATTTTATTTCAATTATACTTTTTAATTTATCAATAAGTAAATAACAAATCGTTGTTATGGCTACCTACAATAACACAAAATAGAAATTTTTCAAGGTTTAAAAATAAGATAACTTAAAGAAATTTTGTTAAACGTAAATAAATGTTATATCACCAATGATTTTATAGAAATTTTGTTAAACGAAAATAAATCTTGTGAAATAACACATTTCATTTCATTTCATATTTTTTATTTTCAATAAATTTAAATTTCAGTAATTTATGTACAATTTGACCAATATTTGTATGGGAGAGGATGTCTATCAATACATAAAGTATTTATATATACAAAGGTAAAATATGATAAATTGTTTTCGTGCCACCAAATTTTAATCGAAAAGCAAGTTATTAGTAGTACCAAAACATATATAAAAAAAAATTGTATACACTGGAATACACGTGAATACAATCACCGTAGAAAATATTTGGCACAATAAACATGCATTTAAGATAAATTATATTTGTATACTTACTCGTTCAATTCATCATTCGTTATTGGTTGTGTCTTAAAATGATTTTTATTCGTATTTCTCCGTATGACATTATGTTTGTATATTTTAGGTACAGCACCAGTATGTGTTTTATTTAAACTTAATGTCACCTCACTTCCATCAGTTGCACTGCTATTCTTATTACTACTTGATAAAAATATTTCCATATTTCGAATACGTGCCGCTACAGAAATGGTTGGTAAAATACCTGAAGATGAAGCAGATAATGATGATTGTGGTGATAAATGAATTATTTCGTCATTCTCAGGATTATCTAAAGATTTACTCCGTATTGGTAAAATATTTGGTTCTAATTCCTCTGAAACTAATGAACGTTGTTTCGCAGGTGAATTAGAGTTTTTCAAAATTGATCGCCATAAATTTTCGTCAATATCAGATGGTTCTTCATGAGAACTCTTACGCGATGTTTTAAGTATCGGCCGAATCTCTTCAGTCTCACATGATGATTTCTTTTTAAGTATCGGTTTCGGGGTTCGGTATTCTTGATTGTCGGTTTTTAAAATTGGCTTAATATCATACTCACTGCCACTGCAATAATCAATACTGACACTGTTACTGCTATAAGAAACACCTTCAACGATGTTACTGTTATTATTTAAATTATTATAAGTATTTTCTAAGACTTGATCGTTGTACAATTCAGCTGCGGCTAATATAACAGCTTGTGAGATTGATACATGCTTCGAGATAGGAGCAATTAATTCTGCTGGTGTTGAATTTGAATCTTTTTTCTTAAGAATTCCATGTGGTTCAGCACTTGGACATCCATCACTTTTACTCTCATAACTGCTTTGTTTTAATATACCATGTTGATTTGTTTCTTCTAGACTATTACGGCGTGTTGATTTAACTAGAATACTACGTTCATCTGGTGAATGACTACGGCCATAGTAACGGCTTTCATCTAAACTACTACGCTTTTTTAAAATTCCTTGACGTTTAGCACTAGTACGTGTCGGTGTATCAACAACGCTTGATGAAAATGTCACCGGCGAAGCATTGCTAGATGCTGAACTAGATTCAGCATGATCCTTTTTCTTTAGGATTGATACAATATGATTTGTTGCCGATGATGAGGAACTCTGTTCATCGGAACTTTTCCGTCGAAAAATTGGTGATAATTTTGTAGTACATATTAAATCTGTAGAGGGAGTCATTTCAGGATCTTGACTGTAACCTTTCAGCATACGACAATTTTGTTGATAATTATTAGAGTTGTACGGTTCATCGGAGAGATAAACTTGTTCATCGCAACTTTTACGATCCATTTTGCTATATGCTCTCATACTAATTGGTTCTAATATTTTGTATTGTCCATTACTATTTGATTGTTGAACATTTTTTGATTCTATTTCAAAAAGTTTGCTTGTAACTGGTTCGCTTTTTATTAAAAAAGAATTAAAATTTAAGTTTGGCGAACCAAAGTCAAATGTAAAATAACGTTTCTTTTCGCGAACAGTGGTAGTTATCGGTGACTTTTCCTCATTCACGGAGACTGAAATTACATCATTTCCATTTTCTTGCAAGTTAAATTTAAACTGTTCCAAAGCTGGTGTGAGGCTTCGACATTTAGCTGTAATTTTTTGAATTTCAGCTAGTTCACTTTTAGTCCGTTGACGAATTTTGTCGAATTTTTTTGTGACATCTGATAAACGTTTATTCTTTTTCATATATTCATATTCGCGATTAAAACTACGTACCAGTTCTTCAGTTTCTGGTTTAACATATATCTTTTGTGTATTCTTTAATTTAGGTTCTAGTCCAGCCTTTTCTACTGCAATATGATTTATGGGTGGCGAATTATTTTTGAGTGTTGTTATTTCTCTATTAAGATTACCTTCACCAGATTGTTTCTGGTCTACAGAAATATCTGTATTTATGAAGTCTTTAATAATTGGTCTGGATTGTAGTGAATTTAAATTTGATGTAATATCAGTAGATTTCATTTCAATTGCTCTAATTGATCCGAGAACATCATGAATTGCAGTGCTTTCATCATTTGGAATTAACTGGCGCGACATTCCTAATTCTCGGCGTCGTCGGCTTCGATTGATTACAGTATCTAAAACAAAAATGAAAACTTTTTTCAATAACAAGTGCTATGTAACTAAATTACGATCTTTTAAGTTCAATTTTATATAAGACAGTATTTAATATTATTATTTAAAAAGTATTCAATATTATATAATTTTTAATTGTATTAAAGATGATTTTCATGTAGCCGATATATTTTTCCAACTTTTAGAGGGAAGCGAGCAAATACAAATTTGCATTAGTGCGAATGGGAGATAAATCATAGCCGACTTTTTTTTATCGGGGTTTCTGCCATAAAGTCGGTTGAAAAATATCGGTGAAAGTTGTTGTTCGAGATATTTTCCTATAAAGTCGGCCGACTTTTATAGCAGAAATAAATATTTTTTTATGTCATATATGAATTTTGACTGTTTAATAAATTAGAATTTTTAAAATTCAAAAATTATTACAAAATATATTAAATTATTTTTGTACACAGTATTCCCTTTAAGCACCATTCGGATTCAATTTTTCTGATTCCAAATTGATTTAAAAATTTTAATTTTAATTTGGTATCAATTTAAGTTCAATTTGGATTCAATTTTAGTTCATTTTTGTATCAGAATTAGTTCATTTTTGATTCCAATTTGAATCAGAAATATGTATCATAATTGAATCCAATTTGAATCAAAAAGTTGAATCCAAAATTTGTCTAATAATGGAACATCAGTTGAATCAAAATTGATTCCAAATTGAAACTCAAAGTTGATTCAAAATTGAACTCTACCATATATAGCTGAGTTCATTTTTGAATCAATTTGGAATCCACTTGCTGAAAGGGTTATTAATTTTATTTTTTAGTTTATACACCTGTACGAAGTAAACAAAACAGAAAGAATTCAAAAATTTTAGGTTAAAATTCCCAAAAGTCAAAAATTTAACCATAAATTTACTATAAAATGTAAAATTTTATCTCTCGCTCTTTTCTTACTGATGACTAGTATACCGTGCTCGCTCTGTTTGACCGATATCGGTTGCATGAAAATCATACTTTATTCGTTTTAAATCTACTAGCAAAGATGAATTTTTTAAAAAATATAAACTTCCTAAATTTGGTTCTATTGCGGAAAAAATGTTACGTTCACAAAAAATAACACAAAGTCATTTTAACATATTGCACATAACCGTATCCAATATTAAGGAATAACTTTTCTATTTATAAATATATAAACCCGAAATATATTTTTATAAGTAATTTGCTTTATTTCTAAATGAAATATGTATGGTAATAGGGCTATTGGGGAAACCATACCAAAAATGGTTAACGCGTCTATATAAAAATACATCCGTGGTGAGGTGGAAAATTGTTATCATATCTATTATAATTTTTTTTTTTTTTTTTTTAATTCTATTCAACTTATCACACATTTTTGCTTTTATACATTTCTTTAACAAATATATCCTAACGATGCAAAATTTATAAACCTACAAAAAGACTCTTTATATAGTTAGAAAACAAAGTAACTTCATGAAAAAGTAATCAGGGCCAGTATCGGGGAAAACGTAACGTTTTTCAAAACGTTTCGAATTGGATTTACGTTCGTTTGAAAACGGTTAATCGGAGAAGACGAACGTAAACGTTAATCAGTTTTGCCATCACAACTAAAGAAATCTTGAGTTTCGATGTCAAAATTATTGCTATTTTGACACATTTAAATAATAAATCAGCTGTTTATTTTTTAAAAATATAATTTTGAAAAAGTTGTATTAAAAACGGAAATAAAAGTCAGTTTCAAAACGATTAAATTTTTTAATTATTTTATAATAGCAATGGTTTCAAGCATGCAATTATTTCTTACTAGCAGCAGCGAAGATGAAGAAAGTACTACAAATTTACGTCTTAAAAGAAAAGTGATCACAGATTCATCAAATCCTCTAGAATTACATAATAAAAAGTTGGACAATATAAATAAATTTAAATATTAATAACAACAAACATGTTGGTATTTTTCTTTCTCCAATAAAATTTTACATCCACATATCTCTAATTGTTATTAAAAAAAAAAAATATTTAGTAATTTAAATAAATTTTATGTATTAAAAATAAAAACTTAAATTTTTTTGTTCAATACGATTACAAATTAGTTGACGTTAAAATTTTCGATTAAAACGTTAAAAAAACAAGTTACATGATACATCGATTCGATAAGAAATCGAAACGTTTTCAGTGATACCGAAGTGACAATTTCGATTAGTTTTTCAAACGTAACGTTTTCCCCGATACACGTGCAGATTTACATTAATTCGAATATTACCAAATTCTAAAAACTATAGAAAATTTATTTCCTGATAAATATATATGTCCTCAGTACATAAATACTTTCTGTGTTTCTAATATCAATATTTAATTTTTTTTTTTGGCAATATTTAAATAAAGATTTTGTTTCCCAAATTAATTGAAAAAAAATAAAAAATTATAAGGTAAAAAAATATTAATATTTGCAAAACCAGATACATGTAGTATTATATTATTAATTAATGCATTGAAATCATTTGACATAATTAAATTATTGGCAATTATGATTGAAGTCGACTCGCCATTCGCGTCTGAATTTAATGTTTAACACCAAATGTTTTATAAAAACTATAAAAACTCACTTTAAAAAATTCACTAATTGTTTGAGTGTTTTGGCGACTTCAATTACACCGAACTGTAAAAGTCAAGACGAAGCGAGTTTCGTGTTGACTTCAATCATAAGGGACATTATATACCAGTTAAATACATCCAATTCCGATATAAGAAATAAATTGCAACATTTTAAAATCACAATACTTTACATTTTACATTACAATATGCAAAATAATATTTCTATTCCCTTTACCTAAATAATATAGTTTGTTCTTTGTTTATTATTCATTTCTATTAAATCAGAAATAATTGTTATAGATGAGTAGCTATTTTTTTTGAAACCATTTCATTTGCTCATAATAGGTAAAAAAGAGATACTAATTGAAATGGTTGTTGCACTTTTTATTCTTTTCTTATAGTTTTTTAGTCATTTTATAAATCTTTTATCTACGTCTTCGGTACTACCCTTTAAGAATTTCCTTATGTATTATATATTATAAGAAAACCCGTAAAATAATAAATATTTTCCAGAATCTGAGTTTTTTGGACAGGATGAAAATGAAATATGATATAATATTTTTATATATTTCAAATAAATTTAATATTTAAAAATTAAAATATTTTTTCCCACACCTTTCGCCAGCGAAGTCTTATATGAAGAAATGTCTTCGCCTCGCTATTCACAAAGAATAGTCCTTTAGAAAGTTTAATACTATTTACATAAATTTAAGGCCATTTAACATTTTACGAGTAGTATGAAATACTTTGAAGTCTGGTGATGGGTTGGATGGTCGAAAAGAAAAGTTCGCTCAAAAATTTTTTCTAGGCGTTTCTGATGTCGGAGGCCGAAAATGCAAAAAAAAGTGTTTGGGGGGGCGCGTAGGCGTATGCGTTCGCTTTTTATGTGCGTAGCAACATCTCCTAGAACCGCTCGTCCGATTTTAATGAAATTTGGCACACAGGCTCTAACATACTTCACCCCGGTGCCTTTACAAGATGAGATCGATACTTTCAGTGGGACCATGTTAGATTTCCCCATTTATGTGGGAACCTATGTTTTTGTTCTACGGAAAAAATCAAAAAAAATTCATGTCTCAGATTTGGATGTAAATTTCATGTCTCAGATTTGGTTGGTATCATAATTTTCCACAAGCCTACCGAGATACAGGTGTGTAACTTCAGGGGGTCCATGGTAAAAATTTTCGATTAAAATTTCGTATGCACTAGAGCATATAGTAATTATTCACCCCTATGATAGAAGTCGACTCGACTCTCGCCTCGCTAGTCGCCTCTTGCCTCACCATTCGACTCGACCGACGACTAATTTGGTATGATTGAAGTCGTCTCGCTATTAGGCGAGTCGAATGTTAAAAAAAATGGCAACTCGTTGCTTATTATTTTGCTTCATTGGCAGCACAGCTGTTTTTGACATTAATTTTGAAGTTTTTATTTAAATTTTTTGAATTTTATCTTTATGGTGTAGAATTTAAATTTAAAGTAAAATAATTTTTATAAAAAAAACTGTGTTATAATATATTATTGTTAAGAAATTTGTGTTAAACAAATATAAATTAAAAAAAATTTAAAATATTAGTTTTCAAATTTTGTTGTATTTTGTTATTAAACAATAAATTTTAAAAATGAGCAGCATAGAATTATTCACATTCAATCATATTTAAAATAAAATAATTTTAAAATTATAAAAATATATTTTTTTATATAAATATTGCATATTATATAAATATTTTTATGTATTTTTTATAATTACATTTACATATTTTAAAATTTAATATTTAACAAAAAAAAATCTATAAAAAACTATAAAATCTCACTCAATTACCCCTATGATAGAAGTCGACTCGACTCTCGCCTCGTCTCGACTTTGACAATTTGGTATGATAGAAGTCGCCCAAACACTCGCCGGCGAGAGTTTTAGCGAATATTCGGTATGATGGAAGTCGCTCTCGACTCGCTTTTTGGCGACTACAGTCGCCGTTTTACTCGACCAGAAATTTTTGGGCGACTAGTACAAATTTATATCAAAAATTTTTTTAAATTTTTTTAAAAGTGATTTTTAAGTTATTTTAAAAAATTTATATTGAATTTTAAATAATTATTGAGTTGAGATTTTATAGTTTTTTATAGATTTTTTTTTGTTAAATATTAAATTTTGAAATATGTAAGTGTAATTATAAAAAATACATAAAAATATTTATATAATATGCAATATTTATATAAAAAAATATATTTTTAAAATTTTCAAATTATTTTATTTTAAATAAGATTGAATATGAATAATTCTATGCTGCTCATATTTAAACTTTATTGTTTAATAACAAAATACAACAAAATTTGAAAACTAATATTTTAAATTTTTTTTAATTTATATTTGTTGAACACAAATTTCTTAACAATAATATTATTGTAACACAGTTTTTTTAATAAAAATTATTTTACTTTAAATTTAAATTCTACACCATAAAAATAAAATTCAAAAAATTAAAATAAAAACTTCAAAATTAATGTCAAAAACAGCTGTGCTGCCAATGAAGCAAAATAATAAGCAACGAGTTGCCGTTTTTGTTAACATTCGACTCGCCTAATAGCGAGGCGACTTCAATCATACCAAATTAGTCGTCGGTCGAGTCGAATGGCGAGGCGAGAGGCGAGGCGAGAGGCGAGTCGAGAGGCGACTAGCGAGGCGAGAGTCGAGTCGACTTCTATCATAGGGGTGAATAATTATTTAAAATTCAATATAAATTTTTTAAAATAACTTAAAAATCACTTTAAAAAAAAATCAAACTTTTTTTGATATAAATTTGTACTAGTCGCCCAAAAATTTCTGGTCGAGTAAAACGGCGACTGTAGTCGCCAAAAAGCGAGTCGAGAGCGACTTCCATCATACCGAATATTCGCTAAAACTTTCGCCGGCGAGTGTTTGGGCGACTTCTATCATACCAAATTGTCAAAGTCGAGACGAGGCGAGAGTCGAGTCGACTTCTATCATAGGGGTAATTATCTAATTAGCATAAATTTTGGTACATATAATAGTTTCCGTATGTACTTGGCGCCTGTAAAATTTAAAGTCGATACTTCAGTGGGTCCATGTAAAAATCCTTAATTAATTTTCATAAGTTCAACGCTCTATATCATACAGTGATTTTCACCCAATTTCAATTATATTGAATACACAGTTTCATTTAGTTATCTAGTTGATACTCCAGAAATTTGTAGTTGGTAGGTTTAGTACGTTCATGGGAAACTAATATATGAGCAACTTAGTTTCCGAAGAATATTTGCTTTATGTTCTACAGCATGTAATTATTATCCGATTTCAAAGAAATTTTGTACACAGGTTGAGTTCGTGATTATACATAGGTTGACCAAATTACAGGTTAGTAGCTTTAGGGGGTCCATGTTAAATTCCCGATTTTTTTTCTTCTTTTTTTTCATATGTTCTACAGCATATAGTAATTGTTACCCAATTTCAATGATATTTTTTATATAGGCTAATTTTGTGATCTAGTTGGCTCTCCTGAAATTTGGAGTCCTTCAGGGTGTTCCTGGAAAACAGTTTTAGTTTCCGAATTTTATATAACTACTTGTTTTATAGCATGTAATTATTATCTGATTTGAATGAAATTTGGTACACAGGTAGACCTTCTGATTATGCATGTGCTGGCCATTCTAGAAGTTAATACCTTACTATTAATTAAAATTTCCGATTAAAATTTCATATGCTCTAGATCATATGGTAAATATTATCCAATTTCAATGAAATTTTGTACACAGGTTGAATTCGTGATTACGCATGTACTGACCAAAATAGAGGTAAGTAGATTTAGGGGATCCATGCTTAAATTTCCGATTAATATTTCATATGTTCTAGATCATATGTTAAATATTATCCGATTTCAATGAAATTTTGTGCAAAGGTTGGATTCGTGATTACGCATATTTATACATATAATAGTTATTTTAATTATATTATTTATTATTTTCATTTTAATTAAATAAAATAAAAATATAAAATTATTAATTTTTAATTCAATAAATAATAAAGATGAGCAATTTTGAACAAAGCACTGTTTGTTGCAAAGGTAATGTTAATTACTTTTGGACATAAATCGCTGTTAAACATACTACGAGTTATCTGCTCCCCCTAGTTTGCAGCTTTTTTTGTGTGCTATTCAAAAATACAAGAACTGTAAGACTAATATAATTTAACATTCTAAAAAAAAATTTAATAAAATATCCAAAACTGAATTATGATTGATTGCAAATGCAAATAACATTTACAGTTTCTGTCATTCAATTAGCAAGTAGTAGAGAGCTTCAAGTTATTATTATAAAGGGTGTTCAAAATTGAGGTATCATTTTAATTTTAATAAAAAAATACTTTTTTTTTTAAATATTAGATATATTTTTATTTTAATTTATTACAAATAGGTTCCGGTTAATAATGAAAAATTATGTCGGCCAAGTGGCCCCCGCTATTGGCTCGGCAGGCTCCCAATCTTTTACCAAAATTCTGAATCACGTTGTTGAAAAAAATGTTGTCTATGGTTGAAATCTGCTCGATAATGTTGTTTTTAAGCTCTTGAATTGTTGTGGGATTATTGCTGTACACTTTCGATTTCAGTAAACCCCACAAAAAAAATCCAACGGTGTCAAATCGCACGATCTTGGTGGTCAATTCACTCCTCCTCTACGATAAATAATACGATCTTCGAACTTTTCCTTCAAAAGATCCATTATTTCTCTTGTTGTGTGGCAAGTGGCACCGTCCTGTTGAAACCACATATTCTCTACGTCCAAATCATCAATTTCCCGTCACAAAAAGCTTCGGATCATCTCCCTGTAGCGATTTCCATTGACCGTAATCGCATTTCCATTTGCGTTTTCAAAAAAATATGGTCCGATGATTCCTCCCGACCACAAACCACACCAAACCGTAACTTTTTGTGGATGTAATGGTTGCTTGGATTCTCTTCACCCCAAATGCGGCAATTTTGTTTATTGACGTAGCCATTGAGCTGGAAATGAGCTTCGTTGGTGAAGATTATTTTGTTAAAAAAATTCTCATTTTCTTGTGAATTTTGGTAAAGGATTGGGAGCCGGCCGAGTCAGTAGGGGCGGCAACTTGGCCGACATAATTTTTCATTATTAACCGGATTATTTAAAAAAAAGTCTTTTTTTATTAAAATTAAAATGAAACCTCAATTTTGAACACCCTTTATATAGTCACAAACTTTGAAACTGAACAAAGATATATTTTTAAAATATATCAAATATTAATTATAAACTAATTAATTAATTATTAAATAATGAATATCATAAAATTGTATTTTTATCAAACAAACGATTTACCATCCTGTGTAGATTCCTCATTGTACGCTCGGTTCAAATTTGATTTCCTTTTTGATGATTTATCACGATCTTCGTTTCTTGGTGATGTAGACTAAAATAAATAAAATCGTAATTGTAAAATTATATTTAGCAGAATTGTATTTGGAAGTCATACAATTTTAGAACTTCTTACAGGACTTAATTCAAAGTCAGCTGCAGAATTAACTACAGAATTCATAGTTGAAGATCTTGGTCTTAAATTGTTTTCTTTATTTTCTTGGATATCTACTAATAATTCTTCGCTTTCATTAGTTATTTCTTTTTGTTTCGGTAATGAATTAACACCAATTTTCATAGTATATTCAGTTATTTCATCATTGTGTAATGTATTTTTATAATTATCAATTTGCTGTAGCGAGGACTCCTCGGTTACTGAAGTACTGCCGTTACAATTAAACAATGTGTTTCTGCGTACATTAATAAATAATTCTTTAAAATTTTGCTTAAATAAAACGGAAATTGAAGGCACTAACTCTTTATTTTCAATATGTGGTGCTTCAGTTGTAATACTACTATTGTCATCAGTTATAGCTACAGTTGATGCAACTCCATATTTATTTCGACACAATTGTGATTTGTAGCCTACTATTGAATTTACACTACTAAGATCATCACTTGATTTATTTGCATCGGAATTGTTACCGATTAGTTTTTGTCCATTGTTTAAATTTTGTGCAAGGTTACATTTTGGAAAATAGCGAGGTTGATGAGGCAATGCTAATATGTTAGAGGATGACAATCCTTCATTATCGTCCTTTTTTTTATCTAAAAGTAAAATTTATTTTAATTAAATTTGTACTTTTTTAATTATTGATAAATAATATTATATTAAAAATTTTTTTTTTACTAATACAAAAAGAAGAGAAAATTTAGGCTATGTTAATTTAGTCTGTTGAAATTTATAAAGTTAAAATATTATGGATACATTAAAATAATGTTATTAACAAAGCCATATATAATATTATTAGCAGAGCCATATAGTATATGTGGCTTTGTTATTATTTTTACTGTTATTATTTTTACTATTAATTTAAAAGTTATTCAGTAATTGATTAAAGCCTTCAGTATATATTGGTTTTAAAAGAATAATTATTATATAATATATGGTTTTGATAATAGATAATTCGAACCATAAGTATATGTATGTGAAATTCTTATATTGTCACAAATCACTCCTAATTAATTCCATAAATACTTATTTGATTCTCAAATAAAAAAAATTTAAATTTTTTAAAAACAAATTGAAAAAAAGCTGCCAAGTTGGAAGAGTGCTTCATATATCTTGTGTTCAATCACCCTTTTGTGGCATATATTCGCATCCCTTTAAATTATACCCCTGTAAAATAGCGGGGGTTGAGGTTAGAGGGTTGATTTTTTCGGTAAAGATTTAAGACTATATTATTAAGAACCTAATTTCTCAGTTTTAAAATCTACCCCTCCGCAGAGGAGTAGTAAGTTATTTTATAAACACACCCCCTTATCCACCCAAAGGGGGCGGGTGGTAACAAAATGAATTTATTTAGAATGAATCTAATCTGATAGACCTAAGTTAAAAGTTAAACCATCCCATCTCTTATAGTTTAGTTTTTATGGACTTTTAAATCTTAAAAAAATCAAATTTAAATAGAAAATGTATGAATTTTCAAAATGTTTACTTTGTCCCCCCTGTAAAAAAGCGGGGATTGAGGTTAGAGGGTTGATTTTTTCGGTAAAGATGTAAGACTATATTATTAACAAAGTATTTTCTCAGTTTTTAAATCTACCCCTGCACAGAGGGGGTGTAACATATTTTATAAACACCATCCCTTTGCAACCTGAAAGGGGTGAGGGGGTTAATTTCCATATAATTTCGAATTCCTTTTACCCTCTCTACCTTATGTAAAAAGTACAATATCCTAGTTTAAATATAGAGGATTTTATTGCTATTTTAAATTTCCAAAATTCAAATTTCAAAGCCCCATAAAAACGTGGGGCTACGTCTGATACCCCCCATTTTTTAAAAATTTAATTAGATAGTATGTATGTACGTACTGAGGAAACGGCATTAAAATCCCATAATATATAAGCAGTGTTTTTTCGTGTGCATAAAAAGGGGTGTGTTCGACCCCTTTTTTAAGGGGGTTGCAATTGACTTATTTGAAAATGCACTCCACCACGACATACTTCCAATATTTGTTTACATTTATGTAAAATTTTGTCCAAATCGGAACTGGTTTACTACTATTTCTAAGCATTGCAAAAAGAGCATTTTTACCCTGCGTACGGCGTACGGCGTACGGCGTACACGTACGGCGTACGGCGTACGGCGGACACAGAAATTTTTATTGCGGATTCGGATTCCCTGATATCGAAAATGGATAAATCCATTAAAACCTCAATTTTTTTTTTTTTTTTTTTGCATCCCCACGGGAAAGCTTCATATATCTTTAGATATATGAAGCAAAATTGGACTTGACAATTTTGTAATGTGAAAATAAACAAAACAAAAAATGCAAGAAGAAATGAAATGAAATGTAAATTTGAATAGCACAGTTTAATTTTGAATTTTGTTTAAAACACACTTAATTTTTAATGTACAATTTTTTTTAAAATAAACTTAATTAAAATATATTTTAGTAAAAATTATAAGTCTACAATTTTGGGGCTCAACCTTTCTAAAGACGCATTGAATTGAGACGAAGATTTAACTTCAATTTTTTTTTTTCGCAATTTTTGTAAGCTGTTAGACGGTTTTTTTTTTTCAAGATGGCTACGATTAAAGATTTAAAACTTTTGTTGGAGCAGACGCAAGCAAATTGGACGAAAAAGTGGGAAGAACAAAACCAAAAACAGAGGAAATTGGAAGATGATTTGAAGTTAAAAGAGGTAAATTTAATGGCAAAAGATGAAGAAATCAAAAAAGCGGAAAAATATTATAGAAATGACGGTAAGAAAAAAGAACAGTTAATAAATAAACTGAAAGAAAAATTGGAGGTTACAGACAAAATGGTGGCAAAAGAAATTTGTGAATTTAAGGAACAAATTGACCGGGTGAAACAGCGTGCTATTGGTGGTGCAGTTGGTAATGCAGCTGATGGTGCGGTTGGCGGAGCAGTTCATATACAGCAACATAATTTAATAACATTTAAAGATGTCAAAGATTCGCTGTCCAAATTTGATGGCAAAAATAATTTACCAATTGGATTATTTTTTGAACAGTTTGAAGAAACATCAATGTTGGTGGGCTGGAATGATTTACAAAAATATTTTAATTGCAAAAAATTAATAGTGGAAAATGCCACAGATTTCAGAGACTTGAAAAAACCTGCAAATTATAATGAATTGAAAGCTATATTAAAAGCTGAATATGGAAAAATTGTTTCTGCTTTAGATTTACATAGAATTTTAATAAATGAAAAGAAAAAGAATACAGAAAGTTTTCATGATTATATTGTAAAAATGCAGATAATTGCAATGAAAAGTGATGTTGATGAGAAATCATTAATTGAATGCATTGTGGATGGAATATATGATAATTCTGGTCAAAAAACTTTTTTATATGAAGCTAAAAAATAAAATTATGATTTATGAGAAAAACTTAAAAGTTTGAGATAGGACATACATCAAAATATTGTTCGAATAAAGAAAAAGGTGTAACGTGTTTTTATTGTCAACAATTTGGTCATATTTCAAAAATATGTCCTAAAAAACAAATAGAAGTTCCCAAACCAAATACGATTAATATTGCAAACGATTTGTCAACTATCGTTAAAGTTTATATTGGTGATGAGTAAATAAATGGTTTGATTGATACTGGAGCAACGGCTTGTTTGTTACATGAAGATATTTATAAAATTTTAAAAACTGAATCAAAATTTCAACGAACGAATAGAACTTTTGTGCGTTTAGGTAGTGTACAAGTAATTACTAAAGGATATATATAACTCAACAAACGAAAATACAAAATTATAATTTTGTGATTGATTTGTATATAATGCCAACTGATAAATTGAACATTTCTTTAATTTTAGGAAATGATTTATTGGAAAAAGCTGAATTAATTATCAAGCCAGGTGAAATTAAATTAAAAAAAATAATTACAGATGAAGATGATGGTATAAGTGAAATTTTGCTGATTGATGATTTTTCGAGAGAAAATAATAATCAAATTTTTGAAGACGTTTGTAAAGAAATTAATGGTGCATATAAAGGTGAGTTTTTAATTTAATAAAAAATTATATACCAAATAAATCTGTTGATGCTTGAGTTCAAACCAAAATTATATTGATTGATGATGAACCTGCTTCGATGTATGCAAGGAATCTAGCTGCTTTGGAAAAAAATCATGTAAATAAACAAATTGATGAATGGTTACGTGATGGTATTATACAGGAAAGTAAATCAGAGTATGCTAGTCCTGTGACTGTGGTTCGGAAAAAGAATTGTGAATATAGAGTTTGTATCGATTATAGACGCTTAAATACAAAAGATAGATTTCCTATACCGAGAATTTCGCATCAATTAAATAATTTTTCCATTTATACTTTAATGGATTTGAAAAGTGGATTTTTACAAATGCCTGTTCATCCTCAAAGTCGGAAATTTACCGCATTTGTTACTCATACCAGGCATTATGAATTTTGAAAAACGCCGTTTGGTTTATGTACAGCGCCAAACACATTTTGTAGATTTATACAAGATATTTTTAGTGAATTAATTCAAAAAGACGTATTACGGGTGTATATGGATGATATTTTGATTCGTGCAAAAAATGAAAAAGAGAATATTGAGAAAATTAAATTGGTTATGGATCTTGCATCGAAACATGGTCTTGAATTTAATTAGAGAAAATATCGTTTTTTGGTTAAATCTATTGAATATTTAGGATTCATAATTTCTGAAAATAGCATAATGCCGTCGATACACAAAAATGAAGCAGTTTTGAAATTTAAAGAACCTGAAAGAGTAAAAGAAATTCAAAGTTTTTTGGGTCTTACTGGTTATTTTCGTCATTTTGAAAATGATTATGCTATAATAGCAGCACCTTTAACAAATCTTTTAAGAAAAAATGTGGTATTTAAATTTGACAACGCCTGTAATAATGCCTTTGATTTGTTAAAGAAAATTATAACATCGGAACGGAACCAGTTTTAAGATTTTATGATCCATTAGCTGACACAGAAGTTCATACAGATGCCAGTAAAGAAGGTTTTGGAGCAGTTTTGTTGTAAAGAAGAAATAGTATCGAAAAATTTCATCCTGTTCAATTTTACAGTAAGAAATCTACAGACGCACAGAAGGGTTATCATTCTTATGAGCTTGAAGCTATTGCTGTTGTTTATGCATTACGATCATTTCTTCCGATGGTATTAGGTTTGAATTTTAAAATAGTTACTGATTGTTCTGCTTTTCAGAAAACAATGTATATAATGCAAGAATACTCTTATAAAATAGAACATCGAATTGGTGAACGTATGAAACATGTTGACGCTCTTAGCCGATATCCTATAAATTTATTATATGATAATGTAACTATTAATTTAAAAGAAAATCAAGAAAAAGATGAATATTTGAAAGCTATTAAAGAATTGTTGAAAGTTGGTTCGTATGAAGATTATACGATTGAAAATGAAATATTGATGAAATTTATTGATGGCAAAAATTTAATGATGTTACCCTCTCATATGCAAAAAGATATGATTAAAAAAATTCACGATGAAGGTCATTTTGGTGTACGAAAAGTGGCTGAATTAATTAATAAAGATTTTTATATTTCCAAATTGGACAAAATGATTGAAAATTGTATTCGTTCCTGTATAAAATGTATAATGGCTTCAAAGAAATCAGGTAAAGGTGAAGTATTTTTACATTCACTACTAAAAGGTGATGTTCCTTTTAATGTTTACCATCTTGATCATTTGAGTCCAATGAGTGAAACTACAAAAAAATACAAGTATTTATTTGTTATTATCGATGCTTTTTCAAAGTATGTTTGGATTTACCCTACACGAACAACAAATTCTACAGAGGTTGTCAGTAAAATGGAATTACAAAAACAAATTTTGGAAATCCGTTGAAAGTAATTGTTGATCGTGGCACGGTTTTTACTTCAAATGATTTTGCTGAATATTGTCAAGAAGAAAAAATTGAAATACATCATATTACTACTGGTGTACCAAGAGGAAATGGGCAGGTGGAACGTACCAATGCTATTATTATACCAGTTTTGGCTAAACTTTCAATTGATGATCCATCTAAATGGTATCGTTTTATTAATCGTGTACAAATATCAATTAATTCAACATTTCAAAGAAGTGCTGGTCGTACTCCCTTTGAAATATTATTTGCTGTAAAAATGAGAAAAGGTAATGACTATGAAGATGTTTTACGTATTTTGGAAGAAGAATCGGTAGATTTTTTTGACGATAATCGTAATGAAGTTGTGAAGAAGTTAAAAGAAATATAGTGAAAGCACAAGAGCAACAACAACGACAGTATAATAAAAAACGTAAAGCTGCTTATAAATATATGGTTTAGTTGCTATCAAATGTAAATTTGAATAGCAGTTTAATTTTGAATTTTGTTTAAAACACACTTAATTTTTAATGTAATTTTCTTTTTAAAATAAACTTAATTAAAGATATATAAGTTAGTAAAAATTATAAGTCTACATACATATATGGTTCAAGTTCAATATTATTGAATACTTTATACTCATTTATTTTCTAAAAATATATGTAACGAACAAAAATTTACCGACAATAAAAAATATTTTGTGTTAACGCACATCGAATTACCTAATATCCCATATATATATAATAATTATTCTATATTACAGTATATATAATTATATCTTTTATAGCATGTAATTATTATCCAATTTCAGTAAAATTCAGTACACAAACATAGGTTGGATTCCTAATTACGGGTGTAACCTAGATAAATATTAGTAGATTTAGAGTTTCCATGTTAAAATTTCTGATTAATGTTCCATATGTTCTAGCGCGTATAGTAATTGTTATCGATTCCTATTTGATACACATATTACTTGAATATATGTGGTGCCTATAAAATTTAGAATCGGCAGTTTCTGCAGTACGTGGTACGTCCCTATCAATATGTCTACATGTATCTATAAAATACATTATATGTGTCTTAAAAGATGTTAAATTTTTAATGAAATATACTGTTAATTTTTTAATAAAGTAAAATATTGATAATAACAAAAAAAAATTTATGAGCTAACTACGAGTTATCTGCAAGTCCTAATTTTCAGCTTTTTTTCATATGAAATCAATTATAAATTTAACAGATTCTAAATGCTATTTTGCAAAATTATAAATATTTTTTTTTTTTAGAATTAAAATTAAAATTGAAATTTGAATTTTATTTCCATTTTTAATTTAAATCTGGTTCAATATTTTTTTTGTCCACAAACATTTTTTTGAAAAAAAAAAATATATACCGTATATGAAAAAGTTCAAGAATGAAATTAAAATATTATGTGAAATAAGGTACAAATATATAGCAAATAGTGGTACTCAGACTGTTGCTTGAAAAATATTTACTCCAAACAGGATTCTAACAGGATTTGCTCGAAATGCATTTGTAGAATAGCTATAATTGGACGTCGACATGGCGCCCTAAATTTAAAAAATGTAAATTATATTTTTTTATTGCAAGAAAAAAATTATTTTAACAAAAGTTTTATTTATTTTTATTTTTGTTTTCTACACTAAAAAATATTGATTTACAAAGAAATATAAATTTATCAGTCCAGAATATGTATGTGTCAATCCATAATCAATCATGTTTCAATCATAGACGGATAATATATAATAGACATAATGTCCAATACATATTTTTCTAATATAAAGTGAAGCCAGCATTGAGCATCTCTTGGAAGGGCACTGACAGCTATTTGACATAAAACAATTGGAAATTTGAAAATGGTGTGGGTAGCTAATAATAATATTCCCATTCAATAATTTATGATTTTAAATGAATTTATTCTACAAATTTTACAAATTATGAATGAAATTTTAAATTTAGGAACATATGTATTAATTAAAAACTGTAGGTTGTGATTTTGAGATTGAATATGTGCAACATTCTTCAATGCAAATTCAACATTTTTAATATATAATTTAATATGCAAATGCGTTGAATTTATATCGAAAAACGTTGAAATTTATCTGAAAAACCTTTATTTTTAATCTGATAATGATGAAAATATTTACAACAATATATCACCTTATATTAGCCATGTTTTATTTTTAAAAACAAATTGTAAGAACAATTAAATAGTGCCTAAATAGAAGGTAAAAAATGTTCATTGTAAGTAAAGTCAAGTGTAAATTATGAAAATTCTTTTTTTGTGAAACATTTAAGTTTTATACTTTATTAGTGAAGGATATAATTAAATATCTAAGTTAATTAAAATTGTGTTTTTATTTCGTTATTTTAAATTTGTAAACGATGGTTAAAACGTGTAAACGATAGTCAAAAACATCCTTCTTGCATATATTACTAATTCGTATCGCAGTCCAATATATCGTTTCATCGGTAAATAATAAAAATAATGAAACCGTGAATAAAACCGGATTTTTGGGATTTTTAGTGGTAATAAATTTAATTAAAAAACTATATAATAAATTTATAGTAACAAACATATTTTTAGCCACTTATAAATTTTCACAAGATCATTTGGAAACGGAATTTTCTAAAATAAGAAGCACAGGCGGTTTTAATAACAATCCTAGCGCATAAATGTTGGAAAGCGCATATAATAGATTAATCGTCAATAACGAAATAAAATATTATTTTATTGTTTATTTTTGAATTGTTTATGTTTGGATTCCAAGTTATTGACGGTGAGCAGTAGCAACGTTTTTTGCGACAAAATAAACTTCAAATTTAGAAAGCAAACAGAGGAAATTTTAACAGAAAATGATGAACATCTTCCGTTTTTGGTTGTTATATTCAAATTTAAATAAATATTGCTTAGACCTTAGACATTTGCGGTTACATTGCTGGATTTATCCAACGAAAATTAACAAAAAATCATTTATCGAAATAAAAAAAAACCCGGTGGATTAATAAAGCCACATAAAGATATTACTACTATTGCAAAAATGTCCGAAACTGGGTATAACATTCTTAATATAGTCATATAACTAATGTAAGTAATAATTTTTTCCTAAAATTACATAATTACGTAAACATTAATCTTAATAATCAATATGTATTTCCAAATCTTTTAGGGCATTCTGTAGATGAATTTATTTGAGGATAATAGAGCGTTGCTAATTATAGTTATAATCACTGAATATCTTAAAATAAGATTAAATTACGCGGCAAAATGTACAACTTAAGTTTTCAAAACCAAAATATTCGGCAAAAATTAACTTAAGTTGTGCATTTTGTTGGTTTATAAGTTAAAATTATTGTGCGTGTATTATTATTTAAGCTTATCTTTAATTTTTTATATTTATAAAATAGTTTTTTATAAAAAAATAAATACTTTTTCATTAAATATTACAGTTTTCTTATTCTTGATATAAACTTGAATAAATATCCCAGAAAAAGGGAACAACATAGAGAAATTTAGTTTTTGTTAATCTTATTTTTTAAGTTGTAGCATTAAAAGCATATTCAATGCTGTTTTTACTTTTGAGATGCTGTCTATATATATTATTTGTATATGGTTTGGTTTCCATGAACCGAGTGGAGTTGATATTATTATCGAATTAGAATTTCAATCTACATCATTTTGCAAATTTTGACAATGAATTTTGATAATTTAGAAAATATATTGTTTCCCATAAATTAATATTATTTTTCTTCTATCAATAAATTATTAAATTTATTTCCTTTTTGATCCAAAAACGCTTAAAATATCACTTACAAATATAAAAACAATGTGAACTCAATCGCCCTAATTTGTTGGAATTTAATGGGATTTAATTCAACCCAACCCTTGTTTCCAAGCATGATAACTCGACTTCCAATAAGATTATTAATGTTTGGCTGAGGCATATTTTTGCTCTTGTCAACACTTCAAAACAAATCTATTTGGGTATACCGTATGCGTATACACCCGACTTAGTAGGGACACTATGTTTCCTCAACCTACTAAAACCCAAAAACTATATTAGTGATAGAAGTCTTAAAAAAGTGGCATATATAAATCTTTAATAGAATTCAGAAAAAAACACTTAGAACTACGAATAGATACGATTTAATAAAGAGGCAACAATAATCGCTATATATATTTCGAAGGCATCAATATCTTAGACATAATATAACGATGATACAACTATAGTAAGTCAAAAACAGCGTTTTTCAGGAGAGCTAAAATACTTTCTGAAATCCTTAATACTGGAGCTAGGCTCTTGAAATAAAAAGCATAATTTGCCGAATTTAATTTCACATTGTTGCCCGAAAAAAAAAGAAAAGAAAATTAATTATGGTGCTTAAAAAAATAATTTTGTACTTACAAAATTTCAAAATTGCAACACAACTATTGTAACTCAACTTGGTTTACTAAAATTACGCGATTATTATGTGTTATATTATTAAAATAATTGTAATATCCAAAATTTAATGTAAGTAGACATACAATCATTGTATTTTTAGGGCCTATTATGATATGTTAAATTGCCATATTTGTTTTTTATTCGATAAACATTGTAAGTATAGTTACATAAATGTTTTTAAAATTTCAATAACTACTAGTATTATTGTAAGTCAAATTGCAATAGTTAATATTTTTGAATTTTTATTGTAACTGCACATATGATAGCCACTTCTAGTATGCTTAATGTTGTAACTATTCTTAACATATTTGTCTTCCCAACCAAATTATAGTAATTCAAAATACAATATTTGGATTCTAATTTTACAATATACCATATAAAACAACGGGTTAAAACTTAAGAACTAGGTGGAATAATACTATAGAAACTTTATGTGTGTTTGTGCGTATGGCTTATGCGGGTCTGTAGTAGCAGGGATAACTTTTATTGTAAGTCGACATATGGTAGTTGTATTCGGGGCCATCGATAATGTCTTCTACATAATATAGAAAATCGCTTTAGTAAATTATAAATATCATTAAAAAATTAGTACATCTATACAAAGTTCTTTTTTCTTTTTTAAAAAAAGTTTTGATATCTTTCATGCATTATATATGTTTCTCTGACCTTGCATAGTTATATATGATTTGTATATTATTCAGTTCTAATACCAAGCGATTTTATCTAGGCCATGGCAAACCTTTTGACAGAGGCGGGGAACCTTTTTGTATTTGTTATATAATTCATAATACAAAAATACGTATCTGTTTTTTGTGAAACATATAATATGGCCAATGTATGGACAATGCAGTCCTCCAATGCAGTATGGACTAACTCCCCATCTCATTGCATGCTTCCTAAGAATTACATGTACCGGGACAATTCCCGTATCTGATCTAAAACTACATGTATAATGTGCTATAAACAGCATTTTTCATAATAGCCTGATAAATTAAATTTTTCACTCAAAATATACTTATGTTTAAAAAACCCAAAAATAATAGGTATATAATACACCATACCCAAAGCTGCATCTCGTAAACGTGAAGCTTTTGTTGTTCGGACAATTTGTGGACTATTTCGATTATCGCTTAATCCTGCAGAACCACTTATGATATCAGTCGTTGTCAATAGATTTCGAAAATTAATATTATTGTTATTATTGGCGTTATTGTTGTTGACATTAATTAGTCTTAGCTGATTGTCATTTGATTTTTTAGTATTAGACCCTAAAAAAATATGCATTAAAAATATTTATATTAATTTAGCCACAGGAAAAATTAAGTTATTTTTTTTAGAGGAGAAATAATTTGAATGCATAGTAACATTTTGTATAGCTTCATTTAGGGTTTGCAATAATAATGATTGAATTAAGTTATATAATTAATATAGTGCTTTAAATATTGTAATTGTAATTCAAATATTACCATTGATAGAGGCACCATAACCAGGAGAAACACAAGAAAATTGTTGATGATTTATTTTATTATAATTATTAAAATTGGAGGGCGATGATAAACTATGTGCTGTGGTCGTGTGAGAAGGCGATAAAATTGGTGAGTTAAGGCAGTTTGTGGATCCAGGAGTTTGTGAAGAAATTGAAGACATTACTGGAATTGATGTTGCTCCAGAATGATATTTTACATGATGGTTAGAAGAGGTAGATGATGAATCACTAATATTATCTGGATTTCTACTGGTTCGAGTTATGTATCTGCAAATTGAATAAGAATAGATATTTAATATTATATTGATATTTTTATCAAAATTCTTATAATTGTAAAATTCTTACGCACTAATTCTTGTTTTTCCCATTACATATTCACTTTTATATTTATGATATAAAATATAAAAGCAGTCCTAAATTAGTATTATAACAAAAAATGAATTAGAGTCGCGATTTTTTCATATAAAATTTGCACATTAATTAATTTAAAAATCAAACAAAATATATGTTGAAAACTGTCGAAAAAACATAATTTAAAGAAATGAATTAATGTACATGCATAAAGATTCATATTTTGTATGAATATTCGAATTTATATTTTATATCCATATACTAAATACATTTCAAAAATGAATTACTAATTCAATTTTTTCATACATAAATTCATTTATAATATATAGCGTACGAGCAAGGTATATAGAGTATTTAATGGTAATATATTGCGCATGCATCATTCTTTCTCGTTCTCAAATTTTGTTGTCAAATGACGTCACTCAGGAGGTAAAGCATAAAAAATAATGGGGAATATATTTCAGCACGACAAATTAGGTATACGGAACGACAATTGTTGCACAGCAGAATATGTATCCAACCCGACAATATTAGAAGTTTGCACGACAATTTTTCACATTATAGTCTTCCAGAAATATTATTCCCTTTTCCATTATACTACAAGAACAAGGGTATTATTCTTTTTCCATTATACTACAAGAACAAGGTATATTTATTTATTTAATATTAGTATACACTACATATTTTGCCGTTCAATTACACAATTTGCCGTTCAATTACACAATTTGCCGTTCAATTACAAAATTTACCGTTCAATTACACAATTTGCCGTTCAATTACAAAATTTACCGTTCAATTACACAATTTGCCGTTCAATTACACAATTTATCGTTGAAAACACCTAATTTGTCGTTGAAAACACCTAATTTGCCGTAACGAAAAATGCATCCCAAAAATAATATTTGATGCCGATACACAAAATATAAATTTACCTCCTGAGTGACGTATTGCGCAGTAGATGCCACAAATAAAACTGGGAATATATTACCATATAATAGTCTATATACCTTGGCGTACGAGTATATGCATACTTTAATTGATTTTTTAAAGCCTTCCCCAAACCGGCGCGAATTTTTCCGCAACCGCGGTGCGAATTTTTCCGCACAATTTATTTACATGGCGGCTTATGAGGATGCACACACTAACGCGAATTCCGCGCGAATTTGCAGCGAATTTTTCCGCGCGTTTTGTATAGGGATTTTTTCCGCAACAATTGTCAAAAAAAAACACTGCATGCAGCGTTTTACATGAATTTTCGCAACAATTGTCAAAAAAATTATTGAAAATTTGTCAAGTTAGTCATTCATATTGTCGTCGCTGTTGAATTAAGAACTAGTAAAAAAAAATATTTATATTAATTAATTTTTTTTAAATTGGAAAAGTTTATATATTTTATTTCTTTATTACTTATAAATTGTACGTCTTTTAATAATTTCTTTTTTTTCTTTAAAACTAAAACTTTTATGTTTACAAATATTTTTTTTCATTTAATGACACTTTTTTTGAGGTTTAAGTCGCGTTTTTTTCCGCCTCAGTGTGGGCTATTAGGCGAATTTCCGCGCGGATTTTTCCGCTGAAAAAATTCGCGTCGGTTTGGGGAAGACTTAAACCATTCACTAAATACCAAAAAAAAAAAAAAAAAAGCTTTGTCGTGAAGTAGTTTATTTCAAATAATTTTACAGTTTAAGGCCCAATCGTAATGTGGCGCAAACGTTACCGGTAGGTGTACATTTTTTTCCCAAGACAAATCCAGTACAAGTATGCTGAGTATGCTGGCGGTGGCAGTGGCTGAGAAAATTATATTTTATTATATTATTATATTTTTTGCGTGAAATCTTTATTATTTATTTAAAATGTCACCATGAAAAATGTCAGTCAAATTTAAAATTCACCTCCTTTATTAAAATTTTCTAGCGCTAGCGGTTAATATTGAACATTGTTCAATCTTGGCTGTAGCTTTTTTATCCTTAGCGGTGACCGCTAGCATTATGTTTTCTTTCATTGATTTCCATATGTTGAACAATTTTCAAAATTTGCGCTAAAGGTTTGCGCCCAAATTATGATTGGGCCTTAATATACCAAAAAACTACAAGCCCGCAAACTTGAATTTTTTTTAAAAAAAAATTTTAATTTCGACAAAAATACCTCTCCCCTTAAAATTTTTTCCTCCATATGAACTAAGTTTTCTACACTAAAAGTTGCGCACATTTACTACCTACCAAATAACAAAAAACAAACAATCTACCTGTCTCGTAACGCCTGAAATTTTTAATGTTAGCCATTATTCCTAGAATAATGAAATGAAAGAAATTAAGTATTAAGTACCGGTAACATTTGTGAGGTAAAATTTATCTTACCTTTAAATAAATTTTTAAGGTAAAATAAAGGCAAAAACAAGTTATTCAAATTATTTATGACTGCGAAGTGTAGAGTATTTAAATAAAGAAATAAAATTAACATAAACATGTACCAATATAGCAATGAAGAATACGCCGATATGGTATTGATTTATGGCCAGGCACAGCAAAATCGAAGAGAAGCTAGAAGACTGTATTCAGAACTATTTCCGCGAAGAAAAATTTCCTTCCGCAAATAAGTTTCATTCAGCATACCAGAGGATCAGGGACCGTGGAACTTTTCAACCTCTATTCATTGAACGGGGAAGGCCAGAAAATGAAAATACTGAGGATACTGCAGACAGGATTTGTGCAATATTTGAAGACAACCCAGAAATATCTACAAGACGTCTGTCATTAATGGTAAATGTTCCGCAAAGTACAATTATGAAAATTTTACATGATTTGGACTATTATCCATATCACTTTCAGAAGGTTCAAACATTACAAGATGGTGATAGAGCTAGAAGATTACAGTACAACCAATGGCTCAGAGAAATGGTACAGCAAATACCAAATTTTACTAAATTCGTATTATTTACAGATGAGGCAACATTTACAAAAGATGGGATATTCAACCTCCATAACCTGCATCACTGGAGTACCGCAAATCCTCACAGGACATTACAAAGTAGGAGCCAAATAACTTTCAAAATAAATATTTGGTGCGGAATGTTCAACAATATGCTCTTAGGCCCAATTATTCTTCCACCAACATTAAATGGTCAAAATTATTTGGAGTTTTTGGAGAATACTTTGGGAGATTTATTAGACGACTGTGCAACTTTAAATGTTAGGCGTAACATGTGGTTTATGCATGATGGGGCACCAGCACACTATTTTCGAGGAGTGACAAATTTTTTAAATAACAATTATAATGAGAAATGGATAGGGCGCGGTGGACCGGTAGCATGGCCAGCAAGATCACCAGATTTAAATCCATTAGACTTTTTTCTGTGGGGTTATTTAAAAAATGAAGTGTGCAGTTCACCAGTGTTATCGGTTGAAGAATTGAGGATAAGAATTATTAACGCAGCTGACAAAATTAAAGCAACGGAAGGTATTTTTGACAGAGTTAATAATTCTCTTGTTAGGCGGATGAACATGTGCATTGAGGAAAATGGAATGCATTTCGAGCATGTCCATTAAATTTTAAGTTATAATTTTTAATAAAATAATGAGTATTTCGAGTATTAATAAAGTAACTGTTTTAAACTTAAATGTTTTTCGTTAAAATTTTCTTTTACCATCGTCAGAGTTTGAACTAAAAATAAAATTTCAAGCGTTACGAGACAGATAGATTGTTTGTTTTTTTGTTATTTGGTAGATAATAAATGTGCGCAACTTTTAGTGTAGAAAAATTAGTTCATGTGGCGGAAAAATTTTTGAGGGGAGGTATTTTTGGCGAAATTAATTTTTTTTTTAAAAAAATTTCAAGTTTGCGGGCTTGTAGTTTCCAAACCACATAACAACCAGAAATTTTCTATAGCTCGTTTTAAATGGAATTTCATTACCAATCTAATGAGATATGAACCAAATTGATTCATTGATCCACTCCCAAAGATATGAACCAAAATATGTAGCTACATAGAATCATAAAAAGGGGGTACCGCCCCAGGGGTCACGCTTTCAAAAAAATGCTCATACATTTTTTTTGCTCAGAATGAATCAAGGAATACCGTAGTGTGTCGTGTATCAGGTATTTCATGTTCACCCTGTATATATATAAATATAACCCAAACAATATAAAAAATTATCGACCCAAAACGAAGGACCGATGCAAAGCGAGTGTTCTTTTTTTTAACCGACGCAAGAGCGAAAACACATTTATCAGGCCGCAGGCCCCCACATGACCCTTGTTGCCCCAAAGATACCTGTTCTTCCAGACTTTTCATTTGATACCCCACATGATGTTTTTTATTTTTGGTACAATTTTTTGGGGCCCCACATGGCCCTCGTTACCCGAAACACTACTGAACGAGATGTACTCATAAATACCTTTAATTTGACACCGCACATGACTTTTTTGAAAATAGGTCCAACCCCCCGCCCCTCGCCGGGCAATGAAAATTATGTGGAATCGAATGGGTAAACGCAGGAGCTTAAGTTCCAAATTTGAGTTAAATCGGTTAAGCCGTATAGGAGCTATGCCCAGGTGAGGAAAAGATGAATTGTAAATTTAATAAAAGGAAAAATAAATAAATAAAAAAAACATTTTTTAACAATACTTTCCTTTATAAATAGTAATATGCGACTAAAAACTAATAAATAATACTAAAATTATATAATCTTTCATTATTGTATCTAGAGTTTCAGTAATGGTCAATTGTAGTAGGGTTAACTGCAATCGTACTAGATTAGAGATTCAGTTAAGGTAAAGTATAGTAAAAGGGAAGTAGACCCCTTATAAATATCATTCTGATAAATTCTATTAATTCTCATAATTAATTTTGATCAGTTATACTTCCATTTATAAGAGGGGTCTACTTCCCTTTTACTATACTTTACCTTAACTGAATCTCTAATCTAGTACGATTGCAGTTAACCCTTACAATTGACCATTACTGAAACTCTAGATACAATAATGAAAGATTATATAATTTTAGTATTATTTATTAGTTTTTAGTCGCATATTACTATTTATAAAGGAAAGTATTGTTAAAAAATGTTTTTTTTATTTATTTATTATTTCATACTTTTTAGTCGGTCAAATATTTTAAGTTTTACACAATATATTTGACCGACTAAAAACTGTAGAATTTTTATATTGTTTATATATTTTTACTATAATATAACATATTATAGTAAAAAATATATATTTGAGCGGTTAATAATAAATAGGTCTAACTCATGTTTCGCGAAAAGTCACTTGCAAAATTAACGGCTCATATATATATATATATATACATATGAATTTTTATTTATATTTGGCCCCATATGGCGCTCTTTACCTGAAACATTACCCAAGGAGATGTACTCATCGAGACCTTTAATTTCATACCCCCACATGATTTTTTTGGGCCCCATTTTCCAGGCCCCCACATGGCTCTTGTTGCCCCAAATATTACAATTACTTGCCCCAAAAATATCTGTTCTTCCAGACCTTTAATTTGATGCCCCATATGATTTTTTTGCCCAATTTTTTGGGGCCCCACATGGTACTCGTTACCCGAAACACTACCCAACGAGATGTACTCATCAATACCTTTAATTTGATACCCCACATGACTTTTTTGAAAATAGGCCCAACCTTCCGCCCCCTCGTTGGGCCTTGAAAATTATGTGGCACCGAATGGGTCATATCATGAGCTTAAGTTCTAAATTTGAGTTAAATCGGTACAGCCGTTTAGGAGGTATGCCCAGGTGAAGAAAATATGAATTTTTCTGGCCCCCATATGACGCATTTTTCAGGCCCCCACATGACCCACGTTGCCCCAAATAATACCATTACTTGCCCCAAAGATATCTACTCTTCCAGACCTTTAATTTGATACCCCACATGATTTTTTTTCATTTTTGGCCCCATTTTTTAGGGGCCCTACGTGGTCCTAGTTACCCGAAACACTACCCAACGAGATGTACTCGTCAAGACCTTTAATTTGATACCCCACATGACTTTTTAGAAAATAGGCCCAACCCCCCGCCCCCTCGCCGGGCCATGAAAATTTCGTGGCACCAAATGGTTAATAACACGAGCTTAAGTTTCAAATTTGAGTGAAATCGGTAAAGCCGTTTAGGAGCTATGCCCAGGTGAGGAAAACATGAATTGTAAATTCAATAAAAGGAAAGTAATTAATAATAATTTCAGGCCCCACATGTCCCGCGTTGCCCCAAACAAAGATATCTACTCTTCCAGACCTTTAATTTGATACCCCACATGATTTTTTTTTTCATTTTTGGCCCCATTTTTTGGAGGCCCCACATGGTCCTAGTTGCCCGAAACAGTACCCAACGAGATGTACTCATCAAGACCTTTAATTTGATACCCCACATGACTTTTTAGAAAATAGGCTTAACCCCCCGTCCCCTCACAGGGCTATGCAAGTTATTAAAGTACCGAATGGTTAATAACACGAGCTTAAGTTTCAAATTTGAGTTAAATCGGTAAAGCCGTTTAGGAGCTATGCCCTGGTGAGGAAAACATGAACTGTAAATTCAATAAAAGGAAAGTAAAATAGTATATGTACAGGGTGTCCGCCGGGAAGGTATACTACTTTGTTTTGCCGCCATTGTGGTAAATGTTAGTCTTGACAGTTCATATTTGGCAGTCGTGAAGTACACACGTGGCAAATTTATTATGGAAAAATATTCGATAAAGCAACATGCCAATAGGATGTTACAGCTCGCCCATGACAACCCCGATTTTCATGAAAAAATCATAATGAGTGACGAGGCACATTTTCATTTAAATGGATATGTGAATAGGGCTTCCAATTACTCGACAAATTCAATAACCGAGTACTCGTTTAATTTTCAGGAAAAAATAATCGAGTACTCGAGTAACTCGATTAAATATAATAAAACATCATTTTGATTTAAAAAACTAGAAAACAAATTTTATTAACATGAAATTAAAGGGCTTCCAATTAAACTTTAACATTAAATTCATTATATTGCAAATTTGCAAAAATAATTTTAATTTTATTATAAATTCAAATTACAATACACAATAATAATAAAATAAGAGTAATTCATTTTATTGCAAATTATATCAATATTTTCTTTACCAAAGGTTCTTGCTCTTCAACCTCATTATACTTGCTATTTTTTCTAAAATTATTTCATGTACCTTTAAATGGTTAATCATTCGGGTTGTTGTAGAACCTTTGCAACTGATAATATTTCCACATTTTAAACACTTAAATTATTACTTTCATTCTTCTCATAAAAGTTCCAAACAGCTGATTTTTTGGATAACATATTAAAGGGTAACTAAAAATATTAAAATATTTCTTACATTTACCATAAAACCATATTAAATTAAACTTACTATTGAATATGAATCCAAATGCTTTAAATTTAGAAAGTAGAATTTATGTATTTATAAAATAAAATGAAGCAAAAGCTTAAAAAATTCAGCACTTTTTAGGAAAAAAAAATATAATGACTAGAGAAAGATAATTGGCTAAGAAAGACATAAAAGTACTTCACTAAGAGAATAAATTCAGCAAGAAACTTTTTGTTTTGTTTTATATCCCGGAGAGCAGAAATTTTGAAAATAAATATAACCGATTAATCGAATAAATTAACCGAGTTTCGAATAGTTGCAAAATATTGAAATTACTCGGGTAATCGATTATCGAGTAACCGAGTTTGTAAGCCCTATATGTGAACAAATAGAATAGTCGGTTCTGGGCAATTGAAACCCCTCAAATTATTCATCAGTCACCTTTACAAACATTAAAAGTTACAGTCTGGTGTGCAATTTGGTCAGGAGGAATCATTGGACCTTACTTCTTTGAAAATCAAAACGGCGTAACGGTAACTGTGAATGGGGAGCGATATCGTGATATGATTGAAAACTTTTTAACGCCACAACTGGATGCTTTGGGCTTGATTAACATGTGGTATCAACAAGACGGTGCCACATCGCATACAGCCAGGATTACAATGGAATTACTGCGAGACCTCTTTCCACAACAAGTTATTTCAAAAAATGGTGATGTTGATTGGCCTCCACGGTCGCCTGATTTAACTGCTCCGGACTTCTTTTTGTGGGGATATTTAAAAAGCAAGGCTTATGCAAACAAACCAGAAACGCTTGAGCAACTCAAACAAAATATTCGTGATGAAATTAATGAAATACCGCGTGAAATGTGTGAGAATGTAATGAAAAATGTGCTCAAAAGGGCTCGCATATGTGAGGCTAACAGAGGAGGACATTTATCTGATATTGTAAGTTTGAACTTTAGGAATTAAGAAGAAACGTTTTAATTACGCTGCGAAGTCGAAAGTTTAGAAAACCCTGTACCTGATAGGATATCTGGGAATATCCAAATTATATTTTGTTTCATAAAAAAAACTAATAGTTCGGTCATTATTATATGAATTAGTAAATTAACAAAATAATTATCCGTTTAATAATGACTCAAGTTTAAAATGATGATTGAGAATTTTATTAAATTTTACCTAGAGAGGCAGAGCTGCATGTAATTAAGAGGCAATAGTACAGTAGTAATTTGTAATTTACACAAAGGGTGTAAATTAATCTATTACGAAAAAAATATTATGTACTGTATAATTTATTATACTTTTTGCTTAAAGTATTAAAGTTATTAAAGTTTACAATACCACTCGTGATTCGTAAAATTAATATATTTTTTTACAAACCTTGCTGATGAATAAGCTATTGTAATAACTTTATCCGTTATTGACTCACCTTTTCTCCGTTTGACTACTTGTACGACTTCTTCTATTTATTTTATTATTATCACATATATGTTTAGAAACTTTTATGTTCATATCCATTTGTTTTTCTTCATTGTTTTCCTTTTCACACTTATTCACAGTTCCGCAATCAATTCCATTATTTAACATACTATGATAAAGATTATTACCATTGGTGGGGCCACTTGTATTGCTGTCCCTGTCATGCATATTTTTTTTATTATAATTATTCAAATTGATCAAATCATTAGTTGACAATAATGTATTATCCTTGGACGACGATGAAAATGATATATTTTTATGTTGGGTTGATAACGTTGAAAATTTAAGTAAATTATCTTTATGATTAAGTTTAACAAATCCTTCTGTTTGTGGTTGTATTTCTGTTAAAACTGTTTCACCACTTGGTATAATATTTATTTTGTCATTAGATTTAGTTGTACTTGTTGAACTATTTGTAAAAATATTCAATATTTTTTGATCCTCATTAGTTTTACTAGAATTAATTTTGTTTTTGCTACAGCAAGTTGCACCATCGGCAAAGGAACTAGCTGCAGCATCAATGCTACTCATATTTTTTATTTCGAATTCTTTTTCTTTGCATATTATATCTGAAAGTCCACTATGTGGACGCGATTCACTACTGACACCATGAAATGCCAAGTTATGTTGATGTCGATTTATATCAGCATATATAAATGTTTCACCAGAACAGGATTGAACATGTAAAGGTAAATGATAATCACCACAACAGGATTCACCATGTACAGGTATTGAAGATGAGAATCGATTCTTTTTTTTAAATTCTTTTTTTGGGTATAGTTTCAAAGATTGTAAACTTGGAAGCTTTTTGGACACTAACTGATCTAAATGTGAAGTCGATTTACTTGTACCAATTGGAAATAATTTTTCTATTGTATTAGTTTCTATTAATTTCACTTTATATACACTTTGATAATTTATAGGATCATACGAAAGATTAAGAAGTTCTGTTGAATGACTTTTATTGAATTGTATTAGCTGAGGTGATTGTTGGTGGCAGCTTAAGTTGGCAGCGTTTAAAGATGATGAAAGTTTTTCTTCCAAATCGAGAAAAAGTAAGTTTGGAGCGACGGAATCTGAAAAGGTTAAAAAATATAAATAAAAAACTTTTACGCTAATATAAAATACCTTGAACAAAAATAGGATCATTATTAATAAATAACGTACATAAACTAAAGCATAAAAAAACAATTAACATTTATGCAAATATTTTTTAAAATTCAATTACATACTAATCCTATTAAATTTATTTATGCAATAAAATTTTTTTTTTTTTTATATATTAATAGTTCTATTAATTTATAATCTAGTGGTAGTAAGGCAATAAAATATTATAAAATGTGCACAGAAAATATTTCCAGGTATAACAAAAGGTGAAATCATAGAAATATTTAACATTTTTGATATAAATAAATATATTTGTTAAGAAAAGAAATACATATATATTATTTGACACGGCATTATAAATTGTCTACAAAATGTAACCAGTATTAAAATTATTATACTTATCTTTATAATTTCATATATTTGAAATCTTGACGCCCAAAGGAAAATATGCGTGAAACGTGACATTATATAATAAATCCAACCAAAAATTGGACGCTTTATTTGAATTAGTCGCGGTGTTGTTAGTTTATGCCCGTTTGTTTCAGATGATTCAGACTAACATAAAACACGGAAGAAGGGAGCAAACCAAAATTTGTAATTTTCATAACCGTGCCTTGTAGAAAAAAAAACAGGAATTATTATTTCGGGAATGTTTACAGAAAATAATTTCAGATTTTTAGAAAAGGATATTTTTTTAACAGTCCATTTTTCATTTTACTCCTTGTAAAATTTTTGTAAATTTATACAAATCATACAATTTATTGTTTTATTGAAATAAATAAGAAACAAAAAAACTGTTACATAATTTTTTCCATTCACCTCTCTTTCCTATTGTCCCAAAAGGAACGCTGATATTATTAGCGGAATTCAGTAAAATTTGGAACACGGATTGATTGGGTTATCTAGTAAAGTTTGTGTTAATCAAACTTTGTGGAACTTGTGGTCCACAGTGAAATTTTCAATTTATATAGTTGGATTTGGACCCTGCTAAATTTCGTGTTGAATTATTTTTCATGAGCTCCTACCTAGAGCATATAATAATTGTTATCCGATTTAATCTATAAACAAATAATATGTTTACTATTTAAGACAAAACTTAGAAATATAATAAATTAAGTTGCCATGTGTTAATTAATGCCTGACCCAAATAAATTAAATACCACCCGCATGTGCACTAATTTTATTACATATTGTTTTATAAGAAGTGATGAAACAAAAAAAACTGCAACAGCAAAATCATGTGGCAGAGTTAAAAAAAATGGTAAATATTTACATAAATCTTGCTAAAAATCGAGATTTTTTAAAATTGATCTAGATAAAAAAAAGATTGATTTTTTTGGTCAAAGAAATTTAACATAAGTCTATTGAGTTGTAGTAATGAAAGGGGCTATAAACGCATAATACATCGATAAGTTCGCAATGCTATCTTGCGTTCCCCATTTTTTTTAAAGAAAAGAGAAATTATCAATCATAATTTTCTATTATGTACTTTCATACTCCTACCTAATCTACCATACTATAGAATTTCAAATATACTACAAATACTAATATAATATTTTATTATATATATATCGCGCTACAAAACTGGAAACAATACATGTTTATGTAATCAAATATAAATGATTACATAAACATTGAAACATTTGTCACATTAACATGATTTTAAATGATTTTTTTTACCATTAAGGTTGTTTTACATATCTGCCGATTTTGTCTGCGTCGATATTTTTTGGATTTCAACCAATCAAAACAAAGAGCTGTGACGATTTTTCGGCGCGGCGAAGAGTGGAACCAAGTTTATCTTTTTCGGCGCGGCGGACACACATACAAACACATTGTATATAAAGAAAGATTTTAAATATTCAAATATCATGTCAAATATCATTATATGTGTAAACAGCTGAAGACAAAATTAGACGCAAATGTAAATCGGCATGCGGAAAAATAAGTCTCCGACGAACAAAATTTGCCTGCCGCAGACAAAAATCAGCGGATATGTAAAACAACCTTTAACTTCTCAATTCAAAACTAAAATATGATGGCAAAATGAAATGTCAAATATTATTGTGAGTGTAAACAGCTGAAGACAAAAATCGGCGCAAATGTAAATCGGCACACAGAAAAATAGTCTCCGACGAACAAAAAGTGCCTGCCGCAGACAAAAATCGGCGGATATGTAAAACAACTTTTAACCATTCTACCAGTTACAACCTTACAACACTCGAAATAATTCCTCTTAGTTACGTAAAATATTTGATTGTGTATTCATTATTCAATGCTTTGATTTTCATAAGCTTGGAGTTACTAGTTGGGTTTGTAGTTGCGGTTGTGGTGGTCGCGGAATTAAAACCGACTCATAATTCGCATTTAGAATCAAAATAAATAGAAACATCATAAAATTTAAAAACAAAACCAATAATTTGCCGAAAACAGTAGTAAGTAAATAAAATATTTAATTCTTTGTCGTCATTATTTATTTAAAAAAACAATATTCATTTAATTTACTTGTGGTATAACTATGAAGTCTGGTACAAAAAGCAAAAAAAAAAGTGTCAGGGTACGCGTACGCATTTTATGTACGCAGCAACACCTCCTAGAACCGCTCGTCAGATTTTAATGAAATTTGGCACACATACAGTAATTTTCACTCAATTTCAATGATATTGCATATACAGTTTCATTTAGTTATCTAGTGAAAATTTGTATTTCATACTCGTGAAATTTGTATAGTTGATTTAGTAGGTTCATAGGAAACCAATATATGAGCAACTTAGTTTACGAACAATATTTGCTTTATGTTCTAGACTAGACCTAGAGCATGTAATTATTATCCGATTTCTATGAAATTTGGTACACATGTTGAGCTCGAGATTACGCATAGGTTGACCAAGGTAGAGGTAAGTAGCTTTAGGGGGTTTATGCTAAAATTTCCGATCAAAATTTCATATGCTCTCTAGAGCATATGGTATTTATTATCTGATTTGGAGGAAATTTTACACACATGGTAGCAGCTTCCTTATGTACTTACTGTCTGCAAAATTGAAAGTCATATCATTAACGTTCACGTTACTTAACAATCACGATTCAAGTATATAGCAGACCTGATGTATGAAACGGATAAAAAAGTAAATGTCGAAAATAACACTTAATGAAATTTTTTGTAAAATCTACAACTAAATTATATATTTTAAATTTATATAATATAATAATAAATACACTCGTAAAAAATAAATAAATAAATGAATATGTTTTATGTTAATATATCAGGAAGTGCTGAAATCATTTCTTGCGCCAGTTCCAGCAATAAATGAGTCCTGCACGTGTATTTCTGAAAACGTTTCGAATGATTTTCGTAACGTAAATCTGATTTTGGTATTCTTGAAAACGTATCGATTGTTTATCGAATCGATAGATTCTGTAATTGATTTTTTTAACGTTTCGATCGAAAATTTTAACGTCAACAATTTTGTTAACGTTATTTATTTATTTCACAATTAACAATTTATGAAATTAAAATTAACAATTTTTTGGCTCTTCAAGTGATATATGTTTATAATATATTAATGTATATTATACACAAATATACAAAATATATGGTATATACATACATACATGAAAAAATATAAACTAAAATTTGTAATATATCAGAACCTACACTACTAAAAGCCGTGTCATTACAAAACAAGCGGAAAAATTTGTAGTCACAGAAATTATAATATTATACGTCAAAATTAAATGTCGGTAATACCAAGCGCTGAAAGTTCGGTAGAAAAATTTTAATATAATAGGTAAATCATAATTGTTGAATTCCTAAAAGTAGTATTTAATAATAGTGGATTAAATTAATCAAAAGAAATTGTGCGGACATTGTGTATTTCTAGTGTAATTTGTGTTATAAAAATGAGCACAAATTCTAACCTCAAGAAAAATGTTATTCATATTTTTTTTTTGTAAATAAAAACAAACTATATATTTTGTTAGTTTTTAATAATAATTTAATTTTTAATAATCAATCAATGTGCTAAAAGTAATTTAAATTACCTAGGTGTACATAATTAAATGCATTTTTTTTTTTAATATAAGTTTTTGTTGGATCTGTGAATATGGAAATATTCTGCAGAAAATATTGAAGGAATATTGAATTTAATGAAAAAAAATACCAATGGGTTATTTACAAATTGATTGTAAAATATTAATATTTTGTATTCATTTGGTATTGTACAGAGATATAAGTATATTTTTTTAAACAAATAATTCTTTTTAAACAAATTACAATTTATCTACTTTAAATACTTTAAGAAGCAATTGTGTGCCTTATTTGCAGAACAGATTTTTTATTTTTTCTTAGCAAAATCCAAATTAATATTAAACATATTTTCAGGATACTTCACAAGAGAATATTGGTTATATTTGTAGGATATTGACATAAATTCCACACTGCCAATTAGGTTTGGTAAAAGGGACTGTAAGTATTTCAGAAATTGAATTGATAACTTATTAAAATTTTATATATAATTTGATTTTCAGATACATAATGAACATTTTAAACGTATCACATTTAAAATGTGGGAAAGGTGTCGCGGGATTATATTATTATTATATTTTATAATTATTATAATATTGTTAACAAAAATTGTAAATAAAAAAGATATATATATTTGTTATAAAATATAAATAGCAAGAGTTTTCATTTCATTTCAATACAAAATTTTCATATCAACATATAAAAATTTAGTAAAAAAGTCTGACTACATTTTGCGCGCATGTGTTAGTGTGAAATCTAATTTCTCGGCTTGTAAAATAGTGTAGGTTTTGAATATATATAATATGTTATAGATAGGTCTAAAACAACAACGACAAAACAATATGAAATTTTGATTTCATGAACATAAAGATTTGGTCAGTGAATTCCTCAGAACGAAAAATAGTCGAGGTAGAAAATTGGAGCATTTTATGTGACCGACTATCACTACCACTACTATCGTAAAATCATTTTTAATTTATAGTATATTTATGTGGTTCATTAATTCATTATAATTAATAAAATTTCAAAATATTAATATATTATTTATTATTTTATTTTTTTTTAAAAAAAAAATTGACAATTAATAATAATTTATTTCTGTGAAGATAGCAAATTTTTAAGGCTACAACGGCAACCTTGTTTAACGTTTACGAACGTTTTCTATAATTGAACGTTTACAAACGAACGTAAATCAAATACGTTTCGATTGGAAAAACGTTACGTTTTCAGGAATACACGTGCTGAATATGGGATTATCTTCCTTGGGTGCAATACTCCCCGTTACAACACTTGAAATAGTTGAACTAGACATTATAGTGTAAATACCTTTCTTTAGACTGCAAAAAATGTATTCTTGAAATATACTTTGCGTTATTATCGTATTTTATGGTATCGATATTAGCGTTTGATTACAAATAATGAAAGGTTTCATTTGTTAGATTGTATTAAAAAAACAAATAGTTATACTCTTCTAATAACTATACTATTATTTTAGTGGAATAAGCCTATATTTTTTTTATATATTTAATGATATTCTCGTTCTCGTGTAGTGGTCCAACTGTTAAACCTATCAGAAGTTTTCCATTTTAGAATGGTATAAATATCATGATATTTATACGAGACATCGATGTTTTTAGCGTAGTAAGCGTAATGAAAAAAATTAAATTATTCAAAATTTATGGAGATCGAATATACAAATTTATGATTAAATATAAAGAAAACATACATTTTGCCACTAGATTAATGTTTTAAAGCCAAAATTATTAGTAAACAATTTGTTTTTGTAAAATGTATGGAATTTTTCATGCAAAAAAAAAACTAAATATTAAATTTATAAATATAGTATAAAATAAATTAGCAAATTTTCTAATAATAACTTTTTTGATAATTTAATCGTTACCTATTTAAGATTATGAACAAAGCTACTAAATTGTCGCGTTTTAATGTAGTTTCGAAGTGGGGAATTTAAAATATATATATGTATTACGATTAAATAAAAATTCAGTTTTCGGAAATATTTTATCGAATAGAATTTTCTTATTATATAGATTTAAATATGACCTTGTTTTGTAAAGACATCAAATTTCAGGTCTATTTTATATTATTAAATAAAATAATGAAAATCAACATTAAAAATTATATTTTGTATTGTCAATAAATAAACTTATCAGCTATTCGATGTCAAATTCATTTTGACCACAAAACAGTGTCTGAAAACTAGTAATTGTCTAGCTTTCATAAGTTTTCTAAATTTGAAAACTGCGATAACAGCAAAGGCTGCGTTATTATTCTGAATTTTAATCCCACATATAGCGATGCTTTTTCTGCAAATCTAAACTATGAACCGATAGACTGTGAAAACTGCGAACTAGTATAGTCGAACTAGTTTATAATATTTAGACAATAATTAATATTATTGCTGGATTTTTAGACTTAGTCTTATAAAACGCAAATTGGATATCCATTCATAGATTATCAATTTAGAAGCCGTTTTTGTTAATTGAATTTGCGTAAATGTTAATTTATTTTAAATAAATATTTCATTACATAATTATATAAATAGCAAAAAATAAAACATATATGGAATTTTACATGCAAAAAAGTCTATATACAATTATGTTATAAAGAATTATATTAATTAATGATGAATTTATAAATTTTAGACGTCAATCATTTTAAAAAAAAGATATTTCATGTATATATGTCATAACGCCTCACTCAAGTGAGTCATAAAGCCATATTAGCCATTTTTACCAATATGGCTTTAAGAATCACTCGAAAGAGTCATAAAGCCATAAATGGAATGAGTCTTAAAGTCATATGGCGTATAAATATGGCTTTAACACACATATGACTGAGTCATAAAAGCCATATTTAAATTTAAATTTAAAAACTATAAGTGTACAGTTTATAAATTTTAAAATTATAAGTTGTACAGTCAGTATAACTAAATGCATGTGATTAATTCGTGTTTATTATTGTTTTATAAATATAATAATTAATAAAGTAATAATTATATATATATTGTAATTAATTCTATTGAAAAAATAAATGGTTGCAGCTTATAATTAGCAGCAATCGTCGTTATCATTATTATATGTATATATATCGATATTTCTACCGAGAAAAACCAACAATGGAAAGTGAAAATATAAATTTATATGAATATAAATTAATTTGTGGTTTTCGCAAGAATAGCATTTTATTGTACATTCCAAAAGAAAACTAAATTTATAAATTCAAATATTATAAAAAGTCAACTAAATACTATGTGTTTTATATGAAAAGTGCCCAGTTAATGTTGCAGTGGATTTCAATAATAATAATTTGTGCCGAAAAATTAATCTATCCCTAGATTAAATATTAATCTAACAAAATTAAATATTTTGTTTTTCTGTATACATAGTTATTGTCTGTCTAACATACCGGGCGCGGTGACAACGCTCTGGTGCGTTCAGGCGACCGCGCCCTCTCCCCCGTTCTCTGTAATTATTACAATTTTATTTATTTCATACATTTTATTTCTCATGCATTTTATATCATTTTTTTTTTTTTAATATAGAGAGACATTTCCATTCATGTACATTTTAATGTGCAGAAAATCAGAAGCCTGTAATAAGGAATATGGCTTTAAAAGTCACTCGAAAGAGTCATAAAGGATAAAGCCTTCAATTGAATAAGTCTTTAAGACATATGGCGTTATGTTATGACTCATTAGAATGAGCCTTAAAGCCATATTGGTAAAAATAGTGAATATGGCTTTAAGACTCACTCTAATGGGTCATAACGCCTTTACCAAATGCATGTAATTAAGATCCTTTATGTTGAATGTATGGAATTACAGTATCTGTTCTGCGATCTATAGTAGATAAATTTACGAGGTTAAATTTATATACATAATATTAATATGTCATATTCTAGTACAACTGAATTTTTATAGAATATACACCCAGTAAGTAAATTATATGTATTAACTTTAATTACGCTAAATAGAAATAACATAGCAACCCCGTTTTATTATCAATTTTATACATTTACCAAACGCATATAATAAATTTATATTAAACTTTAAAATATATACACTTTTACAGGTTAAGCCGGCTTGTAATAGATCTTTATAAGCACTTGAAGAATATTGTACATAATTTTGGTGGCATGACATAAGGCCATACGACATAAAGCCATAATGGCTCATTTGAGTGAGACATAATGCCATATACGCAAAAATCGCGATTATGGCATTATGTCTCACACAAATGAGACATAAAGCCATATGGCCTTATGTCTCATTTAATAAAATGAAAAATTATTTTTTTCCAAATAAAAACAGTCTCAGTTTATTTATAATATTATTATTTACAACATAAAGCCATAATGGCTCATTTGAGTGAGACATAATGCCATATACGCAAAAATCGCGATTATGGCATTATGTCTCACACAAATGAGACATAAAGCCATATGGCCTTATGTCTCATTTAATAAAATGAAAAATTAATTTTTTCCAAATAAAAACAGTCTCAGTTTATTTATAATATTATTATTTTTATATACATATAATTTTAATTTTAATTTTATATTACATTCTATAGGTATTCTTTTCCTTTTGCTTATAAACAATTTGTCCATATAACAAATCAAATGACTATTTTGATTTGGAAAAGGACTAATTTTAATTTGGAAAATGACTATTTTGATTTGGAAAAGGACTAATTTTAATTGGCAAATCACTATTTTAACCTGGAAATGCTATATATTGATGTCATCAAAGTTTGAAGCGGCTTATTAAAATTTAATTATATGGCTTTATGTCTCAAATTTTTATAAAACGATATGGCTTTATGTCTCATTTGTGTGAGATATAAAGCCATATACGCAAAAATCGCGATTATGGCATTATGTCTCACTCAAATGAAACATAAAGCCATTATGGCTTTATGTCGTATGGCCTTATGTTATGTCACCCATAATTTTATTTTATTTGATTTAATAAATATTTTGAAACGTACCTCCTACTTTTATTATTTTCTCTTTAGATATAATATTGATAATTCAAATTTTTTTCGTATTTAATGACAAATTAATCGTAATCATAATCAATAACTAACTGGTAAGAAACAATTTCATATTCACAAAAAATTATTGAACTTCATAAATAAATTAATTACTAAAACACCTCTTACTGAATAAACGAAAATTATATTTACAAAAATATGTTAAAAAAAAAATCACTAACTTCGTATATTTAGCAAATTAAAGTTTTCTTTTAGTTAATAAGCTTTTAAACATTATACAAAAAAATATAATTTCGTTGTCTTAAATAACAACATTAAGAATATTTGAATAATTATGAAAATTTTATAAAAATTTAATATTATACTATACATAAAAGAACGATTAATAATAATAATAATAATAATTTCGATTTCTATACCTTTTACAGAAGAGCGATAGTACTCGCCATTGAAATATCAAACACAATACTACTAACACACTCAGACTGACTGAGTTATTGTCTTTATTATTGTGATATTAACTACTCAACTAGTAGTGTTTCTATTTTCAATAGCAACTTTTTTGGAAGCAACATAAACAAAAATGAATACATTTATTTATTTATATTATACAGGGTGACGCTAAATAGTTAATCGCCGATATACAACGCTATATGCAATATATATTTCGAAGCAAAAAAAATGTATGTGCATTTTTGCGGACTGGGGTCTCAAAAAAGTAGCATCATATTAGTTTCAGAATGCGTCAATAATTAATAACTATGGTTTATATGTATATGTCATTAAATTAGTAATTAAATACCCTTTAAAACGAGCTATAAAAGATTTCTGATTTCCATGTTGTTTGGAAACAAAGTTGAATTTGCAAAAAATAAAAATATTAAAATTTTGCCAAAAATACTGAAAAGCTTTTCTTCTAAGTAAGTTTTTAGTTGGGTGCTTTTTTTGTCAATATAATATATTTCGTCATATTAAATAACAACCAATCTACCAGTTCCGTAACGCCTGACAAATAGCGTGGTATACCGTATACTAAATTAATTATTTAGTGACCACCTTGTATATTTATGAAAAATTAGTAATGATGAATTTAGAATATTCTTCAATATTAAAGACACATTGAATTGCAATGTGAAAAATTAAATTTAATTTTAACATAAACTGGGCTTCTTGAATTTTTTATTTAGATATTTGCAAAGAACTAAAAGTATTTAAGAATGTATGTATATTTATATATATTTTATATTTATATATATATATATATATATATATATATATATATATGTAGCGGTTGCGGCAATTTACGTTTCAGCTGACAAACCGTCACAACGCGTTTGTCGGCGGAACCGTCAATGGTCGCAGCCCTACAAAATTAATCTAGTACAAAAATGTTGCAGTCTATCATGGTGTGATGTCGGCTCACCAATAGGAATGCCGGTAACTTCTCATTATCGGCAATCCTAGCGGTACCGCTATCTATCTTTAACATCTACATCGCACCATGATAGAGATAATTGTTCTCATTTTGAACTACTCTAAAGTCTACAACCAACGAGTTAGCAGTGCGTATTTTTAAAAGCGAAAATTTAAAGTCATAGTAAAATAGTTAAAAAAAGAAATAAATTATAGAATTCAAAATCGGTCAAGTAAAATATAAATTAAATATAAATAATATATGGTGTTATAAACTATTAAAATTAAAATTAAGTGCAAATAAAATAACAATAAAATAAATAATACTTAAGAAATAAATGAATTAAATAATAATAGTACAGAACATTATAATTTAGAATAAGATTAGTATTATAAAAACGTAGACAATAATTAGTGAATAAATAAATAAATGAATTACATAATCTTATATTAGAATTAGAATTACAATAACATTAGGTAATAAATAAATTAATAAAATGTGGATATGGTGCGTTTTCATTTTATAATCACCACTCAAATATTTAACTCCTCATATTGGTGACCCCGAATAAAAATTTACCTAAAGTGTATAAAAAGTTTTCTAATTCCTAAAACACAATAATAAGTATTTTAAAAAAAATTATCTAAAGTGTATAAAAACTTAGTTCTTACATATATATAAAAAAAAACCAATTACATACAATAAAAATTTTCAAAAAAATATATATATATTCATATAAAAAATATACATTTATACATTTAAATAAAACAGTGAAGAAAAAAAAAAAGAAAAATAACAATCATTAATATATTTATATAAATATAAATTTTTTTTTCTAAAATTTGCAATATAAAAATTTTTATTTTAAATTTTTATATATAAAAAAAATTCACACACACAATAACACAAAGAAAAGCAGTATCATCATTCAACATATAAAAACACAGTAGCAACATATAATTCAGCAACATGCAGTTTTCCAGCAACATCCAGTTTCCAGTAACATATAGTTTACCAGCAATATCAAAATTTTTCCGGCTACAATTATCATCATCATTCATCGTATAGTATAGATCATCAAAGGTTCCATTTTAAATAAAAATATATATTTTCCTATTATTAACATAAAAAAAAGTAACGTAGAGTAATTTGTTTTAAAAAAAAAAATATAAAAATAAAACAAATATTTAAATTTTTATTTCAACATTTTTATTAGTAAAATAAAATAATTAAATTTCAACATTTTCATATATATTTTAAGTAAAAATCAAATTTTTTTTTTTGGAAAATTATACAAAATTATTTTTTACAAAATTTACAAATTATTTTTTACTTTACAAAATTATTTTTATAAATTATACATTACAAAAAAATTTCATTAAATTACACACAAAAATTAATTAAAATACACATTTACTATATAAATTTATATAAATACATATTAAAAAAATACAATTTCTACCAACAACAATAAATAAAATCAAAAATATTAATCTCACACAAAAAAAAAAAAAATCATCGACAAAATCAAAGTTTTTGGACAGTGGCGTAGCATCAAACTGGGCAAAAAAAATCATAATTTAGAAAAAAATTTCACCAGTGGCGTCACATATATTTTATATTTTGTTTTTCGACAAAAATTAATATTTTTGAATTTTTTTTTTATTGTTGTACAGTAGACGCTCTATATATTAAACATTTAAAAATACAAAAACATTTTTTGTATTTTTAAAAATATTTTTTTTAAATTTAATCAACAAATATATTATTTATTTTTATAAAATATAATTTTTTATAAACACTGTAACATCGCCATATATTATTTCGTCAATACCGTCCATTCAAAGAGAAATAAAATCTATATTTTTTTTAAAAAAAAATTATTACAAAATTTTCTTTTGGTTCGACTAATATATTTATTTAACTATTTTCATTTTTTTTCGCTCCCGCATTATACACACGTTTTTCACACGTCACTCCAGGTTTTCACATTTCAAATTTATTTGTCAGCAGTTTTTTTTGTACAGGGTTATACATCCTTCCTTTGGGCATTCACTCTTCTCGACACAGGTTGGTTTTATATCTATTATCGTCTCATTATTACGTTTATTTTATTTTTGTGCAAATCTACATAAAAAACAACACAATGACCGACGACAATAAAACTCAAACTTATAATCCTACCGATCACGGATCGAACGCAGATGCTATTGATTTCGCAAAGGTTCGCCTACCATCGTTCTGGCCTAACAATCCAGCTACTTGGTTCATCCAAGCTGAAGCTCAATTTTCCGTCTTCAAAATCAGCAAAGATGACACAAAATACTGCCTCACCATCGCTGCACTGCCTGCTGAAACTTGCGAATCCGTGATCGACGTCATAGGTGATCCGCCACTAAAAGACAGATATTTACACTTAAAGAAAACCCAAATTTCAAGACACTCGGCTTCTGAGAGCAATCGGCTGGAGGCATTACTGGATAGAACAGAACTTGGCGACCGAAAACCATCGGCACTGTTTCGATTAATGAAACAAACAGCTGGTGACACCTTCGAGCCAAGCATCATTAAAACACTATGGTTACGTCGACTTCCACAGGCCTTAAACATTGCTTTAGTTTCTGTGGGCGACAAACCAACAGAGGAGCTCATTGATTTGGCTGATAGAATCTTTGAAGCTTCCGAACCTAAAAATTCCATTAACGCTCTATTCAGTAAACCTTCAACCGCCCCGACAAAAGAAAATACGGACAACAACCTCGAAGCAAGACTAGCAAGGATCGAACACATGCTATCCAAATTAGATATCGGGCTTAAAAACACCAGACATGACAGAGACTTTTCGAGAAACAGGTCACGTTCACGGTCGACCAACAGACCGGATACGGCAACCAAACACCTTTGTTATTACCATAAAAAATTTGGTGACAAAGCACGTAAGTGTGCTTGTACCAAGATCCTGGATAATAACACCAAATCTAATTCAAAGGTTACCGGTCACCCAAACTAATATACCCTGTGACTGAAGCGGCGCAGTCACAGGTCAACCAATCCAGCCGGTTGTTTATTAAGGACCGTATATCTAAACAAACTTTCCTTATTGACACCGGTGCCGATGTATCCGTCATTCCGCAAACACTATTAAAGGACAAACAACCCAAATCAGACTTCCTTTTAACAGCATCCAACGGATCCATCATTCACACCTTCGGCTCGAAATTGTTAAATCTTAACTTAGGTCTTCATGGAAATTTTTCTCACGCTTTTATAGTTGCTTCAGTGAAACACCCTATAATAGGTGTAGACTTTTTACAAAAATTTGGCCTTCTAGTTGACGAGAAGCAGAAACGATTGGTTGATCCTAAATCCTCAATCCACTCATCAGCACTAACACATACTAACATGTCACTAACAGATTCTAACATGTCTCTATCTATTAAACAATATTCCAATTCTAACAAATTTTCAGAACTACTAAAAAACTACCCAACACTAAAACAACCATCAAACTATTTCCTTCCTGTCAAACACAGTGTTGTGCATCATATAGAAACAAAAGAACAACTACCTTTCGCTAGACCACGACGTCTCGACGCAACGCGTCACAAAGCTGCTCAGACAGAATTTCGACACATGGTCGAAATCGGTATTTGCAGACCGTCAGCCTCTTCAGTTTCATCCCCACTCCACATGGTCAAGAAGAAAAACAATTCTGATTGGCGACCATGTGGAGATTATAGACGACTAAACGACATCACCATTCCGGATAGGTACCCAATACCTCATATACAGAACTTTTCTCTAAATCTACAGGGGTGTACCATATTTTCAAAAGTCGATTTGGTCAGAGCTTATCACCTTATACCGGTGGCTCCGGATGATATTCACAAGACAGCGATAACCACACCTTTCGGATTGTTTGAGTTGTCACGAATGCCGTTCGGACTACGCAACGCGGCTCAAACTTCCCAACGTTTCATCAACCAGGTATGTAGGGACCTAGATTTCGTCTTCGCGTACATCGATGATATACTCATCGCGAGTAAGACCGAAGATGAACATCTAAAACACCTGCAAACTCTTTTCAAACGTCTTTCCGAATACGGAATCAATATTAATGCTTCGAAATGTGTGTTCGGAGTCGATTTCCTCAGCCACACCATCAACTCCTCTGGCATTTTTCCCTCACACGACCGAATCAAGGTTATCAGGCATGATAAACTATTATCATAGATTCATACCCCACCTTGCAGAACTTCTAGCACCGATTCATTCTCATCTTACGCTGATACTTCAAAAGCCTAAATCTCCAAAAAATTTCTACTGGCCCGCCGAGCTAGATATTCACTACGATAAGGTGAAACAGGCCCTGGCCGATGCGACGATTTTGGTACACCCTCTACTAAATGGGCAATACAGCATAGCGACCGATGCTTCCGACATAGCCGTAGGAGCAGTTCTACAACAACTTAACAACGGGTATTGGGAACCTATCTCTTTCTTTTCGAAAAAACTCTCTCCTGCAGAACGCAAATACTCTGCATTTGACCGAGAACTTTTGGCTATTTACCTAGCTACCAAACACTTCAGATACTTCGTTGAAGGAAGACAGTTTAAGATCTTTACTGACCACAAACCGCTAACTTTTGCTATTAAATCAAAGACTGAACGAAGCCCACGACAAACACGACATCTAGATTTCATAGCTCAATTCTCAACAGACATAGTTCACGTAAAAGGCACTGACAACTCAGTCGCGGACAGCCTTTCACGTATTTCAGAGATATCCTCTAACGACAGTTTCAACCTAGAAAAAATAGCAAAAGCACAAGCGGAGGACACGGACTTACAAAAACTTTTACAAGAAGTAAGAGACCCTTCAAAAGTTCAAACTACAGCTCTTCGAATTTCCTGACTCAAAATTATACTGCGACACTTCAACCGGCAAAAACAGACCATACATACCAGAACAGTTGCGACGTTCTGTTTTTAATATGTTGCACAACCTGTCACATCCTGGTATCCGAACCTCTCGAAAATTAATTGCCTCACGTTATTTCTGGCCCGGCCTAAATAAAGATATCGCCCGCTGGTCAAGAAGTTGTGTCGAGTGCCAAAAATGCAAGATACACCGGCACACACAGAGTCAGCAGGGTACATTTTCACTCCCTAATTCCAGGTTTGAGCATGTACACATGGATATTGTAGGCCCCTTGCCAACTAGCGATGATTTCAGCTACCTCCTGACCATCGTTGACCGTTTCACTAGGTGGCCCGAAGCATATCCAATTAAAGATATGACGGCAGTGACTGTAGCAAAAAGTTTTATTCAAAATTACATTTCAAGATTCGGAGTACCCGCCACCATCACCACCGACCAAGGCAGGCAATTCGAATCCAAACTTTTCACAGAACTAACAAAGCTACTAGGCAGTCACAGAATTCGTACTTCGCCGTACCATCCACAATCGAACGGCCTAGTGGAGCGGTTCCACAGGCAGCTGAAATCATCGCTGAAAGCGCGCTGCAATAACTCCAATTGGACCTTCGAACTTCCTCTGATTTTCTTATCTATTCGCGCCTCAGTTAAGGAAGATTTGACAGTTTTGCCAGCCGAATTGGTATACGGTCAATGCCTTAAGCTTCCGGGCGAATTTTTTGTCGAAAACGACAAAGCACCACCTATAGACCAAGAAACACAACCGGCCTTTGTCGAGGGGGGCGTCAATGCTTGAAGGAGGGTACTGTAGCGGTTGCGGCAATTTACGTTTCCGCTGACATACCGTCACAACGCGTTTGTCGGCGGAACCGTCAATGGTCGCAGCCCTACAAAATTAATCTAGTACAAAAATGTTGCAGTCTATCATGGTGTGATGTCGGCTCACCAATAGGAATGCCGGTAACTTCTCATTATCCTAGCGGTACCGCTATCTATCTTTAACATCTACATCGCACCATGATAGAGATAATTCTTCTCATTTTTAACTACTCTAAAGTCTACAACCAACGAGTTAGCAGTGCGTATTTTTAAAAGCGAAAATTTAAAGTCATAGTAAAATAGTTAAAAAAAGAAATAAATTATAGAATTCAAAATCGGTCGAGTAAAATATAAATTAAATATAAATAATATATGGTGTTATAAACTATTAAAATTAAAATTAAGTGCAAATAAAATAACAATAAAATAAATAATACTTAAGAAATAAATGAATTAAATAATAATAGTACAGAACATTATAATTTAGAATAAGATTAGTATTATAAAAACGTAGACAATAATTAGTGAATAAATAAATAAATGAATTACATAATCTTATATTAGAATTAGAATTACAATAACATTAGGTAATAAATAAATTAATAAAATGTGGATATGGTGCGTTTTCATTTTATAATCACCACTCAAATATTTAACTCCACATATATATATATATATATATATATATATATAATATATTAATTTAATAACTTGTATTACAGTATACGTTAGATAAAATACAGTGTCCAAATTTAATATTAAATAGATACAATTTTACTCTTTTACTGTTATTTAGTATTTTGGTTGATGAATGGTGTATGTGATGAGTACCGGTAACCGTGACACTATAGCTATTATTAAAAATTGCTTTATTTAATTACGAGGATATGCTTATACCCATTCAATATTAAGGAACTGAATGAATATTTTTTGCTCATATAAACATTGTTGCCAACTAGCAGATAACTCGTCATTAGCTTTAACAGTGATTTATGTCCACCAGTACCTTTTTATATTATAAAAATTGCTTTGTTAAAAATTTCACATCTTTTTATATTATTTTATAGTATTCGTAATTTCGAATCCAACCTGTGTAATAAATATACATATGTCAGAAAACATATAATTATATATAATACGGAAACAACACTACCTTACAAAATGAACTTGTATGCAAAATGTTATTGAAATCGGATAATAAATACTATGCTCTGTCTAGAATATAAGATGCTCATATATTAGTTTCTCATGAACCCACAAAAGCTACCGAAAACATATTTCAGGAACATTAATGTCAGGAATATATCTGAAATCGTGTGTCAATTACTTTATGATGTAGAATGTAGAGCATTGAACTTAATTCAAATCCGATAATAATTGCTACATGCTTTATAACATATGAATTATAAATCGGAAATTTTACCATGGACCTCCTGAATCTACAAAACTCTACCTGTGTACGCTTGTGCAAATACATCATATAACAACCTAAGTATCAAATTCATCCAAAAATGAGATATAATTTTTTTTAAATTTTCCGTAGAGCAGAAATAGTCGGCTTTCCATATAAACGGCAAATTCTAACATTGTCATACTAAAAATATCGATCTCTTGTACGTCTATCAGGGTGAAGTCTTCATGAACATATATGTCTGATGAATAGGTTCATACAATAATACAATAATTCATTCATTCATACAAATCTGTTAAGTGTACAATCCCACCAAAAACAGAAACAGAAACTTTTTTTTGTTTTTTTACTTTTCTGTTCAAGTTTTAACATTGCACACCCACCAAAAACAGAAAAACAATCTTTTATGACAACCAAAACAGCTTATTTTTTTCACAATTTCATGGCTGCAAACGAAATTTGATAGAAATGTGCATCTGCAAACTTCTGCAAACAGAAATTGAAACTTTGAAAAAAAAGCCGCTAACTAGGGGTAGCGGATAACTCGTAGTATGTTTAACAGCGATTTATGTCCAAAAGTTTTTTGTAATTAACATTACCTTTGTGTTTGTTCAAAATTGCTCATCTTTATTATTTATTGATTTAAAAATTAATAATTTTATATTTTTATTTCTTTAATAATAAATAATATCCTTAAAATAACTACAATAAGTATAAATATGCATAATCACGTATCCAACCTGTGTACAAAATTTCATTGAAATTGGATAATATTTACCCTATGATCTAGCTAGAACATATGAAATATTAATCGGAAATTTTAACATGGACCCCCTCAGACTAGTAACTTCTACCTTAGTCTACACATGCGTAATCACGAATCCAACCTATGTACCAAATTTCATTGAAAACTGATAATAATTACTATATGGTGTAGAACATATGAAATATTCTTTGGAAACTAAGTTGCTCATATTGTAATATTTTGAATCTTATATATATTATATCTATATAATATATATATTCATCGAGGATTTGGAGAATTAGATAAATTAAAACACTTGTAATATTCTGTGTAATTGATTTTCGGACTTCATGTCTTTATTTCTTTACTGTTTGCTTAAGACTGGTTTATCATAATGATTTTTGTAATATTTAAACTTAATATTATTTGTATGATTAGTCAAGTGCTTTGTTTAAAAAATATACTGACCTAAATATCACAATCGATATTTAGGATCTAGTTACATTCAAATTGCATTTATGTTATTGCCCTTTGGTTCAATAAATTATAAATATCACAATATTGATATTTAGGGTCAAATTACTGAATTGCATATAACATTGCATTTGACTAATCATTTACATTTATTCTTTGTATACAATATTTATGTTTAACATATGTTAATGTTTAACATATGTATAATTATATATATTATTTATTTAGAATTTGGGTGTGGTATATTACACCTCCCTTCATAAAAAAAAAAATTTATTATATAATATGAAAATTTTCTTAAACCTTAATTTTTTTTTTTTTAAATGTATAATAATGAAATTTATAAATGTACATAATAATGAAATTTATATGAAATTTAATATAATATATGTTATAAAGTTATAATCATAGTTTTTTTTTTTTATTTTATGTTATTTTATATTAGAGGAATTTTAGTACAAGTTATTTTTAGGTATTTATGAGCAGTATAGATTATAAGCAATAAGAACATTAAAGAGGAAATTATTATGATAGTTTTCTTTATTATTTTACTATTGTTTGATTTCTCTTGGTTTTGCTTGTTATGATAGTCAATTTCGGTTTCAATATCTCTAAGGCTTTTACTGAATTGTAATAACTTTTCGTTTGAGTTTATTATATTTCCGTGAAGACTTGGAATTTTTAAGGTTTCCGTAATATTTAATTTTAAATTTAATTGATAAAATTTTATGAAATTGGATTCTATTGAGACCTTTGTACTGTTAAATGGTTCTATTTCTTCTGTATTTAGTTTTATATTTTTAGTTTCTGCTGAACAACCTGCCGATAAATGCATATAACCACTGTTAGTCAATTTTAAAATTTGGAAGTAATTAGGACAATAGATTTTTAACATAGTTTCGAATGGATTTATGAAAAGCCAAGTGTTTATTGTATTTAATTTGTACCATAATTCATTTTTTAAATTGAAAATTCTTATGTCACAGAACGAATTTAATTCTGATTCACCATGTATAACTTTTGCTATACAGGTGTTAGTAGTTTTGGCTGGTATATTTGTACTGCATAAAAATGTATTTGTTGTTTTATTTAAACTAACAAATTTTTTACAATGTGATAACTCTTCCTGATCAAGATTAATGAAAGTATCACGTTTTTGATTTATTGCAATGTAGCTTTCTTTGAAATCTATATAGTAATAAGTGTGATTCTGTAATTGTCTTGGAATTGGGAAAATTTTATATAGACGTAATTGTTCTCTTTCAACTAATGGTATAGTAATTTCGTATAGTATTCGGTTTTGAGAATATTTAGGTTTGATTTCTAAAAGTTTTAAAAATTGAAAAAAATTATTTGTATTTATTTGTAAAGGAACTTCATATCTTGTATTGATTAGTTGAATTTTTTCTAAGGATTTAAGTAACAGTTCCGGTTGTAAAATTTTGGTATCAATTTCATTATTCATAGCTCTTTTTAGAGAAACTAGAATATCATCTTGTAATTTATCGAAATTTTGAATATTGAAAGTTAAAGCTATTGTAGTTTCATCTAGTACATGCAAAAATTGTTGATATATAGTGAGATTGTTAACTTTAGGAATTAAACTTAGTAGTATTTCGGTATTTGATTTGGAATTTGTAGTAAAATTTTGTAGTATTCCTACTGAGTGTTTTAAAATGCTACTTTGTTTTTCTACTATGTGAGTTAAGAATTTATTGGAATCTTTTAATTCAATAATTTTATTTTCTATATGTTCAGAGTCTTGAGCATCCATCACACCGAATATTTCTTTTAACAAGGTCCCACCCATGTTTATAAGACCGCGTTTTTGTCTAGTGTGTAAGAAGAATTTTTCGATCTGTCTCTGATTAATATTTATTTTTGATAGACTTATATTTAGAGAATGAATAGTTAGAGGACAGTGATCTAGAGGAAATATTTGTGTTATTTGCTTACATATATCTTTTATTTTATTAAAATTTTCTTGAATTTGATAGAATTCCGTTCTCATGTTCGATATATCGTAGAATATGAGTAATTTCCAATTTGCTGATATGCTTTTATAATCTCCCAAAGGTTCTAAATATATTCCTGAGTTATCGTCGTTTTTCTGTATGTCGAACATAGTTTGGGACTTTCCAATATCAAACAAAAAGATAGACAATCTACAAACGATATAAAATTTAATAGGAATGATATGAAAATTGTTTTACTTTGTTTTATTTTTATTCTGTAAATAATTTTAATAGATTATTATGTACGATTTTAGTTTTTCTACCAATTTTTATTGTAGTGTTTTCTGGGGAATTTATTTCCACAATTTCGTATGGACCGAGATAACAAGAAGTTAATTTTTTGTTTTTCCTGACTTTATCTAATAACCATACTTTATCTCCTACCATTACATCTAAAATTCGAATATTTTTATCATAAATTCGTTTATTTATTTCTTTAGATTTTATTAAATTATTTCTGGCTTCGTTATAACTTTGTTGAAGACGCGACTTTAATTCTAAAACATAATCATCAATATTATATAATGGTTCTATTGTTCTACAGATAGCTGATGGAATTTCTGGTTTTATGCCGAAAACTATTTCATAGGGTGAAAATTTCGTCGAAGTACTAGGAGTTGTATTATGTGCGAAAACAGCAAAATCTAACCACGTATCCCAATTATCAGAATCCTTATTTGCATAACAACGCAAATAGTTTCCTAAAGTACGGTGAGATCGTTCTAAGGATCCATTGGACTCTGGGTGATAACTGGTTGTGTGTATCTTTTTTATTTTCAACAAAGAACAGGTTCTTTTGAATACTTCACTCATAAAGTTAGTACCTTGATCTGTTAAAAGAATTTTTGGTGTACCAAAAATGCATATAACTTTTCTTACGAAAGCATTGGCTACAGTGACAGCTTCTTGATTAGGAATTGGTATTGCTAATAAAAATTTAGATAATAGATCCTTAAACGTTAGAATGTATATATTACCAGACTCTGTGGTTGGTAATGGACCGACAATATCTAATGATACTTTTTCAAAAGGTTTGTTAGGAGTATCTGTTATTTTCATTGGAATTTTAGTTTTTGGACTTAGTTTATTTTTTTGACATATCTCACATGACGAGATATATTTTATTACAACTTGTTTCATGTTTTCAAAATAATATTTTTGTTTAAGTTTTTGAACTGTACGATTTATGCCCTGATGTCCGCCTATTGGACTATTATGGTATTCTTCTAAAATTGTTTGAATTTCGACAGGATTAGTGATGGTTATAATTTTATTTTTTGTACTAGAATTATTGTTTTGTTCGAAATTATTGTTTTGATTTTTGGTTTCATAATTAAGATTTTGAAGATTTAAGGTTTGGTCGTTATTTTTGACTTGTGCTCTGGTAATTACATTTACTTTCGCTATTTCTAATCTGGATAAAGCATCTGCATTAGTGTTTAAATGACCTGACTTGTGGACAACACAATATTCATATTCTTCTAATTTAATGCGCCAGCGCATTATTCTAGAAGTTGGGTTATTTATGTTGAAAATCCAAACAAGCGGCTTATGGTCAGTAACTACTGTGAATTTTCTGCCATAAAGATATGGTTGAAAATATGCAGTTGCCCAAACGACTGCTAAAGCTTCTTTTTCTATAGTAGAATAGTTACGTTCGGCTTTATTTAGTGTTCTACTAACGTAAGCGATTGGCAAATCTATTATTTTGTCTTTTTCAATTGATTGCTGCGATAGCACGGCACCTAAAGCTGTATCGCTCGCATCAGTAGTTAAATAAAAATCCTTTGTGAAATTTGGGTACTGTAATACAGGATATTCTGTTATGGCTTTTTTCAGATTTTGGAATGCTTCATCACAGAATTCATCCCATACAAATTTTGTATCTTTTTTTAATAAATTATTTAGAGGTTGTGCGATAGCCGAAAATTTCGGTATGAATTTACGATAATAGCCAATTAAACCTAAAAAAGATTTTATAGCTTTTTGATCCTTTGGCTGAACTATATTTAAAATTGTATTTATTTTATTTTCATCTGGCTTTATACCTTTTTCGGTGATCACATGGCCAAGATATAAAACTTCTTTATGTAAAAATTTGCATTTGTTTGGTTGCAGTTTTAAATTATATTTCTTTAGTGCTTCGAAAACTTGAATTAACTTTTGATTGTGGTCAGCGAGATTTTTACCGTATATCACTATGTCATCAAGGTATACAAAACAACGTATACCCTGAAGACCTGTGAGAACTATGTTCATCAACCTTTGAAAAGTTGGTGGTGCGTTTCGTAAACCAAATGGCATTCGCGTAAACTCAAAATGACCATAAGGTGTACTGAAAGCAGTCTTTACTCGATCTTTATCTTCGACCCCGATTTGGTGAAATCCATTTGCTAAATCTAGTGTAGAAAAATATTTAGATTCACCCAACTGACCAAGAATATCTTCAATATTCGGCAGTGGATATGAATCGCAAATAGTGACTTCGTTTAATTTTCTATAATCGACCACGACGCGCCATTTTTTATTACCATTAGCGTCTGGTTTTTTCGGTACCACTAGTAATGGACTGTTCCAAGCACTTTTACTGTGTTGGACAATACCCTGTTTTAACATTTCATCCACTTGTTTTTTTATTTCTGATTTATGAATTTCGGGTAAACGATAAGGTCTAATGTTAACAGCTGGTAGATTAGGTTGTGTATTTATTTCGTGCTTAATTGTTTCGGTACAAGTTAACACGTCGCCTTCTAAATAAAATAATTGATTGTATTCTCTACAAATATTAGTGATAGAATTTTTTTCTTCTATGTTAAGATGAGAAAGATCTATTTGATTATATAATTTTTCTAAACGATTTTCCACGAGATTTTTTGTTTCAGTGTGAGATAAACTATAAATATTGAAGTTTTCTATAGAAACAAAATTTATTTTTAATTGTTCATTGCATAATTCAAATGGTTTTTCATTTACATTGATAATGCTGAGAAATACATAACCATTTTCAGGTTTTACTATAGTATTTGTAATGAATATTCCTTTTTCGTTTAAATTTTTAGAATTTAATAATGTAATTGAATCCTCCTGAATATCTACAGGACCATACTTAATTAATTGTTCTGTTCTTGGTGGAATTATTACTTTGTTATTTTGAACTTGAAATTTTGTAGGGATTTTTAGATTATGGAACTCAAATATAGCTTGATCATTACCATAATCGATAATTGCTCGAGATTCATTCAGAAAATCTTCGCCAATAATGCCATCTTGTTGAATGGGAAAATCAGCTGACACTATATGGAAAAGTATAGGATAATTTTCCACATTGTGGCCGCTAATTTTAAGAGATAATTTAGCTGTTCCAATTGTTGTGATAGGTTCGGGTGATATTCCCTTTAATTCTATTGGCATTAAATCGACAAACGTATTGTCATGTAAAGCACTTACTTTTAGTATACTTATATTGGCTCCAGAATCTAATAATAAATTAGTAAATTTCTTTTCTGTGCCTTCTATTTCTAAGGTTAAAATACTGGAAAATGTACGACTTTTAATTTGATTTAACATTATGTTGTTAACAGAACTTTTTTTTGTTGGATTTTTTGTATGATTTTGTGTATGGTTTTGTATATGACTTTGAGTATGATTTTGTATAGAATTTTGAGAATGATTTTGTATAGAATTTTGGATTTGATGATTTGCTTGAACTATATTTACTTGTGCCTTAGATTTTGTTTTTTCATTATGAATTTGATTTCGTAAATGAGAATTTGTATTATTTTCTGATATAGAGATTTGTGGATTTTGTTTGAAATTAGGTTTGGTATTTTGTTGATTTTGCTTTTGAGTTTTGTGAAATTGATTTTCAATTTTATGATTTAGATTTTGAATTTTTTGAAATTGATTTTCGATTTTCTGATTAAGATTTTGAGTTTTTTGAAATTGATTAGATAATTCTGGGCTCCTTACTATAATGCGCTCGCCTGTGTCCGGAGACCCGAGGGACCAGGCTGATTGCAGTTTCCCTGATCTGTACTAAGTTCAGATACTTGAGAAACGTTCACAGCATTGTTCTTTTTCTTATTATTAAATTCGCGTTTTCTGCACTCTTCAATGTTATGACCCGATTTCTTACAATAACGACAGAATTTTTCTTGTGTTATTGCAGCAATCTGTGGAATTGTATTGGAAACTGGTATTCCAGATACGTTACGATTATTAAATCTTAAATTAGTATTTGAATTAGAGTTATTTGAATTAAATTTACGATAATTGGGATTAAAGTTTTGTTTTGAATTAGAGTTAATATTTGTTTTTCTGCAATCCCTAGTATGATGAGTTTGTGTTTTGCAATTTAAACAATATTGGTTTTTGTTCGGATCTTCTCTAAAATTAGTTTTGTTTAATTTATCTTCGTCAATAGCTAATTCTATTGCTTCACTCAGGGAAGCTTTTCTAGCTGTACGAACAATTAACTTTAATGGATCTCGTAATCCATTGACAAAATTATTCATTACTGTGACGCCGTTTAATTCACGTATTGCCTCGCTACCGTCGTTTGACATTGAATCTGTTACGCTAGCTATATTTAATTCGTCCAAGAGCTTTTCTGCTCTTTCAGAATAACTGCTTACAGATTCTCTGTAGCCTTGGTTCAACGCGAAAACGTCTATTTGTACTAACTGTGTCGAACGCGTTTTAGAGAATTTTTCTATTAACGAGGTTTTTAATCCTTCCCAATTATTAAAATTTTTATATCTTAAAATTGTATTATACGCACGGCCTGAAATTTTTGAAATAATTATATCTAAGAAATCTAATTTTTCCTCGTTGGTATTAGTTCTTCTATATTGTATTTCTGCTAATTGCAGGAATCTGTGTAATTCTGTTGAATTCCCATTGAATTCAGGAATCATTTTTGTAGCCTGCCCTATGTCAAATTTCGTCATTATTGTTCGTGTCTGAGGGTTTATGTTTATCAAGAGATTTTCCGTTGGATTATTTGGAGGTGGATTTCCTTTGTCACCTGATTTATCTAAGGTTTTAGAATTATTTGCAAGATTATCAGAATTTATTGTACTTTGTGATACGAGAGTGGTTATTTGCGCTAAAGAAGTGTTATTTACGAGTTCTTTTTCAATATTAGGAGTGACAGATTTTTTTTCATCTGTGGGAGAATGTGTGATTGGCATTAGATCGGTTGTATCTGATTGACTATACGTTCTAGGAACTTTTCTATTTCTTAAACTTATGTTCAAATTAAAATGACTCATAAAACAAACATAACAAAAGAAATCTTGTAATAAAGAAAATTAATTTTGGGTGTTATAATGAATTATTAAATAGTACTTTATTTTTATGTGTTTATTTATATTATTTAATTGATAAAATTTGATAGTACTTATTTACTCTAGTAATTTTATAATTTTATATGGTATATATTTATAATTTTTTTTTTTTTTTTTTACATATACGGTATACATATAAGTATATTTATTTTACAAATGTATATATTTTTTTTTATTAATTTATTTAATTATTTATATTTATTTATTATTTATGTTTTATAATATTATATATATGTATATAGTTTATTTATTTAATTTCTAGGACAAAACGACTTACATTAATTTTAACAGGTTCATAGTTGATAGATTCTTGATGATTTTTGCTGATTTTTTTTTTTTTTTATGCTTCTTGATTGATTTTTGATTTTCTGGAGATTCTGGATCTTGATGTTCTGATGATTCTGGATCTTGAGATGATATTATTGTTGATGTGATTGGTTGAGTCTTTTAGCACTGCTGGTTAAACGGCGCTTTGTGCCTCCGTTTAAAGATTACCTCTGTGGTCACTTTTCACTTTTATTATATGTTTTATTATATAAGGTACTGTCTGCCAGACTCAGCAAGACATTAAACAAATTTAGTCTCTTTTCTGGTGAAAAGTTGTAATACCTTATTTTTATATGTTATTATAATTTATTTAGTTATTTTTATTTAAATTTCCGTAATATATTTATTTAATATTGTTTTATTTTATTGTTATTATAAAATGTTTTTTTTTTTAATATATATATTAGAAACTGTTTAGAAACTATTATTATTTTGTTTTGTGTTGAAACTTATTAAATTTTGAACTTCACTTGTGTATTCGATTTGAGGAATTTTTTTGAATTGTTCAGTAGAATTGTTACTTTATTCGACCCCACATCTGACACCAATGTAATATTTTGAATCTTATATATATTATATCTATATAATATATATATTCATCGAGGATTTGGAGAATTAGATAATTTAAAACACTTATAATATTCTGTGTAATTGATTTTCGGACTTCATGTCTTTATTTCTTTACTGTTTGCTTAAGACTGGTTTATCATAATGATTTTTGTAATATTTAAACTTAATATTATTTGTATGATTAGTCAAGTGCTTTGTTTAAAAAATATACTGACCTAAATATCACAATCGATATTTAGGATCTAGTTACATTCAAATTGCATTTATGTTATTGCCCTTTGGTTCAATAAATTATAAATATCACAATATTGATATTTAGGGTCAAATTACTGAATTGCACATAACATTGCATTTGACTAATCATTTACATTTATTCTTTGTATACAATATTTATGTTTAACATATGTTAATGTTTAACATATGTATAATTATATATATTATTTATTTAGAATTTGGGTATGGTATATTACAATATACTAGTTTACCATGAACACAATAAAGTATAAAGCTACATGATACAAAGTTTTGGAGCAATAAGTAGGTAACAAAGTCAACCTGTGTTTGAAATATAATTGTAATTGGGTGACAATTACTGTATGATGTAGAGTATTGATCTTATGAAATATAATTGGAAATTTTAACATGGACCCACTGAATTACCGACTTTAAACTTTGCAGACAGTAAGTACATAAGGAAGCTACTATGTGTGTCAAATTTCATTCAAATCAGATAATAAATACCATATGCTCTAGCTAGAGCATATGAAATTTTAATCGGAAACTTTATCATGGACCCCCTGAAGTTACAGACCTGTATCTAGGTAGGCTTGTGGACAATCATGATACCAACCTATGTTTTAAATTTCATCCAAATCTGAGACATGATATTTTTTTTACATTTTGCCGTAGAAACAAACACATAGGTTCCCACATAAATGAGGAAATCTAACATGGTCCCACTGAAAGGAACGATTTCATCTTGTAAAGAGTCTGTTAAAGCCTGTGTGCCAAATTTCATTAAAATCGGACGAGCGGTTCTAGGCGATGTTGCTGCGCACATAAAAAGCGTACGCGTACCCCGGACACTTTTTTTTTGCATTTTCGGACTCCCCGACCTCAGAAACGCCTAGAAAAAAATTTTGAGCGAACTTTTTTTTTCGACCATCCAACCCATCACCATACTTCATAGTATTTCATACTACTCGTAATATAATAGAAGTATGACTTCAACCAAAAACCATTTACATAGTTATTTTTATCGTATGGCGAACATTGAAACCTAAAAGGGATTTACTATTGAAAAAAAGATGCTCAACCCTCAACTATATGTATAAAATAAATTATCACATTCTCTAAATCAACTATATGTATATAACTATATGTATATTCTCCCTAAACTATATGTATATTGTGTGCCGAAGCAAAACGAAAATAAAACGAGAACAAAAATATTTACAGCCATAGAATATATATACATATAAAGAAAAAATCTATTCAAGTATTTTTTACAGATGACAAAAATTTGATTTATCAATAATTTTTGAAATGTAAAAAATATATAATTTTAGGATTTAAGTATGATTTTCATACAACCGATCAGTGGTGAAGCTAATGGTTTTATATCCGGTGTTCAGTTGAATAAATACAAAAAAGTGGCAACAGTGATGAGTAGATAATAGGGCACCACTTAATCTGGTGGCTCTAAATTTTATAAGCACAAACTAGATTACAAAACTAATGTTTGTAAAAAAATTTCAAAACAGATAATAATTTACTATATGCTCCAGCTAGAGCATATGAAACATTAATCGGAAATTTTATTATTAAACTACTGACCTCTACCTAGCTAGGATGGTACATAATCATGAAACCAACTAATGTACTAAATTTCATCGAAATCTGTGATATAAATAATTTTGTCATTTTTCATAAAAACAAAAAAAAAAAAATATTTCTGATTTCTCTCGACATAAATGAGAAATTCTAAAATGGACCCACTAAAAGAATCGTTATCATCTTGTGCGGGCGGACATAAGGATGAAGTTAAAATGCACCTGTGAGCCAAATTTCATTAAAATCCATACTGTAGACTCGCAACCGCAACAACGGAACAAAAATTTTTCGGTTTTTCTTATATTATTTTTCTTATGTTCATTTAAAATTATGAACAAGCAACAAATATATATTGCAACCCTAACAAAAAAATAATTCCTTATAATATTTGCAACCGCAACGAACCAACATTTGTCAATTTTTCATATAATATTTTTCAAATGTTCATTTAAAATTATGAACATCGACAGTTATATATTCCGGTGGCGTGCTATAGGGCCATATGATATAAAGCCATAATGCCTTTATCACAAAATTACTATAATTATTAGCTGAGTCAAGGTATTAAGAAGATCATTTAATCGTATGGCGAACATTGAAATCTTTTTGTGAAAAAATATATAAGAAAAAGTTGAGGATTCACTAGGAGAAAAATAACTCAACCCTATACCTACCTATACATCTACCTAAAATTTCATTGTTATTTATATTAATTTTTTTATATAAATACAAACTATATATTTTGATAGTTTTTAATAATCAATAAGTGTGCTAACAGTAATTTAAATTACCTAGGTGTACATAATTAAGTGCAATTTTTTTTAATATAAGTTTTTTTGTTGGATTTTACATTGTGTGGTGCCAGATCATATTCAATAAGTACCAGTACCTGAACCAAATATGGATTGGCCAGAAGAATCTGAATCATTTATAAATTATATGAATTATTTTCCACGTACTAGTCCAATAGCAAGCAGTGCATGGTGATTATTTTATATCACAAATACGTTATACAATTATCGAAAATTATTATAAAATGAATCGTGCACCAACATTTAAACTAATTATTGGACAATTACGTAATAATTCTGATTTACCAATAATATCACCAAAAAATTGTTATGCATATACAATCCGTTTATTATTAAAATAATGTTGTGGATTTTATATATATAGTAATATTGTTAAAAGGAAACACAGTTTTAATTAGGATTATAGAATTATTTATTTGTATTTAATATTTATTTTATTTATTTTCACTAAATATTTAAGTTACAAATATTACTTTTATTAATTTATTATTAATTGAGATTTTAATGAATCTTCAATTAGTTCTTTTCTGGAAGGAGTTTATGATTAGACTGATTTATGCTTCCCAAAATTATAATTACTATTGCTTCATAACTAATGCATAAAAATGCTTACGGTTCAAACATAACATAAATGCTTATGTTTCAAGCGTCTTCTTAAGAATTGTACATTTATCGGGAAATAGATAAATGTATAAAACAAATAGTTTACATTTAGATGCATAGTTAGGAATAAAAATGTGTGGGAGTAATATTTAATAGGAATGTATTCAATAAGTATTTAGCTGGAAATGCTAAATGCATAATAAGGAATAAAATTATAGGAGTATGGTTTCATAAGAATGTGTGGGCGAAATAATAAGCAGAATTATATTATATAACATCTCCCCCCTTTTTGCGGCCCCGCAAAAGGATCTGAAATACGTTTATTTATTAATTCGATTTTTGTAACTTTCCTTCCAGTTTTACATTTTTTAAATTTCAAAAATAAAAATATTAAAACAATAATTATTATGATTAAGCCTATGCTTAAATAACTATAGTTTACAACATTATGTTTATATTGAATATATTTAATTATTTCTCGATTTTCTATATTTTCAACATGTAGTTTTTCTAAAGACAAATTATTTAAAATTTTAGTAAAATTGGTGTGAACAATTGGAATTAGCAAATTATTTGTAAATTTTTCAATTTTATTTTTAAAAACATTATCATTTCTATTTATTTTACAGTTACTAAATTTAATTACGTTATTATTTTTAATTACAATGTTTAGATCAATACAATTTTGAGAAATTTCAACAGTAGGTAAATTTTTTGTAATTATTAAATCATCAAATATTTTTGTTATTGATGTTGCATTATTTATTTTTAATTCACAAATATTAGTTTTTTGCAAAATATTTCACGTGAAATAGTACAAATAATTTTATATCTTCGCAATAAATACACATAACACCGTTATCTTTTATTATGTTTTTCATAATTTCTAATAAATTACTATTTTCATTGATCGTAATATGATTTTGAAGTTTTTGATTTATTATTTTAATTATAGATTTTTCAGAGTTACCAGTTTGTAAATATATCTGATTTTTATAGAGATTAATTTCTCTTTCAGTAACTGGTATATAGTGAGTATCGTCTTCTGTACCACTATGAATTGTAGCTGCGGTTGATGCTACATCATCAATATTTATTTCATTATTAAATATATTTTGAAGTATATTTTCTTAATTATTATATAACAAATTATCATTTATATTCAGATTACTATCGTTATTTTCATCACCAATGACAAATCTACTTAATCCGTCCGCAACATTATTTTCTTTGCCTTTAACATAATTAATTGTAAAATCGTATTCATTTAATTGTAATTTCCATCGTTGTAATCTCATATTAGGTTCTTTAATATTATTTAACCACACGAGAGGTTTGTGATCAGTAAAATTTTTAAATGTTCTACCATACAAATATGTTCTAAAGTATTTAACAGACCAGACTATAGCAAGTAGTTCCTTCTCTATAGTGGAATACCGCGTTTCATGGTTGTTTAGTGTACGCGAAGCATAAGATACAGGGTTATTATTTTGACTGAGTACTGCACCAATTGCATGATTTGATGCATCCGTCGTTAGTATAAATTCTTTACTAAAATTAGGACTTTTAAGAACAGGATCGCTAATTAGTAACAGTTTAAGTTTATTAAAAGCTTCAATATAAACTTTATCTAATATATTAATTTTTGTATTTTTTTTCAAATACTTTATTAAGGGGTGTGCAACTTTTGCATAATCTTTTATAAATTTACGGTAATAACCTGTTATACCAAGAAATTGTTTAATTTCTTTTATAGTAGTTGGAAGTTTCATTTTCTGAATAGCTTCAACTTTTTTTTCATCAGGTTTAATACCAGCATTAGTAACATAATATCCTAAATAATTTGTCGATTCTGATGCAAATTTGCATTTATCGATTTGGATTTTTAAGTTCGATTCTCTTAATCGATTTAATATTTTTTTTATAGATAATAAATGTTCTTCTAAACTAGAAGAGAAAATAAGAATGTCGTCTAAGTATACGACACATATTTTGTTAATATAATCTTTCAATACATCATTCATCAGCCTTTGAAAGGTTGAAGGGGCGTTTTTTAAACCGAATGGCATGCGGATAAATTCATAGTGTCCATTAGCGGTAGAAAAAGCGGTTTTCATACGATCGTCAGATAAAACTTCAATTTGATGGAAACCTTTGGCTAAATCTATTGTTGAAAAATATCTACATTTACCTAATTTATCAAACAATTCGTCGATATTCGGTATTGGAAATTTATCGTCTATAGTTTGATCATTTAATTTTCTATAGTCGATTACAATACGCCATTTTTGTTTACCGGAATTGTCAATTTTCTTTGGAACTAATGTGTCTGTTGCTGGGCAAAATAAATACAATCACAAGACTCAAATCTTTGTTTCTTAAAATTAAAATTAATTTAATCATTGTTCTTACAAGCCTGAAAATACAGATTCGTGCTCGTGTAACAATCACTCAATGCAATGATCGTGAGTGATAATATTTATATAATAATAATGAGTAGTAATATTTAATAACAATAAAGAAGAGAGTGTTATATATAAATGCATATTATATACATACATAACACTCCTTTCACCTTTAGATTGAAGATATGTATATGTATATCTATATTTATTCATAGTAATTCATTAGTACGATCTTAATTAAGTAATATTTATATTGTATCATCATATTATTACATTTTACTTTGAAATCTTTTTATTGGTTTAACCTTTCTCTCAGATCTGCGCGGAGGAGTGAAGAAAGTTTCAGTTTCACTGGTACTAGTGAATATATCTTCAGATTCACAATCAGTAACATAAATAGGTTCAGTTTCTCTGATACTTTCTTCTCCTTCCCCCTTTAAATTTTCATTATTACTTTCAAGATTTAATGTTTTTTTACTAATATCAAAATGAACTCTTTTTGTAAATCGTGGTTTTAGTTGTCTACCATGTACTGTTCTTGTTATATTATTTATTTGTATAATATATAGTGATTTTGAGAATTTTTTTCTAATTACAACTGGTATCTAAATTTTCATACATTGATCTGTAATATACTTTTTGATTTAATTCAAATTGATATATGTGTTTGTTTTTTTTACAATTTATACGATTTTTAACATTATTAATATTTTTGTTGTTATTGTTTAAAATAGTTTTATTATTAATTACAGTGTTTCTATTACTAATTGCAATATCTTTGTTTAAAATATTTAAATCTGAACATTTGTTTAGAATTTTATCAGTATCATTTTCTGGTGTCAAAAAAGAAATTAAAGTTCTTGGTTTATAACCAAAAATCATTTGAGCAGGCGATAAATTTGTTGTTGTAGTGGGAGTATTTCTATATTTAAATAAATAATTATCAATCTTAAACTGTATCGGCAAGTTACTAATGTTTTTATCAATAAGATATTTTTTTAAACTTGTTTTTACTGTTTGGACTGACCTTTCTGCACTACCATTATTACTTTGTAGATGATAGGCAAGCGAATGTTGTTCGTATTACAAAACTGTGAAATGTTTTTAGAATTAAAGGGTGGTCCATTATCAGACACCAATTCTTTTGGAAGACCAAAAGTAGAGAAAACTGTGGAATACATTTACAACATTTTTTGCATCAGTACTTTTCATTATAAAAATATCAATCCATTTAGAGAAAGTGTTTATTAATATAAAAAATGTTTGTTTTTGAAAATGATAAAAATCTATATAGACTCTTTCGAATGGAAAAGTTGATTTCGGCCAACTAGATAATTCCACAGGACCTAGCTTATTACCCATTTGCTGACACACAGTACAACATTTTACTAGCATTTCAATATCCCTGTCTATATTATTCCACCATACACAACCCCTGGTTACAGCTTTCATACGCACAACACCTATATGACCATCATGTAATAAATTCAAAATTTTGTGCCTTAAAGAATCTGCTACAACAACTCGATTACCACGTAAAATACATCCTTTCTGCACGGAAAATTCATGTTTTCTTAAGGAATATTTTTGCAAAATAGGGTCATTTAATTTGTTTGGCCATTGTGATTCTATATATTTATAAATCTGTGGTAAATACCTGTCTTTATTAGTTTCTAAGCTAATGTCTTTAATTGTTAGTGGTAGATTACCAGTTATATTGAAAAAATTAATTAAGTTGTTGGAAACTTCGGTAGGCTCATTGAGTGGCAATCTGGAAAGACTATCAGCATTTCCCATATTTGCTGCTTTTCTGTAGCAAATATCGTAATCATATTTGATAATATGATTGCCCATCGTTGCAGTTTTGCTGCTGTCACTGAATTAATTTTTTTTTCACCAAAAATCATCTTTAAAGGTTGGTGATCACTAAAAATCGTAAATTTTTGTCCATATATATATTTATGGAAACGTTTTACTGAAAAAATCACAGCTAAAGCAAAAACCATTACAACTACGTATAGAGACGAGTTAACAGGAAGAAAAAAAATGTACATTTTTCTGGGGTTCCAATGTTTTAACATTGGAACCCCATAGAATTTTGAGAGAGGTATTATTTTTTTTATTTTTTATTTCTCAATAACGAAGTAACGTTCGTTGGTTAACGATAATGAATAACGAAAGAAGGAAAATATGTATACATATTTTAAATTATTTCAAATTATTGAATATGGAAATATTTTAGTAAATATTTTCTAATTTTGGATTATTATATTTTTTGAAATTCAAAAAATATGTAATTTTTGGATTTACAATTAAGATATCATTTTTTCTGATTCATATGTAAAAATTTTAACATACATACATAACAATGAAATTTTAGGTAGAGGTATAGATATAGGAATTAGCAATATAAATTTGGAAATTTTTTATCAACTTCATCTAGCTATTAAATATTTAGTATAAATTCCACAAATAGCATTTTTTTTTTATAAATTCATTCATGAACTGTAATAAGAGGTATACTTATTCATTAATAAAATAACTACCTAATTTGTTTTGATATATACTTAATCACTTTGTTTTAAAAATATTGAGGCTTTTTTAATGCAATAAATATTATTAAGAAAACAATAAATAGGTGGAAAAATATTAGATTTCGTATTTTTTATAAAATGTAAAACATTTCTAAAGTGTAAAATGTAGATGTTCACTGAAGTATCATTAAATTTTTGAAAATTAACAATATTTTAATATTCTATATAATATATCATTTGAGTTCCTTATGCCTGATTAATATTAAAAAAAAAATCCGGCTTTATAAATGTTGTGAAGGAACATAATTAAGTATGATGTAAGCAATATTTTTCTAATATTTATAGTGATATATTGCACAGGTATAATAATCTATTATATGGAACTCATATTTAAATTTAATAAATCTTTCATTTTCGTAGCTTCTCCATAAACATCAATAAAAAGTATATGTGATGTGATTTTATTAAAAAAATTTTTGGAAATAATATTAAAAAAAGATTCATATGCAAAACTTGAGGACGTATTAAGAAATAATAATTTAAAAATATTAGATCTTTGTGATACTAGTAAAAAAAATAATTGAAATCGTAGATATTCTAAAACACCAATCAGACCAAACCGCGCTTTAATTTTTTTTTTTTAATTTCCATTCCAGGATAGTGAAATATGCAAGACTTGGTTAAAAAGTTCTTAAAACCTTTTTAATTTTTTAAATTTTAAAATTAAATTAATTAATTTTAAAATTAAAATTGCATTTAATAATTGAAATTATAAATCCTACATAAATAACTCTATTCCTACCTTATCTATTTTTTTTATTTTATTACAATTTTTTATTAAAAAAGCCTTAATATTTAATAATAAAGTAATTAAGTATATATCAAAACAAATTGAAATTAGGTAGTTATTTTATTAATGAATAAGTATACCTCTTATTACAGCTCATGAATGAATTATCAAAAAAAAAAAATGATTTTTGTGGAATTTATACTAAATATTTAATAGCTAGATGAAGTTGATAAAAAATTTCCAAATTTATATTGCTAATTCCTATACCTATACCTCTACCTAAAATTTCATTGTTATGTATGTATGTTAAAATTTTTACATATGAATCAGAAAAAATGATATCTTAATTGTAAATCCTAAATATTTATATATTTTTTGCATTTCAAAAAATTGAAAAATCAAATTTTTGCTATTGCTTGAAAATATTTTTTTTTTCGTTTTATTGTCATTTTGCTTTGATACAAAATACACAAATTTAAAGAATGAGATTTTCTATTTTATGTGAGAGACATTATATTATGTGTGAGAGATGGGTGCCTACGGAATATTTTTCGTAGGCACTCAAAAAACAATTTTAGTTTGTTCCTTGTTAACTCGTCTCTATACGTAGTTATAATGGTTTTTGGCTAAAGCTTCACGCTCTACTTGTGAATAACGCTTTTCTGCGTCTGACAATGTACTAGAAACAAATTTAATGGGTTTTTCTTCACCATCAGCGTCAATATGAAATAAAACACCTCCTACACCGTAAGATGATGCGTCACAAACAATACCCAAAGGTTTCTTTGGATTATAATGTACAAGTAAATTACTGTCATACAAAAATGTCTTACTTTCTTGAAATATTTTCTCACATTTTTCAGTCCAGACAAATGGTACATTTTTCTTTGTAAAATTATACAAATCAGACAAACGTGGTGACAAGTTTCGAATGACACCACTATAAAAATTTAACAATCCCGTATACGCTTTTAAAGACGTTACATCGATAGGTGAAGGTGCTTCAAGTATTGCACGCATTTTATCTTTTTTTGGTCTAATGCCCTCTTTACATATTTTTCATGTCCTAAATATTCTACATTTTGTTTGAAAAATTGACATTTTTCAATTTTTACTTTAACGTTAAATTCACATAAACGCTTAAGAACCAGTGTTAAGTTAGATTTACATCCTTCAAGAGTTTGTCCACCTATAATAATGTCGTCAATATATGGTTTCACTAATTTTAGTCCACGAAGGATACTATCAATTACAAATTGAAAAATTGATGGTGCAGATTTTACACCAAATGGCAGTAAACAACCCTTTATGTGTATTAATTGTAACATATTTTTGGTAATTGTCTGATATTGCTACTTGTTGAAATGCACCAGCCAAATCCAAAATTACAAACCATTCACAGCCACTAAAATAATTTAAAATGTCGTCAATTCGAGGTATTGGGTAATGGTCCGTCTTAATAAATTTATTGATTGTCGATTTACAATCAATACAAATTCTTATAGATCCATCTTTTTTTTCTACAACACAAATTGGAGATGCCCAATCACTATATCTAACCGGTATAAGAATTCCATTAGAAACTAAACGGTCTATTTCATTTTCGATTTTTTCTACTTAACCGTATGGTACCGTATAAGCACCGTGAAAAATAGGTTTTGCTGCACTGTCTAAAACAATTTCAGCTACATGGTTTTTTATCACACTTTCATAATTCTGATCAAAAAGTTTTGGAAATTTATTTTTGTAATACATTTGTTCACTATCAACATTACTATTTTTTACATTTTTAATAGAAAATAAATTTCTCCATCCTTTATATAGAACATTTAACCAGTCTCGTCCTAATAAAGGAATAAAATCTTTTTCAGACTTTATGACATAAAATTTCAAAAAATGTATCAATTTACTATCAAATAAATCATTAACACGTGCTTCTAGCGCACCAACAACAACAACTTTATCACCTGTAACCACTGTTAAATTTTGGTCAACCTTTGTTAAATTAAATTTTTAAAATGTTTTAAATATTTTTGTTCCGATAAAATTGAAAAACAAGCGCCAGAATCTAATTCCATATCAATTGTAATACTATTAACTCTAACATCTTGACTTGCTTTGATAATTATTTTGGTGGTTTCTACCAATCCAATTTTGTTGAAAGTTTTGATTAATGATGATGATTACATACCTCGTACTTCTTTGGCAGTAAGCTCCATAGTTAAAGCTGTTTGACAAATTTCCGAAAATGTTTTCGTTAAAGGTTCGTCTAACAATTTTCGCTGAATATGAGGGTCTTTTTGAGACCATATAAACTTATCACATAAAGCTTGGTCCAAATAGTTACCAAATTCACAATTTTCAGCTAGAGTTTTTAACTCAACTATATAGTCTTGTAGGTTTTCATCTTGTCGAAAAACTCTACTCATAAATTTGTGTCTTACAGCTCTAGTATTAGTTTTAGGTATTATAATTAATATTTTTATTATTTTCACAAAAAGATATTTTTCTGCTTCTATTTTATGTATATAAATCTTAGAATGAGATTTTTTTTTTTTCAATCTTAAAATTTTTTCACAAAATTATTTTTCATTCGCCAATTTTATATAAATTTAACCAAATTTATTTCCTCGTCGCCAAATAATGCGTCTGTTGCTGGGCAAAATAAATACAATCAAAAGACTCAAATCTTTGTTTCTTAAAATTAACTTTATTTAATCATTGTTCTTACAAGCCTGAAAATACAGATTCGTTCTCGTGTAACAATCACTCAATGCAATGATCGTGAGTGATAATATTTATATAATAATAATGAGTAGTAATATTTAATAACAATAAAGAAGAGTGTTATATATAAATGCATATTATATATATACATAACAGGAACAATCCATATTGGAGAATTATATGGACTATTACTATGTTTAATAATTTTTTGATCAAGCATTTCTTTTATTTGCTTATCAACTTCTTTTCTATGAATTTGTGGGTATCGATAAGATTTAGTATATATAGCTTTGTCTGTTTTTGTTTTAATTTGATGTTTAATTTCATTAGTAAAAGAAAGGTTATCACCTTCTTTGAAAAATACATCTTTGTAAGTTAGTAATAATGATTTTAATTTTATTAAATCATTACCTTTTTAATTTTCAGAAAAGTTTTGTAACGGAATATTATCATGAAATTCGTTACTAAAAACGTGTATTGAATCATCCGTATAACTGTTGTTACAATAAAATTCTTCTTCTTCGTTTAAATAAAAAGGTATTACTGCGTTGCGTGTACGTAGTAATCGTTCTTTAAAATCAATTATCGCATCAAGAGCAACAAGTATATTATTACCAATTATTCCATCAAATTTGTTGTGGAATTGGTATTCTATAAATTGAATATAATAGTCATTTTTTTCATTGAATTCATCAAATATAGGGAAACTATATTGTGTGTCTATTTCAATATTTCTACCTAGTACTTTAATTAATTTATTAGAAGGATTAATTTTCCATTTATTATCTTAAATAAAAGGATTTATAATACTATTTTCAGCACCGGTATCTAATACGAATCTTAAATTACGAATTTTATATTTTATTACTATATAAGGAAGTTGTTTCGGGCATTTATATGAAAATTTCGATTTGAATTTACAGAGTGATTTCTGTTTTTATTTACTGAAATTTCCATTGGTTCAATTTCATCGTTATGTGACATATTATTTTGTCTAAATTGATGTCTATAATTTCCATTTCTTGTAAAATTACTAGATCTACGTGACTGTACACTAGCTACATTATTAGTTCTAGGTTCATTAACATGATTTTGGAAATTTTTTTGTTGGCTGTTACGTCTATAATCAACAGGGTAATTTGTATTTCTATCATAATTATTATTATGGATATTTTGAGAATTGTGATGATTATTTTGAGAATTGTTAGCATGATTATTATTATTATGATTATTTTGATAGATGTTGTAAATACGTTTAAAATTGAGATTATTATTTGAGTTTTGAGTAGATTTATATTTTTTATGCGTAAAGGATAAATAACCATATTGTGATAATAATAAGTGTGCATCATCTAATGTTGCAGGATTTCTGCATCCAATTAAATTTTTTGCTAAAGGTGGTAAATAAAATTTTCAGTAAAATGTTTTAGAGCTTGTCTATTATTTTCAGTTACTTGCTCTGCAGATCCTTCTCCATTTAAATTTTTTGCATTATTTATTCTACATAATAAATTGCTTATTTTTTTATAAAAAATATCGATTGTGGAGTCGCACCTAGTCGACTTCAAATCATCTAATAAATCTAGTATTTGTGTGCTTTCACCATGATTTTTATCGAAATTTGTTTAAGGTTTTCCCAAGATTCTACATTACCATTTTTAATTAAACTTTGTTTGGCTTTACCAGCTATTTTGTCAGTAATATAACCATAAACTATAGCTTTTAGTTCGTTAGAGGGGCGTAATTAATGGAATTAGTGATTCTATTCTGTTAATAAATCCAGAAAGACAATATTTACTACCATCGAATGGAGTAATATAATTAATTTATGTTTTGCAATATAATCGAGAGAATTTCTACCTTCATTATCCATTTTTGGATTTTTTTGTTTTGCTTCTATTTTTAATATTATTTAATTTATTTAATGTATTAAATATTTATAAATTTTAATATTTTATTTTTACACAACACTTATATTTAGAATTTTTAGTATTGATACAAATATAATTTATTTAAAAAAAAATATTTAAGGTTTTGTATTTACCGCTGTTAATTATGTATAGTGCTTACTGTATGATGATTATTTTTGATGTAGATGCTGTTGATTTTCGTTGTCGTTTTGTTTAAAAATGTTGGTTAAAAATGTTGATTGTTGAATTATTATAGTTGATTTTTGTTGTTGTAAACGCTCTGATATTCTTGATGTATTTTGTTGGTAAACTGTTGAATATTGATGTTCTTGATGCACTTTTTCCTCAAATGTTGGACACAATTTATAACTTTTTGTTGTTAAAAAGGAAAATGTTCGCTTTTCACTTTTTTTTTAAAAAAAAAAAATTGGTTTTATTTTATTTTACTTCCGAACTAATATTTAAATAATTTCAATAATCACTTTTACTTTTAGCGGATTCCTTTTTTTTACAATGTTTTATAATAATTTCACAAAATTTTATATTTTTGTTTATTATTTTGTAGGTTTTTTTTTTCCTTTTTAAGGTATTTATTATAAAAACGTTCCGACTGCGCCAGTAATATTGTTAAAAGGAAACACAGTTTTAATTAGGATTATAGAATTATTTATTTGTATTTAATATTTATTTTATTTATTTTCACTTAATATTTAAGTTACAAATATTACTTTTATTAATTTATTATTAATTGAGATTTTAATGAATCTTCAATTAGTTCTTTTCTGGAAGGAGTTTATGATTAGACTGATTTATGCTTCCCAAAATTATAATTACTATTGCTTCATAACTAATGCATAAAAATGGTTACGGTTCAAACATAACATAAATGCTTATGTTTGAAGCGTCTTCTTAAGACTTGTACATTTATCGGGAAATAGATAAATGTAGAAAACAAATAGTTTGCATTTAGATGCATAGTTAGGAATAAAAATGTGTGGGAGTAATATTTAATAGGAATGTATTTAATAAGTATTTAGCTGGAAATGCTAAATGCATAATAAGGAATAATATTATAGGAGTATGGTTTCATAAGAATGTGTGGGCGAAATAATAAGCAGAGTTATATTATATAACAATATAAATTAAATAAACAAATTCATTTAATATTTGAATGAAATAATATTGTTCAAAGACAAAGACGTAATCATTATTTAATTTAAATGAATTAAAAAATATCGTAACCATAATACAAATATATATTATACATGGATTAAAATTGATTATTGTAGATCATCATTATGGAATGATATTGTTGGTGGTTTAGTATTTGGTCAACATTCAGATGCAATACATACATCTGTATTAATACATGTTGCTAATGAAAATAGTGGTTTTATACAAGAACTATCACATACAATGTTAATTATTGATAATCAAATAATTAATTTAAATGAATTTGAAGAATGGTTTGCCCGTTTAATGTTACATATATCGGAAAATAGTTAAATTATATTTGGTGATTATACACTATTTTATTCGAAATTTCATGAAACACCTAATCAAATTTGGAATATTTATGATTTACGTGAATGGTTATTAGAAAAATGTTGTAAATTAACAAATGAGAATCGAACAAATAAAGAATTATTGTTAAAAGAAGTTTATTTTGAAAATTGAAAATATAATAATTGTTTAGCAATGGCAAAAAAAAAACGAAAAACGAAATATTATTACCGCCACATCTTCATGAATTAAATATTATTGAAATGTTATGGCAAGATGTTAAAAATAAAATACGTAAAACAATTTCTAGTATTCATGGTAGTAAATCGTCAAATTATTATCGTAATTTAGATAAATTTGATATAATATCAAATGCACATGATGAATATTCAAATTCAATTGAACAATGATATATAAGAATATAATTTAAAAAAAATTAATTAATGTTTATGACAGTTGGTGGTTTTAAGGAAAATGGATTAAATTTAAATTTAAATTTAAATTTGAAAATGAATTTTCTTCATCTGCTGTTAGATTTCTCCAAATTATTATTAATACCACAACTTTTGTCAAGAAATTGATTTTATTTCATCTTCGGTGACTTAGACCTACCTAATATAGTCTGGACTCCACATAATGAGGAATCTTTTTTAATTTCGAGTGATATAAAAGGTTTGGAAAAAAATATGGCTTCGAAAAAGTATTTAAAATTTAAAAATTATGACATCTATTTGAAATTCATTGAATGATTTTGCTCATTCAAGAATCTATTAGACAGAGAATAAGTACAACTACTTTATTAGGGACATTCCTTCTTAAATAACGCTAAATCATTCTGCGAATTTGTAAACTTTAAAAGAAAACCAGATAAATTCTAAAACTTCTATGATTTTTCAAAGTCAAACGTCTTATGACCCGAATCTTATAATCATTTCATATATTTAGTTTGAAGTTCTTATTCAAGTAATTGCTTTGAAATACATGAATCAAATTTTTTATCATATACACGACAACCCGCGGACATCAATATGTTTTTCAGTCACACAAGTACACCAATACCTGAATAGACTAAACAATGATGCATTTCCCGCACCAAATAATGCTCCAGTAACTCACACCAGATAATGTTCCAGATCTAGGACTTTATTTAACAATTATTTACTGAAGGCGGATTCATCGTTGCGGATAAAAACCGACGAAATTAAACGCGCGCACACTTTTTATATGAAAATTTGAAATTCTCAGTTTTTGAATTTTTTATTTTCGAAAATATTTCTCTCTGAAAAAGTTGATTTATACTGAACTTTAGTGCGGCACATTTTTGAAAAAGTCAATCGAGACATAAAAAATAGAAAAATCAAATGACAGAAACATCATTTGAATATATAATTTTTTAATTATACATAAAATTCATCGTAGTTTGCCAAATAAATAAAACTTTTTTGTCAAATAAATGAGCCGTTCAGAAGCCAATGTGATTAAGTCCACTTATTGAAATTTTTCAAATTTTGGTAAATTCTAATTAGAAATTACGAAAATTATAAAAATTGGACTTAATCACATTGGCTTCTGAACGGCTCAAATATCAATCTATTCTATAATCATAAAATATTTTTGTGTGGCTGATTCCAGCCGCAACGATGAACATTCTAGAATGAAATCAGTTCGACTAAAATCAGTTCGACTGATTTTATCCGCAACGATGAATCCGCCTTTAAGGCGGATTCATCGTTGCGGCTAGAAATCGACGAACTCAAACGCGCGCACACTTTTTATATGAAAATTTGAAATTCTCAATTTTTGAATTTTTTATTTTCGAAATTATTTCTCTCTCTGAAAAAGCAACGATGAACGTTCTAAAAAGAAATTAGTTCGACTGATTATATCCGCAACGATGAATCCGCCTTTACTGAACAATTCCATTATTTTTGGAAAATGTCAGTTATTAGACCAATCCACAAAAAAATCAGAAAGTGACATTACATTATGCCGTTATAGATCAAGCATACTTTCGAGTATTCCTAAATAATTTGAGTGATTTACTATTCTTTCTAAATTACTTTTCCGGACTGTTAATTCCATTCCAAACCAAAATGGTTTCATGTAATGTAAATAAACTGTTTCTATGTTTCTAATTTGGTTGATGCTAGCTATATTTTCTTAAGAGGGGGATGCCCCTATTCTTTGATTTTTAATGGTTTTGTTTTGCCCATCTTATTTGAAATCTACAAACAATTTGTTCTACGATTTTTGTATAATTTATTAGAAATATAATAATATAGCGGATAGGTGTTTTACTTTTTAATTATTTTTTCCTATTTACCTGTGCGAAGTACTTGAAGTTGGCCAAAGTTTTGCCCATTTTATGAATAAACCCGCGAATATAATAAAAACTTTTTTTTTAGTATTACACATTGAACATATTTGTAGCGGATGGGTGTTTTAAATTTTTGATATTTCAACAGATTTTATTTTTTTAATAATTTTTGATAAAAATATTGTAATTTTAGTTCTTCAATTAACACTACGAGCTTTTAGCACTGCTTTTCTATAAAAATAAAACTTTTGCGAGAAAAAGCTTTTTATGCATTTGTGTGGGTATAAAATCAATATTTTTCTGAATTATTTTTGTTTTTTTAAAAAAAAAAAATTTATAAACTGAATTTATATTATACATATATTTTTAGATAAATTTAATATTTTTGAAAAATTTTCTAAGTTTTAAATAAATTTAATATTTTTGAAAATTTTTCTAAGAAATAAAATAATGATTTTTAGATAAATTTAATATTTTTGAAATTTCTTTCTTAAAAATAAAATAATGGAAATATTTTCTGAAAAACTAAATAACGGATAGAAAAATTAATTTTCAAATTAGATAATTTAAGTATTTTAACAGGTAAAACTATTGCCAGAAAAATATGTTATTAAAAAACATTTGTTGGATTCAACATTTTTCAAATTAAATTAATAATTTTATAAATTGAAATGATAATTTTTCAAATTTTTTTAATTATTTTTCACATAGAATTAATCATTTTTCAAATAAAATTAAACAGTTTTCAAAGTATTTCTATTTGAACACCGATTAATCTATTTGGAAAACGATTCAAAATTTTTGAAAAATGATTAAAATATTTTGAAAAACGATCAATTCAATTTGAAAAATGATTCAAAGTTTTTGAAAAATGATTAAATTATTTTGAAAAACGACTAATTTAATCTGAAAATGGTATATATTATATTTCTTGAACAGGATATTAGAGATAATTTAATTATAATATATAGGTACAAATAAGGTAATATGTATATAAATAAAATATAAAATGTTTATATAAGACATGTTTTTATTAATGCGCACAATGACCAATTTTAGCTACTAAAAACAGAATAGGATATAACATGTAGTTATGTAGAGGTGCGATAGAGAGAGCAATGTCGTCCAAAAAAAATTTCCCCGCTTTTTAAGACGTCCAAATTCCGAAATGGGTTTTCCGAATTCGAATTTAGACGTCCAATTATAGCATAAGACGAGCTATCTCGTCTTATGCTATAATTAGACATCCGAAAATTATATTTTATACTTGGGGAATATATAAAATATATATTTTTTATGGCAATTGACATTTGAAAATATTAATTTTATTTTATTTAAAAAGTAAAGTTTTTTTTTTGTGTATGAAGAATGAAGATAAAATATATATAAAAAAGCTGCTAACTAGGGGGAGCAGATAACTCGTAGTATGTAAACAGTGCTTTGTTCAAAATTGCTAATCTTTATTATTTATTGATTTAAAAATTAATAATTTTATATTTTTATTTCTTTTATATTAAATTATAAAGAAAATAATAAATAATATAATTAAAATTACTATAATAAGTATAAATATGCGTAATCACGAATCCAACCTATGTACCAAATTTCATTGAAAACTGATAATAATTACTATATGGTGTAGAACATATGAAATATTCTTTGGAAACTAAGTTGCTCATATATTAGTTTCCCATGAAAACAATAAAGCCACCTGATTATATGTAATTAATAACAGTCCTTTATAGCAGGTAATGGTTGAATTAATTCCTCGAGAAACTTTGGCGCTGCGTTCTACATCAGGCAGGATCGTTTTGAAGAAGTATGTTTATTCCTTGAAATAATAACGGGACAGGCAATACATAGAATTTGGAACAGCCATCATTAATAGAACAGTAGTGTAGTCATAAGTATTGAGGAGTAGAATTCATTCGTTATGATAGAGGCATATCACTGTTAATGATATAATCGAGAAAATCCTCCAATTAAGGAAGTATGATGACCAAGTAAAAGCTGCTAACTTTTTCCTTTAATGGTTAAATTCCATAATACTTCTATTTATATAGTTTAATATAAAACTTTACATTTTCATTGTAAAAATAAAGAAATTCTTTTATAAATTACTTATATTAATTTACTTAAAGATTATAACAATCTCCATAACAGCTTCAATATCACCCTATATATACTATTTATAATTTTTTTTTTTATAAATTACTTATATTAACTAGAATTCGTTAATTGTTAACGAATTGAATAGTCGTTTTTAATATTGTCTTGTAATATTCTAATGTAAATCGTAATTTAGAATTCTTTGTAAAATAATAAAACTGAAAAGTTTACTATTGACAGTTGTTTTATTTTGTGTTGGATTTAGTTGATAAAGATTGTCAGAAAAATTAAATAAGATATCATTACACTTGTTCGAAATACGATAGAGCAATCGACAAGTTCTTTGTTGTTAGTTATTGGCATATAGTAGGCTCTAACTCTTGCTCCTCATCAAGTGATTGTTCTGTTTCTAATTGTATCAGCTCTCTATCAGCATATTTATAATTAATGTTTTCACTTTTTTACTTTTTATTTAACGTAAAAATAATATAATAGAAAATCCAAACAAATTTATATTTTAGTAGGTTAGGATTTTTTCGGAGTTTTCAGAATGTCAAATAGTTCCTATAATTTTTATAGTTCCCACCTAAAAATTAAGGATTTTCTATCTCATTCTTTCGTAAACAAAAATCTTACTTGCTATCTCTTTTTATTTTTACTAAAATAAAAAAATTAGTCATTGTGTACGTCGTCCTTAATTAATATTACATTATTAATTATACGTTTACGAAGTAAATATATATAAAATTTGAAAAATAAATATGACTTTTAATAAAAAATATTTATTAGCTTTTTTAATTTAATCTTTATCTTTGCTTTTGATTAAATTTGTCTATTTTACTAAATAAAATATAAACTATCTCATAACATTGTCTTAGAAAGAATTTTATTCATAAAACCATAAAAATAAAAAAAATAAAACCACGCTCTATATAAAAACAGAATTATCACACCATTGCCAAATTATATACAAAATCCGCATTTTGTATATAATTTATCATCAGGCAAATACGTGTTATAATTTGGCAACGCTGCACTATATTTTTCTATTAGATTTTTTATATTAACTCACACAATTAAAAAAAAAATGAAAGCTCTTTTCATCTAAAAAGCTTTTTTAAAAATGACGTCACGATTCGGAGCTTTCTCTGGCGCTATCCCCCTCAAATAATCAAGATTTATGTCTGTTACACTGACCTGAGTGAAGATGTTGATAATTTATCTCATTGTGTAATTTGCTTTAAATTAAAGAAAATTGGTTTTCCATTATTCTTAAATCTTAATTAAATAAATAAGTATGCAAAAAAGGAGTTATTGTGTCAAATTTAGATTAACAACTTCCAATCTCTACTATGCAAAATTTGGTGTGCCACAGGGGACAGTGCACTCATCTAGACCCATTTATATTTATGATTCATATGTCAATTGTTATTAAGAAAAATAAGCTGAGCATTTAGGAAGATAAAATGAAATTACAGTATTGGAGGATTGAAATTCGTTTCGGAACTTTCATTTTGGTATCATTGAAAACGTTACGTTTTTAACTGTCAAAATTAAAACGCTTTTAATATATTTTTTTACAATATAAATGGAAAGCAGTATGTTAATTTCAAACTTTCGAATCGATGTATACCATTTTTTCCACAGATCAATAATTTTAACGTCAACTAATTTTATTATCGTCAGGGTTAAAAAGATCAAGTTATATTTAAATGATTCATAAGAACTTAATATATGTATATAAAAAAGTAAAACAAAAATGCAAAAAATCAATTATATACACAAAACAAACCAATTTATGAAAATAATAATGGAAATAAAATATTAATACATATTGTATTGATCTAATTTTGAATTTATATTTAAAAAAAAAATATATTTTTAAATTTAATAAACTAATGCCGGTATGATGCCTTTGTCTTGTAAATTGATATTTTTCAGAAACTATCCATTTAGAGCGAGGTAAAATTTCTTATATTACAAAAATATATGAGTGCGAGTAACAAGGTATATTGTAATTGTAAACAAACCATTTCTGTCAAACATTTTTAGAACTTTTTGACAAATCGAGCAATTTTTAGGTTATATCATAGACACATACCTAGACAGTGCATTTCATATAACAAATATGAGCTGCCTAAACTCATCATCTCGATAGATGGCGTTACGTGTAAAAATGTATGAAAGTATATCTAATAATTTTTCTTCATATATTTTTAAGATATACTTTATTTTACATAGGAACAAAAATATATTTTTGCTCTTTCAAATAGGAACAAAAATATATTCAATATGAATTTCTCATTTCTCAATGTGATTTACTCATTATAGGTACATATACAGAATTTTCTCATCATTTAGGTGTACATATATGCTTTTTTATAATTAAAAAATTCTTAGATATCTTGCTTGGAAAAAAAAATATTACAAAAATTGTTTTTTTTTATGTATCTGAAAAATTCTAAAGAATCAAATATATGTATATATAATTAGCTCGGATATCGGATTCAATTTCATTAATTTTATGTTTCATAAAAATACTTTCAAAATTTGATTGCGAGTAATGTACTTTTTAATTACCATGTTATGAGTGTGATGACTTTTCTATGGTTATATATATTTTTTGGTTGCTGTGTTGTGAAAATATAAAAATAAAAATGATAGTTTTAATTGCGGCTACTAATTATTTAAATATTTTCAATTAAAATATATGGCAGCAAATATTTTTTACCGCCATATTAGATAAAAATTTAATTTTTAATCAATAATTTATTTCACAATCAAAACAATAAAAAATATCTTTGACAGAATAAAAAAAAAAAATATATTTGACATAATTAATATGATACTATCATTGAAAAATATTTCTGTTTTATTCGCACAGAGACATTTTTTGTTTTTTTTTGGATTTTTTCAATCAACTGTCATATAAGCAATGAATAATACTTAAAATCAATTTTTTTTAGTAAATTTAAATTAAAACTTTTAATCAACACAAAAATATATATAAAAACAATAACAAATCTAAGTAATTGTGCAACCGTTGATTTATCTTCAACAATATAGCAAACATTATGGTTTACAATGGAAAGAATTTTTGAAATTTAAGTAACATGATTATTTTCCCACCGACCAATTAATTATTCAATACCCAAGAAAGACAAGTTTGGTTTAAATAAATATTAATTTTTTAAATGTATTTACAAAATACTTTCTCTTAAAAGTCTTTCAATATGGTAAAATTTAAAATCTTATATTTATATAAATTATTTATTTTCAACAGTTTATTAGTTCAAAATGTGATTTTATATCTAAAAGTTTAACTAATGAATGATTATTAAAAAATTTGTAAGCCACTAAAAACAAAATTCTTAAAACATAAATTATATAAAAAAAACAATGATTTAAAGTTAATAATTTTTACATATTTCATTTAATATTGATTTATTATTTTTAACAATTCTCAGATACTTTGAATCCAATTATTAACAAAACTAAATATACAAATAAGACAAACATATAAAATAAAATATTGTAAAATAATTGAATATTATTAATTATGAAAATTGTAATAATATTATATGATGATAATTATATTTAAATTTAATAAATAACAATTTATACACTTTAGCTATTTATCTGAAAATATATTAAAAAGAAAAGAAATATTTAAAAAAAAATATTTTAGATATTGAACAAATAAAAGCATTATAATCAAAATATTAAATATACATAATCATAATAATACATAACAAAAATTATTTAAAATTAATCATTGGCATAAAATCTACATGAATTTAATATTACAAATGTTTTATTTTTATTTTGATTAATATAATTAAAATAATAAAATATTTATACGATGTAAACAACTAAAATTTAAAGAAAACAAAGTTACATTAATAATGACATAGTATGAATTGCAATATTTCGAATTTCGTAGTTTCCAATTACAGTGTATTAATTTTAGACAAATTACAATAAAAAATCAGCTGCAATAAAACAAATATCAAGGTAAAAGTAGAATAATAAGTGTTCTTATAGCTACAATAATTGCTAAATATGTTACAAATTCATTGCTGACAATACCATAAGTGCAAGAAATAATATTTTCTAGAATAGTATGTCTAACTGTATCAGGATGTGCCAATTTAAGATTACTATATTTTGTTGTTGTTGTTGTTTCATTCACGGCAGCATCAACACCAGTTCCATTAGTACATTGATTTAGTTTCGAATAAATTACTGAAGATTCTTCTAATAAATTTGATGGACTATTATTAATGTTATTATAACTCTGCATGTTATATTGACCATCATCATTAAATTGAGAAAATTCATTCTCAAGTATTTTAAATCCTAGCATTTCATCATCATCAATATCAGAATTATTATTAAATTTTTCTTCATTATCCTCTTCAATCGCAGGCAATTTATAATTATCTTTATCAACATAAATTTTATTGAAACTATTGCAAGAATTTTGAAATTTTTCATCTAAATTATTTTTAAAAATATTTTTATTATTATTTACAAATAAATCGCTGTCTAAACTATATCGTTTTGTTTCATTAAAATATTTTCTTGATTGGTTAAGATTATCAAAATTAAGAGTAAAAATTTTCATTTCATTATGAAAATTACTGGAAATATCAAATTTAATATTTCTATTTAAAAAAACCTCAAGCAGATTTGTTGTTGTAGTATAAGAGCGTTGGTGGGGAATTGAAAAATCTAAAAGACTAACGTTACCAGAATCTGAATTTGATGTTTCAGTTGAACTTAATGAATCATATTGTGATTCATGAGATTTATAACAATCTGTTTGATTAAGTATGTTATTTAGATTACAAGGTAATTTACCAATATTTATAAAATTTTCCACATCCATGCACAGATTTAGATCAAGGGAATTGTTATAGCAATTTTTTAAGTAGTATGATTTTTTTTTAGAATTTACAGAAAAATCAAAGTTACAACAAAAATGATCTACATTTTCAAATGCGCAAGCAACCGAATGCGTATTATTAGACAATCTCAATCTAATAGCATTAGCACTAATATTAGAATTGTTAGCTATTTGGTTTTTATAGTTATAATTATTATAAACATAACAACAGATATCACACTTTCTATCGATATATGCATGACTAGAACAATTAAAAGATGAACTAGGATTAGTTGAAATAATTTCATCATTGGCATTGATCATAATTGCTATGTTTGTAATAAACATTTTACCTGTAGTTGTGGCATGTGATCCTGTGGTTGGTGACGAGGATCTAGTTATACCGAATATCATTGCTAACTCTTCAGATGAATTATATTGTGATGAATTATTATTATTATCGTAGATATCTTTTTTTAAATTATCAAATTTACTATAAATATTTTCGGATGAGTTAAATACCTCGTTCTCGTTACCGATTGGTGTCAAATTAATGGATGGGGAAGGGGTTGTACATTCGCTAAATGCTGATGATAAATTAATTAAATTTGGAGTTGCTGCTGCGCTTGAACAACTAGTTTGTACTTCATATGAAGTCGTGCTAAATGTTTTAATTTGATCAGTGCTAGGAGGATTAATTTCACTGCTAGGAGATTTTATGTAATCACTAGATGAAAAAGCATTATTTATTGAAGTAATACTAGATGTTTGATGACGGTTTGGTGTCCGACTTGATGAGTTAATGCAATCACTAGATGATGAAAACGGTGTATTAATAATTATACCATCTATTCTAAATAAGCCTCCCTCAGTTGAATGATGCCTAACGGTTGCTGTAGCCGCATCATCAGATCCGCGAGCTGATTCTTCAGAAGACTGACATAATAAATTTGAATTTTTATATGATGATACTGTTGGAACTCTTTTTTCGCACTCTATCATAATTTTATCAATATCATCCTCCTGGTGTGGAGAATTTGTTCTTTTTTTCGGTACGTCATCTTCTAGAACAATAAGAGAATTTTCATTGTCAATAATATTCCTATAAACAGATTTAGTTTTTTTAGAATTTTTACAAAAAATGTTTGAATTGGGTTCTATTAACTGATCGATATTTCCATTTAAATTATCATAATCGGGAATATCATCTTCGACAATTTTATCTTTTATATTTCCTAATTCACTTATTTGTCGCATACAGCGTGAGGCAATTTTTCCTATTTCTTGTGAACTAGGATCAAGTTTTTTCATCAAAGAGGCAACAACAAAATTTTCATATAAATCTTTTTTCATTTCCATATTTGAATCATGCAAATTGTTATTTTTGACTTTAATAGCTTTTTGCACTATAATTGGTGGTTCTGTTGCGACAATTTCATTAAGAATTTTTTGACAAACAGTATTAGCAGCATCAGAAGTTTGATCAATAACTTTTAAAAGTTTTGTTTCCTTTTTTAACTTTCTTGGTTTCACAACGTCCAATATTTCTTCAGGTGGTACACTTTCTAATAAAATTTCTTCCCAACGTTTCGCAGCTTGCGAAACTTTTTCAATTTCAATTAATTTTTGTTCATCATTCGCTTTTTGTGTAGAGTGTATTGCAGCTTCTTTTCTTAGTTCAATTAAATCTCTTTCAAGTTTTTTACTACTTTCTTTTGCTTCTTTAGCAATATTATTTAAAAACTCTTCTACACCGCTAAGACTTTTTGATGTATCCGGACTACAACTATTGCGACGAGGTAAAGGTATTGGTTGTTTATTATAGTTGTTATCATCATGAGTTTTTAAATTTGTAGGTAAACTAAATATTGCTCCACCATGACTAGGATGTCTAAATATTTGTTTTCGCGACATAATGTTTTGGTCTTCATTATGTATATTTTTAAGTAACTGTAAGGTAACCGGTATATCACCAACTGTTTTATTAATATCTGTTAAGCTACCAGCCTTTTCAAGAGCTTTTTCTATTTCAAAATAATTCAATAAATCGCCACCGCAAGGTTTGGCAGCATTTCTTTGTATAAGTGTATAAATATTTGCAGACTGTGTTCTAGTTGCACGTTTTTTCTTCAAAGAATCACTTGAATACACAAAATGTGGAATACTTTGACCAGGAGAATCTTTTCGAAGTCTCCTAACTGCCAAATCATCTGTAATTAAGTCAGGATAGTTGTGTGATGAATAACGTATTTTTTTTTTTTTATCTTTATCTGGATTTACATGCAAATAATCAGTGTTTGGAGATGGGGGTATTGGCCCTATAGGTATACCAAAAGGTGGTTGACTTTTTACAGCGTTAACAATTGTATTCGCATGCTTTGCATTTCTATATGCAACATCATCAAGCACAACATCAGGCTCAGGAGTTTGGTCAGAATCTTCATCATCAAAGTATTCTTTTTTTTTTGCATATTTATCAAAACTGGTCGTACTTGCTATGTCACAACGTTCTGCTCGGTCCATTAAGTCATCATCTCCTAGTTTCAAACTTTTATAAATAGCTTCAAGCTCATTTATTGCATCTTCAAGATTCGTTGGTTTTTTTAGTAAAAAGTCTTCTGGATTTACGATTGATGTTTTTCGTTTCGGAGTTTTAGGTGGTATTTTAATACAATCATCTCTACCAGCAGTATGCTGTTTTAAAACGTGTATATCATATTTGTTAGAAGGTGAGATCTGACAATTTCCGTTATAATAGTTTGGCATTGTTTTACTCTTATTATTGTTACCAATATCCGATTTTTTCGTAATTCCTATACAATCTTTTGATGTTGAAGGTTTAATTATTAAACTTCCACTAATAATATTCGTTAGCTTATCAGTGTACAAATTATTTCCTGCAGTGCGATTTTTTAACAATTCTCCATTGTTATAATTTCTTGCATCGTTAACGCATGAACTAGAAAGTGCACGTGGTTTGCTACACATAGGATTATTACCAGTAATTTCTCTACCACGGCGATTATTTTCTTGTTCGTCGATTTGTTTCCAAAAATCACTAGCAACTCGTAATGGAGAAGGTCCAGATAATCCATTTTTAGTTGTTCTGATTGGCGATTGTATTTGAATAGAATTTGTATTAGCTGTTTGATGTTTAGTCTGTGATTGTGTCTGGCCAAGATTAAAAGAATGTATTGGTTTTCTTGAACGAGGAATTGATTCAGCGACATACTGATAATCATGGTAAATTTGTGAGGAATTACATTGATCTTTATTTGCGTCGCGTTCAGCACGTGTAATAAATCTTCGTTGAATTTGTGGAACTACAGATACAGAAGGAGGTTGCGTTGAATTAGGTCGCTGTTGTATTGAATTATTTTTGTAAATGCCATTATTAGTGCCCCAAAGGCGGTCATCAGAGAGGCAGCGACCATTCATAATATATACTGGTTTCATATTTGGGTCGAAAGCATAAGAAATCGGTCGCAGCTCTTTTTGGATACTACCAACTGATATCCGCCTTTGAGAATCTCGACGAGGTGGTGGTGGCGGTGCATTGCTAACAGGTACGGTTTGAAATTTTTGCAAATTAATTTGACTATCGAAACTGACACTTCGTTTTTCAGGTTCGACTGTGTTTTGTAAATTTTTACGATTCTTTGTAGAATAATATGATCTGTAATACTGCTGCTTATTTGTTGGATAAGAAAGTTTTCCCGGATATGAAGAATTCTTTGAATAATATTCAATTTGGGGCGTTTGAATATTATTATGTGCTGCAGTTTTAATTAAAATTGAAGAATTATTTTGATTCCGCTCGTTAAAAATTGATAATGGCGCTGATTGTTGTGTTATTATTGGTTGTGTTTTCCACCTTCCAACCTGTTGTGTAATTTGCATCATTGGTGTACTCCCAAGTTCTCCATCTCGATTTAATCTTTTCAAATATCGTTCATTTCTGGCAGCACGACTTTTTCTACTACTAGAACTACTAACATTAGCTACACCACTGCTACCCAAACTATCATCACTACGATATGGAAGTGAAGACCTCATAAAAATTAATTCTTCATCAGTAGACGAGTTACATTGATGTTGTGTGGATTGCCGATTTGTCGGCAGTGTAATATTTGCGGCTGAACCTTTTTTTCGTTCACATGGAGCAGCTCGGTTATCTAGAGAACTAGTCCTCCGAAATTGGTTAGGCAGTTCTATCTGTTCAAATGATATGAAGAAATCATTTTCTTTGGGATTTAAAACAATATGATCAAATCCAGCCCCAATTAATTTACTTGATCGTTTTATCTTATCTTTCTTATTAATTCTTTGTTGCTGGTCTAAATGCGGATGTTGTTGATATTGATGTGACAGAGAAAAACCGGCTTTTCTATCATCATCTGATGATAAATCTGATTCAATACCCTTATTTTTTCTTCGGAAGAATCTTCCCAATGACCATTTTTTTTTATTTATTCCTGATAAAGACGTTGACGATTTATTACTTTGACGATCCATTTCTGTTGGTTTATTATTTTTATAGCTTGTCCTGGTATACACTCAGATGGTAAAATTTCTTTTGGCAAGCGTAATTTTGGTCTCCGAGATGTTTGGACAGTCTGAAAAAGGGGAAAAATAAAAATTAGATATTTTAATAACATTTATTTAGGCATTAGTTCTGAAGGTCTTTTTGCTTTAAAAAGAAATATATTTTTATTATTAATTTTACATATACATATTAAGTAATTCATAACCTTAAAAATAAAGTAAATAAAACAAAAAAAAAATCTTTCTTTTCAATAGCATTTCAATATGAAAAATGATGTTATGAAGCACAATAGTACGTCTAGGTACTTATAATTTAATGCAAAATAGTATGTCTAGTACCCTAGTACTTATACTTAGTGATGTCCCCTTTATTCTTCAAGTCTGCTTCAATCGGAGATGGTAATGTATAATTTTACTATAATGTATGTCTTTAAACTTGAACTCTTCTGTGGTTATAGCATACTAAACAGCTTGAATGGAAGCTTTTTAGCTAAGCCTTAATTTTAACAGGTTTAGCCGCATGCTAGTGTATTTTAATAATTATTAAGTATTAACAATTTTCAGTAAAATTAGTTCGAATCTAAATAAATAATAACCGATTTCCAAAATTGAAAATTTTATACAAAATTTCTTTGCAAAATATTTGAAAGAATTCTCACATAAAGAAATTTAAATAATAAAATTTCAATAGATTTTGACAGTTTGGAAAGTAGTAATGTAAAAGAGACAAATACAGACAGAAATTTTGACAATTTTTTAAAACTTATAGTGGTGTCAAATTTACTTATTATAAGATATACATACATTAACACAAATTATTGGATTCACTAAAGTTAAATTTAACATTACTTTTACAATTTGAAACAATAAGCCACAAAAACGAAAAAAAAAAACTTTTCTGTCTTACGTTAAAATTTCTGGCGAAAAATCCTTCATTAATTCTAGATTGCGTGTGATAATTTTTAGCCATATTATGTTTTTGATGGAATTATGTCAAATTATGCGATCTATAGCGGAATTTGCACGCTTCAAGTAATCGTTCAAGTACCACATTCAAGTAGAACGATTTTACACGATGCGCAAGTCGTCTTTTTTATATCTACTTGAATCCCACAAAATAAAAATAGGAATGCTTTCTATTTTTTTCAAACTTGAACGGCACACTACATAAAAATAAAATACATGTTTTTTTTTTTGCGATTTGACACTTTCGATATTTTTTCCAATCATTTGCTGCCAACATACATTTCAATGTATTGTTCCCAATATTAAAAAAAAAATA